>OU343221.1:120614471-120821422 GCA_910596185.1 Chrysanthemum makinoi | reverse complement strand
TTTAAAAATAATTATTTTGAAGTAAAATACATTTGTAGTTTAATTAATTGGGATTTAGAATTTTGGCTGGTGGTATATAACCTATAAGAACTAGTATTTATGTTAAAAGTAAAATTATACGAGTTATAGTGATGATAGTTTGTTACGTAATTTTTCTTAGTCAATACTTGTGTGTAAAACTATTTTTGTTAGAGTTGATTTCATTGAACTAACTTGGATACTGAAACTAATTTGTGTTTGCGAAAATTGAAATAAATTACGAGCGTGAATTGGATACTAGAAAAATAATAATTCTTTCAAAAGATTAAGAAAAACAATTAATCTTGAATAAAGGTACATGTAAATATAATAATAACCATGTCTTACAGTAGAGGTTTGGCCGGGTGTCTTGCATAGTGGGAGGAGTGGGAGGTAAGGTGTGTTGACATAATGACTAGAAAAGGTAAAGAATTGTAGGTTAGCAACAGAAGTTGTTGGATAGACTTGACTTCAGAGTTGAGACTATAAGGTAGGTGACAGTGGATCGGTCGACCCTACTCGGTCGCCGAACCTGGTCGGTCACCCCTTTGTGAGTTTCGCCGTGGACGGTTGTGGGACTACATAAATGGAAGAAAGTCGTTTACTCGAAGTTTTGCACTGCGTGTGTTTATTTTAATTTTTGTTTCCATTTTGTATTTCAAAGTATAAAAAAAATACTTTGAACATTGAAAGAAAATTAACTTGGCCGCCATCAGTAGAATCTAAGTCGTCGCCAAGTTATCGGAAAGAAAAGTCTATGCGATACGCTTCATCGCAGGTCACCACCGTCACCGCCTAAGTGCATAATGTAACCTCTATTTGCTTTGAGATAAGTTTTTAACAAGTATTTTAACGATAAAAATTCTTGCAAATAAATGGCGATTATCAATATAATTTGGTTCATCTATGATCTTGTAAATATATATTAACAATATATATGTGATGTTGAAATTGTAAATTGAATACATACAAACTCTAACAAATAAGTTAACTTGATTATTACTACACAACACAAAACTATCAATCATATATAAATTTCTTCTCTTCCTAGAATGTAAACAACAACCCGTTAACACATAATGCTTTAGAAAATTTACATCTATGCATTTTGGAAAGGGATGATATGTACGGGCTTTTATTTGTACACGAAATATGACATTAAATGACATTTATGCCCCTGTCTATTGACTATCTTCATTGTCTCGCTTATGTTCTACGTAATAAACCATACCACCAAAACCATTACCATACTTCTTCCTATTCCAAATATAATAACAATGAAAATGTAAAAGCTTAATTTCATAAAACATGTCGCCGTGAGAACCATAAAGGATCTAGCTTAAACAACACTGTATTTATATTGTTTGTGTGTGTTTTTCTCACCTGCCTATCGTGGTAAAAAAATCATCAAACCTTTTCTTTCCTAATTGTAACATGAAACCCATCTTGGAATAGTGTGAAATTGGGAAGATATATAATGGAGGAAAATTTCTGAAGAAACAATCAAACCTTTTTTCAAAAAATGACCATTTGTGTTCACTTGGTTAGCACCATGAACCACAATTGAAGTAAGCCGGCCGAGGTTGCGTGGATGCAACAACTCACGAAGTTTTCTCTTTTCGTGATTACAACAAGTTGCAAAATAAAGTTAGAGCTTCAAAAGTATGAAAAACATAGGAATCAAAGAAGAACATGCTTTCCTATAATATAGTGTGTGAATTTTCAGTTCGTAAAATTAATCAATTTAGAGAGAGAAAGTGGGTTTGAGGATTCAAGAAGATGAAGATGACTTTTGGTAAATTAAGAAGGACATAGATGTCATTTCCACCTACTTTTCCGTAGCGGATAAATGTCCGCGGTATATATCATTTCCTATATTATGAAAGCATGTTCTTCTTTGATTCCTATGTTTTTTTCATACTTTTGAAGCTCTAACTTTATTTTTGCAACTTGTTGTAATCCTCAAAGAGAGAAAACTGCAGCTTGATCAGATCCCAACCTCTCTCGACGGGCGCTTACTTCAATTGCTCCGTTCGTGGTGCTAACCAAGTGAACACAAATGGTCGATTTTTGAAAAAAGGGTTTGATTGTTTCTTCAGAAATTTTCATCCCATATATCTTCCCAATTTCACACTATTCCAAGATGGGTTTCATGTTACAATTAGGAAAGAAAAGGATTTGATGATATTTTTTACCCCTGAATAGACAAAGGAGGAAAAACACACACAAACAATATAAATATTACTAGGTATTGTTTAAGCTAGACTTTATGGTTCTCCGAATTTACATGTTTTATGAAATTAAGCTTTTACATTTTCATTGTTATTATATTTGGAATAGGAAGAAGTAGTCGGTAATGGTTTTTGGTGGTATGGTTTATTACGTAGAACATAAACAGAGACAATGAAGATAGTCAATAGACAGGGGCATAAATGTCATTTAATGTCATATTTCTGTGTACAAATAAAAAGCCTCCGTGTACATATCATCTCCCATAATATAAGTGTGTGAATTTTCAGTTGGGTTCAGAAAATTAATCAATTTAGAGAGAGAAAGTGGGTTTGAGGATTCAAGAAGATGAAGATGACTTTTGGTAAATTAAGAAAGACATAGATGTCATTTCCACCTACTTTTCCGTGTGCGGATAAATATTGTCCGTGTACATATCATTTCCCCAATTGACAAATGATCATCTTCACCCTACAAAATCTAAAAAGTCAATCTCCAACCACTCTTGTGCAAAATTGCACAGTTTGCACCTTGCTTAATCAATTCCCAAAAGTAATAGACCATACATATCATATCAACATGCACATGGCCTCGCAAGTAGAGAAGGGTGTTTTTCTTTTTCTTTGCTTTATACTGTAATAATTGTTGTTAATTTGTTTTGTTCAAAAAGTTATACGAGTAAATAGTTTTTTTTCGAACTTGAGTAACAGTTTATCTCAACGTGGTTTGTGCTGTTTCTTTATTTTATTTGTTGTATTAAGGAAGTGAATCATGTCTTAACAATAATACTAGCTTATGATTCTTACTTGTTTTAAATAACTTTGTTGTGTTGGGAAACCATTCATTATGCTAATACATCATGTGCTTGTTTTATGTTTAATGCACATCATAGATAGTAGTAACTTTTATCCATTTGCTAAAAACATTAGGCATATCCTTAACCCTCATGGGCCGTGCATTTGCACGGCTAAAACACTACCTAGTTTATGTATAAATACAACCATATACTCATTTATTTTTCATAACCTAAAACGCAACCTCAACCATACATTTTTTCCAGCAAGAATGGATCAAGAAGGCCATTGGATTTCGTTATCTTCCATGCAAGTTGATCACGTCCACCTGTACATCAACTTAGGTCGTTGTACCTAAGAAATTGTCAAAGAATATGTGCAAAAGGAATCGCTGCTAAATACGTAAATTTCAAATCGCTTACGAGCTTTTCCATGCTTATACCGCTTTTGTCTTAATTTTTATGTTCTTATTTTATCGTTAATTATTGCAAGCAATGTTCTAACATAAGAAATTAACTAGTTATAATAATACACGCAAGATTCAATTTTGCCATACTGAATATTTTGTCATGTAATAATACCGTATATATCAGCCAGAAAATATATTCAACTTTTCAATTTTTTTATTTAGTTTGTTACAAAATGTATTTAACTTGTTTATGGTATGCTTGACGTTAAGTCCATGCAATTTTATTTTATTTTATTTTTTTTTTTGTTTGAAACTTTTAACTACTACTGTGTTAGTCTTACTTTTTTTAATAACCTAAGAATGTACATATAAAATTATCTCTAACTATACCTAAACCAATAATCCAAAACTATTTGAATAAACTTAAATTTAAAATTAAGTAAATTACACAACTAAAAATAAAAATAGATACATGGGTACTGGTCTCACTTTACTAGAGCACAAAGCTTGTGCTATGCTTAATATACGCCACACCAAAACCATACACGCCTTTTAACATTTCAACTTAACTCAATAAAAAAAAAAAAACACACCTCTTATCATAATTTACACACGTTAAACCTTAACTCAAAATATCAAATTTAATTATTTATTCATACAAATTGTATATCATGTCATTTTAATAATTACAGTTAGTTAAAATTTAAATTCTATCTTGTATACATTTATTTGAAAGCTCTCAAAAGTTTCTACAAGCAATCCCAAATAAGCAATATACGTAGTTTCATTAAGAAACTCTAAAAGCCCTTTTACCTTTTTAGTAAGCAATCACAACATGAACTCGTATATATGTTGTGCTTAAATTAATGTCAAAAAATTAGTTTCATCATTTGAGGGCCCTACTTCGTTGGAAATATATATTTCTCCTGTAAAATGCAACAAAGAGACCTCACTTGTAAAGAGCACAAATTAACCAAGATTAGGGGTGAAACGAAGTTTACCGGTGCTCGAAGCTCGCTTAGGCTCACCTCGCCCGCTTATATATTAAAGCCGGTACCGGAAGCCGCTTCGGCTCACATTCTCAGCTCGAAATGGCCAAGGGAATTGATAAACAGCTCTACGAAGCCTCTGGCTCAGTATCACAAAGCTCACTGCTAATACAAGGCTCGAGCTCGTTAACATCAAGTATATCGCATAAAATATATATATCGTGATATAGCGAAAATTGTTGCGGTAGTTCTAAACGAAATTGCGATGTTCTACCGAGCCGATTATTAAATGTTCTTAAACTTAGGCTCGAAGCTCTGCCTCGAAAGCTCGCTTTAGGCTCTACTGCTCGAAATTTTACCGATCCGATCCCGTTTTCAATTTAGCTGCTCGGCTGCTTCCACCCTTTCTAACCAAGATTATCGAGATATAAAATAAGCGGTGAGAGATGGTTAACCTTCGCATTTTAAACATTAAAGGGCATGCTAGTTACTTTCTTTAAAACAACCCTTCTCTTTGACTGAAACCTCCTTTAGTATTTGGTTGAAAAACCTGATTGGAAACCTACTTTGCGAGAAGGTACAGTGGGTTAGACCTCCAAATATGCCCACGTCTTATTCCGTGCTCTAGTAGCCCTTATATCGGCTGTTTCAAATTAGCAGCAACTACATATTCTATATTCATGTGTACTCTCCTTTACATAGATTGGGTCAGGGTATTATATTAAGTTGCTTTCCTTGGATTATGTAGCCCATAGTCACATAGATCGCACGCCCGAACGGGAACGGTGATCTTAACGCAGACGCCACTATCTAAAAATTCGATACGCTTAGTGGAAAGCCATTCCGGACGCTTTTTATTTATTGTATTATATAACATGGTACTGTATTCCAATATGTAATAATATTAGTTTCCTATATAAATATGAATGACTTGAAATGGTTAATACTTAAAAGTAGATGATGTAATAAGAAAATCTATGTGTCAATCTATTAGGTAAATCAAGAGTAACCATTTTAAAATTTTAAGTATCCAATTATCTATATCTAAAATTCTTTTGTTACACTATAAAGATAATTTATTAACTCAACCTAACAAAACATAAAATAAGTGACTTTATTAATAAATTTTATCATACAATAACTTTAACTCTTTCTATATATATATAAAAGTTGTGTATTAACTCTTTCATACATACAAGTACAAAAACAAAAACTTAAAAGATAGCGAAGAAAGCTGTAAATGAAAAAATATAATTAAATTATGCTTCTAGTCCCTATGTTTGACCAACAAAAAAGTAGTGTATCTTTGCACTTTACGTCTCACACAACCAAATGACCAATCACAAAAAAGAAATATTTATGTCTTCTTCTTCCTTACACCACTCCGACGACTTTTCATTTTTCCGGCGACTGCAATATTTTATAAAACGCGTTCCTAAATCCGATTTGAGGCCCGATTGGATCTATTTGACCATCGACATGGAACGGCGTTGACTACTATTTAAAACGCGAATTGATGGGCGAATTGAACGCGATCCAGTGGGCGTTTGGCACGCGTTTCGAACCCGTTTGGTAACGGGCGATCCAGATCGTAAAACGTGGGCCTTTGAGCGATTTCTGTGACTATGATGTAGCCAAAACATATAAAAATTATGTACGCAACTCCTAATAGGCTTATTTCTTCAAATTCGTTTTTAAGTGTTAATAAGTTTTAAATTTGATTTTTATAGATTGGTTAGTACAGTATAGTTGTTTTTTTGGTTTTTGTTTTTTTTTTTAAAGATGAGTTGTTTAACACTACTCAACCGAACCCCTTTGAAACATTTCTGAAAAAGCCCATTTTGACCCTTCCTCCAACCCACACGCTATTTACCTTGTATATTACTCTTTTATCTATCGATCCATTAGTACTCGGTCCTAATATTACAAGCATTGTACACCCATATCAAATGTTACTAAATTTATACATACTTGACGATGAAAGTGAATGTTGTTTGTTGACTGACAACATGTGTATCAGATCCTAAACCAAGACTGACTATAAGAGACGCAAGAGGGCCATATAATTTGTTCAGTGAACTATTAGGCATTATAAGTGTGCAAACTTGGATTAATTTACTAAAAATTCTTGACCTTAGATGTGCTCTCCCTTTTAAGCATATAGTGGACCAAATAAACTCCAATAACAAACCAAATTATCTATTTCTCCATGCTAAAGCTCTTTATATAATGTACTCACTATCACCACAAACAAAGACAAACCTCCCATTTGGATTGTGCTTCACACTCTGAGCAGAAGGGCAAGAAAAGCAAAAGACATGATTAACATTGTAATGAAGTACAAATATTATCACCATAATTTAATGCATCATTCCAAGTTTTATTAGTTCTTGTACAACTAAAAAAATTCCTTTCGGTGTGATGTATGCATGGGAGCTCAATCACCACCATGGCCATCATAACTTACTCTTTTACTTGATGTATCTTTTTCTTTAGTTTGAGGTTTCAAACTTCAGAGGAAGCTAAAACTTACTTATGGGAACATATCACACGCCTCAACTCTATGACCGCTAAAGGCGGCCTTTCTTTATCAGAAACCTGAGAAGCAACGGGGACAAAAAATGCCATCATCATAGAAGAGACAGGAAAGACACATTTTTTATTTTAGTTTATTTTTCGTAGAAGAATTAGATGCAAACTTTAATATCAACTCTCACACTCTTGATGCATGTGTTGAATCCCATTATGTTTAGACCAAAAAAAAATTCTGCAATTATCCATGCTAACTACAGGCTCCTCACGACCAATTTTTGCCATTATGCTCCCTTAATCCAATAACAACTCATTTCAGTGGATCAATATATTGCAATCAGTTGGTCCTCGTATCAGTGGCGACCTAGGTGGAATCCGGTGGTTCCTTGGTCAAGTTGAAAATGCGATGAGTCAACCAACCCAACCGTCAAAATTTCGGTCGGGTCGGATCGAATTTAACAAGATGTGATCATGAAAAAAAACAATAAACATAGATTATAACATAATAGTTAATGCGATTACACTTTTCAGCTTTCAATTATGCCTTCCTAGATTTCATAGCTTGAAAACGAGCAATGATTGTATCATTACTAATCTATACTCCTTTATAAAGGGTTTGAGACATTCTAAATTTAGTAGTCTTAAAAATTTTAAGACCAAAAACATTTTCATCAAAAGAAAGTTACTTTGCTAAGCATAATAATTAAGCATACATATAAATTTAAAAATAATTAATGTATTAAATTCTCATACTTGTAAGATCCTCCAATATTTATGCATCTCATTTAAACCATATGAAGACATGTAAAAATCAGTAATAAATTAAAATACGTAGTTCACCGAACTTAAAATACGTAAAGTTATTCATAAAAACATATATATAAAACATTTGCTCGCCTTTTAAAATATTACCGTATATTCGGCCACAGACATGGCATTCTCTAGACCTTTTAATATATATTTTTCAACATACGACACTAAACAATCATGCATAAAGTCGCCTCCCATCTTATTACGTAGATCACTCTTAATCAACTTCATTGCCGAAAATGCATGCTCCACAGTTGAAGTTGCAACCGGCATAATCAACACTAATTTGATGAGAAGATATACATTTGGGTAGATTTCATTTTTCTTTGTTTCAACCATCTTCTTCCATAGATCTTTAATATCTATCAAGGTAGCAAATTCTTTATCTCCACTTACATCTACAATATACCGTTTAAGTTCAAGCTCAAGTGAATCATAAGGCGTTGGAAACTCTTCCAGATAAAAAGTAGCCAATTCTATTAGATCGTCGACTTTAAATGCTTCAAATGACTTAGTTGGACGTAAGACATAAAATAAGTAGTCTCAGATTCACCTCATAAAACGATGATTGAGCTCTCTTTTAAGTTGAATATCAATAACCGAAGTAAAGTACATCAACCCGGAAATGGTACAAGTTGTTAACCTAAAAAAATAGTTAAAATCATATTGTTATTTGCTAACATGTGAAGTGTGAACTAGTAAAACAAATACATCAACTAAATTGTAGTGGAAATTGCTAACCTTTGAACCAATGCGGCGACTTATTCCATCAAAATATGCAGCATTCATATCAATAAGTTCACAATCATATTTTTCACAAAACAAAGCAACCTTCTCTATAAGTGGTTCCCATCCTTCATTCCTCATGGCTAGTAATGTTTTCTTATAAGTCCTCACTTGATGCATTGCATTAACAATTTGTTGGTCTTTCTTTTGTAATGTTTTATTTAAAACCATTTGTTTCCTAAGATGTCAACCATCATGTAGAAAAAAATACAAAATCAAATGTTTTTATTTTTCTTAAGACACGGTGCTTCGGGTCTATTGTCTTGATCACTATGCTAATTGAACAAGGTCTTGAAGTACTTAAAAATTTGAGGAATATATTTTCTTGATATTTAAGATTGAACCATAATGAGAACCCGATCTAGTGTCACATGGTCTTTTTACACCATATTCTTGATTCATCCCTTTACCACTTTCAAGATCACCTAAAAAGCAATAATACAAAAGTGTTATTTGGTTAGCTCAAGTACATAATTCCTATAATACATACAAAAATAGCCCCATGCCACAACTAAGTAATTAATATATAATTTAAACAACCTTGTGCCAATGCTGCTACAATGTTGGTTGCTTGGTTTTCCCTAGTTTATCCCTCGCTTATAGAAAGATCCAATAAGATTCAACAAACGAGTAATCAGTATAAAAGAAATCATTAATTTTACCATGATTCTTTGCAACAAACACAAGTGCTAATTGTAATTGATGAGCAAAACAATGAACAAAGTATGCGGATGGTGCATCATTTTGAATTAAGGTCCTCAAGCCATTGAATGCACCAATCATGTTACTAGCTCCATCATAACCTTGTCCTCGAATTCTAGTATGACTCAACTTCAATTTCCCTAGCATTTCACAAACATAATTCTTTAGTGCCAAACCGAAGTATCCTCGCAACCTTCTAACACCAACAAGCCTTTCCACAACTTCCCCTTTTATTTACTTAATCAAAACCAATGCCATTTGCTCTTTACAAGACACACCGCGGACTCGCCTACTAAAATTTCAAAAAAATCGCTCCAAGCTCTACTTTAATATCATTGATTATTTCATCCTAACACGTAGTTGTAATATCCTTTTGAATTTTACCACATGGCATTTTTTTCTTCTTTAGTGTCGCACGCCATGCTAGATCACATCGTTTGCCTAACCATCTTAAAAGTTCAAGAAAGTTACCTTTGTTGTGTGACTCTTCCGTTTCATCATGGCCACAAAAAGACAATGCTTGTCTCAATAAGAATCTAACAACATCAATTGAACAACATAAACGGACATAGTGTTCATTTTTCTCAAGCAAAGTTTGATTATCAAATGCAGTTGTGATGGATTGTTTTTGGTTCATCAAGCTTTGACATTTTTCTACAAGTAAGAATGTGTGGATTTCCTGCATTATTGTGACAACTCGTAATTTCATGTCATTTCTCAAATTTACTATTCATCTCGGGATTTTACTATTCATCTAAGACTATTCATCATTTTTGAAGTCCATTTGATATTTTGAGAGTGTAATTCAAAATTTTACTATTCACAAAACACTATTCATTCTCGGAGAAAATCACTATTCATGATTCACTATTCATCATTTTCGTAAACTAGGTTTACGAGTGTCAAATTCGTGTAACCGTAATGGTTTAGCTGCAGATTCATTAAAAATCATTGAGAATACTTCATATAGACTAGAGTTAGTCTACATATCATCGGTAACATCATCATCATATTAGTTCATGCATGGGTTTGCGTATTTTAGATTTCGTATATTTTCTATTAAATAAGCGCATATGTATAATCATTTATTTTGAATATTTGATCCAGACACTTCCAAAATTATCACGATATATTTTTATACTCATTTTAAGACTATAAAAATTATATTATTAGTTTACGATGTTTTGAATTTATTTTGTATATAAATTGTTATATATATATATATATATATATATATATATATATATATATAAATACTGCGGTTTAAATTCAACTTCGATAATTATTTATTCACTCAATTCTTGCGAAATGTATTTTTATAATTTTTATGACTTATGTATATTTTATTTTGTTCGTTAAAATGATTTTTTAGTTAGCAGCTACCTAAATAACTACTTATATTTATCAAATACATACTACACTTAACAAATAATACATTTACTTATCAAAATTACCCAAACCCTCCCCAATTATACTTGGTGCGGCCACCCTTAGTCACCATTGTAAAATAAATATCTTTACTACTAGTAGATGTACACATACATGTCTAGACTAGATATTTGCTTATACCAATTATTATCCTAACTAATAACACATAGTAACACATAATACAAGGTGAAAGTAAATCATATCCTCTCCATTTCCTCTCTACTACCATTAATTAGAGGCAAGAACCAGGAGAAACATTTGATTTTTCAAGGAACAAGTAATAATCATAACACTAGTATACTTCTCTTTTAAGGTTTTGCAATAAAAACCTATTAGTATTTAGGAAACCTAGTTACTTAAACCCCATCATATAACTAGTAAGATTTTTATGATCTTTACTAATCTTTCATAATCATTCTTGAGTTATTTTTATTATCCTAGTAGAAAAACATGCAAGTATTATGTGATTCATACCACTTTTAATTGTTTTTAGTACTTATTTTGAGTTTTAATCATCCTATAAATAATCCCTTGAAACATATCATTGTTCATGATGTTTAAGAACCCATGACACCCTAAGAAGGTGTATGGTAGGTTTAGAATAGATTTGGTGTTGATTTGAAGTGATTGAAACAAGTGCAGCTAGAAAAACCATTTTCGACAACACTAGATTTGGGTGTGATCGTTTTTGTAAAATCTGGAAATTTCGACAGGTCATGGATTATTTGGGCTAGAACATTCATAAAATATACTTTAAAACAAAACCTTGATTAAACGAGCGGGTTAAAAGCGAGTTTATAACGAAGAAGTTCGCAGCTATTTTGAGTTTAACAATAGCCAATTTTCGATAATTTTGCAAGCTGTCAAGGTTTATTTAAAGGGCAAAAATGAGTTTTAAACCTTATCTAAATGAGTCAATTTGTCAAAAATATACTAGTATACATTATCACGAAACCAAGGATATATAAAGCGTAAGCAGCACTTATAACGACTAAGTTATACATATTTTAAACATGGATATAAGTAACTATTTTACACAAATTATACACTTATATATTTTTACTAGTCCAAAATGGTTGCTCGCCAAGTGGCCGTGTTTGGAGCCATTTTCATATCGATAAAATAGTTTTGAAAGCGATGTCTACTAGTAAAATGAGTTGATCTATTCTATTTTCCAAAATGTTTAACCATTTGTTAGCGGAGGTATAATGAATAATTTGACGATCATTTCAAAATTGGTCATTTTCATGAATTGTCAAAGTGTATTATTTTGCGACGAAAAACTATAATTTCATAATAAATCACTAAATGACTATGGTAGATATCATTTCAATGATACTTTAAAGTAATTTATAACTTGTCAACACGTTATAAACTTATTTTTCGACGATAAACTTTATTTTCAAAATGCACAAGTGGTATGGATATCATATGAGTTGCATGCATGCATAACATTACATCATGACTTATATTAGAATCATATCATTCATAATAGGTTGCGGTTAGATATTAGCCACATTTGGTGTACTTCACTTTTGCCATCATACATTTGGAATCACTCCTAAACCTTAATCAAGTGTTAGTGATTAACATGTAATAGTTAGCTTATTATAGCCTTTATGTTTGTTATTAGCCTTGGAAGCATGAAGGCCCATAAGCCTAGGCCTAGTCCAATAAGGAAAGGATGGGAACTAGGAGTGTTGCCTAGCTCTTCCCTATAAATACCCACTGTAAACCTTCATTTGAAGGTTGGTTGTTCAATTCATTCTCTTTCACTCACCTCTACGCATAACCGTTTCACATATACGTGTGTGTGTGTTTGGATAGTTGTTCAACCGCCTCTCTATTTCTTCTCTTGATGCTTGTGTTGTAAAACTAGTGACCTAACGATTGTATCAATCTCCCAATAGTTGGGTGAATCGTTGTGCTTTTGAAGTGGGTTTTGGTCCTCTGGCGTAAGGCTAACGAATGATACTTTGGCTCGCTTAAAACACGTTTTTTTTACACTTTTTAATCCAAGATTCTTGTACTTTCAATGTTTTAAGGTGTTAAAATAGCTGTTTTTGGCAAAAAGTTTCAAACTTTACTGCGTGGATTCACGTTTTTTAAGCTTGATTTTTATGCGAAGGTGTTTTCTTCTGGCGTAAGCATTTTAGGCGTTTTGGTTCATCAAGTTTCACACTTTTATGTTATTTTGGTGATATTGAAGCTATCTCATCACAAAAATCTGGTCTAGAAACAACTTTGGGCAAAATCAATTTTACGAGTAAAATTTCTGGCGTATAGAAAACCTAGTTTTACGGCGTAACATTATCCTTGGTTTGATCTTGATTTTAGGTAGTTTACTCAGTGTTTTCTTGCTTGGATAAGCACGAAAATCGTCGACTTTGGATATCTTTTGCCTTGTGATAGTGTAAAAAGATCATTTAAGCAAAACCTAAACTTACGCATAAGCATAAAGCTTGGCGTAGAAATCCTACATAAGATTAATCTTACGCCTAAGCCTTGTCTTCACGCATAAGGTAATCCCGCATAAGTTTCGCCTAACTTTGTGTCTCACGCATAACTTTAGTGTCTTTTTCCTACTTGCAGCGTAAGCTAAAACTACAGCGTAACTCTCATTGTTAGTAACTTTGGTGTTTTACCCATAAGTCCTACTTGGTTTATTGTGATTTCTACCTAAAGGACACTTCATCAAAAAAGGTTCATTCGACTACAAAGATCCATTTTTACCAACACAAGTTTTCAACATGTCACAACCACCATACTCTAACTATTTCCTTTACACTTATTCTCAACGTCAACAACAACTAACTCCACAACATCAACAATGGAATCAACAACAAGCAATTTATCAACAACAATTTAATCAACAACATACTCCACAACTTGCGGCAATTCCACAACCTCAAATGGTTCAACCACCACCAAGTCTTCAAGTTCAACCCTACACAAATGACTTCAATCAACATCCATCAAGGAACACTATAAAGGAACCAGCTTGGTTTGCAAGATGTGTGAAGCTTTAGCGACCAACAATCAATTCATGAGGCTGGATCACTTGATAGACCTCCAATGCTCACTCACGGAAACTATGATCAATGGGTGATTAGGTTCTTTAGGTTTTGTGATCTGAAGAAGCCACATGGAAAGTTCTTAAAGAAGGTCATCTTGGAAGGTCCATTTCGGATGCTCTTGTCATTGTACGGCGATCCAAATGCTAATCCACCAGAGATGAACAATCAAACATACTCTTGTTGCCGACTCAATGCGAGAGGAACTTCTACACTATGAAGCTGACGAGCTTGCAATGCAATATATCCTCTTAGGATTACCTAACCAATTCTTGAAGTGTTGATGCTCAAAAGGCGCAAGGCAATGTGGGAACATATTCATCTTCTTATGGAAGGATCGCACTCATCGGGAGGATATGGAATCCAAAATTTACTTGGCTTATGAACACTTCATGATTGAACACGGAGAGACACTAGAGTCTTATCATCATCGATTCTCGGACATCATAAATGATTTGGATAAACACAACATCATCATGCCAAAGAATGCGTTAATACTAAGTTCTGAGTAGTCTTGGTCACGAATGGGAGAAGTATGTCATTTCTCTCCGTCAAGCGAAGAACATGCATCATTCTACATACGGTTGTTGTATGATTACTTGAAGCCTCATGAAAAGGAAGTTGATAAGGAAAGGATTCTAGTCCTCAATTGTTTCACCTCCATGATAGGAAAATCAACAACTTGCTTTGTATGCTCAAACGGTTATTCTCCTCAACGCACTCAACCCGCAACTCAACCAAGCTGCTACAATCACCCGTATGATCCTTCTGACCTCAATCTCAACAAAATCAATTGGTTCCATACAACAACAACAATGCTCAAGCACTTTGTCGATGAAGCTAATGAGGAATCTGATCCATTCGAAGCATTGCAACAAGGATTTGCTATGATTGCTAATGCCTTTAGCCGTTATACCAACAAATCCAACAACCGTGTTCGTTCCTCATCTAACACAAGGAATCAATTTGTTGTGAACAATGGGCGAGTTGAAGTTCAGAATCGTGGTTATGGTGGAGTGAGATGGGAGGTGGTCAAGGATTTAATCTTTGTGGTAGGAATAACAATAGAGCTCAAGTGGTGGAGCAGGGAATGCTTTCGGGAATGGGTTGAATGGTCTTCGATGCTACTAAGCGTGAGAAGGACACACGGCTAATGCATGCCCCAGACGAGGCAAGATCACGAAAAGAGCTCTTCTCTTGGCTCTGGATGAAGGCGGTGGAACTCTCACCAGACAAGAACGAGCTTTATGGCAAATGTAGACTTCGGATGATGATATGGAGGATTTGCGGGGCCAATGCATTTATTATGTTGATGGCTAATATGCATGAGTTACACATGGTGACAGGGCCGGTGTATGATGCAGATGGCTTGTCTCAGTTACCGAAAAACCATATTTATCTACGATCTAATATCTCATGCCATCTCGAATCAGACAAGGCTCGGAATGTTCAAAATGAGTAGATCCACATCTCATTAGGCGATTTTCAAATAGACCCGTAGTTATATTTGACGATCAAGATGACCTTATGGTTTCCTTTGATAATCAAATTGACTCCGTGGTTATACTTGAGGATCTAAGTAATGATCATGTTGTGACTCACGTTGAACAAAATGAACTTTTGCCTCATCAGTTTTGCTGGATTTAATACAAGACCAACAAACCATAGTGGAAGAATGTCGTGCTATTAATGGAACTTGAAAGCGTAAAATGCCTTGTTAACCAAGGATCTTGAATGTTTACAAAGAGCAACTCAACTTTTTCAAAACTAAAGAAAAAGCGTGAAAAAGGTTTTAGGCGACCTTTGCCAAATCTCATCAAGCGAAAAATATTTAGAGAGCAGGATCATTGATCTAGCCGCGGAAGAATGATTTGTTGTGCGAAATAGAACAATGAAACATGAACATAAAAACAAATGCTTGCTACCTTGGAAAATCAAAAGCTAAAATTTGAGTTGTTAACTTGTCAAAAGCGATTCTCGCATACAAAAGCATTCAAGGAATAAATGATCATCTTGAAGAAATCATGCGACTTCAAAAACAAACTTAAGAATTTAAAGCTGTTTGTTTACAAACATGGTGAGTCAATCACAGACTATTGAAAAGTTTACTTTAAACCAATCCATATGGATATGGACCAGAATCTGTGATTACAAACCTAAGCTTTCAACAAGCATTCAAACCAAATCACGAAGTTTCGGTCGAGAATATAAAATTGATAATTACATTTATGAATGTTGTTGAATATCATCGTCAAGAGGAATTAGATGCGAGAGGCGAGAGTCGATCAAGTTAGAAAATCTTGTTTACAACAAACCTTTAACTATTCAAAAGCGTCACTTTTGTCACACCAAGCAGTTCTTCTAACACACCGGATTATCATTAAAAGCGTGGGTCTTAATGTTAATCGAGCCAGTTATGCACAAACTTATGGTCCTTTACCTTCCATCAGTGAAGTAAACTCAAAACACGAAAATCGCCAAAATTCTTAGATATTTTGACATTTTCATGTTATCAAACTTTACAACATGAGATAGAATATCATTAGAAATCAAAGTTCAACATTTTCAATCACCTCTGGCGAGAAAAGAAGACATTTTTGAGAAAAATCTTTTTTACCAAATGTTATAAATTTGAAAAGTTGTGCATTGTCTTGGGAAAGGGACTTTCATAAGGAACTTGGATTGATGAAGGTTGTTTTGAGAAAAGCGAAACATCTATTTCTAATACTAAGCGTAAAAATTGTTGCGAAAAGATGTTGTCGACTCTTGGAAGATGTTATAAATCTGATATCCATAATCTTGTGTTATTACATTCTTTGCCATATGCATCGATGATATCTCTGGCGATTATGATTGTTGATAATGTTGTGAATCTTGATATGATGCATGGTCGAGTCTTTATGATTGAAAATAAGCGATTGTCATTAACTTTCAAATGCAATACGTCGTCTTAATTGGTGTCAAAAGATATTCACGATCAACAACTTGCTTTTCAACACAAAATCGCCCGATTCGCGTGCAAAATCTTCGATCTAAAATTGAGCAGCTGGATGATCAAAATGTGTCTTTTAAGTGTCAAATCTCAAAATATGAACAAGAACTTGCAAAAGTTAAAAGGAATATGGTGTCATATTTGATTTACTCAAACAGACTCGTGATGAAGCATCAAAGGAACTTGATCATTATCTTGCACACACTAAAGAAGTCATGAATTTTCTTTGAAGAAGTCGTTAGAAATCAAGATTTGGTGCACACTATTTTTAAGTTAAGGAAAATGTTAGGAAAGTATGAACAACTTCCACTACCATGATTAAAGAAAATAGCCCGGTAACACTTAGTAATCGTGAACCTAGTTTCCTACTTGCTAAATCACAAGTTGCTAGCGTGTCTCCTATACGAAGCAGGGACTAGTTAGCGTCTTTTCCGTCACGTCCCGCGCCATAGGGCACTACAAGGAAGAATAGGAAGTTGCGACCTAAGAAAGATCAATAAGGAATGCTAAGTAGAAGAACACCTAGGACTATGAATAAGACTCATGTTGCTTCCACTATAGATATGCGTCGGCAAATGTAATAGAAATAATGATGTAACGAATGCTAAACCTTTAAGTACTTTTGATATTGATCGATGCACCTTGTGTTATTTATTAAGTAAAAGTATGAATTTTGATTGTCATGACAAATGTGTTGCTAAAGCTATCATCTCTCGTTTAAGGAATCCTAAGAACCGGAATACCTCTAGGCCCACTAATCTTTCTAAGTCGGTGCTTGGTAGACCGCCTTCTTTAGATTCTAAGAACGCATTCACCCCTTGTCCCATAGCTCGGTTTCATTTCCTCCTAGGAATGTAGTATAACCTAGTGCATTCACTAAGACTAAAGCAAATACTAGTTGGAGATGGCAAAATGGATATATAACACACTAGGATTTAAATGGATACCTAAAGCTATTGATGTGTGTATATCTACTATCAACTGCTTTGAACCCTCTAACATTTGGGTTCCACATCTACTTCTATTCCATCACATTATTAGTGCGTATTATGTAATGCGGTGATATCTGAGATCATTCTCAGATTGTTGATAGCGGATGTTCGACACATGACATGCAACTCTTAAAGCTGTTATCAAACTTTATTGCAAAGTTCATTGCCTGTTGTCGGGTCGAGAATGATCACTTAGCGGCTATCATGGGCTCACGGAGACTATATCAATGAGAACATCGAAATTGCTTGAGGTTTATTATGTGGAAGGCCTGGTCACATGACTGTTTTGATGGGTCAATTTTGTGATGGAGATTTGGAGGTTGCTTTCGGGGAGAAATCTTGTTTCATTAAGTGATCTACAAGGAAGCGACCTTATGTATATTTCAGCGGCTCAGGTAATTCAAGTCTTTAAACTATCTCTATGCAAGACATGGTTGCTTCATCTCCCATTTGCTTACTTTCAAAGGCAACATCAACAAAATCACGGCTATGGCGCGTCGTCTCTCACATTTAAACTTTCAAACCATCACCAACCTTGCTTGACACAAACTAGTTGAAGGACTCCCCACGATTTGGTATTCTAAAGATCACCTTTGCTTGTGAACAAGGGAAAAGCACTCGTGCTCATTTTCCTTCAAAGGTGGAACACAGCTCTCGGCATGTGCTTCATCTTCTTCACATGGATTTGTGTGGCCGATCTTGGCGTGCAAAGCGATCAATGGCAAACGTTACATCTTAGTAATTGTTGATGACTATTCACGATGGACTTGGGTCTACTTTCTTGGAAGCAAAGACCAAGCTCCACAGATGATCATCACCTTTCTCACGAAAATACAAGTTCAGCTTCGAAACACCGTCAGACAAATCGAAGCAGAGCACGGTGAATTTGTTAACCAAACTCTTAAGTGAATTTTATGAGAAAGTGGGAATTGACATCAAACATCTATTGCACGCACACGAGAACAAAAGCGGAGTTGTTGAAAGGCGAAACCGAATGTTATTAGTGGAAATTGCTGCAAGAACAATGTTAATCAATGCTAAACTTCAGTTACTTATGGGGCTGAAGGCATCTCTGCATGCTATACTCAAAACCGTTCTATGATTACAAAAGCGCCACAAAAAAAACCTTTTCGAGCTTGTCCACATGAAGAAAACCGAATCTAATACACTTTCATGTATTTGGATCTCTTTGCTATCCGAATAATGATCGTGATGACTTTGGAAAGCTCAAAGCCAAAGGCGACATTGGGTCTTTATTGGATATTGTGATAATTCTAAAGGTTTCGAATCGGAATCGTCGAACAATGGAGGTTATGGAAACGATTCATGCTCATTTTGATGAACTTACGGAAATGGCTTACGAGGCATATGACTTAGAACCGGTCACAACCGCTTAAACTTCCCCAAACCCCATCATCGGTGATACAACAAAGCCCTCGACTTACTCGTCAACAAATGGAAAGGTTATTTGCTCCTCTACGTTGATGGCGATATTGATGAGCGTGCTCGTGTATCATTTGTATCCGGCATTGCTCGGTACTTTCAACGATAATACTCTTATACGATACACATGCTACAACAACTTACATTCTGAAGAAGCACCACCAGTTGACTCCAACACAACAGATGAACAAACCTCTTCCAACAATGATGAACCGGTGATGATGTTACGAATGAAGTACCCCCACCTGCAGATTTTGATCCAAATGCGTTCTTTAACTTGTTTGCTAATGAGGCTAGCGCACCGGATGTCGCGGAATCTTCAACAAGCCATTTGAATCCTCAAAATCTGCACAATGTATACCAACATCAACCCTCCAGCATAGATGGACAAAGATGTCATCCTCTGGAAAATATTATTGGCAGCCGAATCAACCGGTCGTTCGAGACAAGCGTCTTCACACGAGGCGGTGAACATTGCATTTATGCACTCTCTGCCAATCTGAAACCTAAAACATTAAAGGCGCAATGACAAAGGACAAGCTGGATTGAATCCATGCGAGGAAGAACTCAACCAATTTAAGCGTCTTGAAGTATGGGGCGGTTGAAAGACCAACGAGGGTCTTCGTCATTGGTCTTAAATGGATTTGGAAAAACAAATTGAATCTTTGAAGGGAACGTTATCGAAACAAGTCACGTCGTCGGTTGCTGCGTCTTGAGGTTTAAGATTTTTCGGCATTTGCGGCTCACATGAACATCACGGTCTTTCAGTTGGATGTAAAAACTGCTTTTCTCAATGGACAACTGAAAGAAGCGGTTTATGTTAGTCGACCACCCGAAGGATTCATTAATCGAGTTCCCTAATCATGTCTACAAATTGAAGAAAGCTCTCTACGGTCTCAAACAAGCCCCTCAGGCATGGTATGATAAGCTATCATCTTTCCTCATTGCCAATAATTTTACCAAAGGTTCGGTTGACCCAACTCTTTTCATACAATATCACGGGGAACATATTTTAATTGTTCAAATTTATGTGGATTACATCATTTTTGGGTCAACTCATAAAAAGTACTCAATCACTTTTGCAAAACTAATGAAGAAACATTTTGAAATATCCATGATGGGTGAACTTACGTTCTTTCTAGGACTGCAAGTTCATCAATCACCCGTGGTATTTTCTTGAGTCAGTCCAAATATGCCCTTGAATTGTTACACAAATTTGGAATGAAACACAATGACACCTATGCCACACCAATGGCTCATACCAAGAAGCTAAACGGTGATTTACATGGGAAATTGGTGGACCCTACAAAATACCGTAGTATTATTGGGTCTCTCATGTATCTAACAACTAGCAGACGATATTGTCTTTGATGTATATCTTTGCTCCGTTATCGGTCGCGACCAAGCTGAAACCCACCTCTCACGAGGCTAAAAGAATCCTCCAGATACATCAAAGGGAACCATTAATTTGGGAATGCGGTATCCAGAAGGATTACGGTTTTGAACTAATCGCTTTTAGGATCGCGACATGCGCAGGATGCTTAGATTCCGAGAAAAGCACTTGGAGCTTTACAATTTCTTGGTGATAAGCTGGTATCATGGCAATCGAAGAAGCGAGGATTGTACATCGCTGTCCTCAACCGAGCGAGAATATGTAGCCATGTCAGTGTGTTGTGCTCAAGTCATTTGGATGAGAACATAACTCAAAGACTATGGTTACATGTATTTGAAGAATCAGATGTCTTTGCGACAATCCAGTGCTATTGCAATCTCATGCAACTTCGGTTCAACACTCGAAATCAAAGCACATCGATCTTGATATCATTTCATCAAGGACCAGCGTGGAGCAGTCTTGTTGAGTTATATTTTGTGGGTACAGAATACCAATTGGCAGATCTACTCACCAAAGCCTTGCCTCCCGCTAGGTTTAATGAGTTGGTCCACCGGATTGGTATGAGGTGTTTGACTCAGAGGAATTGGATGACCTCCTAAAACTGTCTTAAAAACCTGTCAAACACCAAAACCTCTTTTGTAAATAGTTTTTCAAAAACAAAATATAAAAATATAAAATATGTCAAAACAACAAAAATATTCTTCTATCTATTTTTCTTTCAACATTGCAAGTACATTTCTTCCGTCAACACTATAATCTTTTAAAATTCATTATTTTTAGATCAAGTGTTGAGGGGAGAAAATAAATACATATAACTGTTTCAAAACATCCGCGTACTTGCATGTTATCATATTCTGGTTATTTCTTTTATCAATAGTGGTAAATTTTACGGTTTAACTGACACTCCTCGGACTAAAATTTATAACCTTTCATTATTTATTAAATTCGAGGAGGAGTGTCGTCAAGTTTCTTTCTTAAAATCTATCATTTGGTAACCAAAATGGAAGTTATATGGCTTTGGATAAAATGGAAAGGTGGAGGGACCAAAACTGTCAAAAGGTTAAACTCCTTTTTAATAAAACTCCCTTCCACCTAACCTTTCTCTTCACATTTATTACACTAACCAAACGAATCCCTACGCACAAAATCACTCTTCAAATCCGGTTATCTAATCTTCAATCTGTAAGTGGTTTTGTGTTCTTAACAAGTTTTTAAGCAAGGGTTTTGAATTTTATGCAAATCCAGCGGCTAAATCGATAGTTATGCGTGATTATATGTTCTACGCATAAGCGTATGAACACACAATCATTGGTGTGTGTTTGTGGTTAAAACAAGAGTGCCAAAACGTTTAATAAACATCTATGATACTTTGTTTATCCTCAAAACTCGCCCAGAATCACGAATTGAATGATTTTTGAAATTAGGGTTTATGCGTGGATTTGGGTATTTTCAAATCTGAATGTTTTTGGTCAAAAATATTGTTGTGTGATGTTGATATCATGATGAATTGATGATATCCAAGCCTTAAAACAACCCAGAAACTCTAAATGATTGAAAATTAGAGATTAGGGTTTAATGTTCTTCGCTTTTGGGTATTTATGATTCATTGGGAGTTTGATGTTAAAACTTAGTTATTACACTCACATGACAACTATAAACCAACATAATAACTTTGGTGCAAATCCTATGGCTAGATTTCATACGCGTAATTCATGAACTTTAGGGTTTAAGTTCTACGCGTATTGTTTTCTACGCATAAACTGCTTGATGAATATACATGCCATGATCTGTTATAAGATGAATGTAAGTGTCAAAATTGATGTGATGATGATTTTATTTCAGGCTTGCTACGCGTAAAACTCAGAATCAAGGTCATTGAAATCTACGCATAAGGATCACCTTACGGCGTAGAAAGTTATGCGTAAGAGAAATCTTACGCGTAAGCTGTTACGCGTGGTTCTACAAAGGGACTCTGCGTATCCTGTGAAGGATATGCGTACGATGACCTCGCGCATAAAGGTCTACTCTTACGGGTAAGCCTTACAGTAAGGTGTTATATGCACTTACGCGTAAGCTCTACGCATAAGGTTACTCTGTTCCTACGCGTAACATTTCTTACGCGTAAGTAAGGTTCCTGCGAAGCTTGCGTCTCGCGTATACTTCTTTGTTTACGCATAAGCTACCATTTCTACGCATAAACCTTGAATATACCTTCATTATGAATTGTTACGCGTGCAAACTTATAAATAACTAAATCATAACGTCACGAAACCAATAATGTCAATAATAAGCTTAAACATTCAATATGTTGTGTTAAATAAGTGATAACATAAACTTTAAAACATAAAGTTAACTAACTCACGAAACTTTTCACGACGTCATTGGACTATTAGACAAACAAGTGACTTTGGACTCGTAACAATCATTGACATTGCACACTCTATAATTAGACAATATAACCTTCTATTGACTAACATTATGTCTTTCGAAATGTTGGTTCTTTTGGCTAATGTTATTTCAGATCACGACATGGCTGCTCAATTGAATGTGGATGCACCCGAGGTTCTCACAATTGCTGATATCTTCCCTAATGGCTATCCGAGGAAGATCGGAAAGAAAAATCTCAGAGTCGACTTTGAAACTCTCACCTGCTCGGAATCTTCATGTCTCATTGCTGTGGATGTTCTAAAGAATCATCCATACTAGAACATGCTCTCACACTCTGCCACTGTTCCAGAGGTCTACATACGGCAATTCGAGGAATACAATGCGATGATGGTCAAAGGTCAAAATGTTGTGATGTGGCCTCAATCACAAGCAACTCACCATCACTCCTGCTGACTTACGGTTGTTCTCCTCATTCCGACATCATTCCAACTGAATTCTCTGCTGCACCTCTTGAAGAAAGCTGTTCGCAATTCTTGATTAATATTGGGTATAGTGAAGCTTCAGGGGTTATTATTAAGCATTCTCACGTGGATCTCAAGAACATCCATCAGCCTTGGAGAACCCTTTATATCATCATCACAAAATCCATTTAAATGGTGACGTGGCGGCTATGAGCATCCCAAACTCGTGGAGCTGCAAATCTTTTGGGCTCTGTCAACATGAAGCACATCGAAGTTGAAGCTCTGATTTGGGATGACATGATGACATTTCTCAAAAAGCTTTGCTCAAAAATTCCCTACATCAGATATACTAAAAGCTGTTGATCCGAGAGCACTTGGGTACAACCCTGACATCCCCAAAAGAATCAATGAACCCGACAATCATGACATGTTGGTGAACCCACTCTAACGGTCGATTTAAGGAGTCAACGACTAGAAACAAGGTGATGTGTTGCCAGATCACCTTCTCACGAATGAACTTAACTTGACTCTATTCTTATAAAAGATATTTGGTTCTCAGTGTGGAAGAGAACAAAGTTGGATTTCTTGATGAAAAATCTTCGTGCGCCTTTAAGGAAAACCGAGAAGAGGAAGTGCGAAGTGCACCTAAGCTGAACCGCAGAGAAAGCTAACTAGAGGGACTCGGAGGATCTTGCGCATCAGATGAAGAGACTTTCTACTCTGAAACTGCCAAAGATGACACTACAACGGTATCTAAACTGTGACAACCCGTACTTTCAGGTCATTTCTCGACACAATTTATGCCTCACTATTTCAACATTTATAGTAAACTTGGTTTACTTGTTTCAAATTCGCGTAACCTTTATGGTTTAGCGACGAATTCATGATCATAACATCACGAACATTTCATATGGACTAAGTTTAGTCTACATTTCATTGACATCATTTGCATCATGATAGTCCATTCATGACATTTCATTTCACATTTAACGCGTAATTTTTATATTAAATAAACGTTATCGCGTGAGTTATTATTTTTAATATTTAATCCGTTACTTTCAAAAATGATCCCGATGTATTTTAAACTTACATTTAGTTCATAAAAACTATATTTTTAGTTTTCCTAGTGTTTCAAATTTATTTGGTGCATAAATCGTTAAAGTTATACTATTACGACGTTTTTCTTAAAAACTACTCGATAATTATTTTATCACTCAAATTTCACAAGGAATGTATTTTTACAATTTTATGATCTCATTATACTTTATTTTGATCTATTAAAAATTACTTTTACCTAAAACTACCTTAAATACACTAATGAATATACAATCTTACAAGTTACAACACATTTAACCTATACATTTTACATTCAAACAATTACACAATATATAAAAGAAAAAAAAAAAAAAATTATTTTCACAAATACTTCCCCCTTGGCCGACCAAGGGGGGGCATGCAATTAATGAAATGGTAAGTTTTTCTTGGTTATATAGATCTACACTCAATAATAATTCTACACTTCATTCATCTCATTTTCTTTTCATAAGTTAGTCAAGATATTTCCTCTTGTTTTCCTCTCCAAAACCGGCCTTCCATAGGTGAGGAAGAGATTTCATCAAAAATTTTCAAGCTCAAGTTTAACAATCTAGATTACACTCTTATTAAGGTTTTGAAATAAAAACCTAGGGTGTTTAGGTTAATCCTTGTTCTTATCACCTCATCATAGTAGCTTGTAAGCATATCACTTTCATTCTACATCTTTCATTTTCATTTCATATGTATTTCTTCATTTTTGAGCTAGCATGCAAGACTTATTGTTGTTTATACCATTTTTACATTGATTTTAAGAGTTTGATATATAAAAGTCATCCTATAATTATTCCCTTGTTATATATTGGTCTTGATGATGTCTAGGAACCCATGACACCCTAAGAAGGTGTATGGTAGGATTAGATTAGCTTTGGAGTTGATTTGAAGGGATTGGAATAGGTTTAGTCGATAAAACTATTTTCGACAAGTTATAAAATGTGTTCTGTCCTTGTTTCGATTTTCTGGAAAATCCGACAGTTGACACGAATTTTTGACCTTGATAATTAGAAAATATACTTTAAAACGAATCCGTGGCCGCTTGAACGGATTAAAACGGAGTTATAACGAAGTCGTGGTGAATTTTTAAAGTTTGACGACGAAATGTATATTTTTCAGAAAATTCAGCTTGCTGTTTTTACTTTGTCCGAGTCAAAAACGAGCCTTAAGCTTCACAAATTATTTCGACTTGTCAAAAATATATTAGTATACTTAGATACGAAGCTAAGGACGTATATATCGTAAAAACGGATTTGAAACAACTAAGATATACACGTTTTCATAAACTTGCCGTAACTATTATTTTTAGAAAAACTATATTATTTTTACGAGATAAGTGTTACGGTAACTAAAATTCACCATCTTTAACCCTTATTATCTTTATGTTCGAGACCTTTATGACGAAAACTCCTGAACTGAAACTTTTAGATATCGATACAAACTTTCCAAAACAGTCGAGTTCGTTCTCTAACGATCGACGTACACCGTTTTACGACTAGTTTTCCAAAGCCATTTTTGTTAATTTCATGAATATTCCGACGACATTGTTTTGCGACGAAAAGTGGAAATTTCACCAAAAATCATTATTAAATCATTGTAGGATGACATTTTGACGTAAAAACTTGTAAAGTCATTTTTGAATGGTCAAGACGTCAAGAGAGTAATTTTTCGACGATAAGTAATATTTTCAAAACTCGCAAATGGTATAAATAACATACGAAATGCATGCATAACATTACATTGCAACTCATTACATGTCATATCATTCATCATAGGTCAAGATTAACGTATCACGCTACATTTCGGTGTACTCACTTTTGTCTTCGCATCATTGACCAAGTGAGTTCCATAGCCCCACTTTTCTTGTTTTAATGCTTTCATAACTGTTTTGGGGGAGATACATGCTCAAACTGTTTTCATTACTTTCACAAGTACTTTAACTTTTATAAGGATTACTGTGAGTTTTCATAGCCCCATTTTCAATTGTTTGAAACTATTTTGGGGGAGATACATGTTCGACTATTTTTCACAAGTACTTTATATTATTAAGGATAATTTCTATCATGATCACCATTGTTTTAAAACCGAATGTTGTACTATATTAATTGTTCTTGTTTATGTGCTATTGTTCTACGTCGAGTTAAGTGCTATTGATTATGTGCTATTGTTCTACGTCGAGTTAAGTGCTATTGATTATGTGCTATTGTTCTACGTCGAGTTAAGTGCTATTGATTATGTGCTATTGTTCCACGTCGAGTTAGGTACTATGGTATATTCATTGAGCTAACGGTCTTGGTATATTCATGGGTCTAACGGTCTTGGTATATTCATTGGTCTAACGGACTTGGTATAATATTGATCTAACGGACTTGGTATACGATTATGGACTAACGGTCTTGGAACGATTTGGACATACACTATATACACTTTGGCAATGGGTTGTGAACACACAGGTTGCAAGTTTTGTATGGGCGGGACTTGGAACCGAGTGGATTCACAATGCCTTTGCTGCATAAACGATTTCGATACATTGAGCCATGCACTATTATGTGAATTCATTTGACATCATGCACTTGAACATTAACTCTACATATTCTGGCAGTGGGTTGTGAACACACAGGTTGCAAGTTTTGTATGGGCGGGACTTGGAACTGAGTGGATTTACAATGCCTTTGCTACATAAACGATTTTTAAAGGCTTTACATTTCAATCCAAACTCTATGAACTCACTCAACCTTTGTGTTGACACTTTTAGCATGTTTTATCTCAGGTATCTAAGGCATTCACTTCATGGCATGCATTTGGACACCTCATGGAGTCGTGGTGACGACGCGTCTCACTTGGGTTTTACATACTTTAAAACATCGTTTGAATTGTAACAACTTATTTCCGCACAAGATGATTTTCAATTGGGACCTATCTTTGTAAACTCTGATTGTTTTATTAAATTAAACGATGTATTTTCCAAACGACACTTTAGGTCGTTCAATATAACTGTGATTGTGATGCTATGACAGTCAATCCCCAGGAATTCCATTCCGCTGCAAAACAGGTAATTTGGGGGTGTGAGATTGGCATCAGAGCTTCGGTTATAGAGAACTAGGTTACATCATTGACCCTAGACTATAACTACATCATCATAGCATCTCATCATTTCATCACAAGTGCATGTTCACTTTGCATACGATTTATACGTACATTTTTCGAGTTATTTACTTTCATTTCAAATCGATTGTCACATGGATGCCTTTAAATACCCATCCCATTATCCTTTCCTCATACTCCAATGTGGGGAATGCCCTGTCACTCCCTATCACAATTTTAACATCAGTTGACTCAACACCAAACAACATATGAGTTGATTAGTCCAAGCATTGCATAGTTACTCCTAAATTATACATAGCCTGATCACCTATGTCTAATTCAGGAAGAATCATGCAATGAAGGGAGTAGTAGCTTATATGTGTAAGTAATTCCGTAATCGAGCCAAATTTTCAAAAGATTTTCTTCAAACCACTTGTTTCCAGTTTGATCCGTGTGACAGTTCTTGTTTGATGAGTTGCAAAGATCGAGCTAGAAACAAGTTGTTACCTAAACCGATTTAGCCTAATCGTATGACAGTTCTTGTTTGATGAGTTGTGGGATTAAGTAAAAATCGGTTACCAAAAGGTCTTTTGAGGGTTTTGCTCGGGAATGGGAAAGTTTGCCACATCAAACCCTAAACCCGAGAGACCAACACTAACTGAATTGGGGACTGAATTCCTTTTGGATGGTGAATGTGACAACCCGTATTTTCAGGTCATTTCTCGACACAATTTATGCCTCACTATTTCAACATTTATAGTAAACTTGGTTTACTTGTTTCAAATTCGCGTAACCTTTATGGTTTAGCGGCGAATTCATGATCATAACATCACGAACATTTCATATGGACTAAGTTTAGTCTACATTTCATTGACATCATTTGCATCATGATAGTCCATTCATGACATTTCATTTCACATTTAACGCGTAATTTTTATATTAAATAAACGTTATCGCGTGAGTTATTATTTTTAATATTTAATCCGTTACTTTCAAAAATGATCCCGATGTATTTTAAACTTACATTTAGTTCATAAAAACTATATTTTAGTTTTCCTAGTGTTTCAAATTTATTTGGTGCATAAATCGTTAAAGTTATACTATTACGACGTTTTTCTTAAAAACTACTCGATAATTATTTTATCACTCAAATTTCACAAGGAATGTATTTTTACAATTTTTATGATCTCATTATACTTTATTTTGATCTATTAAAAATTACTTTTACCTAAAACTACCTTAAATACACTAATGAATATACAATCTTACAAGTTACAACACATTTAACCTATACATTTTACATTCAAACAATTACACAATATATAAAAGAAAAAAAAAAAAAAAAATTATTTTCACAATACTTCCCCCTTGGCCAATGACCAAGGGGGCATCAATTAATGAAATGGTAAGTTTTTCTTGGTTATATAGATCTACACTCAATAATAATTCTACACTTCATTCATCTCATTTTCTTTTCATAAGTTAGTCAAGATATTTCCTCTTGATTTTCCTCTCCAAGAACCGGCCTTCCATAGGTGAGGAAGAGATTTCATCAAAAATTTTTCAAGCTCAAGTTTAACACTCTAGTTACACTCTTATTAAAGGTTTTGAAATAAAAACCTAGGGTGTTTAGGTTAATCCTTGTTCTAATCACCTCATCATAGTAGCTTGTAAGCATATCACTTTCATTTTACATCTTTCATTTTCATTTCATATGTATTTCTTCATTTTTGAGCTAGCATGCAAGACTTATTGTTGTTTATACCATTTTTACATTGATTTTAAGAGTTTGATATATAAAAGTCATCCTATAATTATTCCCTTGTTATATATTGGTCTTGATGATGTCTAGGAACCCATGACACCCTAAGAAGGTGTATGGTAGGATTAGATTAGCTTTGGAGTTGATTTGAAGGGATTGGAATAGGTTTAGTACGATAAAAACTATTTTCGACAAGTTATAAAATGTGTTCTGTCCTTGTTTCGATTTTCTGGAAAATCCGACAGTTGACACGAATTTTTGACCTTGATAATTAGAAAATATACTTTAAAACGAATCCGTGGCCGCTTGAACGGTTTAAAACGGAGTTATAACGAAGTCGTGGTGAATTTTTAAAGTTTGACGACGAAATGTATATTTTTCAGAAAATTCAGCTTGCTGTTTTACTTTGTCGAGTCAAAAACGATCCTTAAGCTTCACAAATTATTTCGACTTGTCAAAAATATATTAGTATACTTCGATACGAAGCTAAGGACGTATATCGTTAAAAAGCGGATTTGAAAGCGACTAAGATATACACATTTTCATAAACTTGCCGTAACTATTATTTTTAGAAAAACTATATTATTTTTACGAGATAAGTGTTACGGTAACTAAAATTCACCATCTTTAACCCTTATTATCTTTATGTTCGAGACCTTTATGACGAAAACTCTGATGAAACTTTTAGATATCGATACAAACTTTCCAAAACAGTCGAGTTCGTTCTCTAACGATCGGCGTACACCGTTTTACGACTAGTTTTCCAAAGCCATTTTTGTTAATTTCATGAATATTCCGACGACATTGTTTTGCGACGAAAAGTGGAAATTTCACCAAAAAAAATCATTATTAAATCATTGTAGGATGACATTTTGACGTAAAAACTTGTAAAGTCATTTTTGAATGGTCAAGACGCGTCAAGAGAGTAATTTTTCGACGATAAGTATTATTTTCAAAACTCGTAAATGGTATAAATAACATACGAAATGCATGCATAACATTACATTGCAACTCATTACATGTCATATCATTCATCATAGGTCAAGATTAACGTATCACGCTACATTTCGGTGTACTCACTTTTGTCTTCGCATCATTGACCAAGTGAGTTCCATAGCCCCACTTTTCTTGTTTTAATGCTTTCATAAGCTTTTTGGGGGAGATACATGCTCAAACTGTTTTCATTACTTTCACAAGTACTTTAACTTTTATAAGGATTACTGTGAGTTTTCATAGCCCCATTTTCAATTGTTTGAAACTATTTTGGGGGAGATACATGTTCGACTATTTTTCACAAGTACTTTATATTATTAAGGATAATTTCTATCATGATCACCATTGTTTTAAAACCGAATGTTGTACTATATTAATTGTTCTTGTTTATGTGCTATTGTTCTACGTCGAGTTAAGTGCTATTGATTATGTGCTATTGTTCTACGTCGAGTTAAGTGCTATTGATTATGTGCTATTGTTCTACGTCGAGTTAAGTGCTATTGATTATGTGCTATTGTTCCACGTCGAGTTAGGTACTATGGTATATTCATTGAGCTAACGGTCTTGGTATATTCATGGGTCTAACGGTCTTGGTATATTCATTGGTCTAACGGACTTGGTATAATATTGATCTAACGGACTTGGTATACGATTATGGACTAACGGTCTTGGAACGATTTGGACATACACTATATACACTTTGGCAATGGGTTGTGAACACACAGGTTGCAAGTTTTGTATGGGCGGGACTTGGAACTGAGTGGATTCACAATGCCTTTGCTGCATAAACGATTTCGATACATTGAGCCATGCACTATTATGTGAATTCATTTGACATCATGCACTTGAACATTAACTCTACATATTCGGGCAGTGGGTTGTGAACACACAGGTTGCAAGTTTTGTATGGGCGGGACTTGGAACTGAGTGGATTTACAATGCCTTTGCTACATAAACGATTTTAAAAGGCTTTACATTTCAACTCAAACTCTATGAACTCACTCAACCTTTGTGTTGACACTTTTAGCATGTTTTATCTCAGGTATCTAAGGCATTCACTTCATGGCATGCATTTGGACACCTCATGGAGTCGTGGTGACGACGCGTCTCACTTGGGTTTTACATACTTTAAAACATCGTTTGAATTGTAACAACTTATTTCCGCACAAGATGATTTTCAATTGGGACCTATCTTTGTAAACTCTGATTGTTTTATTAAATTAAACGATGTATTTTCCAAACGACACTTTAGGTCGTTCAATATAACTGTGATTGTGATGCTATGACAGTCAATCCCCAGGAATTCCATTCCGCTGCAAAACAGGTAATTTGGGGGTGTGACATAAACCTCCTAGTCCTCCAACTGACAAAGGAAAAGGGAAGACTCCAGTACTTGTGCCTTATGAAGAAAGCTCAGATGAAGAGCCACTGGAAACCGATTACAGGAAAAAGTTCAAATTCGTTAGACTCCAACACATGGCACAACAATTTGCTAAAGAACAAATGGGTGGCCCCGGAGGGTCGAGTGGTGGAGCTCAACCTTCACCAGATCCTGATGCGGTTAATCAACCCGATAAGGGATCCGGTGCCACCACTTTGGTACAACAACAAACACGTGTGGAGGACACTTTTGAGTATGACTTTGAAGAACCAGAATCTGAGAAGTTAGAGAAGGTAGAAGCCGATGAAGAAGACCAAAGCCAAAGTCGATGAAAAGCTAAGTCCAAATGAAGAAGATGTTGAGCCACCAAAGGACCCGGAGTCTCCTCACATCTCATCATCATCAGATTCTTCTTCTCACTCTTCACCACCACCATCAAAGAAATCAACCAAATCATCATCCAAATCAGTAAAGAAGCCAACTCCATCTTGGATCTCTCAATCAAAGAATCGAATCGCTAAAGCCGAAACGAGTCGAAAGAAAGATATTCTCTACACAAAATTGAATTTCCTTGCCGACCAAATACAGATCTTCATGATGAGCAAGACGAGATGAAAGTTGAAGGGAGTATGTCTGAAGCTTATGAAGGATGATCTTCAAGGAAGCATGGACGAAATGATCAAAGGATACTCTCACAAGTTCCTTATGGAGGTCGTTCAAAGCTGAAAAAGGAGATGTATACCGCATAACGTTATCCAAATCTCTTGCATCTAGCCAAGCAAGCCATGAAATCAACTCCGATGAATGTGAACATCAATCCAGTTGAACCCACAATCTTCTCAGATGATGAATTGGTGAACCGGATAGTAGCGCAAATGTCGAAACGCTCTGCAACGTTTGCCTCACACGAAGCTAAACTGTTTGAAGCTCTATTGGAATACCAACTCAGGTCCGCATTCGAGAAGAAGTCAGAAGGCCCAAACGCTTCAAGAGACGACGAAGACAAAGATCATGATAAGGATAAGGAGCCTAAACGCACAAAGAAGTCCGGTGAATAATCTTCCATTCAAGACTCGATGCAACCTCCACCACAAAGGACTCCCAACAAAGATCTCCTCCTCCTCTTCTCGAGATAAACTCGAGGATTCGAGACACCACCCCACTCGAAAAACCGGTGACCACTTTGAGTATACGGGTGGTGACGATGAAGAATACAATGAGCCCCAACAACAACCCGACAAAGTATAGAAACCATAACCCTCATCTAGGCCTAAGAAACAGAAGAAGAAGGCGCCCAAGGCTGACGCCCTATCATGGCTAGATGAAGATACCACAGAGGAATTTGAATGGTTTTCTACACTTGTTAATTCCACTCCCTACCCTGCTGAAGGTCTAGATCTGGTAGACGGTAATACATTGGAGCATGCTAAGATATTGCAAGAAAAATTCCGAGTAAAGAAGATGACGAAATATGAGTTGAAGCGAATCAAGAATGAAGCTTTTCAAATGTTCAAAGATAGCTCCGAAAGTGCCATTGAGGTCGAATATCACCTTGAAAACATTGCTCGAGCTATATCTAACAACATGGATTGGCTCAACCCAAAAGCAAACATCGACTTTACAAAACGGGACAACCCTCCATATTACACCAACTGGTCAAAACCCCTACCTACAATTGGCCAACCTAATGAGCCTAGAATTCCATTCCGATATTTCTTCAACAAAGACTTGGAATTTCTTCTACATGGTGGCGATGGTTCAAGGAAATACGCTACATCTTTGACACTTCCATTCCCGGTAGCAATTTACTCTAATTGCATAGCCATCGAGGAAAGATCTAACCACTTGTTCTCCAACAAAGTGGAAGAGTATAACCGTGATGCAATGTATGGGATTCACCATTGGCCGGAACGCCAAAGAATCTACTACGGCTGTTCGAAATCTCAAAATGAAGTGTTAAGTACTAAGAGTATTGTTGCCATCAAACACGTTGATCTTTCGTCCAAATGGGACTACACTTTTCTCAAGAATATTGTGGTCAAAAGGCAAGACGAAAGGGATTATGCATTCTCTGAAGCTGACTTTGAGAATTTGTCTATCAACTACATTGAAGACATGTACCTTGCCAAAGTACAGGGTCGCATGAGACAATTTTCAACTGAAGTACAACGTGAATTCATCAAGTCATTGCTCATCTTCATCGACGATAGTCATCAAAGAACGTGTAGAAGATCTCCAGCTTGCGTTGAATCTTATCGACCTATGTCAACTTTACTCCACCGCAACTTGATCTTCCGACATCAACCAGCCTATCACAATATACACTCATCGAAACCATTCGCTGTTTACGCAGTGAACTTCAAAGAAATTGCTTAATGGCGTGTAGAGATCTTTACAAGTTTGGGGATCACACTTTGAAGATGGTTAGGGACGGATTGGCTTATCGGTTGAAGGATATACATCAAGATTGGGTCTCCTAAGCAATGGAATTCTCATGATCGAAGGGATGTGAAGAGGATCATCACGATGATTGATGAACGGTTGTATCGAAGGGATCAGAAGATTGGAAAGTTATGTTGAGGTCGACCCAGATTAACATCACCGGATTTTAACACCCGATTCACACTCCCGCAACATCTCTCGACTACCCGGTACCCCTTGAACTGCTTCTTTCATCATAACTTTGGATGTATGATTTATTATGTCTATGGCTTGTGCACACATTATAGTGAACAACCCAAGACTTGTAAATAAAGGACCCCGTGGTACGCCTGCCACAATCCTTATAAAAGGAGCGAAAGTTTTTTACTTTTGAGTAAAACCTATCAAACCTTTCACTTTTCAAGGTTTTTCTCAAAAGAACAAGTACTTCCCCTTATGATTTTTCAAAACCTCAACCGTTTATATCACTTGTTGAGGGGGAGTATTTGACTTTAAAACTTTGTTCACTAATTGTTCATAGTGGTCATCTTCCTACAAAACTCAAAATGGTCATATTTATTCTCAACATTTCTTCAAAAATAACATTTATATGCCATTTTTGAGGGGGAGAAAAATACGTGATAAGAAATATGTTGTGTTTTGCTATATGAACTCTAGTGTTAAAAGACTTCAACCCACGAATTGACGAGATCTTAACTGTTAGTAACTCGAAAAGACTTGTCCGGGACCGGTAATAATTTCAAGCTAGTTCGCTAGTAATGTAAACGTGTCTCGCAAAGGACTTGTACGAGTAGAAAGTACCACTCGAGAAACTCTTGGTAGACATGAACTTTGACGGGTTTGACAACCTTTCGGGGTTGTCCACACCTTCAAGATAGTTATTAGAGCTAGGTGTCACCTGAAAGCTGACAATATATCTCTTTAACTATACAACGTAATCGTGTCTCGCAAGGGATTGTCTATCTTAAGTTGATCAATTCAAAAGTAAGCGCCTTTTCCTCATCGTGCATTTCCGCAAAACTCTAAAGCATGTGTGGAGGGGGAGTATTTCTGCTAAAAGATAAAACTCTCACAGTGGTTCAAACTTGTTTTCATTTACAAACCCTTTGAGAGATTTTCTTGAAAATGGTTTTATGGCAATGGAGTTATAAGGTGATTAAGGTTAGGAATAACCGTCCTATGATCCGCCAGAGCCGGAGGGATCTACCCAAGGACACTACCAATAGTTAGAATTAGAAGTCCTTAGGTATGATTATAAAAAGGAGAAATGAGAATCGGAGAAAGAAGGAGTTGAAGAATTAAAAAGAAATGCAAAGAAAAGGGTGAAAAGAAATAGCCCTCCAGATTATTCAACTTAGGGAAGACACCGGGTTCAATTCATATGCTACTGGTTGTCACTAGATGACACCAGTATTGAAGATTAAAAGTCGTCATGGACCCAGTGACGCATGCACTAAACCTTCTTAGCCACTCAAGTTTCTCTCAACAGAAGCTTGTTTCATTCTCACAGGGAACCCTACATAATCTATCGGCTTCCTCTTAGAGATTGCTGATATTGAAGAAGGAGACCCTCTCCCTAGTCTCCGCCAAGGAAAACCAAAACGCACTATTGAGTCTAGAGCCACGAGATTCATCAAAAGATCTCTTAGGTACACTTGACATTTCATCACTTGGTGTTCAACAATAAGAACATTAGTGGTACGTTATCGAGTCCTTCACGATCTTAGCAACTGCCGAGAACATTTATGAGAGGTTCACAATTGTGATCCTCGAATGATTGAATAGAAACTCCCGCCAGGTCAACATCAAACCCGACAGCAGTCACTTCGGTAACTCCTCGTGGATTACGCTTAGTGTGTCTCAAACGGTCTAAAGTCGTGAGGTGATGCTTCGGTGTACCTCAGCGACTCATCTGTACCGTAGGTGTACTTCGGTACATCACGTTATCTCACTTGTGGAACTCCGGTTCAGAACGCCTTGTGAGAATTAGAGATGTGTTTTCACACTATGCCGTTAACACTCTCGAAGTTCAAACTTGTAAGTGCCGGTATCCGCTTATTACTAACCGTTTTCATGTTTTCTTCTTATGGATGCTCGAGCGAATGATCGTGCGATTCTTCACATACTCATGCCAACATTATCACTAATGGAAGTTCTATCTAAAAGCAACACAAAAGTCAGAATGATTCTTCGTCAAACCAAAGAATCTACAAAGTTAAAGACTTAAAGAACTTCATCAAGATCAAATCTAACGCCAAAGAGCATATGAGGATGTTGAAGAATGACGTGGAGACACTGAAGCAAAGCGAAGGCACTGAGGCGCACTTGATGCACAACAACAACATACTATCACTACCATTACAAAGAACAATGATCAAAGAACAAAGACAAAGATGACGCTCTGGTAACTATTCAAGAAGACAATTTCTCTACACTGGGAGATTGTTCGAATCAAGGCAATTCTTCTCACAAGAAAGAAGAATGTCGAAGACGCCAAAGCTACTATTACATCGACGCCTTCACCGTTTATAGTTTTCATCACCAACACTTAGGGGGAGATTGTTGGAATCACTCCTAAACCTTAATCAAGTGTTAGTGATTAACATGTAATAGTTAGCTTATTATGGCCTTTATGTTTGTTATTAGCCTTAGGCTTATGTAGAAGGCCCATAAGCCTATGCCTAGTCCAATAAGGAAAAGGATGGGAACTAGGAGTGTTGCCCTAGCTTCCCTCCTATAAATACCCCTTGTAAACCTTCATTTGAAGGTTGGTTGTTCAATTCATTATCTTTCACTCACCTCTATGCATAACCGTTTCACATATACGTGTGTGTGTGTGTGTTTGGATAGTTGTTCAACCGCCTCTCTATTTCTTCTCTTGATGCTTGTGTTGTAAAACTAGTGACCTAACAACATCATTGTACCAAGTGAGTTTTCATAGCCCCGTTTTACAAGTTTATAATTTATTTCAAACCTACGGGGGAGAATACATTGCACATCATTTTTATTACGATACCAAGTATATTAAATTCATTACATTGATTAAGTTACCTCATTGCCAATTGAATGTCCCCATATCATAATCATGAACCGTTAATTATGGAGTAAGCGAGGGTGAGTGAATAGATCTATTGAGGGTGACTCCTCCATCCGGGTTGGTGGTCCCAACAGGTCAAACGGATGCATTTCATTTAATATCGAATTAGAGTTGTTTGGCAAACACTTTTTATGTGCTTATAGCAATTGTAACATTTTTATGTGACATATTTGTCACACATGGCCTATACTTGTGGTAGTCATATAAAACATTGATTTCTCACCAACATTATTGTTGTAAGGTATCTAAGACATTTACATCATGGCACGATCCCATCATAGAGTCGCCGTGATTTCACTTGTAAATTACGGCACTTTTAAAACATCGTTTGGCTTGTAATAAACTTATTTCCGCAAGCTTTGACTACCTTTTGGGACCTAACTTTTGTAACTCTGAATGCTTTTAATATATCAAACGATGTGCTTTTCAAACGACACTTTAGGTCGCTCAATATAACTCAGAATCGTGATGCTATGACAGTCAGTCCCCAGGAATTCCATTCCGCTGCAACACAGGTAATTTGGGGGTGTGACAATTATGTTCATCTAGCCTCGATTTCCTATTCCAATCTCTAAATCTACCTTTTACAAAATTATCCGACCCCTTGACATTTTATCTTTTAATAGATAACAACATAATCAAAAGCAGCTTCCTCTTTTATGTAAATATGTATATTGTGTATCATCTAAATGAGTTTACAATAATGTTTATATACAACACACGTATGGGCCTGACATAGACACAAGGCTCGCTTCTCCTTCGATGTGCTTTAGGACACCGAAATTGTTGCAATGAATCTTGAAAAAATAGCACCAAGATGAGTAATTTACCTCATCAATGTCAAGTTTGATTGGAACAACGGAGTTGAGGTTATTGACAGCATAAAGTTTTTCAACTAAGGTGGCAGGAGGTGGTGGTGGATTACCGTTTGTGATTATGACGGTGGGGAAGTAGGGTTTTATGTTTCAGGGTTTGAAAGAGGATCGGCACCTTACTGATACCATGTAAATTTGTATATTGCGTATCACCTAAATGAGTTTACAATAATGTTTATATACAACACACGTATGGGCCTGACATAGACACAAGGCTCCATAAACATATAATGAGTGGGCCGAATATATATCTACTAACATTTTATACTATTGTTGGAATCACTCCTAAAGCTTAATTCAAGTGTTAGTAATTCACATGTAATAGTTAGCTTATTTATGGCCTTTATGTTAGTAATTAGCTTTAGGCTTATGTAGAAGGCCCATAAGCCTAGGCCTAGCCCAATAAGGAAAAGGATGGAACTAGGAGTTTTGCCCTAGCTTCCCTCCTATAAATACCTCATGTAAACCCTCACTTGAGGGTTGGTTGTTCAATTTACTCTTTCATTCACACTTTACGCCTAACCTTTCATATTTGTACGTGTGTGTGTGTTTGTGTGTTGTTCAACCGATCTTATCTCCATCTTATCTCTTCTATTGTTACTTGTGTTGCATATTTGGGAACCTAACAGTGGTATCAATCGCCTACTAGTTGGGTGAATCGTTATTGCTTTTGAAGTGGGTTTTGGTCCTACGCGTAAAGCTAACGAGATACTTTGGTTCGCTTAAAAACACGTTTTTACACTTTTTAATCCAAGATTCTTGTACTTTCAATGTTTTAAGGTGTTAAAATAACTGCTTTTGGCAAAAAGTTACAAACTTTATGCATGGATCATAGTTTTTAAGATTGTTTTTGTACGAGAGTTTCATCCTACGCCATAACCGTTTTGAGTTTTGGCTCATCATGTTTCACACTTTTGTGTTATTTTGGTGATATTGAAGCTATCTCATCACAAAAATCTGTTTTAGAAACATCTTTGGGCAAAATCATTTTTACGAGTAAAGCTACGCGTAACAAAACCCTAATATTACGCGTAACTTTATCCTTGGTTTGATCTTCGATTTAGTGGTTTACTCCGTGTTTTCTTGCTTGGATAAGCCTGAAAATACGTCGACTTTGGATATCTTTTGCACCGTGATAGTGTAAAAGATCACTTGGGATAAAACCCTAAAATTACGCGATAAGCATAAAGCTTACGCCAGAGAAATTCCTACGCATAAGATTAATCTTACGCCTAAGCTTAGTCTTACGCATAAGGTAATCCTACGCCTAAGTTTTCTACTCCTAACTTCTTGTTTTACGCATAACTTTAGTATCTTATCCTTACTTACGCGTAAGCTAAACCTACGCGTAACTTTGGTGTTTTTACGCATAAGTTCTACTTGGTTTATTGTGATTTCTACGCCTAAGGATACTTCATCAACAACGGTTCATTCGACTACAAAGATCCATTTTTTACCAACACAAGTTTTCAACATGTCACAACCACCATACTCTAACTATTTTCCTTACACTTATAATCAACAACAACAACAACAACTAAGTCCCCAACATCAACAATGGAATCAACAACAAGCAGTTTATCAACAACATACTCCACTACTTGCAAAGAATTCCACAACCTCAAATGGTACAACCACAACCTAGTCTTCAAGTACAACCTTACACAAACTTCTACAATCAACATCCATCCAGAAATACTATGAAGGAACCAGCATGGTTTGGCAAGATGTGTGAAGCCTTGAGTAGCCAACAATCAATTCATGAAGCTGGCTCACTTGATAGACCTCCAATGCTCACTCCCGGTAATTATGATCAATGGGTAATTCGGTTCTTTAGGTTTTGTGATCTAAAGAAGCCACATGGAAAGTTTTTAAAGAAGGTTAATATGGAAGGTCCATTTCGTGATGCCTACTATCGTTACACCCTGAGATCCTAATGCCGCTCCACCAAGAGATGATGTCACCAACATTGCAATCAAGCTAACTCACGGGTGATCACCTTCTACACTTTGAAGCCGACGAACTTGCAATGCAATACATCCTTTTAGGATTACCCAATCCAATCCTTTGAAGTGTTGATGCTCAAAAGATCGCCAAAGCAATGTGGGAACAGATTCATCTTCTTATCCAAGGCACAAAACTCAATCAGGAAGACATGGAATCCAAAATCTACTTGGCTTATGAACACTTCATGATTGAACCAGAGAGTTATTAGAATCTTATCATCATGTCTTTTCGCACATCTTTAATGATTTGGACAAACACAATATCATCATGCCACGAATTGCTGTCAACACAAAGTTCCTAAGTAGTCTTGGTCCGGAATGGGAGAAGTATGTCATTTTTCTCCGCCAAGCTAAAGATATGCATCATGCTACCTACGGATTGTTGTACGACTATCCGAAGCCTCACCAAAAAGAAGTTGATAAGGAAAGGATTCTCCGTGGTCAAACTGCTTCACCATCACTTCCAGACAATCAACAACTTGCTTTGTGGGCTCAAACAAACATTCCTCCTCAACAAGCTCCTCAACCCGCTCCTCAAACACCTACAACCATCAAACCTTCTGATCCGTCACAGCTACAAACTCAACAAAATCAATTGGTTCCATACAACAACAACACTGCCAAGCTCTTTACAAAGGAAGCGATGAGGACTCCAATTCCTTCGATGAATTGCAACAAGGATTTGTTATGATTGCTAAAGCATTTGGCCGCTATACAAACAAATCCAACAATCGCATTCGTTCCTCATCTAATACAAGAAATCAGTCTGTTGTGAACAATGGACGAGTTGAAGTTCAAAATCGTGGTTATGGTCGCCAGATGGGAGATGGTCAAGGGTTCAATGCTATGGGAAGGAATAACATTGGTGCTCCGCAGCAGCAAAGGGCTCAAGTGGTTGAGCAAGGAAATGCTCGTGGGGTTAATGGTCTTCGCTTGCTATAACCGTAATGAGAAGGGTCATCTGGCTAATGCATGTCCTAAACCGAGAACAAGAGGCAGTGCTTATTTCAAAGAGGCTTTGCTCTTGGCTCTTAAGGATGAAGCTAGTGGAACTCTTACCAACAAGGAATAGAGCTTTATGGCAGATGCAGATTCTGATGATGATATGGAGGACTTGCAAGCTAATGCAGCAGTGATGTTGATGGCACAAATGCAACCTCTACACATGAGTGACACGTGCCCAGTGTATGACATCGATGGCTTGTCTCAGTACTGAACAAACAATTATCATCAATGAGTTGATATCTCCGCCACTTTCTCTATCTGACAAGGATCAGAGTGTTCAACATGAGTTCTCTACATCTCATTCCGCTGATTATCAAATAGATCCCGTAGTTATATTTGATGATCAAGATGACCGTATGGTTAATATTGATAATCAAGTTGACTCCGTCCTTATATTTGAGGATCTAAAGAATGACCATGTTGAGAATCTCGTTGAACAAGATGAGCTTTTGTCTGACAGAGAAACTGAGCTCTTGACCTTAATTAAAGACCAACATTCTCGTTTGGTAATTTGCATGAAATTAAAAGAGAAAAATGCAGTTAACTGTGGATAATGAATGTTTAATTCGACAACTCAATTTTTTCAAAACTCAAGAAAACCGTGAAAAGGTTTTGAAGCCGCTTTTGCCAAATCACACCAAAATGAAAAATATTTGGAACGACAGATTTGTGATCTAGCCGCTTCGAAGAATGCTTTGTTGTCTCAAATAGAACAAATGAAACATGAACATAAACAACAACTTAACGCTCTTACTTTGACACTCAAAAAGCCAAGGCCGAAGTTGTTAACTTGTCAAAAACAATTCTCTGAGTACAAAAAGCATTCAACGAAACGAATAGATGACTATCTTGAGGAAATTGTCCACTTACAAACCAAAATCAAAGAGTTTAAAACATAAACATGGTGAATCTATCACAACGATTCAAAAGTTTTCTTTCAAACCTAATCCAAATGGATATGGACCTAATCTTGCTGATTATAAACCTAAGTTTTCACACAGAGCATTCAAACCAAATCCTAAAGTTTATAGTGCGTAACATAGAATTGATGATTCAATTATGACTGTTGTTGAATATAATCGGATGGAGGAATTAGATGTAGATGACGAGAGTCGGTCAAAAATGGAAAATGTCGTTTACAACAAACCATTTAACTATTCGAAAGCCGTAACTTTTGTCACACAACATGATACTTCAAACACACCTTTGGTTATCACACCAAGTTTCAGGTCCTCAACCAAAAGGTGCACAAATTAATTGTCCTTTACCTTCACTTAGTGAAGTAAAAACTAATGCCGAAAGTTGTCGTGTTATCAAATACTTTGACACTTTCTTATCCGACCTCAAAATTTTGGAACGTGAGATTGAATTTCATTCTGAAATAAAAGTTCAACATTTTACCTCGCCCATGGCGTGAGAACATAGAGATATTCTTCAGAAAAGAATTTTACCCCATGTCAAAATTTTGAAAAATTGTGCACTATATTGGGAAAAGGACTTTCACAAGGAACTTGGTCTCATGAAAATAGTTTTCAAGAAAACAGAAACATCGATTTCAAATACTAAACGTAAAAAGAAATTGTTGAGAAAAGATGTTGATCGACTCTTGGAAGATGTTATCTTTGCTGATATCCATAATGCTGTGTTATTACATTCTTTGCCATATGCATCTGATGATATCTCTGCTGATTATGATTCTGTTGATAATGTTGTGAATACGATATGATGCATCGATCGAGTCTTTAACAGTTGAAAATAAACGATTGTCAAATGAGCTTTCAAATCCAATACGCCGCCTTAATTGGTGTCAATAAGATATTCACGATCAACAACTTGCTTTTCAACACAAAATCGCCCAGTTGCGTGCAAAATCTTCCGATCCTAAAATTGAGCAACTGGATGATCAAAACGTGTCTTTTAAGTGTCAAATCTCAAAATATGAACAAGAACTTGCAAAAGTTAAAAGGAATATGGTGTCATATTTGATTTACTCAAACAGACTCGTGATGAAGAATCAAACGAACTTGATCATTATCTTGCACACACTAAAGAAGTCATGAATTTTGCCGGAAGTCTTCGCTCAAAATCAAGATTTGGTGCACACTATCACTAAGTTAAGGGAAATGTTAGGAAAGTATGAACAACTTCCGCCCACCGTGATTAAGAGAATAGCACCAGTAACACTTAGTAATCGTGAACCTAGAATCCCTACGGCCAAATCACAAGTTGCTAACGTGCTTCCTTCTAAAAACAGAATAGTTGCCTCTTTTCCAAACGTCCGCACTTCACGTTCCTAGGAGTAATACAAGGAAGAATAGGAAGTTGCGACCTAAGAAAAGAACAATAAAGAATGCCGAAGTAGAAGAACACCCTAGGACTATGAATAAGACTCACGTTGCTTCCACTATAAATATTAAGCGCCTGGAAAATGTAATAGAAATAGTGATGTAACAAATGCTAAACCTTTAAGTACTTTTGATATTCAGTCCGATGCACCTTGTGTTATTTGTCGTAAAAGTATGAATTCTGATTGTCATGAAAAATGTGTTGCTAAAGCTCTCATCTCTCGTTTACGGAATTCTAAGAATCGGAATACCTCTAGGCCCACTAATCTTTCTAAGTCTGTGCTTGCTAAACCGCCCTCTTTAGATTCTAAGAAACGCATTAATGTTCCTGTAGTTCAGATCACCTCCAAGGATTGTTGTACCACCTAGCACATTCACTAAGACTAAAGCTAATACTAGTTGGAGATGGCAAAAATGGTTACATAATACACTAGGATTTAAATGGATGCCTAAAATCATTGATGTGTGTATTTCAACTATAACTGCTAAGGAACCCTCTAACACTTTGGGTTCCACATCTACTTCTATTCCATCCGTGTCGCCCGTGTCTAATGCAGTGATACAAATCATCCTCTGGATTGTTGATAGCGATGTTCCCGACACATACGACAGCAACCTTAAACTGTTATCAAACTTTGTTTTAAAGTTCATTGGCACCGCCGATTCGAATGATCACTTCAGCCTATCATGGGCTACGAATATTACATTAATGGCAACATCGAAATTAGCAGGGTTTATTATGTGGAAGGCCTAGGTCACAATCTATTCTCAGTTGGTCAATTTTGTGATGGAGACTTGGAAGTAGCTTTCAGGGAGAAAACTTGTTTCATTCGTGATCTTCAAGGAAATGATCTTATGTCCGCCAACGCCATCCAGTCTTTACACAATCTCCATGCAAGACATGATCGCTTCATCTCCCATTTGTTTACTCTCAAAGGCTACATCTACAAAATCTTGGCTATGGCACCGCCGTCTATCACATCTAAACTTTCAAACCATCACCAACCTTGCTCGACACAAACTTGTTGAAGGTCTCCCACGATTCTGGTATTCTAAAGATCACCTATGCTCGGCTTGTGAACAAGGGAAAAGCACTCGTGCTCATTTTCCTTCAAAATTGGAACACAGCTCTCAAGATGTGCTTCATCTTCTTCACATGGATTTGTGTGGCCCGATGCGCTGCAACGATAAATGACAAACGCTACATCTTGGTAATTGTTGATGACTACTCAAGATGGACTTGGGTTTATTTTCTTCAAAGTAAAGATCAAGCTCCACGGATGATCATCACCTTTCTCACGAAAATACAAATTCACTCAGAACACCGCTAGACAAATTCAATGCACAAAGGAACTCAATTTTTGAATCACACTCTTCGGGAATATTATGAGAAAGTGGGAATTGAGCATCAAACATCTATTGCCCGCACACCAAAACAAAACGGAGTTGTTGAAAGACTAAACCGCACGCTTAGTGGAAGCTTCCGAACGATGTTAATCAATGCTAAACTTCTAGATTTCTTGTAGTTTGAAGCCGCCTCAACCGCATGCTACACTCAAAATCGCTCAATGATTACAAAACGCCACAACAAAACACCATTTGAGCTTCTCCACAATCGTAAACCGAACCTCAAACACTTTCATGTCTTTGGATCTCTTTGCTATCCAAATAATGATCGCGGTGACTTTGGAAAGCTCAAAGCTAAAGCTGAAATTGGAGTCTTTATTGGATATTGTGAGAATTCAAAAGTTACGGATATGGAATCGTCGTACAAAGCAGGTTATGGAAACGATTCATGCTAATTTTGATGAACTTATCAAATGGCTTCGAGTATAACAACTTGGAACACGGTCACAACCGCTTAAACTTCCCCAAACCCCATCATCACCGATACAAGCCCTCGGCTTACTCGTCAACAAATGGAAAGAATATTTGCTCCTCTGCGGACAATATTGATGAAAGTGCTCCGTGTGTATCCACAAGCTTTCACGCTCAACCCGATAATACTCTAATACCGATACACCGCTACAACAACTATTGTTGAAGATGCACCACCAGTTGACTCTACTACAACAGTTGAACAAACCGCTTCCAACAATGATGAACCGGCCGATGATGTTCTTAATGAAGTACCCCCACCTGCAGATTTTGATCCAAATGTTTTCTTTAACCCGTTTGCTAATGAAACCGCTGCACTGATGTCGAGAATCATCTACAAGCCATTTGAATCCTCAGAATCTGCATAATGTATATCAACATCAACCTCTACACATCGATGGACAAAAGACCATCCTCTGGAAAATATTATTGGCAACCCGAATCAACCAGCCGTTACGAGACAACGCCTTCACACGACGGTGAACATTGCATTTATGCACTCACCGTCCGCCAAATCAACCCAAAAACATTAAGAATGCAATGACAAAAGATAACTGGATTGAATCCATGCAAGAAGAACTCAACCAATTCAAACGCCTTGAAGTATGGGAATCGGTTGAAAGACCAACGAGGTCTACGCCATTGGTCTAAAATGGATTTGGAAGAACAAATTGGATGTCAAGGGAATGTCATCGAAAAAGTCACGCCGGTGGCTAAGGGTTATAGACAAGAAGAGGGTATTGACTTTGAAGAATCATTTGCTCCGGTGCTCGCCTTGAGGTCGCTCGATATTTACGGCATTCGCAGCTCATATGAACATAACGGTCTTTCAAATGGACGTCAAAACCGCTCAATGGTCAACTGAAAGAAACAGCTTTATGTCACCACCAAAGGATTCGTTGATCCCGCTTCGAACCATGTTTACAAACTGAACAAAGCTCAGATGGTCTCAAACAAGCCCCTCAGGCATGGTATGATAAGCTATCATCTTTCCTCATTGCCAATAATTTTACCAAAGGTTCGGTCGACCAAACTCTTTTCATACAATATCACGGGAACATATTTTAATTGTTCAAATTTATGTGGATGACATCATTTTGGGTCAACTCATAAAAAGTACTCAATCGCTTTTGCAAAACTAATGAAGAAACATTTTGAAATATCCATGATGGGTGAACTTACGTTCTTTCTAGGACTACAAGTTCATCAATCACCCCGTGGTATTTTCTTGAGTCAGTCCAAATATGCCCTTGAAATTCGAACAAATTCGAATGAATAATTGTGATACTTATGCCACACCAATGGCACATACCAAGAAGTTGGACGCTGATTTGCATGGGAAATTGGTTGACCCTACCAAATACCGGAGTATTATTGGGTCTCTCATGTATCTAACGTACCGCAGACACGATATTGTCTTTGCCGCTTATCTTTGCTCCGTATCGGTCGCGACCAACTGAAACCCACCTCTCAGAGGCTAAAAGAATCCTCCGATACATAAAAGGAACCATTAATTTGGGGATCTGGTATCCGAAGGATTCTGGTTTTGAACTAATCGCTTTTGAGACCACGCAGGATGTTTAGACTCTAAAAAGTACTTCAGAGCACTACAATTTCCCGGTGACAAATTGGTATCTTGGCAATCGAAGAAGCAGGATTGTACATCGCTTTCCTCAACCGAAGCAGAATATGTAGCCATGTCGGCGTGTTGTGCTCAAGTCATTTGGATGAGAACACAATGTGGAAAACTAGAAGGGGGGGGGGGTTGAATAGTTTTACCAATTAAAACTTCCTATTAATCTATTTAGATCGACTTATGTCAATCTATTTGGATGTGTGTGTTGGATGTTGATAAACAAGCATGTAAAGGTAAGTAATGAAAAGATAAGAGTAAGAAGCACAAAACCACAACGCAAGTATTTATAGTGGTTCGGCTACAAGGTCACCTTCCTTGCCCTACTCCACTCCCCGAGTCACCTACTCGAGAGTTCGTAATCACTACACCAATCTCCTTATGGTGAAGAAGCCTTCACAACGTCGCCTACTCTTTTTCCGGTACTAGGCTAACCACCGGGTTCTTTCACTCCAAGGTGAACCACACCTACACAACGTCGCCTACCCTTTATAAGGTACTAGGCTAAGTACCTAGTTCTTTTCACACCTTAGGTGAACTACACCTTCACAACGTCGCCTACCCTTTATTAGGTACTAGGCTAAGCACCTAGTTCCATTGCAATGGAGGAACTACTACCACACTACACCAACGACTAATCCCAAAGGAGATCTACTCCTTTACAACATCATCAAGGATATCAATATCCTTGGATCTAAAACTAGTCTATCTTGTACATCGAAACACACCATATCGAATGTACATCTAAGGCACCTTTCACTAATGCCTTTGACAAGATCTACAAGACACCTTTCACTAATGTCTTGTGTCTTCACTTCTAAGCACCTTTCACTAATGCTTCTTTGTCTTGACTTCTAAGTACCTTTCACTAATGCTTCTTAGTCTTGACTTCCAAGCACCTACCACAAGTGCTTTATCCTATAGACGATAGATACCCTTCACTAATATTTTCGTCTTGACTCTTAAGACATCTTTCACTAATGTCTTCAACACTACACTTCTTTGAAGAAAGAAGGAATCATCAACAAGAAGACTTCAATAGCCTTGATGATGAGGAAGCATGGCAACTCATGGACTTGAGCTTGTTCGACTTCAAAGGTGGTGATCTTGCCTTTAAGAGGAACCTAAAAGATCACACAAAAACAAAACTACAAACATAGATCTCTTGGATCTAAGGTTAGTGAGATTTAACTTCTGGGAGAAAGTATATTTAAAGGGGGTGAGAAACAATGAAGAAATGGCTCACTATTTATAGAGGAAAAACCTCTAATGTTCCCTGGATCCCACGGATCCCTACCACAAGGGATCCGGCTAGCACAAAGCTAGGGATCCGTGGTCCGCTCTTTGCCCATGGGTATTTTTGGTTATGGGTCATGGGTCTTGGGTTATGGGTTGATCCATGGTTTTCTTTCTAGATACAATGAACTTGGTTAAGTGGTATATATAAAACCATGGGTTATGGGTCAAAACCATTTGCTAGTATTTTACCCATTTAGTATATACTTGTATTTACCCATTTTAGCATACACTTAGTTTTTACCCATTTTAGTATACTTAGTTTAAGTATATGTTTAACCCAATATGTAAACACTAGTTGTTGTACATATGTATCTAAATCATAAAATCACTTATACTTGTTTTGGTGTTTTATGTGACAACTTAATTGTGTTAGAAAACTATTATCTCAAACTATTTACGTACTCTATTTGTTTCGTTAAAATGATTTTACTTTTGGTTATCGACAAAACATTAGAAGATCGTAAAATATAAATAAACGTTTTTACGGCTTATTTGTATTAACACACAACTCAAAGACTATGGTTACGTATTTGACAGAATCCCGATGTACTGCGACAATCAGAGTGCTATTGCGATCTCATGCAACTTCGGCCAAGATTCAAATCAAAGCACATCGATCTTCGATATCACTTCATCAAGGACCACGTGGAGCAGGTACCGTTGAATTATACTGTGGTAGAATACCAATTGGCATATCTTCTCACCAAAGCCTTAGCTCTTGCTAGGTTTAATGAGTTGGTCCACCGAATTGGTATGAGGTGTTTGACTCAAGAGGAACTGGATGAACTCTTAAAACATTCTTAAAAACCAGTCAAACACCAAAATCTCTTTTCTAAATTTTTTTTTCTGATAAAACAACAAAAATATTCTTCTATCTATATTTCTTTTAACATGGCAAGTACATTTCTTCCGTCAACACTCAAATCTTTCAAAATTCAGTATTTTTTCGATCAAGTGTTGAGGAGGAGAAAATCAATGCGTAACTGCTTCAAAATAATTGCGTACTTGCATGTTATCCTATCCCGGTTGTTTCTTTTATCAATGGTGGTAAATTTTATGGGTCAAATGACACTCCTCGGACTAAAATTTATAAACTTTCATTATTTCTTAAGTCGAGGGGGAGTGTCGTCAAGTTTCTTTCTTAAATATCCTTCATTTGGTAACCAAAATGGAAGTTAAAAGGCTTTGGATGAAAATGGAAAAGGTGGAGGGACTAAAATTGCCAAATGCTTAAAGTTATTTTAATATAACCTTCCACCTAACCTTCCTCTTCACATTTATTACACTAACCAACTATATCCTACGCACAAAAAATCATTCTTCAAATCCGGTTATCTGATCTTCAATTTGTAAGTGATTTTGTGTTTCTTAACAAGTTTTTAAACAATGGTTTTGAATTTCTTACTTAATCCAACGGTTAAAAATTAAGATTCAATGAATTTTGTGTTTTACGATAAGTGGTTAGAACACATGATCATGTGTTGTGTGTTTGTGGTTGAAATGATAGTGTCAAAACGTTTTTCTAACATCTATGATTACATTTTGATCATCAAAACACACCCGCATACAAATTGAGTGATTTTGAAAATTAGGGTTTATGCATGGTTTGGGTGTTTTTCAAATGAGAGTGTTTCAGGTTAAAAAGATTGTTGTATTAGGTTGCTTTTATGTTGAATTGAGCTTATCCATAGCTAGAACTTGCCCAGAAACACCCAAAATGACAAAATTGAAATTTTGGGTTCTTGTTCATACGATTTGGGCATTTTTGATTCCTAACCTGTTTGATGTTAAAACTTGCATAAGACAACTTCATAGGCTTCTTTGACTTACCAGAAAAACTTTGGTGCTAATCCTATGGCTAGAAATCATATGCGTAATTCTTGAACTTTAGGGTTTAGTCTTACGCGTAAGACTTTCTACGCATAAACCGCTTAATGAGTTTCATGCTATGATCTGTTTTAGAATGAATGTTAATGTTAATATTGATGTTATGGTCATGTTATTTCAGTGCTTGCTACTGTAAAACTCGTAATCAAGGTTGTTAACCATCTACGCATATGGATCACCTTACGCGTAGCAAGTTATGCGTAAGAGAAATCTTACGCGTAAGGTTCTACAAAGGGACTACGCTGATCCCGAAGGATATGCATAAATAGTGACCTCTACGCATAAGGTCTACTCCTACGAGTAAGCCTTACGCGTAAGGTTTTATATACGCCTACGCGTAAACTTTACGCATAAGGTCCCCTTTTCCTACGCGTAACATTTCTTATGCGTAAGTAAGGATCCTACGCGATAAGCTTGCGCTACGCCAGTACTTTTCCTCGCTTACGCATAAGCTACCATTTTCTACGCATAAGCCTTGAATATACCTTCATTATGAATTGTTACGCTTGCAAACTTGTAAATAAATAAATCATAACATCACGAAACCAAAATGTCACTAATAAGCTTAAACGTTCAATATGTTGTGTTAAATAAGTGATAACATAAACTTTAAAACTTAAAGTTAACTAACTCATAAACTTATCACACGCCATTGGACTATTGAACAAACAAGTGACTTTGGACTCGTAACTATCATTGAAATTGCACATTCAATAATTAGACAATAAAACCTTCTGTTGACTAACATTATGTCTTCCGATATGTTGGTTCTTTTGGCTAATGTTATTTCGATCACGACATGGTCGCTCAAATGAATGTGGATACACCGAGGTTCTCACAGATTGCCGATATCTTCCTAATGGCTATCCGAGGAAGGTTGGAAAGAACAATCTCGAGTTGACTTTGAAACTCTCACCGCCGAATCTTCATGTCTCATTGATGGATGTTCTAAAGAATCATCCCTACCGTAACATGCTTTCACACTCTCGCTCCGAAATCTACATACAACAATTCCGAATACAATGCATGGTCAAAGGTCAAAATGTTGTGATAGTGACGCCAATCACAAGCAAATCACCATCACTCATCGACTTAAGGGTCGTTTCTCCTCATTCCCGACATCATACCAACGAATTCTCTCGCACACCTCAAGAGACGGTTCTGCAATTCTTGATCAATATTGGGTATGACGTAGCTTTAGGGGTTATCATTAAGCATTCTCACGTGGATCTCAAGAACATCCTCACCTTGGAGAACCCTTTATATCATCATCACAAAATCCATTTCTGTCGTGGATACGCTATGAGCATCCCAAGCTTGTGGAACTGCAAATCTTTTGGGCTCTAATCAACATGAAGCACATCGGTTGAAGCTCGATTTGGGATGACATAATGACATTCCTCAAAAAGCTTGGCTCAAAGATTCCCTACATCAGATATACTAAACTGTTGATCCAGAGAGCACTTGGGTACAACCCCGACATCCCCAAAAGAATCAATGACCCCGACAATCATGACATGTTGATCGAACCCACTCTAACCGATTTAAGGAGTCAACGACTAAGAAACAAGGTGTCAGGTTGTCGGATCATCTTCTCTCAGATTGCTGGAAGAGAACAAAGTTGGATTTCTTGATGAAAAATCTTCTCGTACACCGCAAGGAAAACCAGAAGAGGAAGTGGAGGAAGTGCTGCAAGCACTGAGAGTCAGAGGAAGTTCCCTAGGAGGAATCCTCCACGAAAGAGGACAGTTCCCGCCAAGGAAGTTGTTCCTATTCCTATTCCCAAGATTGAACCGCAAAGAAAGCTAACTGACGAGGACTCTGAGGGTACTGATACTGATGAAGAGATTTTTTACTCTGAAATTGCTAAAGATGAAACCCCCAACGGTACATAAACCTCCTAGTTCACCAGCTGAACACGGCAAAGGGAAGACTCCAGATTTGTGCCTTATGAAGAAAGCTCGATGAAGAGCCACCGGAAACCGATTACAGAAAAAGTTCAAATTCCTTAGACTCCAACACGTGGCAAAAGAATTTGCTAAGGATCAAATGGGTGGCCCTGGAGGGTCAAGTGGTGGAGTTCAACCTACACCAAATCCCGATGCGGTTAATCGACCCGATAAGGGATCCGTGCCACCACTTTGGTACAACAACAAACACGTTTGAAGGACACTCTTGAGTATGACTTTGAAGAACCGAGAAGGAAAAGATCGAAAAGACTTCGTGATGAAACAAAGACTGATGATACGACTAAGTCTCGAAAAGATGATGACGCTGATTATGATAAGCTTCTTCTAGACAGTCCAACACGCCCTAAGGAGAAACCCTCGAACCTCCTAAATACCTCGAGTCTCCTATGTCTCTTCACATCGATTCTTCTTCTCATTCTTCACCACCACCATCAAAAAGACCAACCAAATCATCATCCAAATCAATGAAGAAGCCAACTGCATCTTGGATGTCTCATGCAAAGTCACGAATCGTTAAAGCCGCCAAACATGTCGAGAGAAAATATTACAAAGAAGAAGTTAGATTTTCTTGTCGACTGATACGATCTTCATGATGAACAAGACCAGATGCAAGTTGAAAAGGAGTATGTCCATAAGCTCATGAAAGATGATCTTCAAGGGAGCATGGACGAGATGATCAAAGGATACTCTCACAAGTTCCTTATGGAGGTCGTTCATAAACTGACAAAGGAGATGTATACCGCAAAACTTTATCCGAATCTCCTACATCTAGCCAAGCAAGCCATGAAATCAACTCCAATGAATTTGAGCATCAATCCAGCTGAATCCACAATCTTCTCAGATGATGAATTGGTGAACCGGCTAGTAGCTCAAATGTCGAAACGCCTCGCAACGCTTTCCTCCCACAAAGCTAAATTGTTTGAAGCATTGCCGAATACCAACTCAGTCAAGATACGAGAGAAGAAGCGTAAGGCCTAAACGCTCAAGAGATGACGAAGACAAAGATCAGGATAAGGATAATGAGCCCAAACGCACAAAGAAGTCCGTGAATCATCCTCCATTCAAGACTCAATGCAACCTCCACCCCAAAGGACTCCATCAACAAAGATCCCTCCTCGCCTCTGCAGATAAACCTCGATTCTACGAGCTCTGACCCAAGACTTAAAAAATCGGTGATCACTTTGAGTATACGGGTGGTGACGATGAGGAATACCATGAGCCCCAACAACAACCGCCTCTCCACAAAGTACGAAACCGTAACCCTCATCTAGGCCTAAGAAAAAGAAGAAGCGCTTCAAGGCCGACGCCCTATCATGGCTAGATGAAGATAACACAGAGGAATTTGAATGGTTTTCTACACTTGTTAATTCCACTCCCTACCCTGTTGAAGGTCAAGATCTGGTAGACGGTAATACATTGGAGCATGCTAAGTTATGCAAGATAAATTCTCGAGTAAAGAAGATGACGAAATCTGAAGTTGCGCTAATCAAGAATGAAGCTTTTCAACTGTTAAAAGATAGCTCAGAAAGTGCCATTGAGGTCGAATATTTCCTTGAAAACATTGCTCGAGCTATGTCTAACAACATGGATTGGCTCAACCCGAAGCAAACATCGACTTCACAAAATGGGACAACCCTCCATATTACACCGACCGTCTAAACCTCTACCAACAATTGGCCAACCAAATGAGCCTAGAATTCCATTCCGATATTTCTTCAACAAAGACTTGGAATTTCTTCTACACGGTGGCGATGGTTCAAGGAAATATGCTACATCTTTGACACTTCCATTCTAAAGAATATACTCTAACCGCATAGCCATCGAGGAAAGATCTAACCACTTGTTCTCCAACAAAGTGGAAGAGTATAACCGTGATGCAATGTATGGGATTCACCATTGGCCGAAACGTCAAGAATCTACTACGTAAGCGCCAGTTCGAAATCTCAAAATGAAGTGTTAAGTACTAAGAGTATTGTTGCCATCAAACACGTTGATCTTTCGTCCAAATGGGACTACACTTTTCTCAAGAATATTGTGGTCAAAAGGCAAGATGAAAGGGATTATGCATTCTCTGAAGCTGACTTTGAGAATTTGTCTATCAATGACATTGAAGACATGTACCTTGCCAAAGTACGTGGTCGCAAGAGACAATTTTCAACCGAAATACAACGTGAATTCATCAAGTCATTGCTCATCTTCATCAGACGCATAGTCATCAAAGAACGTAGAAGATCTCCAAATTGCGTTGAATCTTATCGACCCGTGTCAACTTCACTCCACTGCAGTTTGATCTTCCCGACATCAACCATCTCTCACAATATACACTCATCGAAACCATTCGCGCCGCTTACCGCAGTGAACTTAAAGAAATTGCTTAATGGCGTGTAGAGATCTTCACAAGTTTGGGGATCACACTTTGAAGATGGTTAGGGACGGAATGGCTTATCGGTTGAAGGATATACATCAAAAGATTGGGTCTCCTAAGCGATGGAATTCTCGGGATCGAAGGGATGTGAAGAGGATCATCACGATGATTGATGAACGGTTGTATCGGGGATCAGCCGTAAGATTGGAAAGCTTTGTTGGTGGTCGACCCAGATTAACATCACCGCTTTCAACGCCCCGTTCACACTCCCGCAACATCACTGGACTACCTGGTACCCCTTGAACTGCTTCTTTCATTATAAATTTGGATGTATGATTTATTATGACAATGGCTTGTGCACAAATTATAGTGTACAACCCGCCCTTGTAAATAAAGGACCCTATGGTACGCTTCAGTGCCACAATCCTATAAAAGGAGCGAAAGCTTCTTACTTTTGAGTAAAACCTATCAAACCTTTCACTTTTCAAGGTTTTACTCAAAAGAACAAGTACTTCCCCTTATGATTTTCAAAACCTCAACCGTTTATATCACTAGTTGAGGGGGGGTATTTAACTTTAAAACTTTGTTCACTAATTGTTCACAGTGGTCATCTTCCCACAAAACTCAAAATGGTCATATTTATTCTCAACATTTCTTCAAAAATAACATTTATATGCCATTTTGAGGGGGAGAAAATTATGTGATAAGAAATATGTTGTGTAACTTCAAAATGAATCTTTGTGCTATAGACTTAACCAACGAATTGACGAGATCTTAACTGTTAGTAACTCGAAAAGACTTGTCCTGACGGGTAATAATTTCAAGCTAGTTCGCTAGTGATGTAAACGCGTCTCGCAAAGGACTTGTCCGAGTAGAATGTACCATTCGAGAAACTCTTGGTAGACATGATCTTTGACGGGTTTGACAACCTTCGAGGTTTGTCCACACCTTCAAGATAGTTATTAGAGCTAGTTTCACCTAAAAGCGACAATGTAACTCTTTAACTATTCAACGTAACCGTGTCTCACAGGAAATTGTCTATCTTGAGTCGATCAATTCAAAAGTGCGCGCTCTTCTCTCACCGTGCGATTGTCTTAACTATTAAGCACGTGTGAGGGGAGTATTTATGCTAAAAGATAAAAATCTCACAAAGGGTACAAAATTTTTTTCATTCACAAACACTACGAGAGATTTTCTTTAAATGGTTTTATAGCAATGGAGTTATAAGGAGATTAAGGTTAGGAATAACCGTCCTATGATCCGCCAGAGCCGGAGGGATCTACCCAAGGACACTACCAATAGTTAGAACTAGAAGTCCTTAGGTATGATTGTAAAATGGAGAAAATGAGAATAGGAGAAAGAAGGAGTTGAAGAATTAAAAAGAAATTCAAAGAAAAGGGTGAAAAGAAATAGCCCTCCAAATTATTCAACCTAGGGCAAACACCGGGTTCAATTCATATGCTACTGGTTGTCACTTGATGACGCCGGTATTGAAGATTAAAAGTTGTCATGGACCCAAAGGACGCATGCACTAAACCTTCTTAGCCACTCAAGTTTCTCTCAGCAAAAGCTTGTTTCATTCTCACAGGGAACCCTACGTAAACTATCGGCTTTCTCTAGAGATTGCCGGTATTGAAGAAGGAGACCTCTCCTTAGTCTCCGCCAGAAAACCAAAACGCACTATTCAGTCTAGAGCAACGAGATTCATCAAAAGATCTCTTAGGTACACTTGACATTTCATCACTTGGTGTTCAACAATAAGAACATCGGTGGTACGTTATCGAGTCCTTCACAGATCTTAGCAATCTGTCGAGAACATTTATGAGAGGTTCACAATTTTGATCCTTAGTGATTGAATGGAAACTCCTGCCAGGTTCAACATCAAACAGCCCTGACAGTAGGTCACTTCGGTAACTCCCCGTGGATTACGCTTAGTGTGTCTCAAATGGTCTGCAGTTGTGAGGTGATGCTTCGGTGTACCTCAGCGACTCATCTGAACCGTAGATGTACTTCGGTATATCGCGTTATCTCCCTTGCGGGACTCCGGTTTAGGAACGGCCTTTGTGAGAATTAGAGTTGTGTTTTCACACTATGCTGTTAACACTCTCGAAGTTTGAACTTGTTGATATGTGCTTAAACACATACCTTTTCATTATTAATACTGACCCAAAATAACCAAGAAAGAGCCGTTTATTGCTAACATTTGCGTGTTTCTTGAGTTTTTGCATGTGCAGGTACGGATATGATAAAACACACAAAAAGAAGCCAAATCAGATGAAAACCCGAGCACGAGAGATTAAGAGAGCTAAAGCGGTAGGAAGGTCCAATTATGCATTTGTGAAGATTTCTACTCTCTAAGGATGATTTATGAAGATTTGATCAAAGTTTGAAGAAATGTCGAAATGTCCTTCAACTTTCAAAATGGCGTATAAACCCTTGAAGATTCAAAAGTTGCAAAATCAGCCCTTGGTTTATTTGAGAAGGACAATATTGGCCCTTGAAAGACATTTTCAGATTTTCATGTGTGGTCCCCGGATTTTCAAATTTTGTACATTTTGGTCCTTGGATTAATAAATGGGTACATCACAAGTCCTAGTCCAAAGGTTAAACCCTTAACCCATATAACCAATCCTAAGACCACATTCAAATCTGGTCCAATAGCTAAACCCTGTTTTAAACCAAGCCCAACTCTTTTACCCGGTTATTTACCCAACCCGTATTTAACCCATGGTCAAACAGTCAACCTAATCAAATTAATATTAAAAACCAAACGTGCCCAAAAAAAATCCCCCCAAAATAAACCCAGGTTCTAAGAACCCTAAATTACCCTTTCATACAATTGTTACAATTCACTGAATCCAAGGGTATATTCGTACTTTTCTGACACATAGCCTGACACACGGAATGCCACGCTGGCAATCCGTGTGTCTTGCTTGATTTCTATTGGACGAAGAGATATGGAAGTATAATCTAAGGGTCGAGATGAGCTTATTATTTATGGGAATTAATCCAACGGCCAAGACTTGCCAAAAGAAACACACATTTGCCTTTCCAGAACCTTTTGAAGACCTCAAGAGCTCAAGCAGCTATAAATACCCTTCATCTCACATATTGTAATCCATGTAGTGTAGGAGTAGTATAGGAGTAGTTTCTGAGTAGCTTACTTTCAGTTTTAAATTGTTTTAATGATTGTATTTCAATTCTGTCTTTAAATCTCTCTTTGTACTAAACTTTTATTAATAAAGTAATTTTTTTATTTTGTTAATTTCTGTTTTTAAGTTTTAAATTCAGTTGTTGATTAATGTTCTCTTTAGTGCTTAACTAATGTTTACTCAGATTCTACTCTTAATACTTATCTCAGTCAAATAAAAATTATAATCTGCACATTTGAGTTGAATGGATGAGTTGCCGAATTGGGTAAATTGTGATTCAGTTGGGTTGATTGTAGTTATAGGATAGTGGTTATTTGTGATTGGCAAGCCATAGTGGCTGGACCTCATGTGAGTGTTATTTTACTTTTGAATTCTGTTATAATTTTTAGAACTTATTCATCAGTATTCATTATAGCATAATCTAGTTTCAAATCAGTAGTTTATTTGTTAGTTTATTGCTGTTAAAAGTACTTCATATAGGTGTAATTTGGTTAGCTGAATCTGGTTTGAGGATTATTTAGGCTTGGATTTGCATTTTGCTTTGAAATTCTTGCATATCAGATTCATAACTAGTGTTTGCTATAGGCAATGATTTTGAGGTCTAGTGCTCATCAGTGTTTAGAATCAGTTGTTTAAGTCTAAGTTTGGTTCATTATAGTCAATTGAATGTGTCATTTGCATATTAGAGTAGCTAAAGTCAAATCTGCACTTTATCTAATCTCATATGCTTATCAGTTAGTTATAGGATTGTTCAAATTTGCATTTAGGCTTAGAATCACTTAGGTTAGTATAATCTCAATTCATTTCATCACTTCACATCATTTTTATTCCATTTAATTAGCTCTCAAGTTCATTTTAGTCAAAATTCCATTTCTGTCATAATTAGTCAAAATTTACAAACTCGCCACAAAACTTTCTGGATTTTTCATGGATTCAGCTCGATCCAAATTAAGTAAGATTTTGGTTTTTACAAGTTCAGTTGGTCTAGTTTCTAAAACACATTTTTGTGGAATTTTTAGAAGATGTTTTAAGCACTTAATCACCGCTCAATAAGCCTTATATGCCCCTGCTCACACTCAATGTGATCGCTTTATTTCGCACCTTGCACAGGGGTCAAACTAGCTTGTTAGGTTCCCTGATTTGGTTTATTTATAGTCTTCTTGGTGGTCTTGAGTTCTCTATTTCTAGTTTTCTGTTTGGAGCTCTAGAGTAGCTTATAAGGTAGCTCAAAGTAGGGGTAGTATAAGATGTTTTAGTTTTAAATTCATTTGGTCAATTCATTTTCATTCAGCACATTAGAGGTTAAGAGCAGTTGGATTTAGTTTCTTTTGAGTAAAATTAGCTTACCTTAGGAGATGAGATCATTTGGTTCACTGTAGCAACTTATAGCTTATTTTGAAGTGCTTATTCATATACAGTTACACTACAGCTGCTATTTCTCACACATAAGCATAGGTTATTATATTTTTCATAGATTTAGAATAATATTTTAGACTTTTCCTGAATTTTTCGTAATTTTTAGTTACTGTTTACTATTTTTCTTGATTTAAAACACTTTTTAAGGCATTTTAAATAGCTTTTATTACAAATAAATCAGAAAAAGTCCCAAAAAATAAATTTTCAATTTTCCTAGATTAAGATAAATATAAAAAGCAAAAAAATAATTTTTTCAGATTTTTCCTAGTTTAATTTGTAATTTTTAGCATTTAAATTAGTTTTAAATAGTTTTTAATTCATAGAAAATAGAAAATAGTTCAGAAAAATACAATTCTAGTTTTGAAAAGTCTATTTAGTTATTTTAGATTTTTTGAAAAATAGTTTCATAATTTTCCCTTTTATTTTTATAATTTTTAGTATTTTTAATTTGTTTTAAAAGTTAAAAATTAGTTTTAAATTCAAATAAATTCCAGAAAAATCATAAAAATTAGTTTTAATTCTTAGATAATTTTCTAATATCATTTTTAGTTTAAAAGTAATTTTAGATTATTTTTAGGACTTAGAATAGACGTAGTTGCATTTTATTTACGTTTCATTTAATACGTTTTAGTATAATTTGCGTATTTAGGATTTCCCGTAGTGTAATTTCCCTTTTATGCTTCCCTTGCCCCGTAGTTTAGAAAGCTTCAAATTATCCCCTTTTCCCATTCAAATCCCGATAATCGCGACGTGAGTTGGAAATTCCATTCAACCTCGTTCGAACGATCTGATGCTCAAACCTAACACGTTTGAGTTACCCACATACTACACTCTTCTCTTATTATTGATCTCTTCCTGAGGAATCAATTTTTGCCGCGCCGGGGAGGGCTTGTAGCGAGTTTTCGTATTCCGTTTCGAATCGCTTGCATTTGAAGATCCTTCCCCGAGTGAAGTTACCGTCGTTTTTGTATCTATATCTTTTCAAAACCCAAAAACATCTTAAAAACCAAAACATTCTTCCTAGAGTGTTTACAAAACCATAAAAATTAAAAAACCAACAAAACAAACCCGAACGTTAATTGTTACGTCGGCTCACCTTGAAGGTACAACACTACAACCTATACACGGGGTATAAGGAAAGTCTTGACATTAAATTGCAGACTGAAGAACGATCCACTCTTCGTTCCGCCACGCTGCATTTTTGAGAGCTACCGAGCACCGGTTGACGTGAAGGTTACAAAAATATTGTGTTTTCAACATTTTCTTAAATATAAAAACCCAAAAAGATTTTCCTTTTCAAAATTTGTTTTTAAAACTCAAAAATATTCTTCTTTATCCTCTAACCCGATAATTCTTTCTCCTTAACCCTCTATATGTTTAATTCTCATGGAAACAATCAATTATCGTCATTGTTTTCATTGCAAAGGCCGTATGGAAGAAGATCGATTGTTGTTTGAATCCAGAATGTGTATGTGAGCGATGTGGACACCCCGGTTCTAAAAATCTTGCTATTGGTGCGACTTAGCCGACAAACAATCTCTCGATGACTCTAAAAGTTTTTCTGACCATCCGCCACAACCCGAGATATGTTCTTATCGTCGTTGCCTTCATTGCCAAAGTCGTATGGAAGAAAATCAATATCGATGTTTGACATGTATTTGCGACTGGTGCGGAAATAATTGTCGGAATGGATTTTGTGATGTATGCCAGAATTTTATCAATCCAAATCCAGATCTCGCTCGTCTTTATGCACGGCTAGAACAAAAGAGTGCTCTTTATACTGACATAATTGGAGAACCCTCGATTCCTACTTCCTCTCCGGTGAAGGACATGGAATATGTTTCTGAGCCCGAGATGACTCTCGCTTCAAGAATCGAGCCTATCACGGAAACGGTGGAAATAGCTAACTCTTATCCGGATAATTCTTCGATTTATCAGCTTTTGTGCATATGGTGCAGAGGACCCGAATATGGTGGGAATTGTCCTGGTTGTAGCAATGGAAAATCTGGAACCGAGTTTCACCACAATCCTTACTATGAGACAACCGATTTCCCTAACCAACCTCTCGCACCATGAGCCGAATCATACTCTTGTGCGTACTGTGGTGGTCCTCACCAAGGTTTTCAATGTCAAGTTCAATTTAACAACTCAACCTTTGGTTATGAACCTTACCCATATTCGTCACAACAATCATACTGTTGTGAGTATTATGGAGGTCCGCATGTTAATTCCGATTGTCGATGCGTAATCCGATTGTTTACGAGCAAGTTCCTTATAACAATTACGATTATCCTTATAACCCACCTCCACAATACCAAGAAGTTCAACCACGGCCTTCACTAATGTCTAATCCACAATTTCTGGAAATAATGAGTGATCTTAAGAATCTTCTTGATAAAATTACCCACGGAAAAGAAGATCCTCATCAGAAGACCTATCGTGAATTATTAGCTGAAGAAGCCGCGAAAGTGATCCAACATCGTCCAACTACCTATTATTACGATTCTGATTCTGATGACGATTATACTCCTCCGAGTGGAAATCCCACTCCCGTTTCTGAGCCTTTCATTTCCGACCCTTCCCCTTCACTCACGCCGGTTGAGAGAAGTGACGTCGTTTTGGAAGAGGTCGATGATTCTATTTCTTCTAACATCGTTGAACCCGTTGACTCTCTCATAATGGGGGATGAGCATATTAGTACTATTCCGGAAACGGAAGTGTCTAATGTTGAGATCCTTATCCCAATCCCAAGAGAGTCTGGGGTTGTTGTTATGAGCCTTCTCTTGATATTTCTAACGATCATGATGAGATGTTCTCCGATTTCGATGATGATTCTTATGGAGACATCGATTTTGTCGACAATTTACCGTCTGAGCCCGTCATTATTGAAGAAGAAAACGATTTTGAGCCGGAATTTGAAGAGATTGAGCCTAATGATATAGAGATCGAGGATGAAGCATTACGTGAAACATTGTCAAATGTCCATCTTCTCATTTCTAAGATTGAATCCTTAAACGATAATTCAAGTTCGCATCCTATCTCCGTTAAAGATAGTGATTTCTTACCCGAGCTTGAGACTTTCCGATTTGATGAAGAGATTAGTGGCAGTCCCACTATTGTCGATGTTTATCCTCCGATTCTTGAGCAATTCTACTTCGAGGTTGATATGAGCAAGGTTTTGAATGATATTTCCGATAATTCGACGAATGACCCGATCATTGAGAATGATGATTCATCTCTCACTTTTGATGACCCAATACCACCGGGTATTGAGGCTGTTGATAATAACCCCGAGGGGGATATGGTTGTTCTAGATGGTTTTATTGACTCCCATTTCTCTAACGAGTCCACCATCCTTTATCCCGTTGAGCCGACATGTGAAGACAAAATTTTTAAACCCGGGATATGAATTGATGAGCCTTTTGTTAAAATCATTTCTGGAGATAAGGATCCTCGGATGGATGCCTTCATTTATGAGCCTAAACCTCTTATCCTTTACCATGAGCTCCCATTTTCTTTGGAGTATTCTCATTGTGATCCGTCATTCCTTCGTCCGCCCGCTAAACCGCCGGATGATGGATCATTCTTTCATGATATCCCGTATGTGCTGACACCCATTTTCTTCTCCACCCAACCCACCCGCCTCATTCTTTCGAATGAGGACACCGCTTTGACCCGGTATCTCTACCACTTTCTTCCCAAGGACAAATGAATTGGGGACGAGTCGCTAGCGACTCGCTTAAGAAAAACAGTAGCGCTTCGTGGGAGGCACCCCATGCTTATCTCTATCTTCTTTCTATTTTCTCTAATAAGTGACGTGAAGGGGTTAGCCTCTTCGATTTCTCGTGTTTGGTTGTTTGTGATGTTTTGTCTAGGATTTTCGCCGATATGAAGACTCTCGTGCTCGAAGTTTGTCATTTTCTCCACTCGAGTTTCATGATCGATGCTGATGGAAATCCGATATCCTAATCTTATCGACTAACGTTTATCTTTGAGCATACTTAATAAACGGCTTTTAGATTTTAGTTAATACCCCTGCTTTTAAACATTGAGGACAATGTTTCGTTCTAGTCTGGGGTAGGGTAATCTTCGATTTGATTTGACCGCACTTGCTTTATTTTTGTCGTGTACTCGCAACCCGCTTTTCCTTAGAAAATGAGAAAATTGTGCTATATATGAGAAAATTTAAAAATTTTGAAGCTTTTGTTAAGTCTTTTTGATTGAAAAGTTTGCTAGTCTCTTAGACAAGAAGTTATAAAATGCAAATTCTAGCTCAAGGCCAAGAATTTGCAAGTTTCCGAAAGTGATTTTAAATATGCATAACTTAATTTCATTTAGACAAAGCATTTGCTAAGTTAATATATGTTTTGACACCTTGTTGACTTTCCTACCGGTGAGAGTAGGAATAGAATTGACTTGACCGCGTGTTGAGCCCTAGCTTGTTCCCTTAACCATAGATAATATAATTATCGGCTAAGCATCCATGATCTCATTATTTGAGATTTTAAATTTGCGGAGATCGAAAAATGATAGAGTTACTTATGAGTTTAGATGCTAAGCGTGGAGTAGTTGGTTCTCTTTAGAGCCCATCGAAGGTACTTATGGCTTTTGTTCCCACAAAATTGTTTCACCCCATATTTGCTAATAATAATTAGAGATGTTGAGTTTTTGGCGATAGTTAGTTCTTTGTCTTCTTTAGAGAATCCTTGCCCATGATAGTTGGGTACACATCGAGGTAATCCGGCCGCTGTTACGGTGTAATAGACAACCTGATTCCCGATAGTTTGTCGCTATTGTTTCTATTGTTATAAAAGCCGTAGGGTTTCGAGTTTGGCACAAAAATTAACATGAAATAAAGCCCAAATGTTTTAAAATTAAAAATCCAAAGCTATAAAAGTTTTCATAGACTTCTATAAAGGCAGAGGAAAATCCAAAGTCATAATAAGACTTCTGATAAAACGGTAATCCCGCTTGAGTTAGTAGTTGAAAAGACCAAGGGCCTAAATTGCAAAAATGCAAATGTGTTGAAATAGTGTTAAGCCAAACTCGGATCCGGAGATGTCTAAATAAAGCTTCGTCTCTCGACTCCAGATGAGTTGTCTCTCGCCATAAAAGGATATTCTCCCTAAATCGTGTGAAATTAGGACCTTGATGTGGACCTCATTCTTGTGTGCAATGGTTTTCGAGGAAAGGTGGATAACTAATTAGCGACTTAGCTTCATATCTTTATCGGAATAAAAGTTATCAAACGAGAAATCAAGAAATTCATTTCTTACAAAAATAAAAAATCTAGAGGAAATAGGAAAATGGGAGCAAAAGGTAATTACACAAGTAACTTCCATGGGTAGTGTTAGCATCTAGAATCATATGTAGCAATGATTTCAATTTTACGCTTAGTTTGGGGACTTGTGAAAAATCATGGACGATGTATTCTATCCGTATGGTCACTTCACGCTGTGTTGTGTTTCTTACTCCGTGATCCTAACGTGTCGTTTGAAAAATGTTGGAGTTATTGATCGACATGAAAGTTCAACAAACCGCCACTCATAACCGGAATGTGCTTAATCGTAATATCTATACATGTGAATTAAAAGGTAAACGGGGCGCTTTTAGAATTAAGGCTTTCTTAATCTCTTTTGAGGAATCTTTGCTACTTCTTCATAGGTTTAGTAGAAAGAGATTGAAATCCTTGGTTTTAGAAGCGTGAGTTGATTGCATTGCGTGGGGACACGACAATGGTCTCGTCTAGGGTATTTTGATATGTGCTTAAACACATACCTTTTCATTATCAATACTGACCCAAAATAACCAAGAAAGAGCCGTTTATTGCTAACATTTGCGTGTTTCTTGAGTTTTTGCATGTGCAGGTACGGATATGATAAAACACACAAAAAGAAGCCAAATCAGATGAAAACCCGAGCACGAGAGATTAAGAGAGCTAAATCTGAGCCGGAAGGTCCGAATTATGCATTTGTGAAGATTTCTACTCTCTGAGGATGATTTGTGAAGATTTGATCAAAGTTTGAAGAAATGTCAGAAACAGTCCTTCAACTTTCAGAAAATGGCAGAATAAACCCTTGAAGATTCAAAAGTTGCAAAATCAGCCTTTGGTTTATTTGAGAAGGACAAGATTGGCCCTTGAAAGACATTTTCATATTTTCATGTGTGGTCCTTGGATTTTCAGCTTGTACATTTTTGGTCCTTGGATTAATAAATGGGTACATCACAAGTCCTAGTCCAAAGGTTAAACCCTTAACCCATATAACCAATCCTAAGCCCACATTCAAATCCGTCCAATAGCTAAACCTGCTTTAAACCAAGCCCAACTCTTTTACCCGGTTATTTACCCAACCCGTATTTAACCCACGGTCAAACAGTCAACCTAATCAAATTAATATTAAAACCAAACGCCCAAAAAAATCCCCCAAAATAAACCTGTGTTCTAAGAACCCTAAATTACCCTTTCATACAATTGTTACAATTCATCAATCCAAGGGTATATTCGTACTTTTCTCGACACATAGCCGCCACACACGAATGCCACCGCAATCCGTGTCTTGCTTGATTTCTATTGGACGAAGAGATATGGAAGTATAATCTAAGGGTCGAGATGAGCTGATTATTGATGGGAATTAATCCAATGGCCAAGACTTGCCAAAAGAAACACACATTTGCCTTTCCAGAACCTTCTGAAGACCTCAAGAGCTCAAGCAGCTATAAATACCCTTCATCTCACATATTGTAATCCATGTAGTGTAGGAGTAGTATAGAGTAGTTTCGAAAGTAGCTTACTTTCAGTTTTAAATTGTTTTAATGATTGTATTTCAATTCTGTCTTTAAATCTCTCTTTGTACTAAACTTTTATTAATAAAGTAATTTTTTTATTTTGTTAATTTCTGTTTTTAAGTTTTAAATTCAGTTGTTGATTAATGTTCTCTTTAGTGCTTAACTAATGTTTACTCGTGATTCTACTCTTAATACTTATCTCAGTCAAATAAAAATTATAATCTGCACATTTGAGTTGAATGGATGAGTTGCTGAATTGGGTAAATTGTGATTCAGTTGGGTTGATTGTAGTTATAGGATAGTGGTTATTTGTGATTGGCAAGCCATAGTGGCTGGACCTCATGTGAGTGTTATTTTACTTTTGAATTCTGTTATAATTTTTAGAACTTATTCATCAGTATTCATTATAGCATAATCTAGTTTCAAATCAGTAGTTTATTTGTTAGTTTATTGCTGTTAAAAGTACTTCAAATAGGTGTAATTTGGTTAGCTGAATCTGGTTTGAGGATTATTTAGGCTTGGATTTGCATTTTGCTTTGAAATTCTTGCATATCAGATTCATAACTAGTGTTTGCTATAGGCAATGATTTTGAGGTCTAGTGCTCATCAGTGTTTAGAATCAGTTGTTTAAGTCTAATTTTGGTTCATTATAGTCAATTGAATGTGTCATTTGCATATTAGAGTAGCTAAAGTCAAATCTGCACTTTATCTAATCTCATATGCTTATCAGTTAGTTATAGGATTGTTCAAATTTGCATTTAGGCTTAGAATCAGTTAGGTTAGTATAATCTCAATTCATTTCATCACTTCACATCATTTTTATTCCATTTAATTAGCTCTCAAGTTCATTTTAGTCAAAATTCCATTTCTCGTCATAATTAGTCAAAATTTACAAACTCGCCACAAAACTTTATGGATTTTTCATGGATTCAGTTCTGATCCAAATTAAGTAAGATTTTGGTTTTTACAAGTTCAGTTGGTCTAGTTTCTAAAACACATTTTTGTGGAATTTTTAGAAGCTGTTTTAAGCACTTAATCAGCTGCTCAATAAGCCTTATATGCCCTGTTCACACTCACTGTGATCAGGCTTTATTTCAGACCTTGCACAGGGGTCAAACTAGCTTGTTAGGTTCCCTGATTTGGTTTATTTATAGTCTGCTTGGTGGTCTTGAGTTCTCTATTTCTAGTTTTCTGTTTGGAGCTCTAGAGTAGCTTATAAGGTAGCTTAAAGTAGGGGTAGTATAAGATGTTTTAGTTTTAAATTCATTTGGTCAATTCATTTTCATTCAGCACATTAGAGGTTAAGAGCAGTTGGATTTAGTTTCTTTTGAGTAAAATTAGCTTACCTTAGGAGATGAGATCATTTGGTTCACGGTAGCAACTTATAGCTTATTTTGAAGTGCTTATTCATATACAGTTACACTACAGCTGCTATTTCTCACACATAATCATAGGTTATTATATTTTTCATAGACTTAGAATAATATTTTAGAATTTTCCTGAATTTTTCGTAATTTTTAGTTATCATACTATTTTTCTTGATTTAAAAACAGTTTTTAAGGCATTTTAAATAGCTTTTATTACAAATAAATCAGAAAAAGTCCCAAAAAATAAATTTTCAATTTTCCTAGATTAAGATAAATATAAAAAGCAAAAAAATAATTTTTCCATATTTTTCCTAGTTTAATTTGTAATTTTTAGCATTTAAATTAGTTTTAAATAGTTTTAATTCATAGAAAATAGAAAATAGTTCTAAAAATACAATTCCAGTTTTGAAAAGTCTATTTAGTTATTTTAGATTTTTTAAAAATAGTTTCATAATTTTCCCTTTTATTTTTATAATTTTTAGTATTTTTAATTTGTTTTAAAAGTTAAAAATTAGTTTTAAATTCAAATAAATTCCAGAAAAATCATAAAAATTAGTTTTAATTCTTAGATAATTTTCTAATATCATTTTTAGTTTAAAAGTAATTTTAGATTATTTTTAGGACTTAGAATAGACGTAGTTGCATTTTATTTACGTTTCATTTAATACGTTTTAGTATAATTTGCGTATTTAGGATTTCCCGTAGTGTAATTTCCCTTTTATGCTTCAAATCCCCTTTTCCCATTCAAATCCCGATAATCGCGACGTGAGTTGGAAATTCCATTCAACCCTCGTTCGGAACGATCTCGGTGCTCAAACCTAACACGTTTGAGTTACCCACATACTACACTCTTCTCTTATTATTGATCTCTTTCCCGGAGGAATCACTTGTAAGTGCCGGTATCCGTTTATTACTGACCTTTCTTATGTTTACTTCTTATGGAAGCTCTGGAGCGGACTGATCGTGCAGATTCTTCACATGCTCATGCCAATATCATCACTAATGGAAGTTCTCTCGAAAGGCAACACAAAATTCAGAATGATTCTACGTCAATCAAAGGATCTACAAAGTATAAAGACTTAAAGAACTTCATCAAGATCAATTCCAACGTTAAAGAGCGTGTGAGCAAGTTGAAGAATGACGGAGACACCGAGCAAATGTAAGGCACTGAAGTGCACTTGATGCGCATAACAACAACATACTATCACTACCACCACAAAGAACAAAGATCAAAGAACAAAGATTATGATGACGCCAAAGCGTAACTGCTTAAAGAAAACAATTTCTCTACACTGGGGAGATTTTTCAAATCAAGGCAATTATTCTCACAAGAAAGAAGAATATCGAAGACGCCAAAGCTACTATTACATCGCACTCTCACCGTTTGCGTCATTCATCACCAACACTTGAGGGGAGATTGTTGGAATCACTCCTAAAGCTTAATTCAAGTGTTAGTAATTCACATGTAATAGTTAGCTTATTTATGGCCTTTATGTTAGTAATTAGCCTTAGGTTTATGTAGAAGGCCCATAAGCCTAGGCCTAGCCCAATAAGGAAAAGGATGGGAACTAGGAGTGTTGCCCTAGCTTCCCTCCTATAAATACCTCATGTAAACCCTCACTTGAGGGTTGGTTGTTCAATTTACTCTTTCATTCACACTTTACGCCTAACCTTTCATATTTGTACGTGTGTGTGTGTGTTTGTGTGTTGTTCAACCGATCTCATCTCCATCTTATCTCTTCTATTGTTACTTGTGTTGCATATTTGGGAACCTAACAACTATATTCCAACCAATATTTATAATCAACAAACCATGAACTAACAAATCGACGAGGTTTACCTCCAATATCTCTAACTTTGAAATTATGATTTTCATGTTGGAAAAGCCCATCTATCAAATATGCTTGTCTAATCTCATCTCGTTGATTTACATGGTACTCGTCTATACTTTTTCGATCTTTTAGATAAACAGGTACATCTTTATATCAATTTTCATATACTTTCTTTGCTCCTTATCTCCACCTTTTGAGGTTGAACTAGATACTCAAAATTTCAACATTTTAACTAGAAAAAATACCAAAATTCAAACATTTAATCAATAATCATTTAATCACATGCATGATACAATGATACATAACATCTTAACTTAAGCACTAAACCCTAAAATCTAAATAAACAATCTAACAATTATAGTAAATTAGTAATACAACAATACAACTATACAAAAAATTACAAAATTATAAGTACATATTAATACAACAAATAAGCAAATCAACAATACAACTAGTCTATAGCTTTGACATTTTTCTACTGCAAGAATGTGTGGATTTCCTGCATTATTGTGAAAATTCGTAATTTCATGTCATTTCTCAAATTTACTATTCATCTCGGGAATTTACTATTCATCGTTTTTGAAGTCGATTTGATATTTTGAGAGTGTAATTCAAAATTTTACTATTCACGAAACACTATTCATTCTCGGATAAAAATCACTATTCATGATTCACTATTCATCATTTTTCGTAAACTAGGTTTACGAGTGTCAAATTCGCGTAACCGTAATGGTTTAGCTGCGTATTCATTAAAAATCATTGAGAACACTTCATATAGACTAGAGTTAGTCTACATATCATCAGTAACATCATCATCATATTAGTTCATGCATGGGTTTGCATATTTCATTTACGTATATTTTTCTATTAAATAAACGCTATCACATAATCATTTATTTTGAATATTTTATCCGACACTTCCAAAAATTATCCTGATATATTTTTATACTCATTTTAAGACTATAAAAATTATATTATTAGTTTACACGATGTTTTGAATTTATTTTGTATATAAATTGTTATATATATATATATATATTTATTTTTTCGTAAATTCAATTTGATAATTATTTATTCACTCAATTCTTGCGAGAAATGTATTTTTATAATTTTTATGACTTCGATATATTTTATTTTGTTCCGTTAAAATCGATTATTAGTTAACGCTACCCTAAATAACTACTTATATGTATCAAATACATACTACACTTAACAAATAATACATTTACTTATCAAAATTACCCAAACCCTTCCCAATTATACCCTTGGCCGGCCACCCCTTAGTCACCATGGTAAAATAAATATCTTTACTACTAGTAGATGTACACATACATGTCTAGACTATATATTTGCTTATACCAATTATTATCCTAACTAATAACACATAGTAACACATAATACAAGGTGAAAGTAAATCATATCCTCTCCATTTCCTCTCTACCATTCGGCCAAGGCAATAACCAAGGAGAAACATTTGATTTTTCAAGGAACAAGTAATAATCATAACACTAGTATACTTCTCTTTTAAGGTTTTGCAATAAAAACCTGTGAGTATTTAGGAAACCTAGTTACTTAAACCTCATCATATAACTAGTAAGATTTTTATGATCTTTACTAATCTTTCATAATCATTCTTGAGTTATTTTTATTATCCTAGTAGAAAAACATGCAAGTATTATGTGATTCATACCACTTTTAATTGTTTTTAGTACTTATTTTGAGTTTTAATCATCCTATAAATAATCCCTTGAAACATATCATTGTTGATCATGTTTAGGAACCCATGACACCCTAAGAAGGTGTATGGTAGGTTTAGAATAGATTTGGTGTTGATTTGAAGTGATTGAAACAAGTATTACGCTTGAAAAACCATTTTCGACAACACTAGATTTGGGTGTGATCGTTTTTGTAAAATCTGGAAATTTCGACGGGTCATGGATTATTTTGGGCTAGATATTCAGACAATATACTTTAAAACGAAACCGTGTCTTGAACGGGGTTAAACGGATTTATAACGAAGAAGTTACACTATTTTCAAGTTTAACGACGAAAACTAATTTTCTGAAAATTTGCAAGTTGTCAAGGTTTATTTAAAGGGCAAAAATGAGTTTTAAACCTTATCTAAATGAGTCAATTTGTCAAAAATATACTAGTATACATTAATACGAAACCAAGGATATATAAAACGTAGAAAACGGACTTATAACGACTAAGTTATACATATTTTAAATATGGATATCGTAACTATTTTACACAAGTATAACACTTATATATTTTTACTAGTCCAAAATGGTTATCGCAAGTGACCGTGTTTAGAGCCATTTTTCATATCGATAAAATAGTTTTGAGAAAACGATGTCTACTAGTAAACATGAGTTCGCCTATTCTATTTTCCAAAATGTTTAACCGTTTGTCAAGCGGAGGTATAATGAATAATTTACGATCACTCAAAATTGGTCATTTTCATGAATTGTCAAAGTGTATTATTTTGCGACGAAAAACTATAATTTCATAATAAATCACTAAATGACTATCGTAGGATATCATTTCAACGTAAGTACTTGCAAAGTAATTTATAACTTGTCAAGACGTTATAAACTTATTTTTTCGACGATAAACTTTATTTTCAAAATGCACAAGTGGTATGGATATCATATGAGTTGCATGCATGCATAACATTACATCATGACTTATATTAGAATCATATCATTCATAATAGGTCGCGGTTAGAGATTGCGCCACATTTCAGTGTACTCACTTTTGCCATCACATCATTGTACCAAGTGAGTTTTCATAGCCCTATTTTACAAGTTTATAATTTATTTCAAACCTACGGGGGAGAATACATTGCACATCATTTTTATTACGATACCAAGTATATTAAATTCATTACATTGCTTAAGTTACCTCATTGCCAATTGAATGTCCCCATATCATAATCATGAACCGTTAATTATGGAGTAAGTTGAGGGTGAGTGAATAGATCTATTGATGGTGACTCCTCCATCCGGTTGGTGGTCCCAACCTGTCAAACGGATGCATTTCATTTAATATCGAATTAGAGTTGTTTGGCAAACACTCGTTGGGTCGAACATCATGATCAGTCTAGCTTCGGGTCATGTGCTTATAGCAATTGTAAATATTTTTATGTGACATATTTGTCACACATGGCCTATACTTGTGGTAGTCATATAAAACATTTTCATAAACCTATGATTTCTCACCAACATTATTGTTGACCGCTTTTAGCAATGTATTTTCGTGTATCTAAGACATTTACATCATGGCACGCATAAGGACCCATCATAGAGTCGCGGTGACGACGCGTCTCACTTGTAAATTACGGCACTTTTAAAACATCGTTTGGCTTGTAATAAACTTATTTCCACAAGCTTTGACTACCTTTTGGGACCTAACTTTTGTAACTCTGAATGCTTTTAATATATCAAACGATGTGCTTTTCAAACGACACTTTAGGTCGTTCAATATAACTGTAACTGTGATGCTATGACAGTCATCCCCGTGAATTCCATTCCGCTGCAACACAGGTAATTTGGGGGTGTGACAATTATGTTCATCTAGCCTCGATTTCCTATTCCAATCTCTAAATCTACCTTTTACAAAATTATCCGACCCCTTGACATTTTATCTTTGAATAGATAACAACATAATCAAAAAGCAGCTTCCTCTTTTATGTAAATATGTATATTGTGTATCATCTAAATGAGTTTACAATAATGTTTATATACAACACACGTATGGGCCTGACATAGACACAAGGCTCGCTTCACCTTCGATGTGCTTTAGGACACCGAAATTGTTGCAATGAATCTTGAAAAAATAGCACCAAGATGAGTAATTTACCTCATCAATGTCAAGTTTGATTGGAACGACGGAGTTGAGGTTATTGACAGCATAAAGTTTTTCAACTAAGGTGGCAGGAGGTGGTGGTGGATTACCGTTTGTCATTATGACGGTGGTGAAGTAGGGTTTTATGTTTCAGGGTTTGAAAGAGGATCGGCACCTTACTGATACCATGTAAATTTGTATATTGCGTATCACCTAAATGAGTTTACAATAATGTTTATATACAACACACGTATGGGCCTGACATAGACACAAGGCTCCATAAACATATAATGAGTGGGCCGAATATATATCTACTAACATTTTATACTATATTCCAACCAATATTTATAATCAACAAACCATGAACTAACAAATCGACGAGGTTTACCTCCAATATCTCTAACTTTGAAATTATGATTTTCATGTTGGAAAAGCCCATCTATCAAATATGCTCGTCTAATCTCATCTCATTGATTTACATGGTACTCGTCTATACTTTTTCGATCTTTTAGATCAACAGGTACATCTTTTAAATCAATTTTCATATACTTTCTTTGCTCCTTATCTCCACCTTTTGAGGTTGAACTAGATACTCAAAATTTCAACATTTTAACTAGAAAAAATACCAAAATTCAAACATTTAATCAATAATCATTTAATCACACGCATGATACAATGATACATAACATCTTAACTTAAGCACTAAACCCTAAAATCTAAATAAACAATCTAACAATTATAGTAAATTAGTAATACAACAATACAACTATATAAAAAATTACAAAATTATAAGTATATAGTAATACAACAAATAAGCAAATCAACAATACAACTAGTCTATAGGTAAACTAGTATGATAAAATCAACAATACAACTATAAGTAAATTAGTATGGTACAATTTAATATATTTAATTTAGCTGAGAGATCTTAGAAGTCACTTACTTTAATTTTTATTCGACCATCACCCCATCTCAGACTTTGCCTATTCGTTTATCACTTTTCCACAATTGTGATTGCCGATGCTTATCTTTTTTTAGTGTATTATGAATTATTATTATTATTAAATGGGTTAATTTTGTTGGGCTAATTAGGTTTTGGGCTAAAAATATAATACTAGAAGTAAGTTTTTTGTCAAAAATTTTTCTAAGGTAGTTCTCACATAATTTCTAAGGTGGTTCCTACAAAAAATTATATATCGCTTCTAAAAGATTTTGTCGTCCAAGGTGGTTCCCGAGCACCGCCTATGCAAAGCATAGGTCCGCCGAGAGGTTCAAACAGATATCCTGATGAAATTACATTTAAAGAACCGACCGATCCTATGACATCCATTATAGATTTCACTTAGGCTATGCACTGTTGTGACCAGACACGACCATGCCACATCAGCTTTCTCTCTCCGATGATCTGACGACGACCAAGTTGCCACAGTGGCGACCAAGTTAAATTTTTTTTATTCAAATTTTTTAAACAACAAATTTAAAATTAATTAATAATAAAAATATTACATAAATTATACAATACAATACGAAATACGATACGAAAAAAAAAACATACCAACTAAAATACACTATGATACAAAATACAAAAACATGTCTTAATCTGAATGCCCCCCTCATACAGAATCATACTCAGGAGACTCCACATACTCAAATTCATCAATGTACGTCGCCCGTTAAGGCTTCTTCTTTCTTGAGTTTCTCCTCCAACTCTTGTTGAAGCCTTGCTTGCTCTGCTTCAACTTCTCTTAAAGCCTCTTCGCCACACATAGTTTCACAATGTTGGCTTGCGCTTTAAGCCATGCTAGTCTATTGTCTCGTCTGCATAACCTAAACTGATATTGTTGCTCAATAAATCCATGTCCATCAGTTAAAGTTGATGCACCTAGCCCAAGTTAATTCAGCTCTTGTGATACCGAACCAACAATTTTTTTTTCTTGATAGCTCCAACTGATTTTGTTGCTGATGTTGGCTTGTATCTGAGAAACACACCCCCACTACGTGTCACTAATAGCGTCGTCTTTTTTGGCTTCATCGCAAAAAAATTGGTCAATCACAACTTGTCTTTCCTCAGAAATGTCTTTGCATTGCGCTGCGTTCTCTCAAACGTTGTTTCTTTGCTTTTGCGATATTAAACTGCTTGATAATGTCGACAATAGCATGTTGTCGAGCGGCATCGTCTTTATCGCATTGTTTTTTGATATACACTTGCATTTCTTCGACGGTATGAGGGAGACGACAAGCCATAATTTGTTATTAAGATATTAATAGTCGAGAGAAATTGTTTGAAGGTGTCGAGAAAATTGTTGTTTGAATTGTATTTGAAATTGTTTGTTTAGAAGTGTGTTTGAGGTTGGTATTTATAAGGTTGTAAAGTGGTAAAGTTTTTATTTATTTATTTTTATTTCAAAATGGTACATTTTTAAATTTATGTGTGTTTAACCTTCGGTCGTATTTACGACCAAGTACCCCAAGTTTGGGAACCGACGACCGATCAAGACCATTGTACCACATTGGCAAAGACCGATGGTGACCAAGGTTGACCGACGCTTGGCGACCTTCCACTGTGCATAGCCTTACCTTACACTCTTGGAAAACATTTATGACCCAAGTTAGTCCCAGAAAAAAAGCCATACATACTCAGAGCACTCCCATTGTTAACGCTATAACGCCCGTTAAGGGCTGCGTTAACGCCGTTGGAAGGCATGCCCAATAACGGCGTTGGAGGGGGAGCGTTGCCTCTTTAACGCCCGTTAAGGGATAGAAAAAAAAAACGAAAATGTTACAAAAGTAGTCCCTCTAACGTTACATTTTTAAAAAAAATTTACATAAAACCCCCTAACGGCTAGTTTTTTTTTTTTTTTTTTTTTTTTTTTTTAAATCAAAAACATTATTTTACCACTATAAATACCCAACTAAAACTCTATTTTTTTCACACTTCCTCTCACACTTTCCAAAAAATCAAATTCGTTCACAATGGATCCAAATCAAGCTGGTGATATTCCTCTGTCTTGGTCAGACAGAGAAGACCTAGCAGACTTCCAATTTATGGCGTCCGCGTACGAGTATCACCTTCATTTGGAACAAGAAGAAGGTATTGAATCTCAACATCCTACTCATTCTCGTACCCGTATATATCGTGAACGCGGAAAGCTTGCAGAGGAACGCCCTCTGCTCAACGATTATTTCGTACAACGTTGTAAGTATTCAAACCAGAATTTTCGTAGAAGATTTCGTATGAGCGGAAACTATTCTGCAAATAGTTGAAGGTATTGAATCTTATACTTCCGATAATATTCCAGATCATTTTAATTATTTTAGGCAAACACCCGATGCTTGTGGTCGAATGAGTATAAGTGCTCTAATGAAGTGTACGTCTGCCATACGCCAATTGGCGTACGGCACCTCACCCGATGCATTTGATGAATACTTGAAAATGGGTGCGAGTACTTCACAATTATGTCTTGATAATTTTAACAAATGTATTATTGATTTGTTTATGCCGGAGTATTTAAGAACACCAACATGGGCCGACATTCAAAAAATTTATCAACAACATGAAGAAAAACATGGTTTTCCGGGAATGCTTGGTAGCATTGACCGCATGCACCGAATGGAAAAATTGTCCAGTGGCTTGGCAAGAGCATTTTGCTAGGGGTGATAAAAAATACCCAACATTATGCTTGAAGTGTTCGCTTCTCAAGATTTATGGATCCTGGCATGCATTTTTTGGGATGGCGGGGCAAATAACGATATTAATGTTTTAGATAACTCTCCGTTATTCGATGACCTTCTTGCTGATAATGCCCCAAGAGCACCTTATATGGTCAACGGAACTAGGTATGAACAGGGGGTATTACTTGGCTGATGGAATTTATCCACAGTGGGCAACTTTCGTCAAATCCTTCAAGGCAACAATCGATGAAAAACATACGTACTTTAAAAGAAGACAAGAAAGTGCCCGAAAGGATATTGAACGTACTTTTGGTGTTCTTCAAGGTCGTTGGGGTATACTACAACAACCGGCACGTCAATATGAAATTAACCCACGATACGTAGAATCATGCATTCTTGCATTATTTTGCATAACATGATTATAAAAGATCAAAAATTTGAATTGCGTGACTATAACGAACTGTGGGTGGATTCGTCAGCAAATTTGAGGCAACGAAGATGGATCGAAAGATATGATACTCACAGTCATAAGGCAAAAGAAATACACGACCAACAAACGCATACCCAACTCCAACAGGACCTTATGGAGCATGTTTGGCAGAAGAATCTTGAACGACATGGACAACAACAAGAGAGCGACGACGATGAATAAGTATTTGCTATGTTTTTTTTTAATTGCAGTGTGTTTTTTTTTTCGTAGTATTTTTTTTTTAATCTCGTATTGTAATATGTTTTTAGTTTTAATGAAATGTTTGTTTTACTTTAATAAATGAAGTGTTTGTTTTAGTTTAGGGGTTGAAATTGAAAATATGAAATATTATTGGTGTTATGGTGTTATTGGGATGTTATGGTTGTGAGTGTTTTTTGGGGATGTTAATGTTAAATGTTAAAGCTGATGTGGAGCTGACGTGGACGGTGTTATTGGTGTTATGGTGTTATGAATGGGAGTGCTCTCACAAATGACCTTTGACTATTTCCTGTTTGACTATATTATCCAACAGGTTCTTTGAATGCACTTTCTGCTTAACCATGTAACAATTCTTTGAATGCACTTACCAATATTTGCTTATGTGTTCAAACAGTTATAGACTTGGATTATGGATGTAACTAGAATGTGCGTTGAACGGGTCAAACGGGTAGAAAGTCTCCCATAGTGCGATGGGTTGAAAATCTATGACTATAACTTTTGTTAACAGAATTCCAAATAGTGAGCAGGATGGGTAGATATTGCCTGAACTTCAAATATTAAGAAATACGATCACTAGATTGGTAGAGTATCCTAATTTTTACTTTATAATTCATATCATCCAGAAACTACTTATATTGCTGAGATTTTCTTTACGTATGTGATACATGATTTAAACAACTGATTAGTTATAGATAAAACGAAAAACTTTTTTCAAAGGATGGTTATGGAAAGAAAAGTGTCTAGATATTGTTAGAAAGTTAATCCACAAATCTTTGTTAGTTATTTGTCAAGTTAGAAAGTATATGTATATATTATGTATTTAGTTTAAGAAGTTTATAAACCCAACATAACATTGGGCTGGGTCCAAAAAAGAAACGGTTATTAAGTTTAGGGTTTCAACGTTCTATAGTCATGTCGTTTATTTTTAGAGAATCGGTTTGTTTATTCATGAAGGCACCGATTCATGTAGTATAAATACGTATTAGGTTTCTGTAATCAAAGTTAACCCTTTCAGTTTTTATAATATCATATTTATAAGGGGTTCACCCAATCTTCCTTGTTTTTCTTTTATGTATTTTTGATGATTACACATGAATGCTTGTTTTGATCATTCAATCCTAGAGATATGGAGATAAGGGAGATTCAATACCTGTAAACAGATATTAAGCTCTTATAAGCATATGCAGGGTCCAAGTGAATTTATTACTATTTACTTTGATGGTATAGTGTGTTCTTATATCTTTGCCATTTAAATATCAACGAGATGGGCGATGGCCCCTCGCGTTGCGGGGGGTCTTCGTAAACTTCCGGGTACATTAAGCCAACTTTAAACGAACATTATTTTGAAACCACTTTTATGCAAATAAATTTAGCAGGCCAGCAACCTTTTAAAATAACCTTTCCCGTAGTAAAATTCTAACAAACGTAAGATGGGAATGGCGTTGCAGCCACACAAAAATCATAAAAACCATGTAACATCATTGTCCTATAACATTTCAGCTATATTGTGGTTGACTATCACATATCTCATTGTATTATTCTAAAAACATATTCTTTTATCAGAATAAGCTCTTATTAAAAGGTCCATTGTAGGTTCTTCAATTTCCCATAGGATAAAGAGGTCCAAAACATGCAGTTTAATCTGAAGTTGCGTGTATAACTAACCTTTCAATACGGCGACCCGAGTTTTTAACACCTCAGCTTTCAAGCAAGAACCTGATCCGGTTCCTTTTTCGTTGCAATCACAAACTCTTGAGACACGTTACATATAGGTAAAAAGTCATGTAGCCTCAGTCTTGGATGAAGAAGATCACATACACCAAGCAACTTAGCCCATCTTTCGGGAGCTGCATCACATGATGCAAACACTCTGTGTTTTCTCTTGATATGTCAGGTCTGCTAAAAAAACATTTTTAGTGTTCAGAATCTTGCGATGGGAAAATGAAGTTATAACCACACGCTAATAGATAAACCTCGCCTGAAATTTTTCAACCAATTCGATGAACTTGTAGAATCGTTCTGGTTTGGCTGCATTCAAGAAGTCCTGATTACATTCTTCTGAGTTGAAAGAGGAAAGGATTCAAAATGACTATCACCCCCAGGAGCTATTTCTGCACCATGCGTAATTGCAGAAGCAACTGAATTGGTAGCATAATGAGCATATACATATATACAGGGGTGTTTGTGTTTATCTTATTTATTGGGCTTATATATATTCGGAAATAGCTGATAAGAGAATTTTTTTCGCCTTATGAGTTTATTAAGTTGAGCTAATGATTTTGTCATAAGCTGATCTTGATAAGTTCATGAGCTGAAAAAGTGTGCTTTTGATAGTTTTCAAATATACATAAGCTCATAAGCACGGTAAACACACTAAAACAAACACCCCCTTAAATAAAAAAAAGAACCGAAATTTGTAATGGAACCAAATTTGCTAAAAAGATAAGGGCGCCTGTTGTGTAACGTCAAAGATGGCGTGATAGCGCGCATCGTCTTCAAGCTGAATATAGTGTGGAGAATGACATCAAAACAACTAATCCACAAAATTTTCTACCCACGCAGTTAAATAATCTGCAACTGTTATTACTTGTTATTCCAAGGTTTTTTTTTTTTTTTTTTTAATTTTACAAACACAATATTTGACCGAAATTAGCAAAAGGCTAAAAATAGTACCATGATCGGAAGAGCGTCGCCAAGTTTAGGTTTTCATAACAGTAGTCTCTTCATATTGAGGTACCGTATCACTGCAAATGTAAAACTATATCTAAACCATTGAAACAATACGTATAATCGTGTTGTTGGCGGTTGTGACTGACAACAGCTGGAAAAAAACAACGGCAAATTGTACACACTTAATCTAATTTTAATTAGCTAATGTAAAATTTGTTACTACTCTTTACATACATACGAACTTGTCTAACCGTGACTGTAAGTATAACTGTATTTGAGTTTACCTTCAGTCATACAACTAACACGTTGAATATTTCCAGAGGAACTGCAACAACTTTATTGTTGGCTGTTTCTAATACCTGGTACAAAAAGTACAACAGGAAATTCCGCTAGTCAGTACAATTTCAATTAGATGATGTTATGTGTCCGCCAATAACAGTTAGTGATTATTGAATATAACTTAAAAAAATTCATGTAGTACAGAACAAATGGAAGATGTACACAAATAAATCCACAAACCTTTGTTGGTCCCCTCATTCGATTGAAAGTCAACACAAACAGCTTTCGAAACAGTTACTGCCCTGTTTCGCACACCTATGATAACGGCAAGCAAAAAGGATTCAGTGCTATTCCAAATGTCTTATGTTACCACTAATGTCTTATGTTACTACTAATGCTGAATAAACATATCGATACAAACATCATTTTTCAAACTTTTGAAGACAATTCCCAAATGGCTACTGTCCTTGCAAGTATCAATGCAACCAACCATCACGAAACTGATGTTCGTCGTTCCACTTTCCTCCGTTCCAGCAATGCTGAAAATGAAAATCAAAGGACACCAATTATCAGACCCATAGAGTGAGCTACTTAGGTTCTTACTACCACGATGTATAGAAAGACATGGTACACTTCTTGAAAAAACTTAAGCATTCCAACTATTCCCAAAGATATCGTATTCAAAAATCACTTGCTAAATCGAATTGTGTCACAAAATATAATTTTTGAGTTATTTGTTATGTACAATCAATTTATTAGCAAAAAAACCCAACATGTATCCTTAATGCATTCGCTATTGATCCCACAATGGACTAAGAAGGCTTTGCTATTAGATTGCATATCGATTTTAATAACTTAAGAAAATGACAAAGAACGACCAAGAGTAAATATTCTGCACGAACAGTTAATAAACTTAAGGCTCATAATCAGTCTTCATCAGAAAACTTGCTTGATCCTGTTAAGCATGATACTTGTTGGCCTCAATGGGTGGATCAATGATCTTTCTAACTAAAGTCAAAATATACCAAATAGAATTGAAACAAAGAATCTGTAAATGCTTTTGTTATTTATCAATATGTCATCATGAATTCTGTACAAAGTTGCTATCTATTTATAGTAATCGAATGGGTACAAGTGAAAAGACATGTTGGTTCATAGAACCAACAACTATGTCGGTTTGGAGATTTGTAACTGCCAAATAGCAGTTATTTTGTAATTGTCTTTAAACTGCTTGGTTGACTTTTATCTTTGACTTCTGGGTTGACCGGGTCATACGGGTGTTGACTGGGTCGATTGGGATTAACCCAATAATACTGGTGTATACATTCCAAATTCAAACACCTGAAAAGAACAAACAACATACACCTTGTTTCCAAATTTATTTTGACAATACCAACTACATCAGTAATCTTAACTCCAAAAAACACAGTTTTTATAAAAATACCTTCGTTAGTTGAAGATACATCTTATGACCTTATATGACTCGACTAATATACCAAATTATAATAAGGTAATAACTTTAAATAGGCAGCAAAAACAAAAAATATCAAATACCTGATAACACCAACAATCAAAAAGCTTATTAGCCCAAAACTAGACAGCAAAAGAACCCATCACCAATACCTTCTTTACGTGAAGCTTATTATGCCCAAAAAAAGGCACCATAATTAGACGTAACCAAACACCCAAGATTAAACCCCCAATTTGCGCATAAATCATAGCTGAATTTTTACCCAAACACTTTTTAGGTTATTAGCTTTTTAAGCTAAATAGCCGAGCTTTTATAGAAACCAATACCAAGGTGCTATTTAGAAAACGCTTTTTAAGCTATGAGGCTATGAAGTTAAAAAGCATAAGCACTATTATATAAGCTAATCCAGACACCCCATAAGGCTAACGATTCTATGGCCAGATCAATGTGTGCAAGAGCAAAGTAAATTGTTCCTGTTAAAGCCTCGACAACGCCAAATCATCTAAATTCTCCTTTCATTGTTTCGAGCTTTCTGCATGACACTAAACCATAAACATACAAAACCAATACTGTAGTATTTCCACTGTCAAATACAGAATAACTTACCTGATATATTGGGCTTATTGGAGAATTGCGGGATTTGCCATTCCAGTCAAACAACTGAAGAAACCCTCCTTTTGAACTTCGCTTCTCGACTTCCATTTTCTCATATATGATTCAAATTACAATTTCTCAAACAACAAACAGAAATCAACCAAAACCCTAACCAGCCTGTAAATATAACCATAACAATCAATCAATAAATAAACCCCCAACAATGAAACTGTATAAAGTATCAATCTAAAAAGGCGTTTGGGACTACTTATTTTTCGTGCTTAAGATTCCGCTGATAAATAAGCACTTATAAGCTGCTAAAAAATAAGCAATTCATAATTTGACTTGCTTTAATTTCATCTCAAATAAGCAGCTCCCTAGCCACTTATAAAATACCTCAAATTAAACAAATAAACATAAGATGCAAAACTGCTTTTTTTCTTGAAAATACGCAGAAAAGATAAGCAATCCCTACGATAATGTAGGTACAGTATCAGCTATAGCTACATATACCCTAATTCAAAAATAAAAAGTAAGGTTCTGTTGATAATGACAAATCATAATAAACATAGGGCACTTTTAAATCAGGGACAAATTCATAACAGCAATAATTAAAAATTACTTACCAGATTCAGTAAAGACAATTTCGGATTAGGAGGTGACTCAGTGTTTTTTGATAAGGGAGATCGAAGATTTTCCGAGGACTGAGAGGAGGGATCCACATCCACCAAACAATCAAACAACAAACTTGTTTTCTCTCACAAATTCAATTCACAAATCAATCAACCAACCGTCAAAATTAGGTCCCCAAATAATCAGATCTAAGATGTTGACGAAATTTGAGACGAAGAGTAATCGAGTGAAAGGATTAAGTTTCCACAGCAAGAGACCATGGATCTTGACTTCATTACATAGCGGTGTTATTCAGTTATGGGATTATAGAGTTGGTAGTTTAATTGATCGCTTCGATGAACACGACGGTCCTGTTCGCGGTGTTCATTTTCATAAATCTCAACCGCTTTTCGTTTCCGGAGGTTCCAATTCTTTTATTCATCTACATTTTATTATTCGTTACGCATTAGTTTACTTAAGGTTTTAGACTGATCTGATTATTTTGATAGATGTGCATTGTAGAGTTTGGTTCAATAAAGATCAAAGAAAAACTAAAGATCAAATAAACCATTCTCAACCACTCATTTTTTTATCAAAATAATAAAATAAACTTTCACCTTCATTTTTAAAAACTAAATATCTCACAAACCATTGATCGTTAGAGGAAACTAATCATACCATCACGACAAGCATAAAATTATCTTTAATTTGATATCACATCATATACGGCAAAAATTTTTTTTGCTTTTTTTGTGGTTTAGGGTTTACGGTTAGGGTTTAGGTATTTAGGGTTTGGCTTTTTTGGGTTAAGTTTTTTAGGGGTTAAGGGTTTAGGTTTCTTACGATTTAGCGGATAGGGTTTAGGTTTTTTTGGTTTAGGGTTTAGGGTTTAGGGTTTTAGGGTTTAGGATTTAGGGTTTATGGGTTAGGTTTAGGGGTTAGGGTTTTTGGTTTAGGGGTTAGGGTTTTAGGGTTTAGGGGTTGTGTTAACAAAAAGAGTATATTTTAAAATTTTCATTTATAGTATAATATATCGAAACCAAAAAACTAAAAATAAGTTCAAAGTATACAATATGGATCTTTATAGAAAGACAATTTTATACTTGTCGCAATGGTATAATTAGTTTTATTTAACTATTAACGGTTTGTGAGATATTTAATTTTTAAATATAAGGGTGAAAGTGAATTTAATTAATTTGATCAAAAATGAATAGTTGAGATTCATCCATTTGATCTTTAATTTTTATGTGATCTTTATTGATCTCACCCCGTGCATTGTATATGTTATAGATAGGTGTAGTAAGTGCGGTATTAGTTTGTTATGATTTACATAATGTGTTACTAAGTGGCTTGGATCTGTATGTTACATAATTCGTTAGATAGTCGTAGTGCCGTATTACTTTGTTATGTTATGATAAAAATGGACGTGACTTGGATCTGGACTTTACGTTAAGATATAGATAGCTTTTGTGTCGTATTACTTATCTGAATATGGAAAATGTTGAAATGCCGTATTAGTTTTTTATGATAAGTATGTGATATGAAAAATGTATATGACTTGGATCTGGACTTTTACGTTACATTTATATAAAGTGTTGACTTGGATCTGGACTTTTACGTTACATTTAGAGGGTTTAGGATTTTATTTATTTATTATTATTATTTTTTTATAGATAGTTGAAAAGGAATTTGACTGGGCACTGATCTACCTAATTATAAAATTTGAGTACATGAATGTATGTAGTACGAATGCATTTGTTTGTACTTCTAACTAGATTAATCAGAATGATATGAATATCCACATGTAGACACGGTATTTGTTATAGATAGCTGTAGACCATAGTGCCATATTTGATAGTAAATTTTATGAAGTTTTTTTTTTATTTATTTATTTATTATTTATTTATTATTATTTTTTTTTTAAGGATGTTTTGGTTTTGTGGCCTATTTAGGCGTGGTTTGTGTTGCTTTGTTGTTTCCCCTTAGGTTGCTGCTTTTTCTTGCCCTAGGCGTTTTGGTTTAGGTGCTTCATGTTTTTGCTTTAGCCTCTGGCCCTTATGTGGTTTTGCTTTTGCTCAGGTCCCCCTTTAGTTGGTCTGCTTTTATGTGCCTCGGCTCTTTGTTTTTTTGTTGCTCTTGGATGTTGGCTACTTTGCGTGTGCTTGAGCGCGTTTCTTTCTTCCCTTTATGCTATGTTTGCTTGTTCGGTATGCTTTCTTTGTCTGCGTTTTGCATATTGTTTTTACGTCTTTTGCTCTTATTTCCTTACTATCTCACCCACACACATGCACTTGCCGGAGGTCTCGTTGGAAGCAATCTCTATACCCACGGGTTTACCCTGGTGTAGGGGTAGGATCTGTCTACATTTTACCTCCCCCATACCCTGCCTTGGCGGGATTGGGTTTGTTGTTGTTGTTGTTGTGAAGATTTTCCGGAAATTTGTGGAAACTAACACCAACCTCATATCTTTAAGAAAACTAAACTTAGTGGAGATGGATCAAGCAAGACGGATTAAAACTGCAAGGTTGGAACGGGCCATGGGAGTCCATTTTGTGCTGGTAGCCCAAAATTTTGGCGGGAAAATTGGGGGTAAAACGGTGCCGTTCTAGCTCACATTTAATATATCTTATAATCTGGAACCGACCATTTTAAGAAATCCAATGGCCCAATTATATATGAGAAAATTAACAAAATTGGTCAAATATCCAAGGTTGGTCCATTTTTTAGATATTTTTAGTATCCTTTTTCTATTTAGGTCATGCTCAATTGCTCGACTCCATTATTTTTATGACATGTGTCAAGTGTTAGGTGAAGATATTTGTTACTTTTAACTTAAATGACAAATTTACCCTTATTATATTTCTTTATTAATTATCTCACCTACCCTCACCTAACTCCATCCACCTACCTCACCACCACCACCACCCAAACTGACACACAAAATTACTTATTTCATCACTCGAGATTCAATAAATCCATCTCCACAATTTTATAAAAAAAAACAAAAAAACAAAAAAAAAACAAAACCACGCATCACAAATATTTAAAAAAAAATTTAAAGAACAAGCAATTAATCCATGAAGCAAGCAACCAAAATATTACATGACCGGATGTGCGTAGAAAATAAAAAAGCATTTTCCAATTCGATAAACATGCAGCAAGTTTTATCGGAAGATGTTACAGGTTTAAACTTATTTACTTACAACCAAATTAAAATAAAACATTGCCAACATAATAATAATCACAATCACAACCAAATTCTCGACACCGGATCTGTAGATCTTGACATCGGATCTTGACGATAGGTGTTGGCCGGATCTTTGACGATATCTTGTGTTGTCTTTTATGATGATGGTGGCAGGATCTTGACGATGTTGATGGTGGCAGGATCTTGACGATGGTGATGGTGACACCGGATCTTGTCGACACCACAATTTTATATATGTCTTTTATGATGATGATGGTGGCAGGATGGCCGGATCTTGGTGGGAGAGAGAGATAAAAAAAATTAGAAAAAATGAAATATGTGTTGTGTTTTATATATGTGTTTGAGGGTAAATTTGTCATTTAAGTTAAAAGTAAAAAGTATCTTTACCTAACACTTCACATATGTTATAAAAATAATTGAGTCGAGCAGTTGAGCATGGCCTAAATGAGAAAATGATGCTAAAAGTGTCTAAAAATTAGACCAACCATGAATATTTTGCCTCTTTTGATAATTTACTCTTATATATATTGTCTCAACGTAATAAAGTTATAATGTCCTAAAGTATAAATAATAGTATTATATTGTCTCAACGTAATCAAGGATGCCCTAAAGTGATGGTTCGAAAACTCAAGATGGCAGATTACAACATACCCTTTGAAATTCAAGAGGAAATCATCAAAAAGCTTCCTATTAAATCATTGATTTGCTTCAGATCCGTTTCGAAGTCATGGAAGCCTTTCATCAATATAGCTCTAAGTTTATTCTTGATCACCATTCACCACGCCATCCACCACTACGCCAACAACATCATCTTCTTTTAAGGCCTTGTTTCTTTTTTCTCTTACAACCTTTTAATCACCACTTGCATATATAATATTGTTTTTCTTTGATTTGGGCCCACAATTTTCCTTTAACTTGTCTATATCCACAAGGAAGGAAAAAGACATTCATCTCCAATAAGAGCATTCACATCCATAACAGGCTAACGCCGTTATGGTGCGAAATAACGCCGTTTTGCGCGTTATACCCTTGGACCTCCCGTTATAACGTTAGCAGTCCCCGAGCGTTTAACGCTTGCTTTTTTTTTTTCTTTCTTTTCTTTTTTCATTTATGCCCCTAAATGAGGGGTTGTTTTTGTAAATTGTTGGGAATGTTATTGTTGTTATTGGGATGTTATGGTTGGGAATGTTTTTTGGGGATGTTAATGTTAAATGTTAAAGCTGATGTGGCGCTGACGTGGACGGTGTTATTGGTGTTATGGTGTTATGAATGAGAGTGCTCTAAGAGGCATTAAGGGAAGGGGGACCCACTACTCTTTATAAACCTCTTAATCTAAAACAAAAAAGAAACACCCCTAACTTACATTAAACAAGGTCGTTTTAGTTACATGTATAACTTTGTTTCGATCGTGGATGATAATACTTTCCCCCTTCACAAGCTTTCCTTGACTCTTCCCATGTGCGTTAATCATCTTTTCGAACCATGCATAATCGGTAGCTCTCATGGCTTGATTTGTTTTCACACTTATTTTGATGATACCAAGACACTAGCTCTTATTTGGAATCCTAAAATACATAAAACAGTTGCTATTGATATACCGCGGTCTAAGGTGTTCCATGATAGGCCTTTTGAAACTGTTGTTGGGTTTGGGGTTAGCCCGGATACTCTTGACCCTATGCTAGTTTTTGAGATTAATCCTAGGCAAGTTGAGATTTATACATTGAGCTCGGGGGTTTGGAGAAGTCTACGTAGCAATCTGCCTCGTCACTCAATATACATCAAACTGAGTCAAATAAATATAGATGAGTTTATTTATTGGCTTGCTTATGATGAACAACCACTTATTATGTCATTTGATATAAGAAGTGAAGAATTTTGAGAAGCTTTCTTTGAGTCGAAAGTTGAGCATGGCTAAATGAGAAAATGATGCTAAAAGTGTCTAAAAAATAGACCAACCATGAATATTTTGCCTCTTTTGATAATTTACTCTTATATATATTTCTCCAAAAGGTGAAGATCGGTGGGATCACCCTGGTCCCATGCATCCTAAGGATGTCAACCGGACCCTCCCCAAGGACCCGCAGTAATGAGCACTCTTATCGGAGGTGGGCTTTGAACCCTAGCCATTTTCTCCAATAGGCCCCTCGCTGACCAGTCAATCTGAGCATTTACGGTGGGGGGATGGTACCAAATGATCTTTAGTGTCATGGAAGAGGTTTGAACCCTGGTCTATTGACCCAAACCCAAAGCTCTTACCAATGGACTAAAGCATCATTGGTATAAATTATCTCAACGTAATAAAGTTATAATGTCCTAAAGTATAAATAATACAAATCAAGGATGCCCTAAAGTGATGGTTCGAAAACTCAAGATGGCAGATTACAACATACCCTTTGAAATTCAAGAGGAAATCATCAAAAAGCTTCCTATTAAATCATTGATTTGCTTCAGATCCGTTTCGAAGTCATGAAAGCCTTTCATCAATATAGCTCTAAGTTTATTCTTGATCACCATTCACCATGCCATCCACCACGCTCAGTCGCAACATCATCTTCTTTTAAGGCGTTGTTTCTTTTTTTTCTTACAACCTTTTAATCACCACTTGCATATATAATATTGTTTTTCTTTGATTTGGGCCCACAATTTTCCTTTAACTTGTCTATATCCACAAGGAAGGAAAAAGACATTCATCTCCAATAAGAGCATTCACATCCATAACGGTGGGGGGATGGTACCAAATGATCTTTAGTGTCATGGAAGAGGTTTGAACCCTGGTCTATTGACCCAAACCCAAAGCTCTTACCAATGGACTAAAGCATCATTGGTATAAATTATCTCAACGTAATAAAGTTATAATGTCCTAAAGTATAAATAATACAAATCAAGGATGCCCTAAAGTGATGGTTCGAAAACTCAAGATGGCAGATTACAACATACCCTTTGAAATTCAAGAGGAAATCATCAAAAAGCTTCCTATTAAATCATTGATTTGCTTCAGATCCGTTTCGAAGTCATGAAAGCCTTTCATCAATATAGCTCTAAGTTTATTCTTGATCACCATTCACCACGCCATCCATCATCTTCTTTTAAGGCGTTGTTTTTTTTTTTTCTTTTTTCTTACAACCTTTTAATCACCACTTGCATATATAATATTGTTTTTCTTTGATTTGGGCCCACAATTTTCCTTTAACTTGTCTATATCCACAAGGAAGGAAAAAGACATTCATCTCCAATAAGAGCATTCACATCCATAACGCCCCCCCCCCCCCCCCCCCCCAGATGCAACATTAGAACATGTGCTTGGATTTAGAAAGACCGGGGAACATGTAATATTAGAACCTGCGTTATAACGTTAGTCTGCCCTAAATGAGGGGTTGTAAATTGTTGGGAATGTTATTGATGTTATTGGGATGTTATGGTTGGGAATGTTTTTTGGGGATGTTAATGTTAAATGTTAAAGCTGATGTGGCGACGTGGACGGTGTTATTGGTGTTATGGTGTTATGAATGAGAGTGCTCTAAGAGGCATTAAGGGAAGGGGGACCCACTACTCTTTATAAACCTCTTAATCCAAAACAAAAAAGAAACACCCCTAACTTACATTAAACAAGGTCGTTTTAGTTACATGTATAACTTTGTTTCGATCGTGGATGATAATACTTTCCCCCTTCACAAGCTTTCCTTGACTCTTCCCATGTGCGTTAATCATCTTTTCGAACCATGCATAATCGGTAGCTCTCATGGCTTGATTTGTTTTCACACTTATATTGATGATACCAAGACACTAGCTCTTATTTGGAATCCTAAAATACATAAAACAGTTGCTATTGATGTACCGCGGTCTAAGGTGTTCCATGATAGGCCTTTTGAAACTGTTGTTGGGTTTGGGGTTAGCCCGGATACTCTTGACCCTATGCTAGTTTTTGAGATTAATCCTAGGCAAGTTGAGATTTATACATTGAGCTCGGGGGTTTGGAGAAGTCTACGTAGCAATCTGCCTCGTCACTCAATATACATCAAACTGAGTCAAATAAATATAGATGAGTTTATTTATTGGCTTGCTTATGATGAACAACCACTTATTATGTCATTTGATATAAGAAGTGAAGAATTTTCAGAAGCTTCCTTTGAGTCGAGCAGTTGAGCATGGCCTAAATGAGAAAATGATGCTAAAAGTGTCTAAAAAATAGACCAACCATGAATATTTTGCCTCTTTTGATAATTTACTCTTATATATATTTCTCCAAAAGGTGAAGATCGGTGGGATCACCCTGGTCCCATGCATCCTAAGGATGTCAACCGGACCCTCCCCCAAGGACCCGGCCCCAGGCAATGAGCACCTGTCTCAGTGACTGTACTTATCAGGAGGTGGGCTTTGAACCCTGGCCATTTTCTCCAATAGGCCCCTGCTGACCAAATTGAGCATTTATGGGGATGGTACCAAATGATCTTTAGTGTCATGGAAGAGGTTTGAACCCTGGTCTATTGACCCAAACCCAAAGCTCTTACCAATGGACTAAAGCATCATTGGTATAAATTATCTCAACGTAATAAAGTTATAATGTCCTAAAGTATAAATAATACAAATCAAGGATGCCCTAAAGTGATGGTTCGAAAACTCAAGATGGCAGATTACAACATACCCTTTGAAATTCAAGAGGAAATCATCAAAAAGCTTCCTATTAAATCATTGATTTGCCGATCCGTTTGAAGTCATGGAAGCCTTTCATCAATATAGCTCTAAGTTTATTCTTGATCACCATTCACCACGCCATCCACGGATAACATCATCTTCTTTTAAGGCCTTGTTTCTTTTTTTTCTTACAACCTTTTAATCACCACTTGCATATATAATATTGTTTTTCTTTGATTTGGGCCCACAATTTTCCTTTAACTTGTCTATATCCACAAGGAAGGAAAAAGACATTCATCTCCAATAAGAGCATTCACATCCATAACGGTGGGGGGATGATACCAAATGATCTTTAGTGTCATGGAAGAGGTTTGAACCCGGGTCTATTGACCCAAACCCAAAGCTCTTACCAATGGACTAAAGCATCATTGGTATAAATTATCTCAACGTAATAAAGTTATAATGTCCTAAAGTATAAATAATACAAATCAAGGATGCCCTAAAGTGATGGTTCGAAAACTCAAGATGGCAGATTACAACATACCCTTTGAAATTCAAGAGGAAATCATCAAAAAGCTTCCTATTAAATCATTGATTTGCTTCAGATCCGTTTCGAAGTCATGGAAGCCTTTCATCAATATAGCTCTAAGTTTATTCTTGATCACCATTCACCACGCCATCCACCACGCTCAGTCGCAACATCATCTTCTTTTAAGGCCTTGTTTCTTTTTTTTCTTACAACCTTTTAATCACCACTTGCATATATAATATTGTTTTTCTTTTGATTTGGGCCCACAATTTTCCTTTAACTTGTCTATATCTTCATCTCCAATAAGAGCATTCACATCCATAAGGCCTACAACCTTAATCACCACTTGTATATAATATTGATTTTGGCCCACAATTTTCTTTAACTTGTCTATGGAAAGACTTTCATCATTATGATGCAACATTAGAACATGTGCTTGGATTTAGAAAGACAGGGGAACATGTAATTGAAATACGAGGCTGAACTTTTTGCTTGTGAACCCACTCAGGAAAAATCAATGCTATTGGAATTGCTGGACGAGTACAATCCTTTATCGTGAGCTCCTAGATGGAAACACTACTTTTGCTTGATCATTAAGATATTGATGTTCATCAATCTAAATTGTTGACAAAGATAATGGCAACGTTGCAAAGCATGGAGCGTATGAGAGAGTTTGCTTGGAACAGGAAGAACGGTATCGTTAAATGCTAGTTTGTAATTTTTTAAACTTTGGTTTTGATCATTGTTTAAGTAAAAGCATTTGACTTGGATTGATTAGTATGTTTCGTTTGTTGATAATAGAATATGCGTTTGTCCTGTTTTAGAATTTGTGTTCGTGTTTTGGAATCTCTGTTTTTCCTCATGAATAAGTGATGTTCAGTTCCAAGTTTTTAGTTCTTCTCTTAAGACATATTTTAGTCCATTCTATGTGTGAATTAATTTTGTTTTTCAATCTGTCGTCAATGGATTAATTCTCATTGGCATTGCTTGATAAGAGTCTTATACATAAAACAGTCTTTGTTCCAACAGTATAGCAAAAATTTGAGTTTATGAGATATTAGTTGTGAGTGTAATATTTATAATCTTTCTATAATAAACTCAAAAAGCTTGCATAGCTTATTTGGTAAACGTCTGAATTTAGAAAGATGAGGTGATCCGAGCAACTTACAATCTATGCAAAATGCAAATGTATATCGATTAAGCTCATTGTTAGGCTAGTTTTATAAAGGTGTTATACCACTGTTTAAGCTGAGACTTATAACCACAGCCATTTTGGTCAATCTGCAAACATATTACAGAGGATATGCTCAGGAGGTGGTTGGTAAAAACCTGGGTGTATTTTTTAGCTCCAAATAAAAAACAAACCAATTCCAAAAAAGAAAAAATAGCTATTTACATCATTTCTGTTCATTTACATGTACCGTTACAAAATCTAAAATAGGATATTGTGGCATCATTCCTCTTTGACACTAAGATAATGTTTCTTCCTGAGTCCAACTTCCATTACCAAAGTTAACAAAGCCTCGCACACCTGAGAAGCATCTGGTTCTAAAGGATCATCATTTATTGAAGAGTAAACCATCCAAGCATGGTCCAATTTCCGCTTAGGGTGGACCACGACTGAGCCGGGGACCTCTGCATCCCGACATGTCACAAGCCCATCACTCTTCTCACCATATCTAGTCAGTAGCAGTTGAGCACAGGCGGCCAATGTGGCTCCAAGAGGAATCACAACAGGGAGTACAGTGGCTGTTGAGTTTTCTGATAAAGGGGAAAATGTTGGAAGCTCTGCATGTGCAACACGAGAAAGTGTTGCTAAAACAGCTGGAGATATGTTGGCTTCGGTATGAAATGAGACCACTGGGAGTTCTTTTGGTAAGTGGTGTTTCTTTAAGAATTCCTTTCGCTTCTCATAAGTCAAATCTTCGAGTGATTGAACATCACCCTTAAAAACAATAATAGTACAATGTCTTAGTACATACATAAAGAAACTTCATTCAATATGATATAAGGGTTAGAAAAAAAATAGGTTTGACTGGACACACTTGAATTCCATTCAGGCGGGTAAGGGCTTGGCTTGACCCTGCGTTTGAGTCTAAAATACCCATCAAAAAGGGTTCAAGAATCTGGTTTACCCAGATTAATACCATCAATCTTTTCGTAACTGCTTATCTACTTGAGATACGTAAATAAGCAAACGCAAACACCCTCATAGATTACAACAAAAAGTATTATTTCATAGTTATATTTGAAACACTAATCTTTTATGAAACCAATAGGGTTAAATCCATCTAATAGCAAGAAACTTTTCCAAATGTTCACTAATTGGTCACGAACCGAATAAAATACCACAATACCCAACAAACTTTATTGATTTTGTGTTGATATCATCAAACACCTGTTTTTAACTTGTAAAAAACACGTCATCCACCAACTGGACATGCCACATCATTTCTGGTCATCTTCCTTGATTTTTCCGGTGATGTCTCTAATTTCCGGCTATTTCCAAAACCACACAAAAATCGACTCAAACCTAAATCCATATTAAAACAAGAAAATCGATACCCATTTAGTTCAAAACTCCTCTTTTTTTTAAAAAAAATAAACATTCCCCTGATAGTTTCTCTTCGTTCTGTTATTTTAGAAAATTTGGGGGTTTGATTTGCTTTCGAGATATGACCAAAACGAGGGGATGCAGTGGTTGTTCATATATAGGATACGCTTCAAAATCAGATCGTGATTTCTTATTCGTATTTGGTGGGTGTTGTGGTTTCAGAGGTGATGGTGGTTGCGGAAGGTGATGGTGGTTGCGGGAGGTGATGGTGGTTGCCGGAGGTGATGATGGATCGGAGGTGATGGTGGTTGCCGGAGGTGATGGTGTATGATGGAGATGACAATGGTGGTTATTTTAGAGGAAGAAGATGACTTATATTATAAAGATAATACAAAATTCCATATACTCATAAAAAATAAACAAAAATGACAAATAAGCAAAAATATACGTGTTTGACCGGTAACAGGTCATGCCACATCAGCAAACGTATGATAACGACACAAAATTACAAAGTCTGAAGGGTATTGCGGTGTTTTTTTTGCGTTGATATCTGATATGTGAACATTTGGAGAAGTATGTTGTTATTAGATGGATTTAACCCAAAACAATACTCTTTAACTTTTTTTTTTTTGGTATACCTGGGTTTCCGACTCGACATTGCGTGCCGACTAATCCCAGGGCAACAACCCTTTTTTGGATAGCCCGGAGTCGGCGCAGGTGAACTTCCGTGGCCAATGGGGATTAATTTTCTCCCCAGGGTTCGAACCCAAGACCTCTAGGCACCTTCGTCCTAAGAGGCTAAGCCCTTACAAAGTTTGAAGGGTATTGCGGGTTTTTTTTATGTTGATATCTGATATGTGAACATTTGGAGAAGTATGTTGTTATTAGATGGATTTAACCCAAAACAATACTCTTAACTTTTGTTGGATTAAAGGTGTTTGGGCCAACACAACCCGACCTGTACAAAAACGATCTATCTTAAGTTCTTAACCCAAAAACATTGCCCTGCCTGCCCATTTGTCACGTCTACATGCCATTAATGATGACACACAAAAAGGATAAAAATATATGAAAGTGAATAGAAAGAAAATAAAAAGAGTGCGTACCTTTATCACTTTACAGATCAAGATTTCCATAAGTTTTCGAACATTAAAATAGTCTCCTAATTGCCCTTCTCTCATAATATCTGAAGCTATAGGGCTGCCACCATATGGGCTCTGTGCTAAAGCCAGTCCCGCAACTTTATCTCTCAATTCTGGCCAATACATTGATAAAGCAGCAGCTGCATCTACTCCTCCTTTACTATGACCCAAAATCAGAACGCGCTTCTGGGAGCCCCAGTACACCTCTTCTATCACCTCCTTTATTTCTCTGGCATTCTTTTCAACTGATGCCTACGGATGTTATGATAATTTTCAATACCACCACTTGGGCGTTTGGAATTCAGTGTGATATGTATTAAACAGGAAGATAAATTGGGAATATATCACAATAATAGCAATACCTCACTATGAATCTTTGCAATATGACAGGTCAGTCCCATTTTTGAGAAAGTAGCCTTTGTAGAAGTAAAATAAAGTGGTCCATGGTTACTAAAAAGACCTGCATGCCAGCATAATTAAAGAATACATTTAACCGATTCAAAGAATACGAAATAGACGGTACTAATTATATGAATCATCGAACCAGCTACAATTAAGTGGATTACCTGGAACCAAGAGATATACCATTGAATTTGGCAGCACGTGTATACCGTGCCTAGTATAGAGAAAAACAACAAAATTAATATTTTGTATAAGAAACACTAGCAAGTAAAAAATAGCTACCATTGTACCTAATATTGTCAAGAATATTATTAAACCGATCTGTCCCGTCTTCAATAGGAGGCATATCAGGAGCACGTTGTAGCCATCCAATGTCATCAGATGAACCATGAACTGTCCTTTTAACCCGCTCAACAAGGCTGAAACATGACTTCATGTCAGTTGTATACACAAAAGATATATCTTAATTATTCAAAATAGACCATAGGTTACAATTACCCTTGAAACATGGAAATCCCAATCCCACTTTGACTGGTCTGATTAGTTTGTACGATTGCACTATTATTATTTTGGAAACGATCTTGAACTGAGTTCCTTGTTATTTCATCACGAACAGGTGGTGCATTATTACTCAACAAAGGTTCTGTGAGTTCTTTAAATCCCACCACTTCCTGCCCATCAGAGTTTAAAGGTGTGCCATCTGTTCAAAGAGAGACAGAACAAAAAAAATATATAACTGAATGGGGGAATTGCATATATACCCACTAAAACTTAAATATTTACATACTTAAATATTTACATAGTTCCCTAAAATACAAGTTTTCAATGCATGATGTACAATGCAAGTCAAGCATGTTTTGGGTATATATGCAAATATGAAAGTTTTATAAGATGCTGGAACCATGAAAATCTGGTATATAAGATATCTAACATCTTTATGATAGTGATATCATCAAAAATACCCTATATACCTTCGCCCAAAATGTGTGTGTGTTTTTTTTTTGGTTGTGGTTTAATAGGGAATATCTGACTTAGTCCCTTAAATTTTGAATAAAACAAAAAAACTTTAGCACTGTGATCTTAAGATTATTTTAGAGGAGAAAGTAAAAGAACTGGACAGAAACTTTAAAAAATGTGTTCTTTAGATTTTGTAAACAATTTGTGAGGGGGGATTTGAAGATTTTTTGTTCCAAAAACTTCCTCCCAAAATTGGGAGGATTGGGAAGGAAAGCTCAAACAAAATTCCAAATTACCCCCGTCTTCTCCACAACAACAACGATACCCAATCCCGCATGAGCGGAGTACCCCCGTCTTCTCCAAATCTGTTATATTCAACATTGTCATTACCTTCATTTGCTTCAATTATAAATCAAGTAGCATGCTTTTGATCTTACTTAGACGTGGAAAACACCTTATAGCATACTAACTGCACTTTGATGAGATCGAATTTCACAAGTATACTTTTTCCTGGAATCTTAATTTGGTTAAAGCAGTCTCGTCTTTTGAGAGGTTGTTTAAAATTGTTTGATCCTGCTACGTTATAATACTAGTGTTAGATATTGTGACTTCACCTGTTTCAAATCAAATTCAAAGTTCCAAAGGGCTAGAGATGCTAGCCTAATTCAAATCAAACGATCGATTTTCAAAAGCTATCCGAAACAAAATCGATCCAGAACAAATGCCGATAACTTCAAAACGAACAATCAAATGTTAGCCGACAAATCCAAAACGGCCAACCGAACAAACAAATCGGCTCAAACGATCTTCACTAGTGACAATCAAACTTTCAAAAGCCCGACAAACGAAGATCCAAATTTCCAAATTGACAAATTCCAAACGATCGAACAAAATTCAAACAACCTGATTATAGCCAAGTCTTCAAACACCAAATCGATCTTCAAATGCAAATACCAAATTCAAATTCTAATGACCCACTTATTGGTAAGTATTATGGTCCCCAACTTCAAACTTATTATCCGTATCAAACAAATTCAAGTTAGACGAACGGCCTCTGATAATTCAAACGCCCAAATATGATACGGATAATAATACCAACGGAATTACTCATCAAATAGCTCCACCATAACTGATTATTCCAAAACTCAAAACAAAAATCAACGAGTAAACCCGAAATCCAAAATTCATACCAAATGAAATCAAAGAACTAACAAATATTGGCACAATTCCAAAATCCCATTTTGATTCAAATCCTCTTAGCCAAAGCCCCAAATTCTAACCCAATAACTAATGGATCCACAAAGATGAGATTTTTAAAATACATCCCTACAGAAATTGATCCAACACAAGTTCTAACTATCCCTAATCCCAATCAACAAACACCTTCAACATATCAAACTAGCAGAAGCAACAAAAGATTGAAACAAACCTGATGTTTTCAAGACTGACCGACAACAACCACCAAACACCAAACAAATTCAGACTTGGTGTCTTCAACTAATCGAATCAGCAGCCACCAAACACAAACGAAAAACAATCAAATGGTTTCAAGAAATTAATTCTTGAAATCAACCAAAAAGTGTCGATCGAAACCAAAACAATTGTAGCTTGCTTCAAATTGATCGAAATATACCAATTTGTTAGGATCGGGGAGAATAATCGAGAATAATCCAAAAAGGAGATCAAAAAGTTTCTTGTATTACAAATCAAAGGATACAAGATGAGTGTAGTAGTATAAAATAGATGATTACAAATGGGGGGATAAGCCCTTATTTATACTAGGGCTTATTGGATTCTAGAAGATTCTAATACAAATATCTTAGATTTTCCTATAAGCTAATATCTAGCTTATTCTAGATTATTCTACCAAAGTATCTAGCTTATTTCTAGATTCTTCTACCAAAGTATCTAGCTTATTTCTAGATTCTTCCAAAATACCCTTTAGACTAAACTACCCTTAGGAGGTGAAGTCACAATATCTAACAACTAGGGTTTCAAATTTTAATTTTCTACGATTTCTTGCTGGGCTAGATGTAGTAAAATACAAGTGCCTTTTTGGGCCTAATATTATAGTTGGTGGTTTTGGGAAAACTTGATTCTGCAGATAAAATGACTGGTAGGTTTTTTTTTTCTAATAATTGATGATTAACGATAATATATAGTTTCTTATGAATGTTTTGTGCCGAAGGGTAAAACTGTAAATGTATGCATCTCTTACATTTACTTTCTTTCCTTCTTTTTCTAACTAGTAACTTGCTTTCAGTAACCTTTCTTTTCTTTTCTCTAGTTTACTTTACTTTTCTTTTCCCTTTATTATTGACTTGAGTATAAATATGTAATCGTTACATCAATAACAAAGTTTGATGATGACTTAACCACTCACTGTAAAAACTTTTTTGAAACAAGAAAAATCTTTTGAGAACTGAATTAACCACGAAGATACTTAAAGGGGCTTCACTGCATATGTTGTGAAAATATGTATTGTTCTTTTTTTACAATAACCCTACAAAATATCTGGAACCATTCCATTCAAACGAGTAGTTCACTGAATAAGAGAACTATGTTGGGTGACAAAATAACAAATTACAAGATAGCTGCTGGAATAAATTAATCTTCACATAAAATAAAAATCTATTCCGCAAATAAGTAAAAACAGAGTAGCAACAAGTGCATGCATGTGAGAAAAAGGACTGACCGGAAGTAGCAGGAAAGCAGCTAGTCAGATATGAAGTTGTCTCAGCAAGATAAGATGCGGCTCCATTTAAAGCTGGTACTGATGGAAATAGTGGTGGAGATACCTGGCCGTTCCTCATGACATTGGTATTTGCCTGACAAACAAGCAGCAGTTAAACTATTTGCATAGAGTAACAAGAGTGGATAACCATCGTCCTTTAACGAAATGACAATGATACTAACTCAAAATAAAATGTGACCCTGAAGTATTATTCACCTAAAACGATTATTAAAATTAGCATTTTAAACAGGAAAAGCTTCATTACCGTTAGTCGAATCCTTGGTTCCTCCCTGTTGGTATTTGTAGCATCCATTGTTGACACCAACAGCTAATCAAAAACACACAAATGATCAAACAAGCACCACCTATCGGAAACTAATTATTAATTGTAATATTATCAGATAAGAAAATGTTTAAGATCATTCAAATCCTATACTAGTGAATCGCAGTCGTGGTAACAAGTTGAGTGTATAAGTTACATTAATCAGGTCTTCTGGGTCAATTCAGTCCACTTCTACTTAGTTCCTATTTTACTGCCAGATATATTTATTAAGATCTTAAACCCCACACATATTCTTAGAAAATAGTGAAGCATCTTTGATGTAACAAATCACAAATTGTTTAGAGATAATATACAACTAATAGGGGCTGTTTGGTTGCAAACTTATTTTCCTAGCATTCCATCTCTAGTTTTCCAGAAAACTGGATGTGTTTTGTGTCTCCAGTAAACTGTTGAAAAATTAAAAAATGTTTACAGTTGGTGTAGTTTTTTAACCAAAACTGAGAGTAGATAGATTCAAACTCAGAAACAAGCTGCAAAATAATTGTTTGGCTCAAAGACAATCGTCAACTACCAAAATCAGCCTCAAATTATCACAGTTTTTACTGCATAATTTGCTTAATCTGTACCAAACAAACAAATGAGATATACAACACAATTAGCTACTAGCATTCTAATTGTTAATCTTCTTGAGCCAAAACTGATTTTATTGATGTATAATCACAGTTTAATTAAATGATTAACGACCCATTAAACTTGGCAAACATAAAAAATAAAAAATAAAAACATGGGTCAAAATTCAATGAGATCTAGTACTATAAGATTGCCAATTTTCATGTTTATTTCCAATATCAGGTTCTCCATGGACTTTTAACAAAAAGTTGGTGTGTACTCATCAAATAAAGAAATGAACTACAAAAACAAGAAAATGAATCTTAAATTCGAACAAAACTGACATCTAAAGCATCACAAGAAGCAATCAATGAAGCCCCAAATCAATATTAATAGAATAAGATGATAAGAGAGAATCTTACGGCGCTAGTCAAGTATGGGCAACCCTGGGAGGTGAGTAAAGTGATAGTTGAGATGGTGGAATGGGCATATGTGAGAAAGATAGAACTGGTGGAATAAACATTTACACCTCTCCATTTGCAAAAGGGAGTTTTTTTATTTCCACAAAAACATAACTATCTAATAATCGTTCTTTCCTATCATTCTCTTCTCCGTTGCTACTTCATCTTCACCAACCTAATGTATTGGATTTTATTAATCAATCCAGTAATTGAATTTATTCAAGGTTGTCAATCATTTGTTGAAGTCGATTTCAAAGTTCAGTAGCTACCGAAGTACGGTTGCTTTTTCATTGCTGATTGGTTCATTTTATACAATTTATCCTGTCTATTCTGTTATGCACCGATGGTATAGGCAAAACACGCTTCTTTGAGAAGATTTTGTATTGTGCATGTAATGGTTTAGAGGTGCATGAGACGGTGAAATTAAGTAGAAAAGACGAAAAGAGAAAGCAAATTGGGTTAACAGTAAAACATGCAAATGAAACCACCCCCACACATTATGTCTTTCAAGTTTCAAACAGAGAACCAAGTAACCAACCAACAACGATAGCGTTTTAATGATTGAATGTGTAACATTCTCAATTTACTTTGGTTCCCGCACAAAGTTTTCTTGGTTCACGTTAGTCTTGAATAATCTTTAGTTCTAAACAATCACTCAATCATAGTTTTCTTGGTTCACGTTAGTCTTGAATAATCTTTAGTTCTAAACAATCACTCAATCATTTCTTATGCTTTTCATATGAATCACTTAGCAATGAATTTACAACAATACAACCCTTAAGCTCTCTTGCTTTCAAAATAAGTCACTTAGGAATGAACTCCTAACCATTAAGCTCCCTAGATTTACCATTCATATGACAGCTAATTAGGATATTTAAATCCTACAATGGCATTGTCCGAACCAGAGATGAGCATTCGACCCAGACCCCGGCACCGAACCGGTACGGTCCAGTACCCTAATTCACCCAAAAATTTAAGGTACATGATTTTTTTTGGTATACCCGGATTGTGTAGCGGAATTTGAAGGGGTAACTTGTTGTGTGCGCCATAACGGGGCCCATGTGAATTCTTCAATCTCTAGGTCCAGCATGCTTTAAAACAAATAGGAAAATGCAGGTAAAGGATAGAAGTATGTTGTCACATGTAAGTCTTTAACAAGGGCCACATTTGCATTTGTTCAGAAAATAAGAGATTCCATCATTCCATGACACATGCATGTAACGTCGTATGAGTTACTATATGTTATCTAAGGATGATGTCAGCATGCATAAAAGACAGGGACATGAGACGAAGACAAACTTGAGTTGTGCAATGCTCAATCTCATTTACTTCCACATTCTTTGCACAAGATTATGGCATCAAAAATGAATAACTTAAGTTTAAGCAGTGTAGGTTGTCGTGCTGAATGATAAATTAAGATGTGTTTGTGATTTAGTTCCACATGTAGCATGTGTGATGTCGCCATCTCGGTATCCCGGATCCCTTGGTAGCATCAAGATTATAGACCATATGAACAACTAGCTAGTCAGATTGCATCTCCTCTAAAGAATCACAACAGTGCCCACGAAGTGGGTTCTAACCATTCCCGTAAGTGCATTGGGCCCATTGAACATATTCATAAGCAATAATCATGAACTTCCTCCACTAGAAGCCGAAGCCTCAGGTTGGTCATCGTTAGTTGTAGAAGCAAGAAATATTTAAAAAAATGCAACGCTGGTTGTAGAAGCCAAAAACTATGAGAAGAATATAAGATATTAACCCGTTTTTCTGAATTAAACCCTAAAATTTGATTTCAAATACCTCGAATTCATTGGATTTCATTAACGAGGCTTAGATCTTTAAAAGATGATTAAAACAATAGATGTAGAAGTTAATGGTTGACTTCGGTTGGGATCAAGAATCTCATCATGTGGCCGTGGGTGTTCATCAACGTGAGAATATTAAAACGCAAATGAGTAACAAAAGGGCTTACATGTTTGGCAAATCGTGTCACGGTGCAATCGGGGATTAAGTCGGTCACATTAACTGTGTAACCTAACTTCTTTATACTTTTCTTGTTCTCTATTATATTATACCCTAGAGTTGCGTACTTAATTGTTAGTGTAATCCAAGATCATAAATTACCTCTTCGTTTTCCTAGGCGTTCATTTCCTCCGTCTAGAACTAGAGTTTTCCCTTCCCCATGAGTTAGCTCATCTTACCCTCGGCTAAGATTAGAACCTCCAAAATAAGATCCAAACACGCACAATACCACTTAGAAAAACGGTAAAACCTTATATATTCCTCTACTAGACAATAAGAGAATGTCTGAAAGACAAGGTATAAGAAAAGACAGTAAAACACGTTATCCTAAACAAAATCTAATTTATCCTAAAAATTCACTAAATTTGGGGAAACTATATATTTTTTCATAATTTATAGGGTTTTAAAACATGTTAAGCAAATCATAGTATGATACCATATAGCATAGCAGTTATAATATTAAATGAAATTAAAAAAATTAATAGACCAAACAAACCTGTTTATAAATCGCCAATTGCTAGGGTTTGGAATGAATACAAAATTTTTGGGATTAGGTGAAGCAAACGGAGAATTCGACGATTGGAGGCTGGTCGCGGTGGAATAGAATATTGTTTACCGGTTAATGAAAATTGATTCGGAGTGTTTGGGAATTCGGATTGTATTTTTCATTTTGTATTTTTTAAGATAAGTAGTTTTGAAAGCGGAGTGTTTGGGATTGGTTTTTTTTTTTTTAAGTAAAAGTGTGTCGTATCGTTCAAAGATTTTGTTCTTGTTTGATTTTAACAATAAAGTTCTTACTTGATTTTAACAATCATGCTTAACATAACCATATCCTGTTAAAATGTATCTCTAATGGGAATCTTTTGCAAATTGGACTATAAGTTTTTTGTTTTTATTGAACAATGACTATAACAATATATTTGGAACGAAGAAGCAAAGTAGGATGAATCAAAAGCGAGAATGGAATTAGTGAGAAAGAGAATTGACATGCGGAATCATAACTTGTTACTGTGTTTGGTGTTAGCGTAGAATGACCCGAAGAATGCACCAAACAATTGATTCTCTTGTTTGGTTACGTTAAGATGCAAAAAAAATTAATCATTCAGTTTTACCTTCCTATGCTTATCAGTAATTAGTTAATTTACATTGTACATATCTTTTAACATGTATCTGACGTTGGAATCATCACAAGTTGGTAAATAAAAAAAATCCAAATGCATCCATCACTAGACGATAATAAAAGTGACAGTAGGGAAAAAGTATGATATTTTCCACTTTCACCGCATCTTAAACCTCAAGTTCCATTCATAAATTTTTAACATATTATCCATAAACCAGTGCAAGTCACGAAGACACAAGTTGCAATCATATTGTTAGATGAGAGGGCTAGCTATATATACAGCGATACAACTGCATATAGAAGTCTAGAACGATCCCACGCTTGAAAATCCAGGCCTGGATGAAGCACGTCACTAGTTCACGAGGTGATCGATAGTTGAAGACATCAAACTGCTTATTTAAACAAGACAGTCGATTAGAATTCTATCAAAAACTCGTGCTTGTTAAGATTCTTAAACTACACATCGTCATAATAATAAAGAATGCTCAATTTACTATAGAAAGACTAGTAAAAAACAACTTAACAAATTTGCCTTTGGGATTTAATCAAACAGTTGGAGCGCAACGTAAAATTATTCATTTCAGTGGCCACAATTTAACAAAAACACACAAATGACACACTCAAATTAAGTATAATATTATGAAACTTCAACAAAAATCTTGACGGTAACATCGTACAAAAAAGCAAAATGATACTTAATCCATAAAATAAAAAATCCCGACAATGTTTTGTCAAAATATTATGAAGCCGTCAATAATACCTAATATTTTGTGAAAGTCTAATGAGAGGAAAAGTAATCGTCAAGATCACTTGGATTTTTCAGTCGTTAAAACTTCCAGAGGACTAGGTCTCAAAAGCAAATTAACTTTGACATACCATGTACTAGCCACATGTTTGTGAGTATGTATATGTTGTTTTTAATTGGCTAACTTGACTCACATGTAGAATGAAGTGGAGAAAGGAGTCTTCTTTAATTATTGATTCTCTGCTTTCTTCACTTTTTGTGAAGAATCAAAGAGGGATAGAGAATGGAACCTGATTCACGATTTCCATTCTTTCAGCGCAACAAACACATGATTTGATTCTCCTTTCCTTTCTCACCTTTTCATTCCATCCTACCAAACATCCCCTAAGTTGATTGCAAGTTAGTTATGCCAATGTCATGCATGATGTCAAGTGACGAGATACTTGTCTATAAAAGTCACTGAATACATGTTTCATTCTCCGTCCCATCGTTCAAAACACATAGCAAAGTCTCCTAAAGGTGTTTGTGAGTTATTTAGAGAGTTAGCGTAATATCTCTTAATTGACGAATTCTAAGATACAAAGGTATTCTTTTCAGAAACTGTAATGACATAAGCTTTAAGGTTACAGACCTTTCGTCATTTCATATCATTTCCACAAGTTCTTAATGCAGACTTTTCAATAATTAGATCGATACTAGCAGCCTCAAAGCTGTTTTCAGATTTGATGCTCTGAACGCAAACTTTTCAGCAATTATCCATATACTAGCCAGCGTCAAAGCTGTTTACAGAATTCTGTATGCAAATTCTTCAGTTGTTAATCTTTTTTCACCTCATTCTCCCTACAAGCACAAAAACAAAAAGTAATATTAGTTTCAACGGAGAAACAAGATTCAAACCTTTGGATGTATCTAAGAATAAGCAGTCTTGCTCCAAGAGGTATATTCACCTCTTGCGAATCACTATTAATCCAGATATTTGATTATATCATATAAGAACCAGTAATTAATTCTTTGATAACACAACTCAAAAGAGAAAGTAAGACTATTTGTTAATACATTGATAAGCAATAGTACAGTCTTCTGTATTGAAATGCTGATTCAAAGGACTAAGAATGGTTTTGTAAAAGTAAGAATGGTTTTTACCTCTTGGAGATGACTGATTGTTGCATGTATTATATCACAAGTATCGTAAATAAATAAGGATTAAGATCCTCTCATTGTTAAAGCTCAACAAGATAGGTTAACTAGTAGATATTGCGAGAGACAACAAATCAGTGGGCCGGTATTTTCATTAGAGGTGGACCCCCGCTTGATTTATCTTTCTTATAATTGGTGAGACGTTGATTTTAACATGAGAGGACGTATGATTGATGCAAAACATAAAGAGAAAAAGAAAAGAAATATCGTTTGTTACTACTTGCCTCTTTGTAAGCAATGAGAGAGTCTTGTCCCCTGTAACATTCTTCTCATTCTCATCAAGACAAAGACCAAATAAGATGTCTCTCGTTTCATTATACGATACATCTTCGACTAGTAGTTTTGTTGATTTCTCATCTTCCTTCATATGGTTTTCTGTAGAGGCTTGTTCGAGCGGCCTCAAAATACTTTTGTCCACCTTTTAAATATTATTTGTTTACAAATAGTTAGTACAATATACTAAAAACCATATTATAGCTCTATTATGATATTCTAACGGTTATGCTTAATATTGTGCGTGAAGCATTTCTTTATCACCAACGTTTTTATTTTGTCCAGTTGACTTGATGCTAAAATATAACCTGAATTCGACCATAGTTATTTTGTCCAGTTATATCCAAATAGTTCTCACGAAAGGTGAAGGACGAAGCAACATGGTCACCTTATACATTGCGACACTAAAGAGCCCACAGCAAACACCAATTGGGATTATTGGAGGGCCTCTTGTACCGGTAACCAATGATAACACAACTCCAGAACCAAAACCTGACACCATACTGCATTGATATACCTATGAGTTATTTCACCGGGTAACAACCCTTTACCCAAAAAAAAAGATATACCTATGAGTACCGAATAATATAGAAACAGGGACCAAACAACCACACATGATTATTGGCAACAAAAATAAAAAGTAAACGAAAGAAAATCACAAAGGGTATTTACGCCCTTTTTTTTATCAATCTTATCAAGCCACGTTGACTACATCACTAGAAAGATATCTTGTTGATCATGATTTTCTTTACAAAGTTTACAATTAAATGGGTGTCTGGATTAGCTTATTTTTTGGGCTAGTCGGCTTATTGTAATTAGAAAAACCAAGAACTAAAGCTCATTTTCTTAGCTAATGTCCATAAGCTCAAGTTGGTTAAAACTTGATCATAAGCTAAAAAAGGTGAGCTTCTCGGCTTTTCTAAAAATCAAAAAAGTCGATAAGCCCCGCGAGCTGTTGTATTTATAGGATTTGAGTGCATGGACGGAACTATGTAGGGGCCGGGGAGGGCCCCGGCCCCCCCAAAATTTACGGCACCTAGTGTAAATATTATAGGTTTTAGGGGTAATTTAGTTGAGGTTACAAACAAATCTCCGATTCGGCCCTCCCAAAATAAATTCAGCCCCCCCAAAAAAAATGTTCAAGTTCCGTCTATGTTTGAGTGGGGTTGAATCATATATATCCTTCCCTTATTAATTGCAGATATGACTCTTAAATTTTGAAATATCACATCATTCAAAACAATTCATTCAATCATGATTACAACTCTAACATAAATATTAGATATTATTATTTCTAAATTAGTATTCTTGCTCCTTCGAATCACATTAAAAGTCCTTAACGGGTTCTTTAAGTCTTTCTTCTAAAAACAACATATTCATAAATCAAGATGCTAGTGGGAAATTTAAGAATCAGATTAAAGAAAAACACAGAAAAGGGTACGTGGTCAAACCAACATATGTTTTAATGTTCATAATTATATAAGAAATAAGGAAACTACATTTTATAAGATAACCTTGAAGGTAATTGCTTTTAGTAAGCTAACCTTGTCGAAACATCCTCTTGGCCTCCTAATCTTTTCATGGCACAAGATAATCCTTCACGAAGACCAAAAAAAAGACCAAAATTGCGAGCTGTTATCAAGGAACTTCCACTGAAACAAGAGAGTAGGAAGGGCCGGAACCCTGTTGGAGCATGCTTTAAAATTATGTCCTATACATATAACAAAAGATTATTATAAATCATATATATAAATAATTTATGCAAATAGATAAGAAGTGCAAGGAATTTCTTATTGAATTCTCTTATAATGGTGGCAGTAAAAGATTAAAACCAACATATACATTTCAGAACAGAATTTGATCACTCGTATTAAATAACAACAATAAAAACAAAGAAGTACTGATATAATAATTCAAAATATATCATGCCGAATTGCATACTTTGGAAGTGAATTATATCAGCATTAGTTGTATCTAGAAAAAAATATCAAAATAAATAAAAATTAGTATTTTGAAGTTAAAATCACCCAAAATTAAAAAAAATGAAGAAAACTTGATTGAATAAAACTATACTCCTGCGTACAAAACTTCAAAATATCTAGGGATGGTTACACGGTAAACCCATCAACTTTCAACATTTTGGCGTTTTAACCTTGAAACTATTTTTTGGAATAATTCCTTCCTTTTAAATCATTAGATGTCAAATCATACTGAGAAACTTTTATTATTTAATCGATTACTGTTTTACTAGCAAGAAAACTGCTAAAAGATGAATAAAAAGGGGTTCAAAGGTTAAAGCTTTGTTAAAAAGAAGTTTATCTAAATTGTGCCAGAAATTCACCTCTTAAAATCTAAATAATAAACTCAAGTTTTCCAGTAATTCTACAAATAACATTCATGTAATAATAAAAATTCTAGTTTTATAAAATTCTAGTAAAGCTTTGTTAAAAAGAAGTTTATCTAAATTGTGCCAGAAATGCACCTCTTAAAATCTAAATAATAAACTCAAGTTTTCCAGTAATTCTACAAATAGCATTCATGTAATAATAAAAATTCTAATTTTATAAGATATCTAGGAGTCTGCAAGTGTATTATTCAACTTTTTCAAATTTTTAGCGGAAAATGTTAAGCAACCCAATAAGCAATTGTACAATGAAGTAATGAAATACTCAACTTGATAACTCGGTAACAACAGTCAAAAGCAAGTTATAGAAACTTAAAGGGAAATAATTACGTATTAATAAAAGAAAACTCTAAATCAGCTAGCTAGTACTAACCCGCTCTTTCTGCTGAGATAATTTATCAACTAAATGGAATTTGTCGACCAAAAGATCGAAAAGTCCAGAGATGGCAGCAAAACCGACAGTAGAGGTGGCAGTCACAACAGAAACCTCCACAGGTAAAGACTGTTTGGCAAGCCATTTGTTGTACGAGGTTTCATAACCAATGCGTTTACCCACTAACTTTGAGATTGGGTTTTCATTAACCCATCCGTTTCCTTTCTCCATGAAAAAGGGATACTTTTAATCTTTTTATTCTCAATCGTAAAACGAAACCTGTAAAGTATCCTACATAAATGGAGAGTGTCTTTTAGATAACTAGTTTAATTTAAGCTTGTCCGCGGCTCGTGAGACATGATTGTATGTCGAGAAACAAAGGGTGCACTTAGTTAGAGATAACATTTCCTAGTTCTCTATCTCTGATTTAGTAGGAATTTGGAGTGGGGGTTATCTTCACAAAAGAGTTCAAAATTTAGAATATGCGTTTAAATGATGTTATTTTCCATTTTGAAGAAGGAAACTAGAGGTTTTGAGTTACAAAGTAAGAAAGGAAAACATCAAAATGTGTTTTATCTATGTTTTTCTCAACTACACGCACCCTAATGCGATGTTTGTTTTAGTCTATATATAAGCTTATGAGCTTATATGATTTCGGCTTATATTTAAGCCTGTATTTTTGGCTTATTTTTAGCTTAGAGTAAATTGCAAAAACCATTAAAGTTGTTGTTCATTTTGACAGTAATCATCCTTGTCGGAAACTATTGGCAAGTATATCTCTTAAATGTTAACATTTACATTCCTGAAAGGATGGTTTTTTGCCAAACTTTTCGCTAAAGTTTCCGCAATAATCATCACAAAAAATCCTTAAAAAGGATGAATTTTGTTAGAAATTTGGCCGTATAAGGATGATATTTGCAAATAATTTAGTACAAAAGATGTTCACTGTCAAAATAAACAAACCACAAGGTGGTTTTTGCAGTTTTCTCTTAAGCTTATATGTACAATTTCAACTTTGATCATAATAAGCTCATAAGCCACAAAATATGGGCTTATTAAACATAAGCCGAAATCATATAAGCTCATGGTGTTTGTTTAAGCTTATTTGACTCGGCAATTGGCATATCTTCCAGAAGTGGTTTTTAAAAAAATAAAAAATAAAAAATTATGAGCTTATTATAACTTAAAGATGGAAAATAAGCTAATATGATACAAAATAAGCCTTAAAAGATGCGCTCATGAGATAAAAACCGAGTCAAATAAACTCATAAGCCCACAAATAAGGGTGTGTGTAGCAGACCGTCTAGAGGTGAGTGTTGAGCGTTGTGATTTTAATGCTCGCTTGGCAAGCATCAAGTAGCTTTATCTTTTTTTTTTTTTTTTTTGAATGCTAATTTAGGAGCGTTGAGCATTTACCAGATGTGATGATACAAAACTACGTCATTTTACAAATTTTGATTAACAGTTACGTTACCAAATGCCAAACACACCTTAAAGCTTAAACAAACACCCTTTAGAGTATTTTTCATCATAGTATTTAGAATTAAGAAAGCTTATGTTTCTAGATCATGAATCACGAATTTGGAGAAAAAAGGGTAACATGATAGCACATCAATTCACATAATAAAGAAATGATCCGGGTTTAAGAAGATGTTGGTCAGATCATACCATATAGCATAGCAATTCTATAATTGTATGAAACAATAAGAATCTTGAAAATAAATTAGTCATACCTGATAAGGCTAGGGTTTGTTGAAATTTGGGGGTTAATTATGCTCATTTTGTAGGGTGCCTCATGAAAAAAGTGTGTACCTCAACGGAAAGGTGAGAAGATGCTAGCAGAAAGTAGTATTTTCATTTTCTACTTTTGTCAAAAAAAAAAGGTAGAAGAAATATAGGTCGAGTAAACTTGCGTTTGACACATTTGTTTGATTTCAAATACTAGACTAAAATAGTCTCTAAACTTGTCCAAAAATATCGTCGTGCACAGTAACTCGGATTTTTCATCGCCAGTAGTCTAAAGTATGGGTTTTTTAGGCTAAACTGGTCTCTTGACCCGTAATGCACATGTCAACGTCCAGTTTCTGTTATTTTGTCGAGGGTATAATAGTCCATACACATTTATATCATACCTTAGTTAAATGTAACCCAGCCCAATTCCTTATTTTTACCAGCAACACACAAATGAGTGATTATTTGTGCTGATTATACCATCACACTTACTATATTTGAATATTTTTATTATTAAAACATTTCTTTATAAATATAAAAATAATTTATATAATTTTATAAAAATGTGAGATTTAAGGATAACTAGTTTGATATTGTTCATACCTTAAGTGATATTGTGTCGAAATGGACTTTTACGATAATAACTTGTTTACGTATATTTTTACGTAACGTGTTATTACATTTTGTGATTATCAAAACATATGAAGGTCGAAAAAATATAAATAACGTTTTTGACATTATTTGTATTAACAACACCAACTCTAAAACCTCCTCCCCAGAAAAAAAAAAACACAATACTTTGCTCAAAAAAAAAAAGAAAAAAAAAGAAAAAAACCCAATAACACGTTATTCGTCTCATTATTTTTTTCCTTTATTTTATTTAAAAACAAACACATTTTATTAAACTTAAACTAAAATTACAATATATAAAGTAAAATACAACATTCAAATAAAAAAAATTAAAGTTCAGACAAAATGTTTTGCTCGGTTCGCGTTTTTGATTTTTTCGATACCCGACGCAACTTCCGGATGCATCCCGTCAGTGTTAATATTAAGAAACTTCAGTTCTTTCGCTTTTGTCCAATCGGTAGGTATTACGTCAGTTTTCTTTGGTTTCGACTTTTTTCCCTGACGAAGAAGACGATGGTAATATATTGTTGGTGTTTTGTTGTGACATTTTTGTTTGAAAAATATGTGTGTGGAAGTGTATGCGAAAGTGAAATTATATGAAATGGGATGAATGTATGAAAAATGTGTATGTGAAAGTAGTAGGTATGTCTTTTTAACCGTTACAATTTTAAACTTGTGGGACAAGTCTTTTTTTTTCATCAAACCAAACACATTTTATTCAACTAAAATTAAAAGTACAATACGGAAAATAAAATACGACAACTAAAAACCATTAGAAGAAAATATAAACACAAATGTTCTACTTGTTTTCTTTATGTATCCAACGAACTTTGTGATTGATGTTATCTTGGATTCTGCTCGCCAATCGATACAACTCATTATGAATCTCGTAATCTTTCCAATATTTCTCTTCTAAAAACTTGTTAACCACAACAACTTTTTCTAGCGGAATGCCTTTGCATTCCGTGTATTGTTTCCTCATATCATCTTTACAGGAAGATGCTTTGCTAAACACCTCAGCTAATTCGATAATCTATTCCTGACGAATGGTATCGACCTCAATTATTTTTTGAACGCCTTCCAGATTTCTTCGACAGTGTGTGAAAGATTCATGATTTTTGAAAAAGAAAAGAGTATGAAATATGAAAGAGTGGATGAAAATGTATGTGAAAGTGTATTTAAATTGTGATTTGATTGAATTTTTTTAAGAATGTATGTTTTAAAGTGGTATTTATAATGAAAAGGAGGGTTAAATGTTTTAGCCTTCGTAAAATCTGTCAATATAACGTTTACTTTTTTCAAAAATAAAAATACGAACAACGCCAACGATTGCACTGACTATGAGACGAATGGTGGTGGGCTCGGTACACCAACGACGACGTCATTGGTAAGCCAAGAGACTAGGGCTGTAAACGAACCGGACGAACACGAACGAAGCCTTGTTCATGTTCGTTCATTTAATTTTAACCGGACAAATAAACTAACACGAACGCTTAAACGGACGAAATTTCTTGTTCATGTTCGTTTATTAAGAAATTGAGTTGTTCATGTACGTTCATGTTCGTTCATTAAGGCACTAAACGAACGCTAAACGATCGAACATAAATGAACATAGACAAACAATCATAAACTTTATTAAATTATGCATCTAATATTGTTTATAAGTGTCGTTTTGTTTAAACAAACTAATTTAAAAATTATACAATTAAAAGATTTGATATACGAACATAAATAAATAAATGAACATAAACGAACGCATAATCGGACGTTCACGAACATAAATAAATGGACGTGAATTTTTTTCATGTTCGTTCATTTAAGTAAACGATCGTAAAATATTGTTCATGTTCGTTCATTTAATAAATAAACAAACATAAACGAATTTTTTACCGAACTGTTCATGAAATGTTCACAGAACGTTCAGTTCGATTACGGTCTTACAAGGGACGAAGCCCTACAAGGGACGAATGACGTGTTGTTGCATTCACATACCAAGCTCTCTAAAAATGAGAAAAAAAATTAATGATGGTAATTTTATGCAAGTAAGGACACCTAGGGGTGGAAACGAGTCGAGTCGCTCGTGAAAAGCTCGGGATCGGATCGGTAAAAAGCTCGAACGAGACGAGCCTAAACGAGCTCGAGCCTAAGTTTGGGCTCAGTTAATAATCGAGCTCGAGCCCGAGATCTATACAAAAGGCTCGTTTAGGCTCGCGAGCCTAAACGAGCCCTAGAAATATATACGTATATATATTTTTATACGTATAACCGTGTTAACGAAATCGAGCCTTGTGTTAATGAGTCGAGCTTTGTGTTAACAAGCCTAGCTAGAGCCGAGCTCGAGCTTGTGAAAAATTTCACGAGCCGAGCTCGAGCTCAAAATGTGAGGCTCGAAACGAGCTCGAGCTCGAGCTTTTTATATATAAACGAGCCGAGCTCGAGCTCTGGCAGGCTCAAGCTCGGCTCGACTCGTTTTCACCCCTACTTAGGCTAGTCACAGTGGAAACCTAGTTCGTCTGTGCCACATCAGCTTTCTCTCTCCGACGACCTAGTTGCCACAGTGGTGACCTGACAATTTTTTTTTTTAATTCAAATATTTTTAAAAACAAAATTAAACTTCATTAATAAAAATACTTAACATTACAACATTAATTAAAAACTTAAACTAATAAAACGTAGACGTTACAATACTTATTAAAAACCGCAACTTAATAATCTAAGTTGTAACGTTCTTTGATTGCCTTTAAGTTGCTCAAGTTCTTGTAGTTGTCGTGCGGGCATATTTGTGTCGAGGGGTGTGTTGTAGAAAATTAAATCTTACGTCCGGTTTGATTGTGCTGCCATTGCAAGCTGGCGGCGTTGGAGCTCAAGTTTCTCCCTTTTCAACTCCTCGTCTCGCCTTGCCCTTGCCTCTGCAAGCTCCATCTCTTTCTGCTTCAACTTTATGTATTCCTCTTCCATATTCTTGGTTTTTTCCTTACTTGAACTTTTGATCTTGAAAAAGTTCTTGGCCATATTAGTAACAAATGAAGCGGGTGGCTCATGTGCTTTCTTCTTGGCTACGTCCACGACCTTTTGGTCGTGATTCTCGAAGTCTCTTCTTCCTCGAATCATCCACGTCTTGGGGATGAAAAGGACCTTTGTTGACCCCGAGGTGGTTTCAAGTCCCGGATTTCTTCCGACTATTCGGGGTGAAAGCAGGCATCTCAACAGTTTTCCAAGCAGAATGCCCTCTCAAAACTTTCCAACACTCCTTCAATGTAAACTCATGCTTGTGAAGCACACGGTATTCGTTACAAGCCTTTTCATAGTCGTCTTCGTCGTTCTCACCGCTTCCTTGATTATCCTTGATATTATCCATAATTGCACAAAAGAAACCAACCCTAGAACGAATCCTACCCTTCCATTTGGTCGTTATGGAGTCGTAGGTTCTTGTTGAACCAGTTTCACTTTCAAAGTACACTATCACCTCATCCCAAAACCCACTCCGGTTGATAGAGTTCCCTCTTTCCGAAATTTCTGACACATGTACCCAAGCTCTACAAAGCGCGATCTCTTCCGCTTTTGTCCATGGTTTGACGGGTGCGGTTGCAACATTCTTGCCTTTCCCCTTTGTAGCCCGTTTTGTAACCTTCTTTGATTTGACAGGTGACGTCTCTTCGACATCGTCTTCAATACGAATAGAACCGTGGTATGAACCGTGCCTCGAACCTTGTCCCATCGAAGCATCTTGAGTCGGGTATTGTTGAGGCGTGTAGCATTGGCGAGGGAAGTCCATAAAATGCTCATAATCCATATCAAGATTAACAGCATGAAGCGGTGAAAATGATTGATTAGGTTGGGAAGATTGTGAGAAATCCATGTTAGGATGATATGACGAACCGCTTGGTGCTTGGTTTTGATTGATACTCGGACGACCCGGTGGGAAATATGGACGATTGACGTAAAATGGGTTTTGGTTGTGGTTGGGTTGTGGTAGTCGTGTTTGATAATCAAAACCGGGTGCTTGAAAATGAACATCCCGATTTTGTGGTGGTGTTAAACCGGTTAATTGAAACGGTAGATCCGGTGAGAAATTCAAGTTCGGGGAATTTTGGGGAAGTCGGGATCGTCGGGTTTTTGAGTTGGGAGTTTTTCTTTGTGACATGATGAATATTGAAGAGAAGTTGTTTGAATTGTGTTTTAAATTGTGTGTTTAAAAATGTGTTTGAGGTTGGTATTTATAATGTTGTAAAAGTGGTAAAGTTTTGGAAAAAAAATGGTAAACTTTGAGCTTATCACTCGGTTGTGTGCTCAACCGACTTGGGCTTCCTTCTCTCCCCAACCGACGCCGACCGACGACTCCACAGGGGGACAACCTTGCTCGACCGAGTCTTGCAACCGACCCCAACCCCTCCCATTGTGCATAGCCTTACGGACACCCATAGCAAAATATATTTTGCTGTCCTTTTTCAGTCTTTTTTCTAACAAAGTAGTAAAAAAAAAGTAATTTAGAAAGAAATAAGCAGAGTCCCCCAAATGATGAAATGAAAAAACAATGTAGCTTCCCACAATAATTCACCATTTAAATCAACATTTCAACTCCTTCAATTTTGAATGGCGACTTCAACAAAACGACAGAAGAAGAGACTCAGTCATGCACCTAAGCTTCTTCCAAATGAACTTGTTGAAGTAATGATGTTTGTTTCCTTCATATTTTCTCTTTTTGCATGTAGGGTGTTTGGGATTGCTTACATTGTGTGGTGTAATGGGAATTTAGTTAGGGGGTATTATTATTTGTTTCGATTTCTGAATTTGGGGGTGTTTGGGATTGCTTATTAAAATTGCTTTTTATAAACATGGAATTAAGAATCCTAAATTTGACAATCTAGTCATTAATTAGAGTTTAATTTTGGAAGAAAAAGAAAAAACTTAATTATTACTCTCTATGACTTTCGTGTTTTGCATGTGGGGTTTTGGTTGCTTACATTGTGTTCTTTTGATTGGTTAGTTTGTGGGTTTGATTGGAATTGTATTGGGGTATATTTTCCTTGAGTAGAGGTGTGACCGCGCCCGGCGGGATAGTGTATTGTTGTTGTGATTAGGATATATTTTGTTTCCGGTTTTTCAATTTGGGGTGTTTGAGATTAGATATAAAAGCCTGCTTAGTCTAAATATGGTAAATAGTAACTAAACATCGCGAATTTGACAATGTAAAGGGGAATTTTGGTCAAAATTGAACAATTTATGGGTCCTTGAATTTTTTTAGAAAATTAACTTAAACTCTAATATATGTTTAGAAACCATAACCAAATGGTAGTGGTAAGGCACTTGACCTCCTCACAAGAGGTCTAGCATTCAAAACCCCACTAGGTACAGTGGTGAGGGAAAGGGTCAGAAACAGTCACGGGGTACCTCGGGTAGGCCGTGTACGAGTCAAGGACTCGCCCTCCCCCAGTCACTTGAATAGGGAAAACCTTATCCGCTTACTTGTTTTAGTAATATATGTTAGAAATTAAATATTCACTGTTAAAGTTGTCAAAAAGTAAACGTGGTAAGTTACTCATATATCCGACATTGTCAAATTTGGCGCTATTTGGTACATTTAAGAAAGCGATTTCTTGGGTGTTTGGGACTGCTTATCCGAAATGCTTATCTCATTGTTTGTCAGTCAAATAGGCCGCTTTTAAAGTTTTTCAAAGCAACTTGGAATTGCTTATTACAAATTTGGTATTTTTCAAAGACAATGATCAAATAAGTAAATAAGCAATCCCAGAAAGATGATAAATGGGTGATCTATCAGCATTATCAAGTTCTGTTTATCTAGTTTCATGTTTAGGAAAAAAACATTATATGTTAAGTAATGAAACTATTTTAGGTACGGAGTGTCGAAGAGGGATTCCGAGGTTCATGGCATCGTGGAACCGTGATCGAATGCAAAACTCAGATACGTGTAGTGAAATATGATCATCTCTTATGTGATAATAGTTCAGAAAAACTTGTTGAGTTCATCCCGGTTATATTTGCAGTTGATGGAATAATCCCAGCTAATTGGCAACCATCTAATTTTCCTAATTACCGTGGCAAAATAAGACCACTCCCCCCTCGTGTTTTCCATAATAAAACTTGTATCCATTATGGACAATGTGTGGATGTATTTCATGTAGATGCTTGGTGGGAAGGTGTTATATTTGATCATGATGATGGTTCGGATGAATGGTTTGTTTTCTTTCCGGATTTATGTGATGAAATGCAGGTCCCGTTTGAGAATTTAAGGGTTACTCAGGACTGGGATGCAGCTAGTAATGAATGGAAGCTTCGTGGCAATTGGATATTTCTTGAAATCGTTGAGGAACTAAAGGCAGAATTCCCGATTGTTGTTTCTTTGAAACAAATTTGGTATGAGGTGAGGATGACAAAATGTTTTGGTAAAGAAATGAAAGAGTGGACGTGCCCCGTTAAGGATAGTTGGAAAGAAACGGTTAATGAGGTTATGTCAAACAATTTTAAGCTGACCATGGCGGATTTCTATTATAGAAATAAATTTTCTGATGATCTGGATATAAATAGTCATTTGCTTAATTCCATGATAAATCTTGATTCAAGCCCAGAAGCAATTTTGGGGATTCAATCTGATAATCAGAATCTTCCAAAGTCAAAGTTGACTGAAACTGTTGACTATAGTGCGGTCGAACACTCATCAGAAGCTGTGTCCTTTGTTTCATCTGATGTTTCAGGAAATTTTGAAACAAATAAGTTAGATGTGGTCGAATCTGAATACTGTCCACAAGCTCTAGTTGACTATTATTCATTGACTTCAGCGTCAAACTTTGAATTAGAAACGAGCAAAGATGCTAATTTTAAAGGACTTCAAATTAGTGCTAGAAAACATCTTACAGCAGTTGGGTGGTCGAATTCTTATCTCGAGAATCTGTCGAGTGAGAAGGTACTTGTGTATACTTCTCCAGATGGGAAAAAGTTTTGTAGTCTTCGTGAAGCCTGCAACTATTATATCAGTGAGCTTTCATGTTTTGAATTTGAAAAGGAAGTGGTGAAAGAAGATGAATCTTTGAGGCCTGATCACGTAAATACGTCAAGCAAAAGGGCTCGTGAGGAGTTTCCACCAACGTACCGGACCCCACGAACTGTTTTATCTTGGCTGATAGATAATAATATTGTTTTACCAAGAGCAAAAGTGCAATATTATTGTAAGAAAGATGGAAGTACATTGAAGGAAGGTCGGGTAACACGTGACGGAATAAAATGTAATTGTTGTAATCGTACTTTTAGCCTCTTTAAGTTTCAAAAACATGCTGGAAGCACATGTGGGCGACCATCAGCTAGCATTTTCCTTGAGGATGGTAGGTCCTTACTAGACTGCCAATTGCAGCTTAAACTTGATCAGAATGCAAGATCAAAGGGAAATCAACATGAAATAGAAAACGACAGTGATTATATATGTTCAGTTTGTCAGTATGGTGGGGAATTAGTGATATGTGATCAATGTCCATCTACATTTCACACATCTTGCGTAGGATTAAAGGTAATAATATACTTGTTTTTCCGTTTTTATTTTGTATAATTTTCTTAAATTTTAATGAGTTTTATTGATGGATTACTTTCAATTTAACTGATTAGGAGATCCCGGATGGCGAATGGTTTTGTGCATCATGCTGTTGCGGAATTTGTAACGCAAACAGATTCAGTGAAAATTATGATCAAAATTTAGATTGTAACATCCTAAATTGTGAACAGTGTGAAAGGCGATGTATGTAGGCTGAAATCATTTATATGGATTTGTTAGTTTATGAGCAGGTATAATAATTTTTCTTATAGCGTCTAATTAGTTATCAAACTTGATGTAGATCATGTCGGATGCTTAAAAAGAAGAGAAGATTTCGCGAAACTGGACTTTTATCTTGAAGAAAATTGGTTCTGTAGTTTGAGATGTAAAGAGGTATGCACCAAAGTTTTATTATTGTTTTTTATTGATTTTTAATCTGGTAATTTTTAACTGTCATTGGTCACAGGGACTGCTTCTTACTATTCTTCTTGTTACCACCTTCAGCTGTATAGTTTTGAACTTATAAAGTTTGTACACCTTCAAAATTAGTATAACAATCTTATATACATATCTTCTGAGTTAATCTTGATTACATGCTGAGGTCTCATGATATATACTTGTGGGATTTGTAGATATATACGGGTCTTCACAGACTTTTAGGGAAGTCAATTCCTATTGGGAGGGATAACCTAACATGGACCCTACGAAGAAATGAAACATTTGAATATTTTAATTGTGGCGCTGACTCAGATATGGAGGAAGCAATAGAGAATTATAGCAAATTAAATGTTGCTATTAGTGTGATGCATGAATGCTTTGAAGCGGTTAAGGAACAACGAACCGGAAGAGATATAGTTGAAGATGTCATATCTGGTAGATGGTGAGACAAGTTATTTTTTGTTAAATATCTACTTTATCATTTAGTTTCAAATCTTATTTACCCACATTAGTAAAGGTGGCAATTCCGACCTATTTACTTATGAATGGGTAAAGTGGGTTATTTATCTGTAACGGGTAAAACAGATAGCTATAAAGGAAGTGGGTCAAATGGATCGAACAATGTAGAGGTCGCCAAAAGTGTATGTTTAATGCATTAAATATCGTAGATAAGTTTTTTAAATAGATTAGAATCTTAATATTAAAGTTTTTATGATCATATTATAACAAATTATTTGTGAGTCCTTTTAACAAGGGACAAAATAATGTTCATAGGTCAACCCAAACCACTCACCAAAAGAACCTTTATTACCTAGACACATTTTCACCTGTACCCAACCACCTGCCCTGCCCATTTTGCTACCTGTATGCATGATTCTAGTGGTGATGGAATAATTTTCTTTTTAGGTCAGAGCTACGTCGTTTGAATTTTAAGGGTTTTTATACAGTTCTTTTGGAGAAAGGTGATGAGCTAATCTCAACGGCTGTAGTAAGGTGTGATAAACTGATAATGTTACAAGTTATTAGTCTCCTTTAATATTACTTGTTTTATGAATTTATGGTGATCTGTAATGCTATGCTGTGTTACAAGGGTTTATGGGGAGAAAGTAGCAGAAGTCCCACTAGTTGGCACAAGATTTCAGTATCGTAGACGTGGAATGTGTCATATTCTTATGCACGAACTTGAAAAGGTATCGTTTTCCCCCCACTATTTATGTATCTATATATATTCTTATACATACATAGGTTCGCCAACATATAAAATGTTACGAGAGCTACACAAACAAGGAATTGTAAAGGAGTATATCTTTCGTAGAAAAGTCGTCATTTTATTTTACAAAAAGATTCCTTGTTCAAATTGCCGATTTGGCCTATTATTATAACCGCAAAGACACAAATGGCACAAATGACTAACACTGATCCACAAGATCCCTCTATTTGTTTTGACTTATAGGTTTTTGATATAGTTAACGACTATTTATCAAATTGAATCAAGCAATTTTGATTGGTGGGATTAGGGAGGATCATTCTTTTTTATCTATAAGGTTGCAATTTGAGTCATTACTTTGGAAAACGATTGGCTATGTTTTATCTATAACCGGTTAAAATAATGCGTAAATAAAAGTTACAGGACAAATGGGTCAAACGAGTCAAAAGGCGCCTAAAGTGTCTTTTTAATGCATACTACTGAAATGCATTTATTTAAGAAAATAAATTAAATTATACATCTGACACAACTATATATTTTTGGCCGTCACGGCCCGTTTTTACCACTTACCCACCCCATCCGAACCACTCATTTTTCCACCTCTAGTTTTATATGTTGCTACTGTTACCCTAATTGCTCTTCAGGCACTTAGAGAATTAGGAGTGGAAAGACTAGTTTTGCCTGCGGTATCAAGTGTGCTACACACTTGGACCAGATCATTTGGTTTCTCTGTTATGACCGATTCAGAGAAATTAAGATTTTTAGGCAGCACGTTTCTTGATTTCCAAGGCACCACAATGTGCAGCAAGCTCTTGACTTTTACCTCTACAGATCTAAGCATATCAAAAGGTATAGTTTTTGTTATAAACACCCCCTCACTTTGTTGTTACCGAATCATGTTCTTAGAAAATGACCCATTTTTGCATTAATTATGCAGGAAATAGTTGCAGTAGTATCACAGATTTAGATAGAATTAGTGCTGTTTCGGAAGAATCACAAGCATCTACCCCTGAAGAAGGCAAAAACAATGTTATAACCAGCTTTCTCAATTGCTACCAGCGGAGAAAATTCATGCCAATGAGTGTTGAGGCGGCTTACCAAAAGTATAAACGTGCTCAAATACGTAAGTAGCAGCTAGTTTATTCTTCTCGTATTCATAAAGTAGTGTAACAATATATTCATATTAGGATCCTAGGATATCTTATATTCTGGATCAAAAGATTGGTGAAAGATGGAAGATTGGTTATATGCACAAGGAAAAGTTGTATAATTGTGTGATAAATGCATAAGGAAACGTTGTATAATTGTTTGATAAATGAAAGTGATTTTATTCGATGAACAACAACAACAACATACCCAATCCCGCCAGAGCGGGATATTGGGGAGTTAGAATGTAGATAGATCATATCTCTACCCACAGGATAAACCCGGAAGTAGAGAGACTGCTTCTAGGGGACCCCCGGCCAACGTAAGTGTGCATGTGTGTGTTCAAGATATATGTGCGTGAAAGTTTGCAATAACAAGGACAAGGAATTTATAAAAACATAAGACGAAAAGCAGCATACAAGCATGCAAACAATAGACAAAACCATCATAAAACTTAAAGAAATAAGGACATACAGACATAAAAGCATACGCCCCATGACACAAAATATAGACTATAGAAAGCACATAAGAGGCAAAGGGGACATAAGCATAAATATAAGAGCATAAAAGCAAAAACACAAAAACGCAAATGGGCAAGGGCGCAAAAGGATAAACGTACGCAAAGAAAAGGGGCCTTAAGGCAGAAATAAAACCAAGTAGTGAAGTTCTAAGCAGGCCAACACCATGAGGATCTATACCTAAGGGAAAAGCAAAAGGACAAAGGGAGACTACCAAACGCCTAAAAAACCTAAAGGAAACTAGCAATGGAACTCACTACCTGAAAACACAAGAGGCAAAGCTACTAACATGCTCTTTCATATGCTACTTCATGTCCTAAAAAGCAAGAGGCAAAGCTACTATAGAACTCCTATTAGAGATTGTATCATCGGACAAGAGAAGCTCCTTCATGTCCTACTTAAGTCTATTCTCCCGCCTAAGTTTTGGTCTACCTTTCCTCCTTAGGTCGTCAACTAACAAAGCTTCGACTCTCCTAACTGACGATGATTGTGGTCTCATATTGACATGTCCAAACCATATCAACATTTCTTGAGTTAATTACATAAATGGTCCATGTGGTTTGTCGGGTTTTACGGATTTAGTCCCTAAACTTTTTTTTGCGGATCTCATCCTTATGGTTTTGACCCGTTACGGGTTTGGTCCCTTGCCCACTTTTTGTGTTAGTTTGACCGTCAAGTGGGTGTTTAAATGGCTGAAATAACAGAAGTACCCTCCTATTGTATGGTCCCTATGGTTTGTAGCATATCACGAATTTGGTCCCTACTTTTTTTATTTATTTTTTTTGTCTGAAATTTTTATTAATAATATTATCAATAAAAAAAATTTTCCGAATTTTTGTGTCCGAATTTTTGTGGTCCCCGTGGGTAGTTAAATTTTTTTGTTCGAATTTTTTATTAGTAATATTATTAATAAATTTTATTAATAATTTTTTTATCTCAAAAATTTTTTAGTCCGAATTTTTTAAGTAAATTTTTCACATATTTTTTTAAAAAAAATTTTGAACTTTTTATGAGATTTTTTTTTTATAAAATTTTCAAAAAAAGCTTTTTAAAAAATTTGGTTAAATTTTCGTCATTAATTAAGTCAGATTTTTTTTATTTTTTTTTTTATTTTTTTTTATTTTATTTTTTTTTGAAATAAGTTTTTAAATTTTTTTTGACAAAAAGTATTGACATAATTTCTGTAAAAGTTGACATAATCTGTCAATTTTTTTTTTTTTTTTGAATTAAATAAAATATTGTTCAAAATTAAAATTTTTTTAACATGTTAAAAAATTTTAAAAAAATATTTAAAATATTAAATTAAAAAAAAAAGATGTTAAAATACTAGATTTTTAATTTATCAAAAAAATATTGTTTTTAAACTTTTAACATAATCTATTTTAAAAAAATTAACTTTAAACTTAAAAAAAAAATTGACATAAATTTTTTAAAATTTTTTTGACAAAAAATGTTGACATAATTTCTATAAAAGTTTTGACATAATCCGTCAAAATTTTAAGTTTTTTTTGAATTAAAAAAAAAGACTGTTCAAAATTATAAAAATTTTAATCTGTTAAAAAAGTTAAATTTTTTTTTTAAAAAAATTGTTAAAATATTAGATTTTTAATTTGTTAAAAAAATATGTTTTTAAAGTTTTGACATAATCTATTAAAAAAAATAAACTTTAAACTTTAAAAGTTTTAAAGGTTTGACATAGGTTTAAAAAAAAAAAAAATTAAGAAAATTTTGAGTAAATATGTGATAACAAATAAAAATAAAAATTTACAAAAAAATGTATTAAAAATTTAGCACTAATGTTAAAAAAAAGAAAAAAGAAAATTTAAAGACTAAATTTGTTACACGTGACAAACCACATGGACCATATGCTAAGACAAACGAGGGTATAAGTGTCATTTTACCCATCATTGACGGTCAAACTAACATAAAAAGTGGTCAAGGGACCAAAATCGTAACGGGTCAAAACATAGGGGCGAGATCCGCAAAAAAAAAAGTTTAGAGACTAAATCCGTAAAACCCGACAAACCACAAGGACCATTTATGTAATTATTTCTTCCATCATTTTGTAGATTATCGTCGGTTTTTTTTTATCTATTAGAGTTCTCCAAATCAACTCACGTGGGATACTGTCATATGCCTTTTCTAGGTTATAAAAGCCATATGAAAATCTTTTTGTCTCTTTATATTTCTTTATGAGGCTGAATTGCCTCGGTCATAGCATAAAACCAAATTGATTTTCTGACACCCTTGTTATACCACTTAGCTCACCATTATATTACCTCATGTTCTCAAGCTATAAAAATCATGTATAAGGTTTTGTAATCCAACATATTACCTCATGTTTTCACGCTATAAAAATCTAATTATTAACTTAAGAAATATCAGTTAAGAAATGTATAAGGTTTTGTAATCCCACATATTACCCCATAATTATTAATGAAAAACCTTATGTGGATTATTCGGATATATCCAAATCAAGCATATACATATTATGTGATATCCATCCAAGTTAGATTGGGATTTATCCAAATAACTCGAATCAGGTTTTGTAATCCGAATAATGTGATCTGATTAAGCTTATTCTGATTCGGATTCAGATTCAGATCGGATAGGATTCATCAGATTCAGATAAAAACAACACCCATACAGATACTTATGTAATTATTTATTTTAGTTATTAATTTTTTTTTCTCTTTGACTGTTATGCTTACATATGCAAGCTACTATAAGATGAAAAATAGATATTTTATGTTGTCCCAGCGGGGTCTTCAAACACGAACACGAACAAGTAATAACGAAAGTAACAACAATATGATTCAAACAGCTTTTTATTGAATCAAGTATTTGGTTTACAAGAGTAATTGTACAAATTTGGTTTCTATGCTAAACATAACTATCAAGGCTATATATACACGTATGAATGAAGAGACATCTTTCTTCCTTGCGCCTCCTGCTTTTTCATGAAACGTTGTAACGTTTGGGTTTGGCCCGTTTCTTCCAAGATAACCGTTGTTGCAGTTTTTAGGTTTAGGATAAACCTATTTGGTCCTTGTGCGTTCTAAAGCGTACATGTAGCCCCTCGTTCTTTTTCTTAAACTATAATGAACTCCTAAACATTGAGCCATGACTCAAGATTAGTCCAACAATCACCCCCTAATCTTGATCATGCTCTAGTAACTTCTTCATACTTCATGATTCGTCTTTTGAAGTTGTAGAAGGTCCTTGTCTTTATACTTTGGCCTTTTGCTCATTCTTTGCTTGACCTCTTTGTCTTGATTGTCTTCACATCTCTTGTATTCTTCGATCATTTCAGGCCACCTCTCTTTCGTTGATTTCCACTGTTTTGCTGGTCTTTCTCAAGCTGCACTTATTCCATCACTGGCCTCTATGCCTTTTACATAACCTCTTCTTAGCCCTGCAGTAACTTCCATCCCTTCAAATCCTGATGGGATCCTAGTCTTCATAGCTTCCTTGCTATCTTCTTCCACTGCCTTGGCTTTCACTAGCATCTCTTGCTTAGGTTCATGTTGTAGGACCTTGTTTTTCTTCAACCTTATCACGTTACCAAACTTACCACACAAGTAACACACGAAATACAAACACTTTTTATGCGTAGGAATAAGAAGAAAGATTAACAAAGGTGGTGACTTGATGATGTTACTCGTGTATGTGTAGAGAGAAAAAGAAGAAAACAAGATGATGTTTATTTCAAAGAAAAACACACACAAACACACTCAAGCACACCCCTCAAATGACCATTTGAGGGGTATTTATACTTCCATACATATCACCCTTATGGGCTTGGGCTTGGATTGGATAATAAATTACATAAGGCTAGCTTAACATAACTATTAGCCATTTAGCTTAGCCCAATCCACAAGCCCGTTGACTATTCTAATACGATATCTAACACACGTTACAAAGTTCCTAAACGTGAATGACCATCACTTCTATTAAATATTATTAAGGCTAACAATCTCCCCCTAAGGGGTGGTCATTCAAAAGATGCTCCACTTGATTAGGTCTTTACATTCCTTGAGCTTGAACTTTGTGTGTAGATATAGAAGAGTCTTAATTCTTTGTTCCTTCATGCTTTGTGATCAGTTAATGTGGTATTCAGCCATACGTCAACTTCTTTGGTTAGGTGTCTCCACGTTATTCTCCACCATGCTCACACTTCTTTTTGACTTTGAGTTTCCAATGATGAAGTTCTCGAGTCTTTAAGCTATGAAGATTCTTTGACATTGACGAAGAATCATCTTTAACTTTGTGTTGCCGTTGAATTTGATGAGAACTTCATTTGTGATGTATGAGCATGTGGAGAATCTGCACGATCTCTTCCTCCCGCGAGCATCCATCGTGAGCTTCCTAGGTACGATCCACGAACACCAATTGATAATTGTAATCTTTTCTTAAAGAATTGATTACTACAATTGTTCTACTGATGAATGTCTTGATTCCATTCACCTTGGTCGGGCGAATCAGCCATCCTAATCCCATAAGGGACAGTTGGCATTACATTGAATAAATTCAAGTAACGACCCACATATTCAGGATTCGATTCGTGAAAGGAATCTCCTTAGCGGGATTTCCAGCACTTACAGGTTCGAATGTCGAGGGTGTTAACAGCATAGTGTGAAAACACATCTCTAATTCTTACAAAGACTGTTCCTAAACTGGAGGCCCTCAAGAAGGCTAACACGACATACCGAAGTACATCTACAGTTCAGGTGAGTCCACGAAGTACACAAGCATCACTTCACGTATGACCGTTTGAGACACACTAAGCGTAACCCATAAAGAATTACCGAAGTCACCTTTGTCGGTTTGATGTTGACCGGCGGGAATTTCTATTCAATCATTGAGGATCACAATTGTGAATCCCCTCATAAATGTTCTGGCAGATTGCTAAGATCTGCGTAGGACTCTAGAATATATCACTTGTGTCCTTATTGATGAACAACAAGCGATGAAATGTCAAGTGTTCCTATGAGATCTTTTGATGAATCTCGTGGCTCTAGACTCAATTAGTGCATTTTGGTTTTCCTGAGCGGAGACTAGGGAGAGGGTCTCCTTCTTCAATACCAACGATCTCTAAGAGATAGCCGATAGATTATGTAGGGTTCCCAGTGAGAATGAAACAAATCCTTTTGAGAGGAATTGAGTGGCTAGAAGGTTTAGTGCAATGCGTCCTTTGGGTCCATGACGTCTTTGTCTTCAATACCGGTGTCATCTTAGTGACAACCGGTAGCATATGAATTGAACCGGTTTACGCCCTAAGGTTGATTATAGAAGGCTATTTCTTTTCACCCTTTTTCATTACATTTCTTTTTAATTCTTCAACCCCTTCTTTCTCTTTTCTCACATTACTCCTTTTTCAATCATACCTAAGGACTTCTAATACTAACTATGGGTATTGTCCTTGGGTAGATCCCTCCGGCTCTGGCGGATCATAGGACGGATTTCCTATCCTTAGTCACCTTATAACTCCATGACTGTCCCATGTTGCCATAAAACCATTTTTCTTGAAAATCTCTCAGAGTGTTTATGATTGAAAACATGTTTGAAACACTCCGAGAGTTTTATATTTTCAGAAACACTCCCCCTTCACATGTGCTTATAAGTTTTGACAGAATTCTGCACGGTGAGGGTAGAGTTCGCACTTTTTTGAATTGATCGGCTCATGATAGACAATTCCCCACGAGACACGGTTACGTTGCATAGTTAAAGAGTTCCATTGTCAGTTTTTAGGTGACAACTAGCTCTAATAACCAAGTTGAAGTTGTAAACACTCCTTGAGAAGAAGGTTAGACCCATGTAAGTTCGTGTCTATCACAAGTTTCTCGGAAATGGTACATTTACATACATTGTTTCCTCGTCAATTCAATGGTTTCAACTGAGTCGAGCTCGTTTGAGATTCAAACAACAATCATTAAACTTTTTGATCACATTTTAATCACGTCTTCTCCCCCTCAAAAATAGCATATTCGTGATATTTTTATATCAACGGATTAACCAACATTTTTAGAATCTTTTGGGGAGACAAACGGATTTGATTTAAGCATGAATTTGGAACATTTTTGTTTTATACTCCCCCTTTAATAAAGCATAATCAATTAAAGGGTTTTAGAAGGAGTTATCTTGAACACAAAATATTTTGAAAGATTTTGAAAATCTTTTTGAACAATCTTGAAAAAGGTGCTCAAGATGATGATGATTTCTCATCAGTTTTGAAAGTAGTGCACTGAAGCATACACTAGATTTTTTCTATAAAAACACGAGTTTTGATTTGAAAATAATCAAAAGTCATCATTTTTGGTACGGGTTTTATCTGAAGTATCTGAAAGCCATTTTTGAAGAAATTTTGAGGAACGACATGTTTTAGAAAACATTTAAATAACTCTCGTTCAAGCATCGTACATGTCCAGTATCATTGTTGAATGACATTTCTTGAAACGTCATGAGAATATCGATTATACGAGAGACATGTCGTGAGAAGAATATTTTTGGATTTTTGTTTTATATTGTTTTTGTATTTTTGAAAGTTTTATATTTTTATATTTTGCTTTTATTGGTTTTTCAAATTTTGTATTTTGTTTTTCAAAAATATTTACAGCGAAGCTTTTTGGAAAATCATTTTCAAGAAGATTCGAGAAGACGTTCTAACTCCTCTGGGGTTAGGCTTCGCATTCCAATTCGTCGAACTAGATCATCAAACCTTTCTTTTGGAAATGCTTTAGTAAATAGATCGGCGAGTTGGTAGTCTGTCTTCACGAAGAATAATTCAATAGTACCTTCTTTCAACTACCCCATTCTGCTGTGGTGTTCTAACAACTGATGTCTGGTGTGTGATTCCAACATCTTCAAAATAAGCTATTAACTCCTGATTAGTAAATTTTGTGTCGTTGTCTGTTCTTACTACTCTTACTGGAGCTTGAAGAAGTACTTGAATACGTTTCAGGAAGGTGATGATGATGCCTAGTGCTTCGTCTTTTGACCTCAGAAACTTAACCCATATATATCTTGAATAGTCATCACGATTCCCAGTTAAGAGATTAGTGCCATCTAAGTTTCTAACGAAGCAAGCATTTTTCCTAAAAGCAACCTCTAAATCTGCATCACAAAACTGCCCGACTGAAAACAAATTGTATCCCAACCCTTCGACATAATAAACCCGAGTGATCAAATAATTTCCAAAAGGTAGATCTCCATAACCCATGATATCTGCTACATGATCATTTCCAAAACGAACGATTCCCATGAATTTCCAAACGAAATTGATCAGCAGCTTCAGATTCCGGGTCATGTACTTGGAGCAACCCGAGTCGACGATCAAAAGACATATTTCGATAATCTGCCAAGAACAGAAGAAGAAGATTTTGGAAACCGTTTTGATTTTGGTTCCTTTGGGTTAGAGGTAAAATCGATCACACTCATAGAAGTTATCTCTGGGAAAGCGGGTTCATCACTCATTCGCCATTCGGGTGTGAAAATTCTACCTGATGGTTTCCAAATATCATCCCTATAGTAAAGATTATGCTTCCTATCAGTAGTGTAAGACCTAAATCTTGCAACTAGTCTTCCTATAGGTTTAGCATAAGATCTTTTAGGAACGTTCTTCTGAACAGGCTTAACATTCTCATTGTTAGAAACACAATCATCTTGAACATTAATTAAAGATTTCTTGCAAGTTAAAAAAACAGATTCAACAGATTCATTAAACTTAGCAGAGTTCATAGGTACATTACATTTAGATGAAATGTCTTTCTTATTACAAAGCGGTAAATTCCTAGGGTGTTCTTCTACTTTCTTCTCTTTATTCAAGCTACTACTCTTAGAGGCATGCGAGACTCTATTGTTCCTTGTATTGCTCTTAGGCTTTAGTTTGCTGCTCCTAGAGGTGCTTCCTAGTCCTGTAGAAGGTAAGGCACACTCATTAGGATTCACATTTTTATCTAGAGAAGTGGTTTCAGCTTTCCTAGTCTTTTTAGAGTGCTTGTCTAAACTTATGTCGTTTGTTCCATATGGTTTAGATGTGGAGGCAGACGCATTAGTGGTACTCATCTTAAAAAAGCCAGGTGCTAAATCTTTTGGTTTCTCGATAACCGCTTTTTCATTTTCAACAATTATTACTTTTTGCTTAGGCAAGGCTGGTGGAGTGTCTGGTGTTGACAAATCTTTTTTCTCATTGACTTTTGGAGGAGGAATAGAAATAGACATTTTTGGTTTGAAAACCGGTTTCGAAACATTTTCTTTCTCCTCAATCAATGGTTTTGCAATCTTAGTATCCACATCCTTTCCTTTTTGACATTCCAGCTGAGCCCTCAAAAGATCATTTTGCTCTTTCATGTCCTTGTAGGCACGCTCATACGACAGTTTGTCATACTTGCATTCCTCAGTTTTTCGATCAAGTTGTTTAAAATATGAGACATTTTCTTTTTCAAGAGCTTTTTCATATTTTGAAACAATTTCAGAGGTCTCAGACTGGAGTCTTTCATGATCTTCAACAGAATATGTTTGTAAAATAATGGACATAATATCAGTACACAGAACATCTTCGAAGAGAGAATCATTTAAATTTTCCAAAACTTTGATGTGTTCAACACTTTCATTAGCTTTCTTTACTAGGGATTTATGGTCCTTAACAAAGTAAACTGTTTCTTTCAAAAATGCTTGTTCAAAATGAATTACCCCTTGAATTGATGTTATTCAGTTGAGGGGCAATTTGAGTTTCAAAAAACTTTTTATTTTCATCATCAAAACTAGAAAATAAGATGTTAGTTGTAATATTGGTTTTAGATTTGACAGTCTCTTGAAGTCTCCCAATTCTAGTTTTAACATCTCCTCGTTCTCACGGTCGTTTTGATGGGTAGAACGCTGAAAACGGAGTTACGGTTCAAACGTTATGGCCGTTTGAAGTTTTGCTTAAGATCTTACTCGTAAACTTGAGCTTAGGCGTAAACTTTGATGCTTAGGCGTAGGATATGCTTAGGCGTAGACTTCCTTAGGCGTAGGATTTCCTTACGAGTAATATTTGCTTACGAGTAAGGTTTGCTTACGAGTAAGTTTTGCTTACGAGCCAAAATCCTTCACACTTGTTCAAGTGTGAGAGATATCCACAAGTCGAAGTATTCCACAAACTTATCCAAGTGAGGGAAGTACTGAGTAACCGTTGTTGCACGAAGATTCTTCACCAAATACTTACGAATAGGATTTGGTTCTTACGAGTAGAAATGCTTGCGAGTAAGATTAGGGTTTTGACTTTTTGACTTTGAAGACCTTACGAGTAAAATGCCCAAATTTTGTCAAAAACACTAATTTTCACCCAAAAACACGTTTCTAAACGATTTCTTTTGCACAAACTTCTTCCAAAACACTTAATGATCAATAAAAACTACAACTTTAAGCTTAAAATACCGTAAAAATAAAAACTTTTTAATAAAAGCCCACGTTTTTTATAAAAAAATGCAACTTTTTAAAAGCTTTAACCAAAAAAACGTAACACAAACACTCCTAAACCATTGTTAGGCGATTGATACCAATTGTAGGACCTTGTTTTTCTTCAACCTTATCACATTACCAAACTTACCACACAAGTAACACACGAAATACAAACACTTTTTATGCGTAGGAATAAGAAGAAAGATTAAGAAAGGTGGTGACTTGATGATGTTACTCGTGTATGTGTAGAGAAAAAAAGAAGAAAAAAATATGATATTTATTTCAAAGAAAAACACACACAAACACACTCAAGCACACCCCTCAAATGACCATTTGAGGGGTATTTATACTTCCATACATATCACCCTTATGGGCTTGGGCTTGGGCTTGGGCTTGGATTGGATAATAAATTACATAAGGCTAGCTTAACATAACTATTAGCCATTTAGCTTAGCCCAATCCACAAGCCCGTTGACTATTCTAATACGATATCTAACACACGTTACAAAGTTCCTAAACATGAATGACCATCACTTCTATTAAATATTATTAAGGCTAACACATGTACTAAACTTGGAATCTCCTTTGCAGTCTCACAATAACTATCCAGCACCTCATAAAGTTCTCTAGTCTTTATGTCAATCTTACTTGGAAATCTTAAACTATTGACAGCCTCTCGAATCTCCTTTAGACATTCTACACTTGTCATCTCATTCTTCATCTTGTTTTCAAATGAACTCTCTCGTTCATGCATCTTCTTCTCGAACTCTAGTTCTCTCTTTCTGAACTCCTCCTCGAGTTCTTGTTTCTTTTCTTCAAATGAACTCTCTCGTTCATGTATCTTCTTTTCGAACTCTAGTTCTCTGTTTCTGAACTCCTCCGCGAGTTCTTGTTTCTTTTCTTCAAAGTTATGAAGTATTTCAAACTTCCATAACTCCAGTTTACTTTTTAAGCCAGTCTCAATTTCTGACCTTAAGTCTTCTAATCTTTCATTTGGGATTTCATTCTTCTCAATGATAATTCCTTTCCACCTTGGTTCTTCTTCTAAGGCTGCCTTTTCTTGTTCATCCTTATCTGCTGATCGGTGGCAAACCGTCAAGTTTATTACACAAGTCAACCACTTGTGAATGATCAACCGTAATAAAATTCAAACAGTCTAAAACCAATGCAATTTCCCTTGGAATATAGTGGATTCCCGGGTCGTTAAGTCCCACGGAGGATTAATGGTGTTTCAAAACTTTCAGATGTCGAATAATCACTAAGGATAGTGATCAGTAAAGATTTTTAGTGGTAATTACACCTAAAGAGAAAGTTTGTAAATTACAGGTGCTTAAATGCAAATTAAAGAAGATTTAAAAAACTAAATTATATTAAATAAACGCTATCACTATTTTTAAAGTTGATTTTTCTTGATTTATAAAACAAAATAACTTAAATAAACTATTTTAATTAAAGCGTAAACCTAAATTATCTAAAAACGTGACCTAGAATGAAAACGTGCGTTATATATAAAAATTACGCGGGTGCGTAAGAAAAAACGTAAAATTTGTAAAATAAAAGTCCTATGAGTGTAAAAACAATTTTCTTACTTACTATATGACAAAAGAAAATTTTAAAAAAAAGATTTATATTTTTTTTACTTTTATATTTTTTATTATGAATTAAATACTATTTTAAACTATTTAAATGATTAAAAATACTAAAACTATTCAGAAAATTCTGAATCTTTTTTATAAAATACTTTATAACAATACAAAGCTAAGAAAAATACAAAAGGTGTGACAGCTTATTTTAATAAGCTGTAAATAAGCTAAAGTTTTCGTATAAGCTAAATGGACAAAAAGAGTTAAGTATTAGATATTGCAAAGCATAACCAGTAAAAGTCCCAAGGGCAGTTGGTGAGTGTGTGGTGTGGTGAGCTGGGTGGCCAGGGTTCGAATCCCAGCAATGGACTTTTTATTTTTTATTTTCTTTTTGGATTTTTCTTTTTGAAAACTATTATACTACTGAAATTTAGTAACTTTAATGAAAACAAAAATTTTACAACTTAAAAATAAGCTATTTGAGAGCTTATTAGCTCAACAGTGGACTTATGAGCTTATTTTGATGATTTAAGCTCAAACAAGCTTACAAGTTGAAACCAAAGGTGAAATAAGCTACAAACAAGCTAAAACTACTTAGATGAAGCTAAAAAGAACAAAGAAACACACTGATAAGCTATAATAAGCTAATAAGCAATTACAAGATACCCTTTGTACCAAACAGACCTGCAGTCACTTTCCCAAGCAAATTAAGCTTATGTAATAAGCTAAAAAGCTCAAAACAAAGACTGAGGTATCAAGATGGGCTGGTGAACTTTCTAAAAACCCAAAGCTCTTACTGTGGGGCCCAATAATAAGCTTGCTATAAGCTTGAGAAAAAGCTGGTAAAACACTGATTGTTTAGTTTACACAGAAATGGGACAAAATGAAAGCTTATTGCAGCCCTATCAAATAAGCTACAAAGTGAAAAAATAAACTTGGAACTTTAAGATGGCTAGGTTAGCTTTCCAAAGAACCAAAATACACAAGCTATGGTTCACTAACAAGCTTTTTATGAGCTTGTGAAAAGGGAGGCTCAACGTATGCAGGGGCAAGTTTTTGAAAAAGTACTTAAAAGAAGCTAGGAAATAAGCTGTTTAAGAAGCTAATTAGAAAATATATAAAATATTATGATTAAGATGAGCAGCTATATTTTAATATTCCAAAAGCTCAAATCTTAAAACTTAATATTAAATCCTATATAAAATTATCTATTTTATTCAAAAACTGATATTAAGAAAATTTGACTTTTTATATTATGCTAAAGGTTGACTAATATGAACTTTAAATTGATTCTACTTACTAATTATGTTGTATTAAGCTAAGATAAGATGAAATTAAGCTATGTGACCAAGTTTTAAACAACTGTAATGAATTTGAAAAGCTAAATCCTAACAGTTAATTATCAAAGAGAGATTAAAAGTGATTTTGACTATTACTTGAACAAGGACTGGTTTTTAATGTTGCTATGAGTTCTTAGATGCTTATGTGACACAGAACAACAACAAGCAACAACACATATAGCCTCTAATACAAATAACACAGTAAATACAAACAACCCTTTAACAAACTGTTTTGAGTTTTTCCAAAGACTTTCACAGATTCAGACCATGCACTTGATTAATAACCTAATATTATCATATTTTAAGACTAAATAAGCATTACACAACAATAATAACAACATAAAACTCAGAATTGACACTTATGCTAATTTAACTGTTAAACTAAGGTTTTTAACAAATACAAATTCTAATGAACAAGCAACTTGTTTTAATGCTTAATTCTACTTAAATACAACTCATAAACATAAAAACACAAAGATTTAAGCTAATGAACAACTTAAACAGTGAAATGCTAAAATGGGACAAAAGGCTTACAAAATGGATTTCAAGTGAAAAATGAGAACCAAAAGCCAAGGACACATCTTATAGCTTCCCAAGAATCTCTAAACCAAGGGCAATCCAAAATCAACCCTGCTCCAGTGTCTTGATCATCTTCTCCATGGATTTTTGATTTTCCAACATTTTTCACTAATTTATTTGTATTTTTGGTAATTTTTTCTTTTTGATACTAAACTGAGTTTTAAAGGTTTCTAATAGCTTTAATAAGCTTTCTGAGGAGCTTATATGGGATTATGAGTCCAAATTAATAACTAAAAACAACATTCAACTCACATGAGATTTTTGAACTTGGAATTTGCATAAACTGAAAATGATACTAAAGTTGAAATTGAAACTGAAAACAAGTTTTTATTACATTGAAATATGATTACAAGGTGCTTGAAAGCTTTGAAATACACTGGAAACTTAAAAATATTTAAAACGACATAAGCAAAATTAAATTACACTAGTTATCCTTCACATTGCTTCCTTTCTTGCTTTATATTGATCTTTTCAACTCTTTGTCGACCTTTGAGACTTTCCCACCTCATCTTGACCATTGAATTCTTCAAACTCATCAAATTCGTACACATGGCATTTTGGCGGCAAAAGGTGTTTGAGCAGGTATTTGCAATTAAAGAAGTTTGGGAGGATGTGGAGGTGGAGGGGAGTGGGTATACAGGTGTATAACAGGTGGAAAAGTGGTGAGGTGGTGGAAAAACCACCCTGGTTTTGGGTTTCAGGCTTGGTGAGGGAGAAGCACAGTGACACTGGTTTGGGGGGGGTTTGACTTTTGACCGTTGGATATTAATAACGGGGGGTCAAAATAGGGTATTGGCAGGGTTCAAATTGATTTGGACTGGCTCAAGTGGGTATAGGTCAAGAGTCAAGGGTCAAGATTGGTTGGGTTGGGTTAATAACTTGGGCCAGCTGGGTTTTTGATTTGGGTTGGATTTGGTTTTGGGTTAAGTTAATAACAAGGGTCCGTTTGGTTTGGTATTAACACAAGGACCATTTATGTAATTTTCTGATTTTTGAGGGACCAAAACTGCCAACATTCCAAAGTTATCACAAGGACCTATCCTGCCAATCTTGAATAGTACAAGGATAATATTTGATAATTTTCATTTTTTAAATATCCAAGGACTATTTTTGACATTTTTCAAAGTTGAGGGACCAAAGTTGTAAATATGAAATTTTAACTTCAAAGGACTATTTCTAACAACTTGTGAATCCCAAGGACCTTTTATGACTTTTTATAAGTTTTGGAATGACCAGGGACTTGATTTGGCAACTTTTGAAACTTGGGGGACTAAAACTGCCAATTATGCAAACTTGATACGTTTTTCACCTGATTTTGGTATTTTTGCATTTAAAACACATAAAACACTTATTTGTGATATTTTTATCATTTTGATGCATTTCTGAGTGTTTTCAGATGTTTTTGCAGTTTAAATGGTACAAAATGATGAGTATTTAGACACTCATCAATCCCCCACACTAAGATATTGCTAGTCCCTAGCAATATTTTGAGAAAAATTAATGGATTTCATCTCTTTACCAAAAGCCATTACTTCTGGAGTAGCCAGTTGTTTTAGTTCAAGTAAGAACCTTGGTACAATGATAACCAAATGATTTTGAGCAAATCATAAGCTTTCAACGGATTTGATTTGTCTTTACCAGAAGCCGTTTGCTTCTGGACTAGCCAACTCTTTACTAATTAAAGATATGGTGAGCTGAACACCATACAATTTTGGGCAAATTGCAAGCCGTCAACGAATTTGAGATATCTTTACCAAGAGCCGTTTGCTCCTGGATTAGCCAATCCTTATGTGGGTTAGACATGGCGGACTGATTACCATTTGCTGAGTAAGTAAAAAACACTTACTCCAAAAAAAAATTTGGCCAAAAATGGGGAATTGGGTGGTATAATTACATGATAAAATTCGTGAGAATTCCCCCCCACACTAGAAATGAATATTGCCCTCAATATTCAAAGTACCGGCTGTTATGCCGAAACATAGAACATAAAAGGGAAATACTATGGCCATTATTTTATTTTTGATATATACACAATTTTTTTTTTTTTTTTTAGAGAGTACTTATATACAACAGCGGGGGGCAACTCCCCCACACTAGGGTGGTAGAAAGTAGAAAGAAGTCATAAATACGAGTGAAAACCCATATGGTGTGTGCTACAGTTTTTGATTCCCGAGTCACTAGCTTGACTCGATCCCCGCATTCATTGGTTCATGGGGAAAGTTTGTAGATCCGGGACAACCACGGGTGGAATGTCCTCTCCAAAATAGTGCTTCAATCGATGACCATTCACTTTAAAGTTTGGACCATCGGGTTGAGATAACTCAATGGTTCCATAAGGAAATACTTTAGTGATAGTAAATGGTCCGCACCACGGGATTTAGTTTTCCTGAGAAAATCTTCAATCTTGAATTGAAAAGAAGGACTCGATCACCAACGTTGAAAACGCGGTTCTTGATTTTGGAGTCATGAATCTTCTTTGTCTTTTGTTTGTAGATCAAAGAGTTCTCGTATGCTTGATCACGGAGTTCATTTAGTTCATTCATTTGAACTTTCCGGTGATCACCAATGTCTCGAATATCGAAGTTTGCATGCTTCAAGGCCCAGTATGCTTTGTGCTCAAGCTCAATCGGCAGATGACATGCCTTTCCGTACACTAGCTTGTATGGAGTACACCCGATTGGTGTTTTATAAGCTGTACGGAAGGCCCAGAGTCGTCATCCGGTTTATCCGACCGGGATGCACGGTTTTCGCCTACTGTCCTTTCCAGAATTCTTTTAATCCCTCGGTTGGAAACTTCCACTTGCCCACTTGTTTGGGGGTGGTATGCAGTAGAGAGACGGTGGGTTACACCATACTTATGCATGACTCTATCAAATTGGTCATTGCAGAAATGTGTACCACGATCACTGATTATAGCTCGCGGAGTTCCAAACCTAGCAAAAAGAGATTTTAAAAATTTCACAACTACTCGGGCATCATTGGTAGGTAAAGCTTTCGCTTCAACCCATTTTGACAAATAGTCAACAGCCACAAGTATGTATTTGTTTCCTCGAGATGATGGAAATGGCCTCATAAAGTCAATGCCCCAGATGTCAAATATCTCACACACTTGAATGGCGTTTTGTGGCATTTCATTTCTTTGTGAGATATTTCCATGACGTTGACAAGCGTCACAGGTTCTGACAAAATCGTGGGCATCCTTATAAATTGTGGGCCAATAAAACCCGGAATCAAACACCTTTTTGGCGGTGTAATTTGGACTATGATGGCCCCCGGTGGGTCCAGCATGGCAAGCTTTGAGAATGTCCATAGCTTCTTGTCCATAAACACACCGTCGGATGACTTGATCCGCACAGATTTTGAATAAGTAGGGGTCTTCCCAGAAGTAATGTTTAACATCCTTGAAGAATTTGTTCTTCTGTTGGGTCGACATCCCTTTCACTATGAAGTTACCCGCATGGTAATTTGCGAAGTCAGCAAACCATGGGGTAGTAGAGTCTCCACGAAAAGAAACCGCATTGAGTGTCTCGAGAGGAAACGTTTCATTTATTTCCTTTTTCTCGAAAACATCTTGGTGAGGGTTTTCTAGACGTGACAGATGATCGGCCGGGTTCTCGGCTCCTTTTTATCACGTATATTGATATCAAATTCTTGCAGGAGGAGAACCCAACGAAGCAATCTCGGCTTTGCATCTTGTTTTGCAAAGAGATATTTGAGAGCCGAATGATCCGTATACACCACACATTTGGTCAAGATTAAGTATGGCCGAAACTTCTCAAATGCATACACCACGGCTAGTAGCTCTTTTTATGTGGTGGTGTAATGAGTTTGAGCTTCAGTCATTGTTTTACTTGCGTAGTGGATAGGCTGAAAATGCTTGGATCTACGTTGCCCTAGGACTGCACCGATAGCAAAATCACTTGCATCGCACATGAGCTCAAAAGGAAAATCGGTCGGGAGCAACGAGAATGGGTGCCTCAGAAAGCTTTTTCTTTAATGTTTCAAAAGCTTTGATGCACTCGGTGAGAAGATAAAAGGAGCATCTTTTTCAAGAAGATGGGTCATAGGCCAGGCGATCTTAGAAAAATCTTGTATGAATCTGCGATAAAACCGGCATGACCTAAAAAACTCCTAATACCTTTGACGGTAGTAGGATGAGGTAATTTAGCAATAACATCGACTTTTGATCTATCAACCTCAATCCCATTTTTTGAAATCTTATGGCCAAGGACTATGCCTTCTTTGACCATAAAGTGGCTCTTCTCCCAATTTAGACAAAGATTGGTGTCTTCACACCGTTTTAGCATTTTATCTAAATGGGAGAGACATGTTTGAAACGAGTCCCCAATGACCGAGAAGTCATCCATAAACACCTCCATTGTTTCCCCGATCATGTCATGGAAAATTGCCATCATACATCGTTGGAGCGTGCGGGGAGCATTACATAGGCCAAAAGGCATACGTCGTAGGCAAAAGTTCCGTATGGGCAGGTGAATGTGGTCTTTTCTTGATCCTGTGGATCAATGGGGATCTGAAAATAACCCGAGAAACCATCTAGGAAACAATAGTATTCATTCCTTGCTAATCTCTCAAGCATTTGGTCCATGAAGGGCAGAGGAAAATGGTCTTTTCGGGTGGCGTCATTCAACTTACGATAATCAATGCAAACACGCCATCCCGTTACCAGCCGAGTTGGAATTAACTCGTTTTCTTCATTTGTGACAACAGTTATGCCACCCTTTTTAGGAACACAATGGATTGGGCTAACCCAAGGACTATCAGAGATCGGGTAAATTAATCCTGCATCAAGAAGTTTGAGAACCTCTTGTTTAATAACCTCATGGATTTTTGGATTTACTCGTCTTTGATGTTGAACTGCTGGTTTGAAGTCATCCTCCATCAAGATTTTGTGAGTACAAAACTCAGGGTTGATACCCTTAATGTCGGAGAGTTTCCAAGCAATTGCTTGCTTGTGTGACTTCAAGACCTTTATGAGAGCAGCTTTTTCATCTTTCTCAAATATCGAGCAATAATGATAGGTAATTTATCATCACCTTCAAGAAATGCATACTCGAGATGAGGTGGTAAGTCCTTAAGTTCGACTTCAGGAAATTCTTCAGTTTTCTCAACTGACTTGACTTCCTTATTATGAAGCTCGACGGGAGGGAGTGATGAAGGATCATCGTTGAGCATCTTCTCGATGAGAAGTATGTCCCCCTCAATGTCAATTGGAGCGTGATCAATTTCCCATGAAACTGAATCACTAGACAAGTATGCTTCAATCTCTTCTAAGATGAAGTCACTTTCCTCAAATGGTGTGAGAGAAGGAGTAGAATTGGCAATGATGGGTTGAGATGAATGAGTGATATTATCACTCGAAGAATTATGATCATAACCGAGAACTTCTTGAGAGTACTCTTCAGAAGCAACATCAATGATATCTATTCGGTTAACCAACTCAGAATCATAGTTTGCGGAGTACCTCGAAGTTTGATCAAGGTTAAAAGTGACAACTTCATTACCCACACGTAATGTGATTTCTTGCTCAAATACATCAATGAGAGCACGGCCCGTTCTCGGGAATCCTCGTCCAACAATGAGAGGAACCCGTGGATCAGCATCGAAATCAACAACTACAAAGTCAGCTGGAAAATGGAACTTTCCTACTTTCACGAATACGTCCTCGGCAATGCCAAGTGGACGGGATATTGTACGATCTGCAAGCTCGAGAGTCATGCATGTAGGAATAAGGTCCGGAAGAGAAAGTTTCTTCCATACTGAATAAGGCATCAGATTGATGCTTGCACCAAGATCTGCTAAGGCAAAGCATTCAACCATTCCTGGAAATATACAAGGTAAGAGAAATTTTCCAGGATCTCCAAGCTTCTCGGGAAGCTTCTTCAAAATAACTGCTGAGCAGTTCTCGTTCAGAGGAGTTTTTGCCATCTCAAACAGTTTTTCCTTGTTGCTTAACATGTGTTTGAGAGTTGATGCAAACTTGGGCATCAGCATGATAGCATCCGCAAAGCTTATGTCAAAATGTAGTTCTTGGAAAATTTGAAAAAATTTGTCCATTTGATGACTGGCTTTTTCGCGAAGCTTCTGCTCATTCAAACGTGATGGGTAAGGAATAGAAGATTTGGATTTGGGATTTTCAACGGGAGCTACTGGAGGTTCAAAACAACTCTGGATTGGATTTGGGTTTCTGGACAACTTGAGGATGGACATCATTGGTACCTCCGTTATTAGTAGGAAGTTCCTTGTCCTTTGTAGCCTCGGTTCACTTTCCACTACCTTCGGGAGATAAGAAGAAGAAGAGGTAGTAGGAATAGCGGGTCCATTTTATGAAACACCACTTCTGGTTGTGATCGCCTTTGCATCGCCCCTCGGGTTAGCGATCGTGTTGCTCGGAAGTTTTCCTGAGCCCGAGGGTTGATCATTTAAAGACTTCTTTAGATCGCGATCGACCAACAACCTGTTCATTTCATCTTGGGATTTCATGAATTGTTTCAATAACTCATCGATGATGGTCCGGTTGGAACAATGGCTTGAGTTTGATTAGGAAAATTCTGGCCTCTATTGTTCGGATTAGGGCCTTGATTTTGAAAATTTCCTTGATTAGGATTCATATTCCCATGAAATTGATTCCCTCGATTGAAATTGTTTTGATTAAGGTTTCCTTGATGTTGGAAACCTTGATTTGGTCCGGGATAGAAATTACCTTGGTTTTGATAACCTTGGTTCATTCTAGGTTGGTTCTGATTACGGTTTTGTATAGGATTCTGGTTAAAACCGGGTGGTCCCTGATAAGTATTAGCACGGTAGTTTGGCTCATTTTGAGGACGGTATTGATTACCTCCTTGATGTGAAGTACCGGCTATAGCATTGGCTTCAAACGGACTACCATCGGTGGCAATACAGTTGTAGTATGCATGAGGGCCACCACAAGTAACACAGACCTCGACTTTCTTCACTTCACCATGTGATGGTGTTTGTGTGAAAGTGACTTTCTTTTGGTTAGCAAGAACCAAAGCTTGAACAATATCTGTGAGTTTGTCAATCTTAGCATCGGTGCTAGATGTACTCACGTGAGATGAAGTAGAAGATCCTGCATTAGACTGAGTCTGATATGTCTTTGTTCGGAAAGGGCGGACCTGGGACTTGTTTTCTATAATTTGCAAGGCTTCTTTTGTGGTCTTGCTCAGGAAATTACCTCCCGCGGATGCGTTTAAAGAGTCTTGGTTAGTTTGGTTCAAACCATTGTAGAAAGTATCCATTTGCATTAACTCGGTAAAACCATGATGCGGACACTTGCGGAGCAACTCTTTGTAACGATCTCATGCCTCCCCGAATGATTCATCAAATCTTTGAGAGAATTTCATTATCTCATTCTTAAGACTTGTAGTTCGGGATGGAGGATAGAATTCGTTAACAAACTTAGTGACTAAATCCTCCCATGTCTCAATGGAACGAGGGGTTGTTTCTCAAGCCAATTCCGGGCTTGTCCCTCTAGAGAGAATGGGAACAGAAGAAGCTTAATTGCTTCATGTGGGACATTCTTGTATTTGATGGTAGATGCAATCTTGTTAAACCATCGAATATGTGCATGAGGATCATCCCGCTCAAAACCATAAAATTGGCTTTGGGTTACAAGATTAAGCAACCCGGTTTTGAGCTCAAAGGTATCAGCCACGATGGTTGGGACAATAATGGCATCTCCATAACCCTCGATGGGTGCTTGGAGAAGCTCATTCATTGGTTTGTCTTCTGCCATTACGACGGGGGTGGTGGTGCTAGGCGTTCCTCGATCCGCGGTGAAGGAGCGAACGTCCTCTATGCCTACGAGGAATATTTGCAAGCTCAGAAAGTGGACTTGTGGAGCTGGAAGAACGAGTGCGCATGCACTAAGTTTTAAAAATCAGTTTTCAAAAACAAATGCGAGGCAAAACGACAAGTGAACTTAAACCAATAATCACAAATGAAATGGCTTCTTTGAAAAAGGTACACCAAATCTCAAGGACACAAAGGTAAGTTTTGATCTTTTGTTCGGGAACTTATTAATGTTCACACCCCCAGTTGGTAGGTGTACTGCCTTGATTTGCGGTGGTTGATTTTTATGTATTTATTAAGTACCACTAAAAAGACGTAGGTATGAATTTGTGCTAAGGGTTTAAAAACTTTTGGATAATATTTTTGGTATCGTCTCGTTTAACCAAATCGTACCTCTTTAAGAATCACCTTAAAGGAAATACAAGATAGAAAACGTTATGATTGTTTTGTTGTTTTATATTTTTTTTTGGTGTTGTTAACACTTTAGTAAAAGTGTTAATGAACTTTTTGATTTTTGATAACTTTACAAAAAATTGTTTACAAAAGGTGGTATATGTGCAAGTATCGGTCGAGAATGCTTAAAACACGCGAAAGCCTCCCGGCGTGGCGTAAAATTTGATCGGTGGCAAACCGTCAAGTTTATTACACAAGTCAACCACTTGTGAATGGTCAACCGTAATAAAATTCAAACAGTCTAAAACCAATGCAATTTCCCTTGGAATATAGTGGATTCCCGGGTCGTTAAGTCCCACGGAGGATTAATGGTGTTTCAAAACTTTCAGATGTCGAATAATCACTAAGGATAGTGATCAGTAAAGATTTTTAGTGGTAATTACACCTAAAGAGAAAGTTTGTAAATTACAGGTGCTTAAATGCAAATTAAAGAAGATTTAAAAAACTAAATTATATTAAATAAACGCTATCACTATTTTTAAAGTTGATTTTTCTTGATTTATAAAACAAAATAACTTAAATAAACTATTTTAATTAAAGCGTAAACCTAAATTATCTAAAAACGTGACCTAGAATGAAAACGTGCGTTATATATAAAAATTACAGCGAGTCGTAAGAAAAAAGCGTAAAATTTGTAAAATAAAAGTCCTATAAGTGTAAAAACAATTTTCTTACTTACTATATGACAAAAGAAAATTTTAGAAAAAGATTTATATTTTTTTGACTTTTATATTTTTTATTATGAATTAAATACTATTTTAAACTATTTAAATGATTAAAAATACTAAAACTATTCAGAAAATTCTGAATCTTTTTTATAAAATACTTTATAACAATACAAAGCTAAGAAAAATACAAAGGTGTGACAGACTTATTTTAATAAGCTGTAAATAAGCTAAAGTTTTCGTATAAGCTAAATGGACAAAAAGAGTTAAGTATTAGATATTGCAAAGCATAACCATGAAAAGTCCCAAGGGCGTTGGTGAGTGTGTGGTGTGGTGAGCTGGGTGGCAGGGTTGAATCCCAAAGAATGGACTTTTATTTTTTATTTTCTTTTTGGATTTTTCTTTTTGAAAACTATTATACTACTGAAATTTAGTAACTTTAATGAAAACAAAAATTTTACAACTTAAAAATAAGCTATTTGAGAGCTTATTAGCTCAACAGTGGACTTATGAGCTTATTTTGATGATTTAAGCTCAAACAAGCTTACAAGTTGAAACCAAAGGTGAAATAAGCTACAAACAAGCTAAAACTACTTAGATGAAGCTAAAAAGAACAAAGAAACACACTGATAAGCTATAATAAGCTAATAAGCAATTACAAGATACCCTTTGTACCAAACAGACCTGCAGTCACTTTCCCAAGCAAATTAAGCTTATGTAATAAGCTAAAAAGCTCAAAACAAAGACTGAGGTATCAAGATGGGCTGAACTTTCTAAAACCCAAAGCTCTTCTTGTGGGGCCCAATAATAAGCTTGCTATAAGCTTGAGAAAAAGCTGGTAAAACACTGATTGTTTAGTTTACACAGAAATGGGACAAAATGAAAGCTTATTGCAGCCCTATCAAATAAGCTACAAAGTGAAAAAATAAACTTGGAACTTTAAGATGGCTAGGTTAGCTTTCCAAAGAACCAAAATACACAAGCTATGGTTCACTAACAAGCTTTTTATGAGCTTGTGAAAAGGGAGGCTCAACTGTGTACAGGGCAAGTTTTTGAAAAAGTACTTAAAAGAAGCTAGGAAATAAGCTGTTTAAGAAGCTAATTAGAAAATATAAAAAATATTATGATTAAGATGAGCAGCTATATTTTAATATTCCAAAAGCTCAAATCTTAAAACTTAATATTAAATCCTATATAAAATTATCTATTTTATTCAAAAACTGATATTAAGAAAATTTGACTTTTTATATTATGCTAAAGGTTGACTAATATGAACTTTAAATTGATTCTACTTACTAATTATGTTGTATTAAGCTAAGATAAGATGAAATTAAGCTATGTGACCAAGTTTTAAACAACTGTAATGAATTTGAAAAGCTAAATCCTAACAGTTAATTATCAAAGAGAGATTAAAAGTGATTTTGACTATTACTTGAACAAGGACTGGTTTTTAATGTTGCTATGAGTTCTTAGATGCTTATGTGACACAGAACAACAACAAGCAACAACACATATAGCCTCTAATACAAATAACACAGTAAATACAAACAACCCTTTAACAAACTGTTTTGAGTTTTTCCAAAGACTTTTACAGATTCAGACCATGCACTTGATTAATAACCTAATATTATCATATTTTAAGACTAAATAAGCATTACACAACAATAATAACAACATAAAACTCAGAATTGACACTTATGCTAATTTAACTGTTAAACTAAGGTTTTTAACAAATACAAATTCTAATGAACAAGCAACTTGTTTTAATGCTTAATTCTACTTAAATACAACTCATAAACATAAAAACACAAAGATTTAAGCTAATGAACAACTTAAACAGTGAAATGCTAAAATGGGACAAAAGGCTTACAAAATGGATTTCAAGTGAAAAATGAGAACCAAAAGCCAAGGACACATCCTATAGCTTCCCAAGAATCTCTAAACCAAGGGCAATCCAAAATCAACCCTGCTCCAGTGTCTTGATCATCTTCTCCATGGATTTTTGATTTTCCAACATTTTTCACTAATTTATTTGTATTTTTGGTAATTTTTTCTTTTTGATACTAAACTGAGTTTTAAAGGTTTCTAATAGCTTTAATAAGCTTTCTGAGGAGCTTATATGGGATTATGAGTCCAAATTAATAACTAAAAACAACATTCAACTCACATGAGATTTTTGAACTTGGAATTTGCATAAACTGAAAATGATACTAAAGTTGAAATTGAAACTGAAAACAAGTTTTTATTACACTGAAATATGATTACAAGGTGCTTGAAAGCTTTGAAATACACTGGAAACTTAAAAATATTTAAAACGACATAAGCAAAATTAAATTACACTAGTTATCCTTCACATTGTTTCCTTTCTTGCTTTATATTGATCTTTTCAACTCTTTGTCGACCTCTGAGACTTTCCCACCTCATCTTGACCATTGAATTCTTCAAACTCATCAAATTCGTACACATGGCATTTTGGCGGCAAAAGGTGTTTGAGCAGGTATTTGCAATTAAAGAAGTTTGGGAGGATGTGGAGGTGGAGGGGAGTGGGTATACAGGTGTATAACAGGTGGAAAAGTGGTGAGGTGGTGGAAAAACCACCCTGGTTTTGGGTTTCAGGCTTGGTGAGGGAGAAGCACAGTGACACTGGTTTGGGCGGGGTTTGACTTTTTGACCGTTGGATATTAATAACGGGGGGTCAAAATAGGGTATTGGCAGGGTTCAAATTGATTTGGACTGGCTCAAGTGGGTATAGGTCAAGAGTCAAGGGTCAAGATTGGTTGGGTTGGGTTAATAACTTGGGCCAGCTGGGTTTTTGATTTGGGTTGGATTTGGTTTTGGGTTAAGTTAATAACAAGGGTCCGTTTGGTTTGGTATTAACACAAGGACCATTTATGTAATTTTCTGATTTTTGAGGGACCAAAACTGCCAACATTCCAAAGTTATCACAAGGACCTATCCTGCCAATCTTGAATAGTACAAGGATAATATTTGATAATTTTCATTTTTTAAATATCCAAGGACTATTTTTGACATTTTTCAAAGTTGAGGGACCAAAGTTGTAATTTTTCAATTTTAACTTCAAAGGACTATTTTTGACAACTCATGAATCCCAAGGACCTTTTATGACTTTTTATAAGTTTTGGAATGACCAGGGACTTGATTTGGCAACTTTTGAAACTTGGGGGACTAAAACTGCCAATTATGCAAACTTGATACGTTTTTCACCTGATTTTGGTATTTTTGCATTTAAAACACATAAAACACTTATTTGTGATATTTTTATCATTTTGATGCATTTCTGAGTGTTTTCAGATGTTTTTGCAGTTTAAATGGTACAAAAATGATGAGTATTTAGACACTCATCATCTGCCATAGTTGCCATCAACAATGTAGGTTCATTGTCTTCTTCTACAATGTTCGTCTCTTCTTCTTCATCATTCTCTGGACAATTTCTAGCAACATGTCCAAACTTGTGGCAATTATAACATTCTACACCTCGTTTTCCTTTCTTGAAACGGTTTTGATCTCTAGAGTTTTTCTTCCTCCAATCACGATCATCTCCATCCTTGTTTCTAACATTTGTTGCCTTTTCGTCACACCAATTGTCTTGAGACGAATTAACTCTTCCTTGTTCACTGTTCTTAAAACCTTTCCTATGACTAGACATGTTGCGATGTTTTGTGAACAATAACTTATCCTGATTGTCACTAGGGCTTCCATCAAAGAGGTTCACTCTTTCCTCAAAGGCTTTCAGTATACCAATTGTCTCATCTAGTGTTGTATTTTCTAGATCAGAAAATTGTTCTATGGCTGCTACAATCTGTATAAATCTCTTCGGTACGGAACTTAGAAGTTTTCGTACTAGAGTTGCCTGATCAAATGTTGATCCTAAGCCACTAGCCCTTGTAACAATACTATTGAGCTTTGCCTAGAAAGCATCAATACTATCATCTTCTTTCATCTTTAACATCTCAAATTCCGTTTTGAGAGTTTGTAGTCGTGCCTTTTGCACCCTATCTACACCTATGTGCCTAGTTTGTAGTGCTTTCCAAATTTCTTTTGCACTCTTACAACTAGCCACTTGTAAAATCATATCCTCTGGTAATGCCTGGTAAAGATATGCAGTTGTAGCCATATCTTTCTTTATATCCAGTTCTTCATTACCCTTAGGTTCTATTATTTCCCAAAGCCCGTTTGCCCTTAGTATGGTTTTTATACGCAGAGCCCATACTGTGTAGTTTGTAGGTTTTAAAACAGGACATTGAAATTGGGTAAATGATGTAACCTCTTTGTGAATTATGATTTCCTTGTTTTTATCCTTAGTCATTGTGCTAAAACTATTCCTAACTCTAATAGGGAATTTATAGTAGGAATCTGGGAAATCCTATAATTCAACTAGGAATCAAAATAAATTCTAATATTAACTATATCTAATTAAGACTAAAAAAAGAAATTCAGATTTTAGTTTGGAATATAAAACCCGAATTTGACGATTCCTCCACGATATGATTTCTAACCGGTAGGAACACTCGAATGTGTTCTCTTCCTCCCTTGTACAATCAACCAAACGCCCCTCTTGGTGTCTTTCTTTTTTTCTTTTGTTCGAACCAGAAAGCATCAAACTCTTCCCTTTGTTTGTTTTTCTTCGAAGTAGTAAACAAAAAATGTTCCCCTTCCTCCTTTTTCCTTTTCGAACCACCAAAACACCAAGCCAATGTTTTGTTTCTTTCTGCCCTTCTTCGAAACACCCCAAAACAAAACACCGAACAACTTCCTATTCGTTTCTTTTCGAACCACCAAACACAAAAGGTCTTCTTTTGTTTTTTTTCGTACCAATGAAAAACAAAAATTGTTCTCCTTTTGTTTTCTTTTTCGAAATCAGTAAACACAAAAGATGTCAATCCTTTTGTTTTTTTTTCGAACCAATAAACACCAAAAGTGTTTCTTCCTGCTTTTCTTTTCGAACCAGCAAACACCAAAAGTGTTTCTTCTTCTCTTTCTTTTCGAACCAGTAAACACCAAAAAAAGTGTTTCTTCTTCTCTTTCTTTTCGAACCAGTAGAACACCAAAAAAAGTGTTTCTTCTTCTCTTTCTTTTCGAACCAGTAGAACACAAAAAAAGGTTCTTCTCTTGTGTTTTTTTTCTCCTACAAAACGAACACGCCCCTAGTGTTCTTCTTCTTCCGCCCCTGTTCTATTCGTCCAAAGGACGGCCTGTCCTTTCCTTGTTTCTGCCCGAACCAAACAGCCCCTTTGCTGCGTTTTTTTTTGGTTCCAGAAACTTAACCCCAAACACTTCTCTCTCCTTCGTTCTTGAAGCGTTAAAACACAGGCCTCTGATGCCAATTTGTTGTCCCAGCGGGGTCTTCAAACACGAACACGAACAAGTAATAACGAAAGTAACAACAATATGATTCAAACAGCTTTTTATTGAATCAAGTATTTGGTTTACAAGAGTAATTGTACAAATCTGGTTTCTATGCTAAACATAACTATCAAGGCTATATATACACGTATGAATGAAGCGACATCTTTCTTCCTTGCGCCTCCTGCTTTTTCACGAAACGTTTGGGTTTGACCCGTTTCTTCCAAGATAACCGTCGTTGCAGTTTTTTGGTTTAGGATAAACCTATTTGGTCCTTGTGCGTTCTAAAGCGTACATGTAGCCCCTCGTTCTTTTTCTTAAACTATAATGAACTCCTAAACATTGAGCCATGACTCAAGATTAGTCCAACATTTTAGCTGGTAAAGGATATTATTCATTAACATCTGTAGAAAAACATACGTTATACTTAGATAGTGCCGTATTTTGCTAACGTGTTACGAAGAAAGGGAAAATATTTGGTTATCGTACTTTCTTATTTTTGCTCTTTTTGCTTAACACAACTGTTAAATACACCTGTCCATATTTGAGTATAACTTGCGAGACGTAAGACATTTTGAACGGTTTCGCCGATTGCTGGATGAAAATCGTGAAAATAATAATCATTATGGACTTGTAAGTATTATAACCAAAGTAGCTGCAAAAGTTTAATTACTAAAGCGAACAATTTTATACATTACATTGCTATTCTAACGAGATAACCCAAAAAAGAAAGAACTACTAAAAAATATACCTAGTCCTTGAAATTTAGTGTTGCTATGACCCTTCAATTAGGGCTGGGATTTGGGAATTGATTTTCGTGTTGGTTACATTGTGGAGATTCGGGAATTGAATCGATTCATGTAATGTAACAAGTTTTTCCAGTTTTATTATTCTTGGGAGTTGGAGATTAATACTATACAATTCATTCAATACGTAATATGTGATATACAATCAGTTTGCCGTTGTTTCAAAGTTTTTAGATACTTATAATATTTGTTGCACATTTTAAATTTCTTCTTTTTAAATGACTTGTTTTGTAGTCACTGCACGACCCGGATTGTGCATGGACTGATATTCGAGATGAGAGAGTATTCATAAAGCCTTATATATACGTAGACACGTAGTAGTAAACTAAAATTATAATACGTAGTAATTTTTTCTTCTATTGTGACTGAAGTATGTGTTTTAACTGTGATTCACGAGTCATGACACTCACGTAAAGTTAAACTCTTCAAATAACTTACAAACTAGATCATTCTTATTACATATTTGTGGCCGGGACTTATCTCAACGGATTAAGGGAAACCAAACTTGAAACACAAACGTGTATGTTTATAAATGTTGATCATCAGATAGGAATATTCGATCTACGTCACACATGGAATATGCATTGATAACTCACAGTTCTTAGTCTAAGTCGTCTTTGTTGGCGGGCTGCTGGCAAGCAACTAGTAAGGGCTGCTTTCAGTCTTCATTGAAGTTTTTTAGCTTAGAAGCTTAATAACCACATAAAACACAAACTTTTTAAGTCTTTATTCTTATCTTCCACATGTATTCTTGCATAGCTATTATTCTTATCATGACAGTCAACTATAACAGCAACACTTAAAATAAATGCACATGAATGAATGCTTAGTTGTATGATCGAAGAACCCGAGCTCTAGAAGGACTTGAACAGTTGGACATCGACCCGTTTGATTCCCTGGTTGAATTATCCATTTTATCGGCTAATACTATATACGTGATGCTTCTTAAGTAAGCACTAATTTCTTCTCTTCTTTTGGGTCTTTTTGCCCGACTAATACGTTTACAGTTTTTTACTACTTGTAGGGGAGGAGTGAGTGAGTAAAAGGTGCAGGGTTAAATAGGATTTAACTTTTGGGTTAACACTGAATTGTCATTGTTGTCATATTTCAAGCAAAACATATGAATCACAACACTCTGGCATACCTTTAATAACCGATTATACCCACATGTTAAACGCTGTCCCACTAAATTACCCTTTTGTTACCTCATATTTTCCATTTAATACAAAGGTTTAAGTGGTGGCTCAAGGCGAGGGGCCGTTGTAATATGTTTTGTATTTGGCTAGTTGGCATCTCTAAATGCTAAATAATTTATTGAAAGTGATTTGTATTACCAAAAGCAAAATGGGACCATGAGATCGATACTAGTATTACTTGGATATGAAAATGAATAGTGTTCATGTAAACAAGCAAAGAATAAGACAGTTTTTGATTTCAAGTTTCCACCTTTGGTAAAAGTATGATATGTACATGCCTTTTGTCCAAATTGTAATATTGTAAGAAGGAAAGTATTTTCGAATGTTAGATCATATAAAACTATATGTTGCTTGATATTAGATTCTATTGAACTCTTTATTTATTGTCACGTCAAAGTTAGCTCATTATCTTCTCACTAATCACTCACATTTCCTTGATAACATTACTCACAATGAAATTTACTCTATTGAACTCTTTAGTTAAGACTAAAACATACACAATTACGATACTCACACATACACACTCATCTGCTCTTTATTCTAGCCACCACTGTGACAGAACCAACACCAAAATCACTCTCTCACCCGCCAGGGGAGGGAGACGTAACGGTGATCGTGCATGATCACCGTGCCTTACAAGTGCTCCCCGCTGCACCCAGGCTTATAAATGACATTTAACTAATTGAAAATGGCATTATGTATTACGAGTATTGTAACTATAAAAGGTTGTTAGTATTATCTTTGATGTTATTTTATAACTTTAGATAAGTTGATATAGATTTCTTAAACATAGAGGGGTTACCTAATAAAATTGAAGAAGGTGGTAGGATCCCATGCCCTAAGCAAGTTGTATTTGTAGGGTCAGAGAGCCCTTAACCATATGGCGTTAGCTCTTATCTCAACCTCATATTAGACATTCACAAAATTATTGGGACCTATCTTTTCCCTATTGTTTCTCCTCTGACCAACAGTTTCCTTATTATTGATTGTTTTGCCAGTGAAAAGTGTTCACATTTTAAGAGTAGGTCTGTACACTATTGTAATTCCTTAATATTATATGTTTGTAATTGCCCTGAGGAGTTTGTTGAAGTGGTGGAAGTTTCTCAAAAATAATATAAAAGTCGTGAATCTAAATTAGCCTAGCTTCTATGTGATCATCAAATGTGGTAAAAATGGATTTAAAGGTCTTGATTGTTATTCGGTAGGGGTCCGAGGCTTTGTCCAACTAATATATGTAAAATGCAGTTTGATTGTCATTTTTCAATCATCAATGAGGTGATCATTTTAGCATCTAGTAAACTCGGTTATTCAATGGTTTGTTACTTTCTTTGTTAATGGTCAAATTGTATGTCTAATACGTTCCAAGAATGGAGAGTCATCTATCTAGTTTCCATTTTAACTTGAAAGTTATTTTGTAAAGGTTTGATTCATATATTAAGGATAAAATCAATCTAAGTATATCAATATGTCATCCTTATGATGACAAGCAAATAATCCATATGATTCTTAAAGTTTAACAACAAAAACACAATAATTAATGTGTAACGTGAAAGGATACATAAGTAGATGCTACATTTTTGTTAGACCAAAAGAAAGTAGCCTAACTTTTAGTTAAGGCTATATAAGCAGATATATTATGCAATATATTGGTTCGAAATTTTTATTTTAACCTATGAATGATTCCATCTTAGTTACCTACAAATGAATTGCCAATCAAGCATGAATAAGTAGATGATATCTTTCCAAGAATTAAAAAGTTTATGGGTAGGGCTTCAAACGAGCCGAAATGAGCTCGACCACAACAAAGTACAGATCAACTTGAGAATGTTAACCACAGCTCAAAAGCGATTAATGCAATCTAATATTTCAAAACATTATAACACCAATAGAGCTCAAAATGCTTGACTCGAAATCAAGTCATGTTGGTATCAACATTAAAGTTCTTTTATAAAGTTTGATGAAATGATAATGCAAAAAAGGAAGTTTCAATACTTCATGTTCAAGATTTAAAAGCTAAAAGATATAATCACGCTGAAACAAACTACATATTTTCAGAAAGCCCATAACGTATTCACGACTGTTACCCGAAAAAGATCTACTATTATGAAGTTACAATATTTAAATGCCTTTTTAAAACTTTGAAAAATGAAAACATCCACTATATATACATGAAGAAAGACTTGAAGCTACATTATCCTAAGCTTCACATGCAACACAACACAACATAACAAAAAGTGTCCATCCACCAAAATTCCTTCCCCTTTTTACCTTCTTCCCACCAAAAACCAAAACCAAATTATACCCATCTTCCCAATGGCTTTTTTCTCCACATTCAACCCATTTCTACATGTTTTTATATCTATTTTAATCTTGCATTTCGTCGTATTAGCTTCATCGGTTCGAGTAGCGCGTCGTCCTATCAAAACACGTACTATTCGAAATTTGCCAATTCCTCAGTCTAACCAGACACAATGTGCTTTGTTTATGGGTTCATGGGTCCATGATGAAACCTACCCGATTTACCAAGCTTCTTCTTGCCCCCTTATTGATCCTGAGTTCAATTGCCAAATGTATGGAAGACCCGACTCAGATTACCTCAAGTATCGTTGGAAACCTGCCAACTGTGAACTCCCTAGGTTAGTATCAAATTGTATTACTAGCTCATGACAAGTAACATATTGTCACGTTAGCAATTTTAACCTTTTGGACGTCACATTAGCCCAGTTTTAGAAAATGGGCTAATGTCACATCAAAAGTTATAATTACCATATTGGTACATTTAAAAAATATGTACGTATTAGTGTATTACGTGTGTATATATATATATACGAGGAAAGTGAATATGTGATTGTTTGTGCAGGTTCAATGGACTCAACTTTCTAACAAAGATGAGAGGGAAAACAGTTATGTTTGTTGGAGACTCATTGGGACGAAACCAATGGGAGTCATTGATTTGTATGACATGGTCAAGTGTACCACAATCTGCCACAAAGATCATCCGAGGCGATCCTCTCTCCACATTTAAGTTTTTGGTAAAAAAAAAAAAAAAAAAAACTAATAATCCTTTACTACCATGTAACTTAAATTTAACTAGAGTAGATTGCAAAAATTGTAATGTGGTTTAATCAAATTGCAGGTTCAATTCTCAACTTTTTAAAAGTGTAGCGACCGTCTTTGCGAGAAAATTTGAGTTGCATATTTAGTTCTTGGCCATAGTTAAATGATCAGAATGTCCTCGTCTTCGATCTCTAAATGGCCAAAAATTAAAGATATGTTAGTCATTTAATTTTTGTCATGGACTAAATATGCAACCCAAAGTTCTTCACAAAAACGGCCGATGCACTTTCATAAGATCGAGATTGAACGTGTAATTTGACCAAATCACAAGGACGAGTTTTGCAATTTACTCATTTATCTATAGGTAGGTAACTTCTAACCTGTTTTATGAAAATCAATTATTAGGATTATGGGGTCGATGTGTCGTTTTACCGAGCACCTTATCTGGTCGACATCGACGCCGTTGATGGTCGAAGAGTGCTTAAATTGGAGGACATTTCTAAGAATTCGCGAGCATGGATGACTGCTGATGTTCTTATGTTTAATACCGGACATTGGTGGACTCATAAAGGAGCACTTCAAGGGTAAGTTTTGTACGTAGGTTAATGTATTCATGTATTTAACCAAAAGTAATAAAATAATACGACTACGTCATGAGTTATGACAAAAGTTGTTACATGATATTAAGTGATGTTGGTACAACTATAATAATGTTAAATTTTTTCCTACCTCACTTTTCACCAACAAGTTGAAATTTGTTACAAAAAATATTTAAAAATGTGAATTTTTAAAGTGTGATCGTGTAGTTTTTTCAAAGTAAGATGCCGACTTAGGAAAACTAAATATATTGTTGTTGTTTCAAGTTGGAATTCTTGTTCACAACTTGTAATTTAAGAGTCATGAAATGTGAATGAGCTTTTGTTGTTTAAAATTTTATTTTAGCTTATGAAAATTAAATGTACGTGTTATTGTTGTTACAAGTTTTTAAATCAGATTTAATTCCATTAAAGACTAATAGTGGTGTATGACATTTGACTTTTATTGGTGCTCAAGTGTTTGAAACTTAATAATATTTGATGAAATTGTAAATAAATTGAAATAGAGATTAACCTTGCACCAATTAACGTTATTTCATTTGGTACCAAACAAGCTAGCTAGTTTTTTCATAAATAAATAAATGATCACTGTAAATATATAAACTACTACGAAGTTTTTTTTAAGGACCCTAGAAAAATAAATTTGGTGGTGGTGCAGGTGGGACTTGATTGAGTCAGGTGGGTCAGTTTATCAGGACATGGATCGGTTGGCTGCACTACACACGGGCCTAAAGACATGGGCCCAATGGGTTGATTCTCATGTTGCTATCACTACCAAAAGAATCTTCTTTCAATCAATATCTCCTACTCACTACAAGTAAGTTCTTACTATCGTATTCGTATTTATAACTGTTTAAAAATAAGCCGTAGGACGTATATTTCCTGATGTAAGCTAACAGATTACAAGAAATGTAAAAATCATAGGTTTTTATCGGTGACAAAAAGGTTACTATAGTATCAAGTTACGCGACTGGATAAATGGTTGGAGTTTTGGAAACTATTAAGATATGAACTACAAACAACCAAACAAAAACTCGGCTTGAAAACACTTATTTATCTAGAAGTTAATAAATAGGTTATAATACAGTACCAAATATCACCATCATATAATTGATATCTAAGTACAAAATTGAAAAGTTGATGTGTAACAATGCACGCAATATTTATTATGTACAATTTAACTTCCATGAATAATTTTTTTGGTACAATAGTGAAAAGTAAATGATACTGAAATAGAAAGTGAGAAAAGGATATAATGGTTTAAGTTCAACCAATAATTAGCTGTCCAAATTGGACCCAGTATTATTGGCCTAATTCCTGGCCACAATCTATTGAGCCCCACTGCAAATGTTTAAATCTATTCATGTTTTAGTTCATACGATATACACTATTGTTGTAATACTAGCCGGGTATCCGCGCACAGCGGCGGCGATAAGTATAGTTATATGTGTTTGCTTACCTGTTTAGTGAATTCGTTTCAGAACACTTCGAATGTATATGTGTTAGTTGTAAGTGTTTGTTTGGGTTACGTAACTTTCCGTAGAAGCTTTCCCGACATCATTATTCCCCATATAGAAATACCCTCAATTCTCTTACGCGTCAAACACTACCCCAAAGTATATGATTTTGATTTAATCAAGATTATATTGATTGAAATAAATTAAATAAAGGTTAAAGTTGTAAAATTTGAATTAAAATAAAATAAACCCATTAAAAATATAAAAACTAAAACTCATAAAAATATATCAAAATGGATGTTGAATTAAAGAGCATAAAATTTTAGAAAATATGGTGAAATTAGATTATAAAAAAATAAGTAGATAAAAAGATATTTTAATTTAAAATTAAAGATGAATTTTTAGTTGAGAAATGACACATGTCATTTTATAATTGGAGCTCTTTATCTTAATTTTTAGTGGTTAGGAGTTAGGTTTGGAGTTTGTTAGAAGTTAGGCTTAGAGTTTGTTAAGAAGTGACACATGTCATCTCATGATTGGAGCTCCTTATCTTAATTTTTTGTTAGAAAAACTCTTTCCATAATAAGCAAGTAAAAAAGTCTGAATTTTTAAGCCTTCTAATTTTAGAAGGCCTAAATGCATTATAAAGTAGTATTTGTAATATTATTTTCTTGTAAGTATACAACATTAACAAATTTCGACACTGACTTAAAAAGTGTGTGTTTTTATCTATTGTATTAGGTTTCTTTTTTCTTTCATGAAACCGTAGCTGTTGTAAAAGGAAATAGGTATACTTACAACAGCTACGGTTTCCTGAAAGAACATCTACGGTTTTGATATCACACATTTGCGATGTTCAAGTCTAGTCTTAATTTGCGATGGATTCTTGTTCTTAAGTTTCTATGACGCATGTCAGTTTCTTCAGTGACAAGTGATTGTTAGGTCTGGATATATGTCTAGTTTCATGACTAAATTTATGTGACAATATATTGTTGGGTTCAGTTGAAAAACGCACTTTGTTTTTTTTACAAACTAATAAAACACTAATACGTGTTTATGCATAAAAGTATTCACATATATAGACATCACAAGTTCACAATCAATCCTTTTTTCATATCTATATAATTCCAGTTTTATGTAGACTTTAGAATGTACATTACTAATACGAACATTTTATGTATTTCAACATTTTTACCTTTGAAAGAGTAAAGATATCCCACATGGGGAAATAATAAATTCAAGTGGTTGATATAATTCTTGCTTCTTGTTTCTTGTGGTTGCCTTTTTGCATTAAACTCATCAACTGTTTTTGTGTCAAACTTCTTTACCATAATAACTTCAACTTGTCGGTGGACAATTTTACAGCCCATCAGAATGGAGTGCTGGTGCCACAAGCATTGGAAAAAGTTGCTATGGCGAAACAAGCCCAATGAGCGGATCCGCCTACCCCGGGGTGTACCCAGACCAAATGAAAGTCATTGACAATGTGATCCAAGAAATGCAAAATCCAGCATACATACTAGACATTACAACCCTTTCGGCTATGAGAAAAGACGCACACCCGTCAATTTATACAGGGGACTTGAGCCCGGGCCAACGGGCTAACCCAGACCACGTGGCTGATTGTAGCCACTGGTGCCTTCCTGGCTTGCCCGATACATGGAACCAACTATTTTATACTGCTTTGTTGTTTTAGCATAATGTATTTATGGTGTTTGTGTATAGGCAGTTTTCCTTTAAAAAAAATTATCAACTATAGTTTTCATAGCTACTTTTAGAATCAATTAAGTTATGGTGTTTTAGGATTAAAATATTTGTATGCACCTTCAATCAAATGTAATTTGTGTGCAATTGTTAAAGAACTTGGCAGTTTGCTGTTAATTATGTATCTTGGGTGTTTTGTGGTTGCTTTAACATTCTAACTTCAGAGAGTCGAAACTTGAAACAAGTTTTTATCAGGGCCTAAGATTTGATAGCTTGTTACTAAACTATAATTGTTACTTCCTAAATGTCAATGGATATCGGCATATCATTCGATCTTGAAATTGGTTAGCTTGTGTGTGATATCAATATGCTCACATAAACGTGTATTCGGAAAACATGAGTTTGTGTGATCTAATGTGATCTAACATCCACATTTGTACGTTTAATGATCTCATACCCGTAGTTTGGATTTTCGATTACCATTCAAATTAAGCTTCCAAAAAGATGTGAGGAGATAAAAAAAATTTAGACCATTTCTTAAGTACCTCCATCAGTTAGATCATAGTACTTTTCCTTGCAAGGTAGAGCCTTGGATCCAACAATCTCTCTAATATCCACAAATTCATATACTCTACCATCGGCCCATTGCTCAGACCCACCTTGTAACATAGAGGTCCTCTTTCCGTAAGTATACTAATAAACCATTAGCATCACCCGGACCTATTTGAAACTTGATTGCCACATACTCTTTTTCGTGTTTACTCATCACCATAAACCTCAAAAACAAATATGGATTGTTTGTTCCTAATGTTCCGTAAGTATACTAATAAACCATTAGGAATGAACAATCCCTCAGACTATACTTACAATTTCTTATTCCTTAATCTCTTCGTAAGTATACTAATAACCATTAGCATCACCTCGACATGTTTGCAGCCTAATTACCACAAACTCTTTTTTGTGTTTGAGACTAAAGTTTGGTACTTATTACCATTCACCATCAGGAATGAACTAATGAACAACTATACTTACGAATTTCTTATTCCTTTCCTCTCAAAGTATACTAATAAACCATTATCATTACTCCAACATCTTTGAATCGCGGGACTGTTTGAAGCTTTATGACCATTATGTATAGAATTATGATCACAAGACCGAGAGTGTAAACACTATCGATTGTGAGATTTCGGTTCTACCGAAATCTCTAATCGGATAAAACTCAGATTTGAACTTGAGAATATGTTTTATTAGTTATGGACAGAACCAGAAATCGAAATATATGACCAAAACCGATGGTGGTTACAACCGCTATAGCGTTAAATTAACCGCCAAATCGGTTTAATTTTAGGGTTAAAATTATCGAAATTTTATTTTCTAGTGCGTTTTAAAGACTTTTTTTTCCCACGCGGGGCCGCCTCTGGACTCCTAAGTGCGTGGGCGCCCGGACTGGCATTCTGGCTTCACCCCGAATAGCAATCATAATAACGTCATACAAGTGTGCACTCCGCACAACCCCGACTTGTTGAACATTTATCATGATTACACATTGGTCACCTAAATTAATCCATTACACTTAATAATAGGTGATGCAAAATCACCAACAATCCTCACCCATTTAAGTGTAATCTTGATTAACTTAAAACAAACTCATAACAAACAACAAAAATGATGCATAAATGAAATGTCGAGACGATTGAATTTCACATTAGTACATTAACATTCAAATATTGAATATAAGAGTGTCACTAAGGATTGAACTCCTTCTATTCATAGTGAATACATGAAGATAATATATACAACAGTTTACACATTCACATGTTCCACTTGACACTATGTTTTACTAGCTTGTGTCCTATCCTTCAATAAGCATATCAAAGCCAAGTCCCAAGCTTCTTGGGCGCTAAACTTCATGCTTATATAGGTGGTTCTTTACTCTTGCACTGCACATGCAATTTGTCAAAACCATTAAGAAATATAATTTCAACCTCCTTTATCTTGCGCTCAACACATACCGTGGGATGATGTAATTATGTGTTCCAATCCAAAGATATCAAGCTTTCCTCATTGAATTCAGCATTTAACATTACGTTAGATGGGAATGGGTATCTTGATACAAGGATTTAATTAGGTGGACTTTAAACCCATCCCAATAGCCGCCTTGCGTATGAGATCTCTTGCTAACCCTTTGGTTAAATGGTCGGCTAAATTCAGTTGAGTTCTTACAAACTCCACAGATATCACACCATTCATGATAAGCTCACGAATCATGCTATGTCTAACACCTGTCTAGACTTCCATTATACACTTGACTATAAGCCCAGCCAAGGTAGCAGACTATCACATCGATAGAAATGGTAGATATCGGTTTAGGCCACAAAGGAATTTCATAAATCAAATTCCTCACCACCGACTTCATTACCACTGCCTAAAGCAACAAATTCAGACTCCATAGTTGAGTTTGTAATACAAGTCCTGCTTTTGAAGCCCAAGAAATAGATCCTCCTCCAAGAAGGAATACCCAACCACTCGTAGAAGAGTGATCCTCTATGTTATTTATCCAAGCTGGCATCGAATAACCTTCTAAAACAGAAGGATAACCACTATAAGTTAAACCATAATCCATGGTTCCTTTCAAATCTTGAAATACTCGACCCAGAGTGCCAATGTAGAGCACCAGATTGCTAGTGTATCTACTAAGCTTTCCCACAGCAAAAGCTATATATGGTCTAGTGCTAATCATGGCATACATATCCAATAGCTCTAGAGTATTCCGGTTGAGACCGATTTCCTTTATTAGGTCGAAACTTCAATGTAGGATCTACAGAGTATAAACAGAGAACAATTAGCAAAGTTAAACTTTGTCGATTCTTCTCAATATAGTGTGATTGAGAAATAGAGATACCCTTGTTTCCTCTTTTGATTCTAATACCAAGAATCACCTTTCTCCTAGATCTTTCATATCAAAATTAGATGACAATAATTCCTTTGTTTTATCAACTTGATCTTGGTCAGTACCAAAGATCAACATGTCATCCACATATAAGCAAATTATCACTCCTTTACCAGAAGCATCAAATTTGCTATACACACACTTGTCAGCTTGGTTTAAAGAAAAACCATTAGACAAGACCACATCATCAAACTTTTGATGCCATTGTTTTGGTGCTTGTTTCGGACCATACAATGATTTCTTCAATTTACATACCTTGTTTTCATGTCCAGGCATCACAAACCCTTCAGGTTGTTTCATGTAAATTTCCTCATCCAAATCACCATTTAAGAATCAGCTTTTACATCCATTTGGTGAATAACTAGATCATGTATAGCTGCAAGAGCTAACAATAATCTAATAGTGGAAATCCTAGCAACAGGAGCATAAGTATCAAAGAAGTCAATGCCCTCCTTTTGTCTAAAACCTTGGATAACCAATCTGGCTTTATATTTATCTATGCTTCCATCCACTTTCATCTTCCTTTTAAGGATCCATTTACTTCCTAATGCTTTGCATCCAGGAGGCAAATCAGTGACTTCCAAGTATCATTCGCATGATAGAATCAATCTTACTTTGAATTGCTTCTTTCCAGAAAGCAACATCCCTAGAAGCCATTGCTTCACTCAAAGTCCTTGGATCCTCCTCAATAATGAGGCAATATTCACATTGAGATAAAGTCGTATCTCTTGTTCGTTCAACTAAATAAAGTTGAAAATCAGACCCAAAAGACTTAGCTTTTCTTGTCCTAGTGCTTTTCCTAGGAACAGATGGACCAGGTACATCATCAATACCTTCAACATCATCTTCAACTATCTTACTAGAAGATGGCTGAATCATACCTCTTGGTCTTGGTATAGACGTAAACCGTTCTTCATCAAATATTGCATCTCTTGACTCTATTATAGAGTTCACCGACACATAATCATTAGGTTCTATAACATAAAACCTATAACACTTGGAATGCTCAGCATACCCAATGAAGATACAATCTATACCTTTTTCACCCAGATTTTTCATTTTGGGTTCAGTCAATCTTACAATTGCTCTACAGGCCAAAACCCTCAAATAAGTCAAATTTGGTACCTTCTTGGTCCAAATTTCATAAGGTAAAGTTGTTTTTGTTTTTGTTTGGAGTTCTATTCGAATATAACAGTCCGTCAACATAGCCTCACCCCAAAACCCTTCACTTAGAATAGGATAACATGGAATTCACCATTTCCTTTAAAGTCCTATTCTTTCTTTCAGCCACATCATTCTGTTGTGGCGTGTAAAGAGCCGTGGTTTGATGTATTATTCCAGTTGATTGAAAATAAACTGGATCATAATACTCACCACCTCTATCAGTACGAAATACTTTTATTAAATCTTGTCTTTGAAGTTCTACTTCTTGTTTATAAATTTTAAATTTATCTAGAGCTTCATGTTTAGCATGCAGATGATAGACATAACAATATCTAGATGCATCATCAATAAAAGTAATGACATACTTATTATGTCCTAGTGAAGGATTGGCATGAAAATCACATAAATCACTATGTATGAGATCTAATACTTTGCTTTCCCTGTTAACATACAAGTTTTGCAACTTTCATGTGTCATATCAAAAGCAGGTATTAGACTCATTCTAGACATATCTTTCATTATCTTGTAATGAACATGTCCTAGTCTAGCATGCCATAATTCAGATTTACTTAAACCATTACTATGACTAGAAGTAACCATACAAGCAGAATCATTAAACAAAGGATAATTCAAATTTAATCTAATCATTCCATTACATACATAACCAAATCCAACAAAGGAACCATGTCTTGACAAGATATACTTGTCACTTTCCAACACTTGTTTGTAGCCAAACTTATTCAACACAATTTCAGAAACAAGATTCTTGCGAATCCCGGGTACATACAATACATTATCTAAACATAAAGTTTTTCCAGAAGTAAAAGTTAACATAACACGCCCTATTCCTTTGATTGGTTCGGTTGCAACGTTTCCCATCTTTACACATGAGCCATCTTCAATTGGATTACATACTTGAAACCAACGAAGATCATTGCAAACATGACATGTCGCACCCGAATCAACCCACCAAGAAACTTGATCATCCTGAATATAAAATGCATCAGAAATTACAGAAACATAATGTAAAACATTATCAAAATTCGTACAAAATCGAATTATAACCTTGTTGCTTATCGGGATCCTTAGACCCACTAGGACCAGCGCCATTATTGCCCTTTTTAGAGCGACAATTCTTCTTCATATGACCAGGCTTGTTACATTTCCAACAAGTCAAAGTACCCTTTTTGTTGGCAAATTTATCATCACCACCTTTGAACTTTCTTTTGTTCTTGTTATTGTTAAAATTGTTTTTAGAATTTTTGACTCCATCTCCTTCAACCATGTTAATAGAAGAAGATCCAATTTGGTTCTTTCCTTTAGGATTATTATCAAGTTCCTGATTACGTAATCCTTCCTCAATTCGTAGATGAGAACCGAGTTGAACCAAATTTAACTCTTCCTTTTTATGTTTCAAATCATGTTTGAAATCTCTCCGGAAGGAGGCGGTTTATCAATGATAATTGCAACCGAGATGGCTTCATCCATCATCAAATTATGTTGGGTATACTGTCCCAAAATCCTTAACATCTCATGATATTGTTCCATGACAGGTATCAACCATCTTGTAATTCATAAAATTACTCACAAGAAACTTCTTTGCGAAGCATCTTCGCCATGTATTTGGATTCTAGAGACTCCCACAGTGCCTTAGCAGATTCAGCGTTTTGATGGATATCAAATAAGGAGTCGAACATACCGTTCGAATGTGACCACGGCATATGTAGTCGTCATTTTCCCACTTCATCCTCTTCCTGGTCGTCTCCAAAGCTTCATTCTCATCCCATTCCGGACTGGGTGTACTCAGAACATACACAACTTTCAAGGTGGTAAGAAGAAAATGCATCTTCTTTTGCCAGGCGGACGAAAGTCCGCCCTTCAAACTTTGCCAACTTATCGAACTTGCTCGTCATGTCCTTCATGATTCTCCGTTCGTCATGATCACATAATACTTCAATCTTTGTTAGGAAATTATGATCACAGTAATCTGAGAGTCGTGTAAACACTATCAGATTGAAGTATTTCGGTGGTTCTACCGAAATCTCTAATCGGATAAAACTCAGATTTGAACTTGAGAATATGTTTTGTTAGTTATGGACAGAACCAGAAATCGAAATATATGACCAAAAACTGATGGTCGGTTACAACTGCTATAGCAGTTAAATTAACCGCCAAATCAGTTTAATTTTAGGGTTAAAATTACCGGAAATTTTATTTTCTAGTGCGTTTTTAACATAGCACTTTATACCAGCCGCTGCCTTCGATTCCAGCTGCGCCCCCTGGACTTCTGAAGCCGGGTCTGCGCCCCATGGACCTGCTATGGGGCGCGCCGACTCCGTCATTCGGGCTTCACCCCGAATAGCAATCATAATAACGTCATACAAGTGTGCACTCCGCACAACCCCGACTTGTTGAACATTTATCATGATTACACATTGGTCACCTAAATTAATCCATTACACTTAAATAATATCGGTGATGCAAAATCACCAACACACACTCTTTTCGGTGTCTGAGAGTACACGCATCATACAATAAACAACATTACAACAACAAAAAAAAAAAAAAAAAAAAAAATTGGAATTGTTCAATCCTCACGGGTTTTTCTAGAGGTTTGCGAAGTTAAGAATTTCTTATTCCTTCTTCTCTCCGCATGCCTAAGACAACCCATCAGAATGAACCGGTGGACAATACCAATTATGAACACTATAGCACATATGGACCATATAAACACACTGCTATTTCCTCTGCAGGTCACTTTAATAACTCTTTTTCTTTTTGTCTTCCTTAAAAATTATTTACATTAATGATTTAGTTGTATGTTAAACAAATTTAATTCAATTGTGTAACAATGTATTACGTATTTTTTAAATAACTAACATTGCAATTAGCTAGAACTTTTATTTTTTTACATACATCACAAATATGTATCTGGACCTGAATTGATCGAATAATGAATAAAATATTAAATATGAGATGATCATGAGCCTAGAGCGTGATGACGTCAAAATATCGAGCCGCACTTGCTCTTAGATAGAACCCTTCCTTGTTGAGGTAAGATGAGCCAACTTACGGCCTTTTGTAAGGAAAATGATTAACTATTCGTATTTATGGTTATATTCAGCAAACCAACAAAAACTTATAGCATGAAGAATATAAGTTACCAAACAAAGGTTCCTAGAAAACAATTATACAACATATATCTAGTTATTGGAGATAATAAGGGTGTTGATGTCATAATTAGTGCTAAATGTGTGTTGAACTCATCAAAACTACCAAGTGTTCAAAAAAACTGCATGGTAACATATATAAATCCAACTGATAGCATATGTAGGTACAATGTATAGGAGATATGCAAGACGCTCAACTGAAAAAACAACAAAGATCATTGATCAATATTTGATCTTCAGTTACTTACTTTAAATCTCAAACACTTGCCAAGAAGTCGAAATTCTAAGCAACTAAGGGTTAAGATTACTGTGACTAAATATTGACATGAACTTTGATCTTTTTTTTTTCTTTTTCTTTTTTTTTCTTTTTTTTTTTTCTTTTTAAACTGAGATGTTACTACCTGAACTACGAAACTGAACTAGCAGGCCATGCTAATCATCTTTGTTTTGTATCAATTTTATCCGATGTCCTGGACAGAACTATCACCTATTCATCACTGTTCGATCAGCTAGTCAGCTCCATCATATAAAGTATAAAGTAACTATGCTTCTTGGCTATGTTGGATGAGCAGATTTCTTGAAATCAATAGTCGATTGGATAATTTCAAATTCCCTTGCTCCGTCAACTAAGGAGATGAGCCTATATATATAAGAGATAACAAATGTACTAGTTAATGAAAGTGAATATTGAAGGCATAAGTAGTCGATATGAAAGTATCGTTAGCAAAGTGTTCATGCTCGTTTGGCTGTATACGATATGAAAGTATCGTTTGCAACTCAGCAGATATCAATCCAATAAATGAGATATGAAACGCAAGGCTTGCAGACTTGCACTACCAACAAAAAATTGGTATGCACTGCAATGACGAATTCCCTTGGCTCCTACTGTATACTAATTTTAACCTTAAAGTTTTATGTGTGCATGCTCGTTTGGCTGTATACGTCAACCAGTGTATTTGACCACGCATTTAGTCGATGGCTCCTACTCCGAAATTTCGAATCCAAGTGCATCAGCCAAACTATGATTAACTTAAGAAATAAATAAGTTCAGACGTTCAGTGGTTGTTTTTTACATGTATGATTAATTTTATAAGTTTTAACTAATTTAAAGTGGGAAATTCCATAAAAAGGTGTAGATTGGCGGGAACACCGTGACCCCAGGTGCCTTTTGGCACCAGTCATTGTCCACCCCACAAGGAATAGCTCCGGCAACTCTCCTGACCTAGTGGGGCACCAACTAAAGCGAGAACAAGTCAAGACTTGGACCCTCAGCTCTTATCTTTAAAGTGGGAGATAATTAAGTATACTGAATCCATAAACTAGTTTCTTGTTCCTTCATAGCTTTTCATATTTGTCTAAAGCTACCAGAATTTACTCAATAACAATCAAGAAACAAAGGAGTTGATAGTGTTACAAGGTTATGATGATTGGCGGTGAAAAATACTTGCTGATCAAAAGTTCGGCATTAAATATTTTTTAAACATGCAATTTCCAACCAAACAAAAGTTTGGCATTCAACTTGCATTAATAAATATTTTAAATAATTACGTGTAGAAGAATTATAGTTTAGTATATTATCTATATCACTACTACTTATAAAGAGTGAATGACTCTCTCTCTTAATAAATATTCAGACTTTTCAGACTTCAAAGTGGTTAAGCATGATGTACAAGTCACTAAAGCCTAAAAACCTCCAACACACAAGACATAATTATCACAAAACACATACATAACCCTTCACTTTCACATCTCTCTCTCTCTCTCTAAAACCTACTCCACCAACGCCCTCTAAATCCGCCGCCGTCACTGCCAACAACATGCGTCGAATTCACCACCATCTTATTTTTATTTGACTTAGGTGATTTTGGTCGGTTGTTTTGGCTGGTAGTTTTAGTGGTTTAGGTTGTTTGGTGTTTCTAATACAGGTTTTACCGTTTTCGGGTTAACATGAATGGTGATTTTATTTTATTTATGGATCTAACTAATGCAACCCAAAAAAAAGAAAGATCTAAACAATGGAGAAGGTGGACTATGGAGAAGGTCGATGTTGGTTGTGCCAGTGATGATAGTTACCGATGAAGGAATGCTGAAAAAAGGGTATCCTAATTTCTAAGTATTAGATATGATTCTTTTTATTTTTTGCTTTACGTTATTTTGTAGTTTGATGGGTTTAGTTTTTGTTGTCTCCTTACACATGATAGTGACTGTGATGAACAAGGAGAACAAAACGGTTGAGTGGGGCGTATTGGCAATCACAACCCATACTCTTAATTATTGATTTGTCTGGGTAAAGTTTTTGAGTTTTTGGGTTGCTTTGGGTTAGCAAAAACTAAAAGAACATGTCTAATGGGTGATGGGGTTTCATGTTGCTGGATGGAGGACGGGTCAAACGCGTTGGAGATTGGGTCGATTGGGTCATGGTGTTGGCGAATAAAAAAGCAGTTTTTCTTCTTCGTTAACTGGTTCCAATGAAGAAGAATGAACAAAGTTATCTTCTTTTTACTGGTTAGATTAACTCTCAGCTTTTCAATTAAATTAAAATTAAACAAATATGGCACAACATGTTTCTGGCCACATATAAATTTGCTTGCAGCAAAAAGTAACCATAAATGTAACAGTTTATATATCCCCAACAGTTTGGTACATATTAGTAAAAACGATTAAATCACTATTTCATGAGTATCGTATTTAGTTTTATCATCTTTTAATTTATAAATTATAAACAACATCTAAAACTTTAAAGTAATAACGCATATTCTTCTCAATTAAAATCAACATTATAAGTGTAATAAATAATTTTATAAAAAAATTCAAAAGTTGTAAAAAGTAGCTGGTCAAACCGACCCGACCTGTTTGACCCATGACCCATTTGACCCAATTTAAAAATATGACATGTTTGACCCATGATCCATTTGACCCATAACCCGTTTGACCCTTGACCCACTCAACCCGACCCGACCCAATTGACACATCTGAGTGGGGGTTTATTGCTTCAATTGACAACACGGTCAAGCAAGTTAAAGAGACGAAGAATGTGATATTGTGGGTAATATGGAAGAAAGCATACAAAAAGGTATGTGATATTAGTAGTGAAGTTTTTAATGGTTTATGGTTGAACCATGGATCTATGTTTGTAAGTTTGTACTAATAGTTTCTAACCTAGGATATGATTCTTTTTGTTTGTCGTTGTTAAGCTATTGTTTCATAATTTCTGACTCAAATTATATGATCATTATATTTTGATTAAATTATTTGTATTCTTTGTGAACCTTTGTTAAACGTTGAAAATTAGCATATGTAATGGAAGTAAATACAATATAGTTTGTGTTTTTGTTATTGTAGTGAATCACCATTATTCAAGAATTTTCATATTGCGTTTCGTTGAATTACTAAATTTACACACATTCGGCTATCATCGACACATGAAAAGTCACCTTTTTATTAGTTTCTTCTCAAAAGAACCAAGATTGTAATGATTCTTTTTTCATTATATGATTTTGTATATTTTTAAAATTTCTTTGTATATTGTATATGATCCATGTTAAATTGTAAATAATATGTATTATGTAACATATGTGGAGTTAGAAAAGCGGTTGTTTAAACTTTGAATTGTTAAAAAACCAAAAAAAGTCTACAGGTAGTATTTATATATGGCAATCACATGATGATGACCATTAAAACTTGAGACTTGCTTAAAATCCTAAATGAATAGCTTGGTTAACTGATATACCTGTTCTATAGTTTTTTTTATGAGAGGAAGTAAAGGAAAGGAGAGAAATGTAAAAAAGGGGGACGAATGTAAAGAGTGTTGATATATAATTTTGTGTTCTTATGTCAAGGAAAGAAAGTGAATGGAGGCTGTAACTTTTTATATTCTTTGTTTAGCATTTTTACTACTATACCTTTCTAATGAATCGAGACCAGTGATTTGCTACTTTCATTCATACCATACAATATACACATCGAAAAGAAATTGAAAAGTGAAAACCCATTAAATTATAAGATGAAAGTTAGTAGACAGTAAATGTGTAACTTTTAAGTATCGAGACAAAAATTAACTTTGAAATTTGATTAATGGTTTGTATGATGTGAATATTCTTCTTCATTGTCAGGTCCTATTAATGGATTTATAGATGTGTGAATTATGATGTCCACGAAGCCTTTTGATTGTAACAAAACAAATATCATTAATTTGGTAGTGAGAATATCGATTTTGTTTTATTTATAAAAGTTGTGATTTTATAATCTTTCGACAGTAACAAAATAAAGATCATTAATTAGGTAGTGAGAATAGTATTATTATATTTTTTAATTTATAAAAGCTATGATTTTAGACTTTTGTTCATTAGAAAACTTAAACAAATGCGTCCAAAGAGCTAGAAGTGTAGAATTTTGATGTTACGATGGTTACGAAAAATATTTGTAGAATTTTTTGGTCAAAATGGAATGATTTTACCTTGGTGTCTTATTTAGAACTTATAATCTTTAGAAGTAAATATTATTTGATAAAATATAACATGACGTACCAAAAAAGTGTAGTTCGTAATGAAGCTTGTTCTACGGTAACATACCTACTTACGACTACACGCTACTCTTAACCACTTTGAGCTCATACCTTAATAATATTCACTAAGCTTTTATATCATCACCACTTAAAGTTATTCCCATATAAAATACACGTCATTCTTAAATGTATTGTTACAAAGAATACACAATTGAAAAACATTTGCTCGCCAAAAACTTTGATTTCAGGGTACCCGCCATTTAACGCGCGGGTACCCTGCTAGTTACTTATAATGCACGAAGGCACATCACTCTTAATTTTAAGACATACAAGAAATTAAGCATGGTTTACAACACTTTAATGCACCTAATTTTCAGAATTACAACAAAGTAAGCAAATTGTACAACAAAATAAAGCGTGGTGCATTTTAAGACCAAAATTTTATCAAACAACATTAATGCTATTAAAAACACCCTTCACCAAAAATTACAACCATTTAAGCACAATGTACAATAGCTGCAACCAATTTTTAGATTTACAACAAAACAAGCATAGTGTACAACAAAATAAGCATGATGTAATTTTCAGATTTATTTTCAGACTTACAACATTAATGATATTAAAGTGGTCAATGTTGTTAATGACTTTAATGACTACTACTTACAAGAAAAGAAACATAGTGTACAACACTTTAATGCACATAATTTTCAGACGTACAAGACAAGAAGCATAGTGTACAACAAAACACCATATTAATGTTGTTTAATGTAGTCAATTATTTGACTGGTCAATAAATACAATTAATACAGTTATTAAAACACCTTTTACATAAGAAATACAAATTATCAAGCATATTGTACAACCAAATTAAACACAATTCCTGCATTAAATTTCGCTACTGCAAATAATAAAGCACATTATGCAAATATTCAAGCCCGAACGGGCAACGGGCCAAATGGGCTTGAGCCCGAAACGGTGCGGACCAAACGGGCTCGAGCCCGAGCAGACACGGGTCAACGGGTTCGAGCCCGAATGGGCATGGGCTATACGAAATTCTTGATATCCGTAAATTTATTGTTAAAAAGAACATAATAAACTAAAATACATTATTCATCGAAAAATTTTATTTCAGAGTACCCGCCGCTGCAACGTTGGGGTACCCTGCTAGTATAACATTAACCATTTGTACATATTGCATGTTAGCGTATTTTTTGTTTTTTAAAACAGAGGAAAAGTCTTCCTACATCTTTAATGCTCCCTCCGTCCCATATTAACTGTCCACTTTGAATTTTCTAAGTCTTTCATTTCCAACTTTGTCCTTAAATATTTTTAATTGTGTTATATAATATGTGGAGTCCCAAACCTTGGATCTAGAACACTTAGATTGTAAACGTGTAGTTGCCTTGGATGGTTCCAAAACAACAATGAGAAACTTTGTTGTAGATACACACAAGTATGCGGAATCTACTTGAATGTATTTAGAAGATTCACTACTAGAAAAAGGGGCAACACCTACAAATTTTTCCTAGGAAATTACCTACGAAATTCCGACAAATTTCCTACGGATTAAGAGAGACATTATTAGTGACTATTTTCCTAGTAATTTCCTAGCGATTACTGACGGATATGAAACTCTCACAAATCCGTTGGAAATAGTGACAGTTTTCCTAGGGATTTCCGACGTATAATATGGCGTCGGAAATCCTTAGGAATTTTTCAACTATTTTCCTAGGGATCTCCTAGTGATTGACTAAAAATCGTTAAAAATAGTGATAATATACGCCGCTCTTATTATACATACATACGTGTCTATATTAGGATGATAACTTATCATATGATGTCAAAAAAGTATGAGCTAGGGTACAAACATAAAACGAGTGTAAATGTGTTTACGATTATGTATAACCCTATTTCCGTGTGCATATGCATGTGTTAGTATAAGTACGACAATGTATGACTGTTTGTTTATAGGTAGTTTGTATGTATGTATGAATGATAGGATGTAAAGTGTCTATTTTTGTGTTTGTATGCTAAACTATATGGATAAACATGTGTAATGTATGTGTTTATATACGTAGACAAACATTTAGATAACTAATTCATGTAAATATGAATGTACGGGACTATATAACATGAGTCACACTTTTGCATAATGTTTTCTAAACGTTTGACAAAAAAAGACTAGGAAATCCATAGGTGATGGTTGCAATTTCCTAGGGATTTCCGACGGATTTTATTAGTTTTTTAAATATTAATATTATCCGTCGGGAATCCCTAGAAAGTTAGGGTTCGGTTTAAGCATGTTTCGCGCATAAACTTGTATTGTTTTTATTGTAACTCTTCATACGAACTCCCGCTTTTGTTTATTCAAGAGGCAACGGAATGAAGACTAGAACAATTTTGATATTTTGACCCAATTTTATTGTAACTCTTCACTTGTATTGTTTTGGCCATAACTCCTTCATACGAGCTCCGGTTTTGATTATTCAAGCGGCCACTAAACCGGGAGAAAGAGATCTAAAACAATACAAGGCACGACGCACAACTGCACCCTGTGACGTGTGTCAAATAGAACATTTTGGTAATATGACAATTTTTGGCTCAATTTTGTTAATTCAATCATTTCTAATGTGTTTCTCGGAATTTTTAGAAATATCGATGATTTACCAAAATTATAAGCTCCCCTTAGTAGGGCTGAGCACCGCAGACCCCAAAACCGACCGAATCAACTCAAACTTGATTGAATCAAAGGACCAACGGTCGGTCCGTTCTAACTTTTTCTTATTTCGGTCTCGGGTCGATCCGTCTAGTCGATCTTACGAAAAACCGACCATTATGCCTTCTTGGACCGGACCGGACCAACCCAGATTGGACCGAACACATTCGATCCGGTCTTCGGTATGGGGTTTTGGGCTAAATCGGTCTTAGTACGGTCTGGGTTTATTCGGTCTGGTCTTAGCCCGATGCTCACCGCTACCCCTTAATAATAATTTTATTTATGATACAAAATTAATGCTTGTTTTCAACAATGTAAATAATTTTTACTTATCACTCTAAAATTCATTTCCCCCCAAAATAATTTTACTTATCACTCTAAAATTCTTTCCCCCCCTAAAACCCGATCTCAATTTTCATTCCCCACTCTAAAATTCTTTTCCCCCCTAAAACCCGATCTCAATTTTCATTCCCCCCAAAACCCATTTTCACTTCCCCCAAAAGTTGACTTTATTCATTACATTTTTTTCCCAAACCAGATCTCATTTCTCCATATTCTTCCAAAACCCGATTTCACCATTCCTCCCCTGACCCCAAAAATTCGACCAATCTGCTCATCTCTCTTCAGATCCGTCATTTCCCTACTCAAAGGTTAGTTCATGTGCTTTTTTTAGTCTTGTATATGTTAGGTAACAGACCAATTGTGAAAGTTTCATGCTATGGAAACAATAGATGGTTAATTAATAAATTTTTAGGTATTATAATTTGTTTCATATGTTGGTTTTGTATTTGTTAAAAGTTTAGTGGTTAGTTAATGAATAATTTTAGTTTGGTGGTTATGGACCAAGTTAAGTAGGTGGACTGATGAAAAAATTGTAGCAAGTGTGCAGTGGTAGTTAGGTAAGAAATTCATTATATAGAGTTGGTTAAGGTACAAATTTACTAAACGTGAGGAAAGTGTTCTCGAGTACATGTTTCTCAAAAGTTTATCCAAATGAGTTTTCAGTTTCATGACATCTATAAACTTTGTGACATCATGTATTAACTTTTGGACGAGTAATATAGACTAGTTTTATGTTTTGAATAATGAAATGGACGTTTAAACACTTCAGATTACTAAGCCACTGAGCTGCTAGTTATAATTTTCATAGAACTGTCAAATTCTATTTTGCAAATTGAGTGGAAAATTAGTATTACTAAATTTCGTTTAAGTAAAAAAGGGTTAGTTGTCGTTTTTTTTGTTTTTGTTTCATTTTTGTTTATGTTTTTGTATGCAATTTCAAGTATGAAATCACTAAAATTATAGTTGTTTAGCCTTTAAGTATTGACTTTGCTATCTGTTATACTACTTGTGTATGGACGGCTTTGTAGTTTGTTACACAACTTGCTTGTCCCATGGTGAAACGAACATGTATTCTTTATCAGGCTAATGTTCTTGTGATGACCACTATGTAGTTTTCCATATGCATGACTTATTAATTTGGTTATAGCAAGAGTATGTTTAAATCTTGTTATAGTTGTTCACTTAAATATTTCACTCTTTCATGTTTTAGATAAATCATGTCAAAGCGAGCATTATCCGGTAAAGCTAAAGATAAAGGTCCTGCTAGAGATGGACCAGAAGGTAGACCTCCTAATCGACCAAGTTATCAACCTAGAAGTAGACCAACAGGTCATCTAGTTGCTAGACTTACAGGTGCTAGTTTAGGTAGAGGGGGAAGAGGGGGAAGTAGTAGTACTTTAGGGAATGGTGATCAGTTTGCTGATGATCGGGGGAATACATGGGAGTATCTTGACGAGGGTAGTGCTACTAGGGATGGCGATCACCGTGCTGATAATCACAGGGAGTACTTTGAGGAGAGCATGTTAGTCATGGAGTCATGGCAATATCGACGTGGGTCGCTCATGTCTGATACGCCACATACTCAATCATCACTCAAGAGCTGGTCTGATATGATTGATAGGGTGTGGCAAAGAAAGTTAATAGCAGGTCGGGAAAATAGGCACACCTTTGTTGATGGACGGGTCTCGAAACATACTGCTGGCTCAATTTGGATTGATCTGCATCATCTAAGAAAGGTACATATGTATTCCAGTATTCATCTTTCTTTTTCTTTTTTAAATTTTATTGTTTTTTTTTTATCTAACTTGAATTATTAACTCCGTAGGTAAAGGAAATAGATGGTCCATTAAGTTCCATCGAAGTTTATCAGCGCTGCCATATGAAGCGAGGCTTGGTTTCTGAGTATATTACTGCGAGGGCAAAGAATGTGGCGGTAAACAACTTATACGCTCTTACTACTCATTTTTAACTACTTAATTTTTATTTTATTTTATATAAACTATAATTCTGTTTATAGGAAAAGTGTTCAGATTTGATGGAGGAAAAGTATGGGGCAGACCGGGCATGTCATCCTCGTGTTGGTGATAGGGAGATATGGGAGCGGGCTTGTGGTGGACCTTATAAAAAAAGAAGATTTTTTGGGTTTGGTACCCCGATGGATATTGATTTGGACTTAACAGCTACTTGCAGCTCTTCAACTCATTATTCTGGTATAGCATATTCAGATGAGGTATGTTTTATCCGCTCCTAAATTATATCATATTTTGTTAAAGTGTGTCAAATTGGGTTGTAATGGTTCATGTAGCGTTGTTATAGCGCAATGCATTACAATAGGTTGCAATGGGTCTTAGTTGGTTTGAAAGATGAGAAAATAGGTTGTTGTGATGTTTAGTAACGGGTTAAAATAAGCTATTTGCTCTTGGTGTTATCTTGATTTCCTCTGCTTGGCTGGCGATTTGTTTGGTTTATATCGTATATTTTTGGTTGTTTCATTACTTTTGCCGCTTTGTTTAGTTATTCTTGTGTTAGCTATTTTAGGTTCCTGATATGGTTGTTATTTGGCTAATATTGTAGGTTGAAAAGGTGGCACAAGAACGGGAACGAGTTGCCAAGGAGTTGCAACTTGCCGCCGAGGAACGGAAAAGGGCAGCTGAGCAACGTCTTAAGGAGTTAAGGGAGGAAGTAAAAGACATTGGTAACATGCTTAAAACTCTAATACCGCCACGTTCTTCACCTCCTAGTTAGTTAGTTAGTTATTGGGTATCATCAAACTTGCGTTTTGTTTCTAGAAAGTTGAACATGGATATCTAGATACCGTCAAATATGTATCTTTTGCTAACATGACCTGAAACACTTTCTACGTCCGAGCTTTTTTGGATATTGTTTTATAAGCTCGGATGTTAGTGACTTCTAGTATTTTATGAATGAAATGTAGTTTCATGATTTGGCATGTGTTGATTGTGCATTACGTATTTAATCTCATGCATTGGTCTTTTAATGATTATTTGCGGAAAACTAAATTTTGTCGTAGGAAACTCCTATGGAATAAAAATGAAACTTGCAAGGAAATCACTAGGAAATTGAAGTAAAATATGGTTGGAAATCGCTAGGAAACAAATTTTGTCACTGAAAGTCCCTAACAAATTCAGTCGGAAATGAGTGGCCATTTTGTCATTTGGTTTGGATCAATTGTGATGGATTTCCTAGGGAAAAAATCTGTCGGAAACTTTTAAAATCCGTCGGAAAGCTTCGTCACTAAGCGTTTCCGAGCATGGTTTTCCTTAGGGATTTTTTCCGTCGGAAATGTCTCACTAAAAGCTTTCTGTGACGGATTTCCTAGGGATTTTGCCGTTGGTAAAAGCCCTTTTTCTAGTAGTGATTAATGTAAACACAAATGTAACACCAACAACTTCAATATTATTGATTAATAATACGAGTACTCTCCTAGTACTAGGGTTTACAACCTTGAAGCTTTTCTTAAGACGACTAGAGTATATGTATTTGCTTGACCTAGCTAGGATCTCCTTTCATACACTGAGGAGATCCCTTACAGAGATAACTATGTATTAAATATATCATATCTTCTATTGGTATAGAAGATATGCTGTTACAGACCATACACGACATTCTTAATATAGAACAGTACAAACTCAACATTATCAGTACTAACTTTTGCACTATCAGTACTAACTAGTTAATACTTTTCTAATATCACTATCAATACTAACTTCCAAAGCTATAAGTATTAACTCCATTTTGTGAATTTCCCAACAATCCTCCCCTAAAATTGTGATTCGGTTTCTAAATCACAAGTTTCTTCAGTCTTAGAGGATTCTTCCAAACTTCACTTTCTTCTGCTAGGTCTTCCAGCTTGGTCAAAAATATTCAGCAGCAACTCCTTGGCCATTTCAATTGCATTCCCCATCCTTAGCCCTGCATCCAACATTTGTAGAAGGGTTCCAAGTGCAAGTGGATATGTTCTTTCAACCAACATATATATGTTTGTTCCATTGCATGTAGTGACTAGGTGCAATCCACATGAATCTAGCAAAGTCCAACTGTGGGCTTCATCACTAGGCTGAAACTTCCATTGCTCTCCTGTTGGATCAGGTTTCAAGATGTTATGGAGTTCATAGAGTAGCTCTAGAGCCTTGTCATTATCTGGATCTCTGTTCTTGAACCTGTCTTTGACTAACTCCCATAGCTTAAATAGATCTTCCCTGTCAATGAATGCAAACAGATCCACTAAGTACAATTAAGCACTTGTACTTCCACCAGCTCTATGAATCCTCCAATGCCGCTTTCCATCTTCAGTGTAGATATCCCAGTTGATGATTGGATATCTGGTGTTGATGGGCTCTGAGTACAATGCTTCTTCAGGTGCTTCAATTAACTTCATCCTGTTAAGCTCCTCTCAAATGATGAGTCCACCTTCATCTTCATCGAGGCTTTCTCTTTTTGGAGCAGTTGAGGAAGCACCTTCTTCAGATGGTCTTTTGTAGCTTCCAATGGTTTGTGACCTTTCAACAGTATCATCAGATTTCATAGGTACGAAGTTGAGAAATCTTCTTTGAATTGTGTCAGCAAGTCTTTGGAGAGTCTCCCAAGACAATTGATTCAGCGGCTTCAGTGTTCTCCTGTCTTCACCTGAATACCTGATGTACTTGCAGAGATACATCTTCTCTGCGACTCTTGTTAGGAGGCTTTGAAAGCTTTTCAATCTCTCTTTCTTTGTATGAACTGACTTTGTCTTCTAGCCAAGATTTCACTAAATAACTGAGCTGCTTCATTGGTACTTGTACCTTGATCTTGTTGCAGCTTATGTTGTACCTCCTTGGTAGCTTCTAATTTGGCTCTCATATCATCCCATGTTTGCCAGTCTTCAGCAATTTTATCCATCTTTTGCTTTTCTTTCCTTGCAGCTTCTTCCTACGACTCTTCCTCATTCCATTGTGCTTCAAGCTTCCTTGCTGCCTCTTCATTTAGCCTTTCAATCTCAGCCTTAGAAAGCTTCTTCTTCTTTGGTTCTTCTTCCAAAATGCCCTTGCCTTTGTCTTTGGGATCAATCTTTGGAGCTAAGGAGGTTGGTGATGCTGTAACACCCCATTCTTGGATAACAACTCCTTTTTCTTTAGGCTTGGATGCTGCTGACTTGGACTTCTTCCTTAGGTACAAAACTGGAGGCTTCTTGTAAGTGGGAGAGATGGTGACAGTTTTCTTCAAGATTTGAAGTCCCAATACTGCATGTTTCTCTCTTTCCTCTTCATCATTGTCTTCATGTGGAGTGGTAGTGATGATAGTGGCCTCTGTAGTTGTTACTTGTTGTAGATCAGCAGCTACTTGAATGATAGGGCTTAAAACTGATTGTGGAACTCCAGGAGTACTAACCATAGTACTAACATTGTACTAACACTAACAAGTACTAACTGATAGTACCGATATAGTGTTTGTAGGAGTACTAAGTACTTCTTCAACATCAATAGTGACCGAACTTCCTCTTCTCAAGAAAAGGACTCAAATGCTGCACCACCTTGCCATTGACCAATTTCTTTTCTTCCTTGAATATCGAACTCCTCCCTGTTTGGTAGAATCCTCTGTGGAGGTACTTGATACCCTCAACTTGGCCTTTCTTTTGTGAGATGCACGATGTGACTGAGATGTTGTTGTAGGAGGCTTGGAGAGAAGCTTAACCTCGATGCTCTAACTTTTCATCTTCGGAGCATCTTTGTATGAACTTTTTCAGCAGCTTTCTTGTTCTCTTCCAAAGCAATCTCCAGCATGTTCACCTTCTGACAAAGAAACCTGTACAATCCCGTCATATGATAAGCTGCCCTCACCACTTCCAGTTGTGCGACCAGCTGAGAGAGGCGGGTTATTGGGCAATTGAGATGCACTCCCAGGCCTAGCCTGAGCAGATACACCCCCTCCCCTTTTAAGCCTTTGCATGGGTCCACCCTGTGAGGATTGCTCACTAGGTGTTGGCATGGGTTGGGTCTTAGGTATGTTACCACTGTCCTCACCAACTTCTAAGCTTGGTGGAGTAGTGGCAGCTGATGAGTGTCTAAATACTCATCATTTTTATACTGTCTAGACTACAAAAACATCTGAAACGCTCAGAAACACATAAAAATGATCAAAATATCACAAATTAGTGTTTTATGTGTTTTAAATGCAAAAATATCAAAATCAGACGAAAAATGTATCAAATTTGCAAAATTGGCAGTTTTAGTCCCTCAAGTTTCAAAACTTGTCAAAATTAGTCCCTATGCATTTATTTTGAAAGGAAAAGCCAACCCAAGGTTTTGAAAGTCAATTTCACAAAATATTACACTTGGGTTACAAGTTTTCCAAAATTACATGTTTAGTCCCTGAAAATCAAAAAATGGCAAAATAGGTCCCTGGGAAATTTTGAAATTTGAAAAATGAAAAAATGGTTTGAGAACTTTGGAATTACATCATAATTGGTCCTTGGAAGCTAATTGGGAAAAGTGCAAAATCAGTCCTTGAAGTTTGGGAAATTACACTTTTGGTCCTTGTATTCTACTTAATCCAAACGGACACCTTATGTATTAATATCAAAAACCCAATCCAACACATCCAAGGCCCAAAACCCAGCTGGCCCAAACCACATGACCCGGCCCTTTGATATCACCACTCGGTCAAAGAAAGTCAAACCCACCTCTCGCTCAAAACCAGAGTTCAGAGCACCACCTCTCCCAAGCCAGATATTCAAAACCAGTCCTAGTTTTCTCCACCTTTTTCAACACCTCTCCATACTATGTTCCCTCCACCTCCTCTAAACTCCAAATTCCTTTAATTATCTCAACCCACTCCATTTAATGATAAAACCTGCCTTGAAATATTTGGCGCCAAAAAGTAAAATGGACGGTTTTGATGAGTTAGAGTGATCCAATGGCTGGATTTTGGTGGGAAGCAATCAGAGAAGTGAGAGAAGATGCTTGGAGTATAAAAGGAAGAAAAAAGAGAGGAGAAGATACTTTTGGCCTTAAGCCATAGTCACGTAGTTATAGTTTTTACTGCTTTTCTTAGTTAAAATGTCTTTTAATCTTTCAAATGTTGTAATTTACTTTAAATTAGTGTAATGGAACTCTAGTTTCAGTTTAATTTCAGTTTAATTTCAGTTTCATGTTTTTACTTAATTCCTTTAATTTTCATGTTTTTCAAGTTCTTGTTAAGTAGTTGTTTAATGGACTCTATAAGCCATATAAGCTCCTGACAAAGCTCATTTAGCTTTTAGATACATTAAAACAAGTGTAGTTTTTTTAAAATTCATAAATTACTAAAAAATCAAGATAATCATTGAAAAATCAAAAATAGTGGGTTAATGAAGAAGATGATGAAGCAGGGGTAAATTTGGATTACTAAGGGTATTAGGAGCTTGATGGGAAGCTATTGGGTGTAACCTTGTCCTTGGTTCCATGTTTCTCAGTTTGATGCATCTTGTAAGCTCATTTTCTCAATTTTTGCATATTCTTGTTTCAGGTCCTTTTATGCTTTAATTATCATATTTCTGTGTTGATATGTTGATTGTTCATGATATTATAGCTTAATATAAGTTTGTTATGTTTTGGAATTGATTGTGCTTGAATATTGCATTTTCATGTCATAACTTGATTTTTGATAATCATAGGCATAAGCTTGTGTGACTACTTGTGTATGCTGAAAAAGGTCCATTTTGACACCTTGGATCCTCTGGATTTGATAAATGATGTTTATTCAGTTTTATGTAATGATAAGATCAATAAAATTTCATTTCAAGGATGTTTGGTTGTGGTAGATGAACTGAGCATGGCTATGTATGGTGTTGTTCTTAGTTGATGTATGCCTTATATGTCCTTAATGACTCAGTGAAACATTAACTAAAGAGTATAGCATGGTAGAAAGTCAAAATGACTCTTGACTGTCTCATTATGAGTATTTTGAAGTTGTCACAACCTAGAATCTTGCATATGTGTTTTTATGTTGTTAAGCCTTGTTTATTTCATGTACTTGTATCATAATATAGCTTATTCAGTTGTTAAATTCAGATCAAAGTTGATCAAAGTCAACTTTGATCATAAACTCAAAAAGTCAAATTTTCATATAGTCATTTTTGAATTAAAAATATAATTTTGTGTAGGATTCAGTATTAAGTTTTAGCTTTAATCCTTTTGGGATGTTAAAGTTTAGTTGGTTAACTTAATTAGAAAAATGCTAGTTCTCTTTTTATCAGCTTTTTAAGTGCTTATTTCCTAGCTTATTTTTAGTCCTGTGTCTGTAAGTATGCCCTGTACCACAGCTTTAGGTGTCAAGTTAATAAGCTTGCATAAGCTTCATTACTTGACCCTAGCTTGTGTACTTGGCTTCTTTATGTTGCCTGTGTGGTCTTTTTGTTATATGTCTGTTTATTTTTCCCTTATTAGCTTATCTAGTTAGCTTAATCAACCCAATATTTTTGTCCCATTTTACTCCTTCCACTGAAGCAAACAGTGGAAGTGGAGTTGTTTTTCCTAGTTCATGAAAAGTTCCCCACTGAGCTTGAGCTTGTGATATTTGGCTTCTTGAGAGGCTATCCAGTCATACTCAATGTCTCAGTGTTGGTTGAGCTCTCTTGAGCTTATTTGATAAGTCTTTAGAGCTTGTTGTTTGCCCACTCACAACAGTTCAACTGTTTGAACTTGCACCATTTCCTTCAGCTCTAATAAGCTCATTTATGGTTATAAGCTTGTGTGGTTTAGTTTTTTTTGTGAAGCTCATCCACCCAACTTAGTAATCCTATGCTTAATTTTCATCTTGCAGTATATTAAGTAGGGCTGCAAGTAGCTTTAACTTATCACCACTTCACTGAGCATACTAAATGTTCAGTGTAATCACTATATTTCATAAGCTCACAAAAAGCTTATCTGTTGGACTTAGCTTGTGAAATTAGTTTCTTTTAGAAGCTAACCAACCAGTTAAGAGGTTCCAGTGTTTAAATCCAAGCTTGTAGCTCATTCACTAGGCGCAACATGCTTTTTGTTTTGTCCCATTACTCAAGTACCAACTGACTACGAGCTTGAGCCGAAGGTGGTCTGGTACCATCTTCATAAGCTCTCCAAAAGCTCTATAGTTGTCCATAGCTTGTGATTCTTGGCTATTTGGAAAGTCAACCAGCCCAGCTTGCTACTCCAATTCCTATTTTGCCATTTTGAGCTTATACTCTTAGCTTAATTTGCAATTCAAAAGGTAAGCAGGTCTGTTTGGTTCTGCAGTGTATTGGAAATTGCTTATTTGCTTATTCTGAGCTTATAAGTTATTTCCAGTGCATAAGCTTGTTCATATATATATATTATACTTGTACAAATATATTTTATACTTTGTTTTTTAAGTATGGAGCTTATTACAGGTTCTTTGAAGCCTCCATTCCATCCAAGTCAAGCCTTTGGCTTGATTGTCTAAACCATAAGCTCATGCTTATAAGCACTTCTCAGTGCTTATTGTTGTATATTTTCACCTATTATACCTGTTCATATATACTTTTACCTTTTATTTTCCCTTTATAGCTTTTTCAAGCTTATTGTGAGCTTATGAGTCCTCTGTGAGCCCATAAGCTTGACTGAATGATTCATAAGCTCATGTATAGCTTATTTATAGGTTTTATAAGCTTTGTTTTTAGTAACTTGTATAATATCTGTATACAGTCTTGTCCTTTAAATAGAGAATTCCAAAACCCAAGCTTCAACCACAAGAGAAAGCTTCTGTTTAGGAGCTTTAGGCTTAATATGCCAACTGTTAAGGAAATAAGCTCCCATAGAGCTTATTTCCAAGTTTTGAAAAAGTTGTTTTTGTTAAAGTTCTATATTATAGCTTATAAGTAGTTTTGCAAAAAGAAAAATCCAAAAATAAAATAAAGTGCAAAAAGGTTGTGTGTTGGATTGAACCGAGGTTCCTTGGTGACAAGTTCACTGCATAACCCACCCTTGGCTAGCTCACTTCTCGTTTTCCTCTCACATTTTAGTTCTTATAGTAGTAACATTTTTTGAGTTTCAGATTTTTATTTATTCATTTATCTATAATAGTTTTTAGTGATTAACAAAAGTAAATAATTAATAATAAATAGAATAATTGTGTAAAAATACATTTTCAGTTTTAAAAATTATTTTATAATATTTTAGATTTTTCAGATTCTTTATTTTATTTATTTAAGTTAATTTTAGATTTTCTTATTATTTAATTCATTATTAAATACATTTAATTCATTTTTAATTTATATTAATTAATTTAATAGTGTAAAAATTTATTTTAATTTTCTAATAATTTTCTTATCTTTTTAGAATTCTAAAAATATAATTTTCACATTTGTGGGAGTTGTAGTGGACTGAATTCACGTTTTATTTTGTACGTTTACGTAATTTTATTTAAACGTATGTTTTAGGTTTTAAACGTTCATCACTTTAAAAATAGTGATAGCGTTTATTTAATATATTTTATCTTTTTAATTTTCTTAATTTGCATTTAAGTCGCTAAGACATGCAAATCCCTACTATAGTTATAATCGTTTTGTTTTTATACGTTTACGTTTAATTTTATTTAAACATACGTTTATATATCTTTCACGTTTTTAGGTTTCTGATTGCACGTTTTTAAACAACATAGCTGTGATGCTATTACTATTCACATTCCTAGTGTTAGTCAATCGATTCTGTTTTCCTATACTAATATTATTTTCAAAAATTCACAAGTCATTGTATTTAGGATATCACGCCTCACCAGGACATAAACGATCTAAGGATATTTTAATCCTTGGTAAACTACATTCTCCTGGGCATGCCGCTTTTTATCATCTGTTATGGTTGACCGTTCACAAGCGGTTGATTAGTGTGACGGAGAAATAAAAGAAGGTAGTTCGGGAGGAATCAAATTTTAGCCCGCTGCGGGGTCAGGCTGTGCTACGTATTATGACTTGAATTTTGTATTTTGTTGAAATATCTATCCCTTGTATATAATATATATAATATCATATTTTCATTCTATAAACAATATAAAATACAAAAATATTTTTCCTTTGCACACAACTTGCCCAGTTTGATAAGTCCCTCACACAACATTTGGTTGTTTAGTTTTACATTGCTGAGCTCTTCAGACCAGATTTATTCCCTTTCGAGGGGCGGTTGTAAAGAATTTTCTCTCTTTTGTACATATATATATAAAACTTAAAAAATACAAAAATATTTTCCATTTCTTTTTATAAAATCAAAAATCTAAAAGATTCTTCTCGCCTTTTCTAAGTTTCTTTATAAGATTCTTAGACTCATCTTAGTGATGATTATTCATAATTCTGTGAGTGGCAATCCCACTCCAATTTCTCACCAATCCTTGAGTGGCAATCCCACTCAGCTTCCCCATGAACAATTTAATTCGGGGTCAAGTCAAGCTAGTGACTTGGTTATCAAAAACAAGCTATACAATATGGGTTTTCACCCATATTTCTGTCTTCTTTCTACTTTCTACCACCCTAGTGTGGGGGGTTGCCCCACATGTTGTGTATATATATAAGTTTCAAAAAAAAAAAATCTTTCAAAATAATGGCCGTAGTATTTCCCTTTTACGTTCTTTGTTTCGGCATAACCGCCGGTACTTTGAATATTGAGGGCAATATTCATTTCTAAGTGTGGGGGGGAATTCTCACGAATTTTATTATGTATTATCTACCCAATTCCCCCGTTTTTTGCCAAAACTTTTTTTGGAGTAAGTGTTTTACACTTACTCATCTTGGTTATCAGTCCGCCATGTCTGTAAGACAAAAGGATTGGCTAATCCAGGAGCAAACGGCTCTTGGTAAAGATTTCTCAAATCCGTTTATATGGCTTGCAATTTGCCCAAAATTGTATGGTTCTCAACTCACCATATCCTAAAAAGTGAAGAGTTGGCTAGCCCGCAAGGTTATGGCTTGTGGTAAAGGCAGTGGAAAAACCATAATAGGTAATCAGCTCACCAAAGATAATATTGATAATTTATCTAAGAGTTGGCTAGTCCAGAAGGGTACGGCTTCGGGTAAAGACACATCAAATCCGTTACGACTTATGATTTGCTCAAAATCATTTGGTTATCGATGTACCAAGGTTCTTACTTGAACTAAAACATTTGGCTACTCCAGAAGTGATGGCTTTTGGTAAAGAGTTTTTTTAAAATCCATTAAAGTTTAAATCATTGCTAGGGACTAGCAATATCTCAACATGTGGGGATTGATGAGTGTATAAATACTCATCATTTTTATACTGTCTAGACTACAAAAACATCTGAAAACGCTCAGAAACACATCAAAATGATCAAAATATCACAAATTAGTGTTTTATGTGTTTTAAATGCAAAAATATCAAAATCAGATGAAAAATGTATCAAATTTGCAAAATTGGCAGTTTTAGTCCCTCAAGTTTCAAAACTTGTCAAAATTAGTCCCTATGCATTTATTTTGAAAGGAAAAGCCAACCCAAGGTTTTGAAAGTCAATTTCACAAAATATTACACTTGGGTTACAAGTTTTCCAAAATTACATGTTTAGTCCCGAAAATCAAAAATGGCAAAATAGGTCCCTGGGAAATTTTGAAATTTGAAAAATGAAAAAATGGTTTGAGAACTTTGGAATTACATCATAATTGGTCCTTGGAAGCTAATTGGGAAAAGTGCAAAATCAGTCCTTGAAGTTTGGGAAATTACACTTTTGGTCCTTGTATTCTACTTAATCCAAACGGACACCTTATGTATTAATATCAAAAACCCAATCCAACACATCCAAGGCCCAAAACCCAGCTGGCCCAAACCACATGACCTGGCCCTTTGATATCACCACTCTCCAAAGAAAGTCAAACCCACCCTCTCAGGCTCAAAAACCAGAGTTACTGTAGCACCACCTCTCCCAAGCCAGATATTCAAAACCAGTCCTAGTTTTCTCCACCTTTTTCAACACCTCTCCATACTATGTTCCCTCCACCTCCTCTAAACTCCAAATTCCTTTAATTATCTCAACCCACTCCATTTAATGATAAAACCTGCCTTGAAATATTTGGCGCCAAAAAGTAAAATGGACGGTTTTGATGAGTTAGAGTGATCCAATGGCTGGATTTTGGTGGGAAGCAATCAGAGAAGTGAGAGAAGATGCTTGGAGTATAAAAGGAAGAAAAAAGAGAGGAGAAGATACTTTTGGCCTTAAGCCATAGTCACGTAGTTATAGTTTTTACTGCTTTTCTTAGTTAAAATGTCTTTTAATCTTTCAAATGTTGTAATTTACTTTAAATTAGTGTAATGGAACTCTATTTTCAGTTTAATTTCAGTTTCATTTCAGTTTCAAGTTTTGCTTAAATTCCTTTAATTTTCATGTTTTTCAAGTTCTTGTTAAGTAGTTGTTTAATGGACTCTATAAGCCATATAAGCTCCTGACAAAGCTCATTTAGCTTTTAGATACATTAAAACAAGTGTAGTTTTTTAAAATTCATAAAATACTAAAAATCAAGATAATCATTGAAAAATAAAAAATAGTGGGTTAATGAAGAAGATGATGAAGCAGGGGTAAATTTGGATTACTAAGGGTATTAGGAGCTTGATGGGAAGCTATTGGGTGTAACCTTGTCCTTGGTTCCATGTTCCTCAGCTTGATGTATCTTGTAAGCCATTTTCTCAATTTTTGCATACTCGTTAGTCCTTTTATGCTTTAATTCTCATATTTCTGTGTTGATATGTTGATTGTTCATGATATTATAGCTTAATATAAGTTTGTTATGTTTTGGAATTGATTGTGCTTGAATATTGCATTTTCACTGTCATAACTTGATTTTTGATAATCATAGGCATAAGCTTGTGTGACTACTTGTGTATGCTGAAAAAGGTCCATTTTGACACCTTGGATCCTCTGGATTTGATAAATGATGTTTACTCAGTTTTATGTAATGATAAGATCAATAAAATTTCATTTCAAGGATGTTTGGTTGTGGTAGATGAACTGAGTTACAGGCTATGTATGGTGTTGTTCTTAGTTGATGTATGCCTTATATGTCCTTAATGACTCAGTGAAACATTAACTAAAGAGTATAGCATGGTAGAAAGTCAAAATGACTCTTGACTGTCTCATTATGAGTATTTTGAAGTTGTCACAACCTAGAATCTTGCATATGTGTTTTTATGTTGTTAAGCCTTGTTTATTTCATGTACTTGTATCATAATATAGCTTATTCAGTTGTTAAATTCAGATCAAAGTTGATCAAAATCAACTTTGATCATAAACTCAAAAAGTCAAATTTTCATATAGTCATTTTTGAATTAAAAATATAATTTTGTGTAGGATTCAGTATTAAGTTTTAGCTTTAATCCTTTTGGGATGTTAAAGTTTAGTTGGTTAACTTAATTAGAAAAATGCTAGTTCTCTTTTTATCAGCTTTTTAAGTGCTTATTTCCTAGCTTATTTTTAGTCCTGTGTCTGTAAATATGCCCTGTACCACAGCTTTAGGTGTCAAGTTAATAAGCTTGCATAAGCTTCATTACTTGACCCTAGCTTGTGTACTTGGCTTCTTTATGTTGCCTGTGTGGTCTTTTTGTTATATGTCTGTTTATTTTTCCCTTATTAGCTTATCTAGTTAGCTTAATCAACCCAATCTTTTTGTCCCATTTTACTCCTTCCACTGAAGCAAACAGTGGAAGTGGAGTTGTTTTTCCTAGTTCATGAAAAGTTCCCCACTAAGCTTGAGCTTGTGATATTTGGCTTCTTGAGAGGCTATCCAGTCATACTCAATGTCTCAGTGTTGGTTGAGCTCTCTTGAGCTTATTTGATAAGTCTTTAGAGCTTGTTGTTTGCCCACTCACAACAGTTCAACTGTTTGAACTTGCACCATTTCCTTCAGCTCTAATAAGCTCATTTATGGTTATAAGCTTGTGTGGTTTAGCTTTTTGTGAAGCTCATCCACCCAACTTAGTAATCCTATGCTTAATTTTCATCTTGCAGTATATTAAGTAGGACTGCAAGTAGCTTTAACTTATCACCACTTCACTGAGCATACTAAATGTTCAGTGTAATCACTATATTTCATAAGCTCACAAAAAGCTTATCTGTTGGACTTAGCTTGTGAAATTAGTTTCTTTTAGAAGCTAACCAACCAGTTAAGAGGTTCCAGTGTTTAAATCCAAGCTTGTAGCTCATTCACTAGGGCTGCAACATGCTTTTTGTTTTGTCCCATTACTCAGTACCAACTGACTCAATGAGTGAAATGTGGTGCAGTACCATCTTCATAAGCTCTCCAAAAGCTCTATAGTTGTCCATAGCTTGTGATTCTTGGCTATTTGGAAAGTCAACCAGCCCAGCTTGCTACTCCAATTCCTATTTTGCCATTTTGAGCTTATACTCTTAGCTTAATTTGCAATTCAAAAGGTAAGCAGGTCTGTTTGGTTCTGCAGTGTATTGGAAATTGCTTATTTGCTTATTCTGAGCTTATAAGTTATTTCCAGTGCATAAGCTTGTTCATATATATATATTATACTTGTACAAATATATTTTATACTTTGTTTTTTAAGTATGGAGCTTATTACAGGTTCTTTGAAGCCTCCATTCCATCCAAGTCAAGCCTTTGGCTTGATTGTCTAAACCATAAGCTCATGCTTATAAGCACTTCTCAGTGCTTATTGTTGTATATTTTCACCTATTATACCTGTTCATATATACTTTTACCTTTTATTTTCCCTTTATAGCTTTTTCAAGCTTATTGTGAGCTTATGAGTCCTCTGTGAGCCCATAAGCTTGACTGAATGATTCATAAGCTCATGTATAGCTTATTTATAGGTTTTATAAGCTTTGTTTTTAGTAACTTGTATAATATCTGTATACAGTCTTGTCCTTTAAACAGAGAATTCCAAAACCCAAGCTTCAACCACAAGAGAAAGCTTCTGTTTAGGAGCTTTAGGCTTAATATGCCATCATGTTGGAAATAAGCTCCCATAGAGCTTATTTCCAAGTTTTGAAAAAGTTGTTTTTGTTAAAGTTCTATATTATAGCTTATAAGTAGTTTTGCAAAAAGAAAAATCCAAAAATAAAATAAAGTGCAAAAAGGTTGTGTGTTGGATTCGAACCGAGGTTCCCTTGGTGACAAGTTCACTGCATAACCCACCTGGGCTAGCTCACTTCTCAGTTTTCCTCTGCACATTTTAGTTCTTATAGTAGTAACATTTTTTGAGTTTCAGATTTTTATTTATTCATTTATCTATAATAGTTTTTAGTGATTAATAAAAGTAAATAATTAATAATAAATAGAATAATTGTGTAAAAATACATTTTCAGTTTTAAAAATTATTTTATAATATTTTAGATTTTTCAGATTCTTTATTTTATTTATTTAAGTTAATTTTAGATTTTCTTATTATTTAATTCATTATTAAATACATTTAATTCATTTTTAATTTATATTAATTAATTTAATAGTGTAAAAATTTATTTTAATTTTCTAATAATTTTCTTATCTTTTTAGAATTCTAAAAATATAATTTTCACATTTGTGGGAGTTGTAGTGGACTGAATTCACGTTTTATTTTGTAATGCTTACGTAATTTTATTAAAATGTACGTTTTAGGTTTTAAACGTTCATCACTTTAAAAATAGTGATAGCGTTTATTTAATATATTTTATCTTTTTAATTTTCTTAATTTGCATTTAAGTCGCTAAGACATGCAAATCCCTACTATAGTTATAATCGTTTTGTTTTTATACGTTTACGTTTAATTTTATTTAAACATACGTTTATATATCTTTCACGTTTTTAGGTTTCGATTGCGTTTTAAACAACATATGTCTGTGACAGAGCTATTACTATTCACATTCCTAGTGTTAGTCAATCAGATTCTGTTTTCCTATACTATTATTATTTTCAAAAATTCACAAGTCATTGTATTTAGGATATCACGCCTCACCAGGACATAAACGATCTAAGGATATTTTAATCCTTGGTAAATTACAATTCTCTCCCGTTCTGTCGCCCTTTTATCATCTGTTACGGTTGACCGTTCACAAGCGGTTGATAAGTGTGACGGAGAAATAAAAGATGGGTAGTTCGGGAGGAATCAGCAGCCCTAACCATTCTATCTCCTGCATCATCTGAGATAGGCTCATCTGGTTCAGTGTTAGGAGGAGAATGGGGTTGAGCTGTCCCACTCTCCTGTCTGGAATGCCTACTTGTTGATGAATGTTGTTAAGTAGGAGAATTATCACCATCTGTGGGTGTGTGTTGGGAGCCACATGTGCTTGATGGTCCTTCACCCTCTACAAGCAGCATGTTAGGAAACAATGGCACTACAACCCACTATATCCTACCACGACCCTTAACATATTGGAAAACACTTTGGTGTGAGTAGTTTTGATGGATAAACATTTTTTTTTGAGGTCAGCAAGTTTTGTTTATGAAGATCAAAAATATTTGAATAAACCAGGATATATCAAAAACTTGGTTTTGCTACACATTTTTTAAGCATACCCTTAAAAATATAATTTGAAAAGTTGAATACCCTGCCTGTTGCAAGGCAGATCAAGGCTGTGGCTATGTTTGTAGGGAAAGCATCCCAGCCAGTCCTTTTGTGACTCAAACAATGTAAGAGGGTATGAATTAGAAATCTCCATTGTGGGGAAAACTGACTTTTATGAAACTGACTTTACTACAGCAACTTGCAGCAGCTACATACTCAGCCTCAGTTGTAGAGTTTGCCACAATACTTTGCTTCTTGCACTGCTATGAAATCAACCTATCACCAAGAATCTGACATCCTCCAGTAGTTGACTTCCTATCAAGACTTGCTCCAGCATAATCCTTTGTTAGAGTAAGCTACCAGATCAAAGGGAGAGTCTTTAGGATACCAAAGGCCTAGGTGAGCATGGCCTTTCAGATATCTAAAGATTCTTTTAACAGCATGCATGTGAGAAAGCTTTGGAGAGACTTGAAATCTTGCACAGGCACATACTGGAAACATAATATCTGGTCTAGAGGCAGTCAAATACATCAATGATCCAATCATTGACCTGTAGAGATGCTAATCAACTTCTTCACCATCAGCATCTAGAAGTAGTGGCTTATTGTGCTCCATAGGAGTGCTTGCAATCTTTGTATTTTCATAGCCAAACTTCACCAAAATCTCCTTGACATACTTATCCTGACTGATAAATATGCCATATGTCTTCTGCTTGACTTGTAACCCAAGAAAGAAGGTGAGTTCTCCCATAGAACTCATCTGAAACCTATCATGCATCAACTTTTCAAACTCTCTGCATAGATCCTGCTTGGTTGAGCCAAAAATAATGTCATCTACATATATCTGAACCAGCAGGATATCATTCTTCATATTCTTGATGAATAGAGCCTGATAAATCTTCCCTCTTCTGAAGCCATTGCCCAAAAGATACTTGGCTAAAGTTTCATACCAAGCTCTTGGGGCTGATGCAAACCATAGAGTGCCTTTTGAACCACTGTAAACTTTGTCAGGGAAAGGTTGGATCTTCAAAGCCGAGGAGGTTGGCACATATACCTCCTCCTCAATCTTTCCATAGAGGAAAGCACTCTTCACATCCATCGGTATATCTTGAAAGTCTTTATATGATGCATAGGCGGAATAGTCGATAGCTTCAATCCTTGCCACTGGAGCAAAGACCTCTTCATAATCAATCCGTTCCTGTTGTGTATACCCTTGAGCTACCAATCTAGCCTTGTTCCTTATTACCACACCTCTTTCATCCTTCTTGTTTCTGAAAAACCATTTAGTGCCGAGCTCTCTTGCCTTAGGGAAGATCCACCAACCCATACATTCTCGAAGTTTGAACTGGAGAAGCTCTTCTTGCATTGCTTCTACCCAGGATTCATTTTCAAGTGCTTTGTATACTTTTTGGTTCTCTTGTGAAACAAAACAAGCAAAGAGACATGTTTGTGTGTCCCCATGGATCCTTTCTTCATAAATGGCACTAAAGAATCCAGTCTCACTATCTTTGAAATTTAGATCTTGTAGTTCTTTCAAAGGCATGAACATCCCAATAACATTCTTTAAGGAATGATCACGATTAATTCTTTTTGTGTGGTGTAGCAGGAACAGCATAAGATGAAGCTATATTAGTAAAATCAATCTCATCAACTTCACCATAGGGATCAGGGAACCTCTGTATTAGCGATGGAATAGAATGGGGACCATCGATTACTAAATTTTGGCTCATCGAGTACTAACATGTGGCTTATCAAGGTATTTAACCACATTAGTACTTCGATCCTTGAGTTTCAACCATTGTGTCATCTTCATTAGTTACACCTCCTTCAGCATTAGAATCATTGGTCTTTAGAGAATTTGAACATCTTCTTTGTTTGCCTCCCCAAAGAGTGCTTCAAGCTGAGTTGTCCTTCCAAATGGGCAATAGAACACAGTCATCATCATCATCCGAATCGCCATCGGGACCTTGCTTTTCTCCGCAACAATGTTAGAATCCACATAACGGGAACATAGTTCATAAATTACGTTAGCATATCAATATCAAAAAGCCATTTGGTCCTTGCCCTCTACACTAGGTTTGTCCTTAAGAAACTCTATATGCAGATTCTCCTCTATCCTTCTGGTTCTAGAATTATAAACCCTAAAGGATTTACTATTCAAGGAGTAGCCAACCAGATATCCACTATCAGATTTTCCATCAAACTTACCTAAATGGTCAATGGTATTGAGAAAGGAGACATGACACCCAAAAGGTTTAAGAAAGTCTAGGGTAGGCTTTCTACCTAAAAACAACTCATAGGGAGTCTTGCCATGAGGCATTACAACCAGTACCCTGTTTTGAACATAACAAGCAGTATTAACGCCTCGGCCGATTGAATGTTTGTGGGCAACTTGGAATCTGCTAACATAGTCCTAGCAGCCTCTATCAATGTCCTATTTCTCCTTTCAGCAACCCCATTTTCTTTGAGGAGTCCTAGCTACATTGTATTCTCTCTTAATACCCTTAAGTTAACAGAAATCATTCATCACTTGGTTTTTAAACTCTGTCCCATTATCACACCTAATGATTTTAACTTTCTTATCAGAAAGGTTCTCTACTACAGTTATGTATGACTTAAGAATTTCACTGGCGATAACGCTACACGCGTCGTTCGGGGTCAAAGGAACTTCCTTTTCGTCGAGCAAGTTTTTCAACACCCTAGGCAGTGAACCTAATCGTTGTAGTGTAGTATTAGGGTAAGCCACGGGAATTGATATCGTTCTCAAGGGGAATAGGAATGCTAGTGAGAAGTTACTACGCTAAGGTTGGGTTGAGAAAGATTATTTTTTTATCTTTTTATGTTTTTTAGGAAATGGAAAGGTACGAATCTCGGGGTTTGGATTTGGGGGTTGGTATTTCTACCGATTACTACTACTATCTAATTATCTAATTAACTAAGGTGAGGGTAGTCTATGTCTAATTATTGTGTGCTCGTATGATGATTTAAAGATATGTTTACTTAGGTTTTATTACTCCTTAATTATCTCCTATTGATGGTTGAATTGTCACGTCCTTATTCTTAATCGTGTTGTGTCTAAGATTAAGTAGGTATGCGTTTATCCCAAACTCTTTGAAACTACCAAAGGTTATCGCCTACAAAGTCTCTAGGATTTATAAACTTTAACTCTAAGGTACTCTTCGGATGATTTAGCCTACAACAACTCTAGGTATTATAAACTACGGTTCACAAAGATTAATCAAGCATTAACTACACAACGGATGACCTATCGCATTATTAGATCATTAACAATTAAGATAAGAGACAACCAATCAATATTCAATAATTAAGCTTCATATTCCCTAAGCAAACGCACAAGTAAATTAGCCGGACATGGGGAACATGCAAGCATACACACAAGTAATTGAAGACATAATTGAATTAATGAAGTAAAACACTTATCTTGATGTAAGATAGGGTTTGGAACTCTAAAATACAGTACAAGACAGCCTTGGTTCGGTTTAGGTTTTTACTCCAAAAGACTACACACTGAAAAGTGAAAACTAAAAAAATCGGATTCTATATATAAGATTACATATGCCACGGCGTCACCCTTTGATTTGTGGCGCCGTCGGTCCGCCGTCATTAGGGTTTCGTCTTGGCCACGTTAGTCTTGCGGCGGCGTCACCTTATGCTTGTGACGCCGTCCCGCCGGTGATCTCGACGTCGTGCGGATCAAATCTAGGCCGTCGAGTTGCGACGACCTACTCTTTTAAAACCGACACCGTCACTTGTAAATAGGCAATTTGGCTCTTGAGCGTCACAAAGTGGTGCGACGGCGTCGCGGAATAACACCGACGCCGTCCCCCCAGTTCGGCGGCGGCCTGAGTGTCTCGATTCTTGACTTTGGCCATTTTCTTCGTATATTCGCCTTTTTCCGGAATAAGTGTCATCCGACATTTTGCCTTCAAGATACCTAAAAAGTGAAAAAGAACGATATTAAGTAATAACGGATACAAAAGTGATCAAATAAGGGCTTAAATGATCCCTCAAAAAGGTACATTTTAAAACCTTATCAAATATCCTTACACTTGGTATTTGCTTGTCCTCAAGCAAATGTGCTTTTAGCCAATTAATTTATAAGTTAGGGGTCATGAAGCATTGGTTTAAAACAATCCACAACACATATAAGCCTCGCAAAAGTCATAACAAGCACGGAAATTACATACTAGCACCTCACATGGGGTGTTTGGATACTCACATCTCTCGGGTGTATATGAAATATATCAAAGTAGAAATGGAAGATAAACACTCATTAACCGGTCCTAGTACATAGATTACCATAGGCTTGAGACTAGATCAAACCTCCATCGCTTTGGCGTAAGCACCTAGGAAAGACTATCAAAGATGTCTTTTAAAGGGTTGTAATGTTAGGCTTACGGTAGGGAAACAAAGGGTTTGGTGGGATAGGCTATTTAGTGGTGGCAAGTCAAAAATCTTTATGTTACAAGAATGCGGAGAATAGCGTTGCTAAGCCAAGACTCGACACTCTAGACTCTAGATAATTGAAACAAACAAACATAATTTAAAGATAGATGTAGGATGGTAGCCCGTTTTTTTTTTTTTTTTTTTTTTTTTTTTTTTTTTTTTTTTTTTTACACTTTTACTCTACCATCCTCTACGATAACATCAAAATGATGGGGATTTATAGGCACATCCCTACACTTGAGTTTTTATTACTCTAACACTAATTTGACCCGAATTGAAAAGATCAAAACACTTGGAGTACATTATTACTCAAATAAAGGGAATTTGAATTTAACGTTCCCTTCCGTCATTTCATAAACTTTAACTTTTCCCATGAGTCCCAATCGTCCCAAAGCTGTATACAAAGGATATGACTCGACTTAGCAACTTATGCAAGCAACTAGATAATTGAACTAAGGGTTTTAGGGTGATAACAATAATGCACTAAAAGTGAGTGCATACAAGGTAGGCTAAGGCGATTTGGGTGTGCATTTGGGGGTAGGGTGTAAACAACGATCTTCATTGATATTCCGAAAAACCGAAACATCACGAGAACCGCAAAAAGGATAGGCTCTGAGGGGTTAACTAGGGGTATCGTGTACTAAAGATGAGCACAACGCAAAGGTGTGGGGGAATTACTCAACCGATGTGGAAGAAGTAATTATAATACGGGTATCAAACAAGGGTTATCCTAATGCCTCTTAACATTTAGTTATTCCTAACTACACAAGTGTAGTCTTACTAGCAATCTCGGGATGCATCACAAAACAAGTTCTAGAATCTATTATACTACCGGTTCACACACTAAGCATTAAAGATGAATGCTTTAATTCCTACTAATCTAAGGGCGGTCCTCACATTTTGGGTGGAATTTAAGTGGTAAAGGGTTTTTGTGCTAGTCATATAACTTTCTATCCATGAGACGCTTTATTAAGACTAATGGCCCACTCTTATATGTCATGAAAAATTAAAAATTTGGTGCCAAAATTACCCTAACCGACATTTTCTCATGGTTTATTACACAAATGCAATTGGACAAAGCAAATAATCAAGGATAAGCATAGTTTCAAAGTTCCCGTTTTATTTTCCCTCCCTACACTTAAAGCCCAACATTGTCCCCAATGTTCCCCGAAAATATCAAAGTTATGATAATGGAAGGTAATAAAAGATGAAAGAAACTAGTACTCCCATGATTATCTCGGTAGGATCCGTGTAAAGTGGTGGTTACATATTTCTTCAAAAGAGCGTGCGTGAAAAACTCCTTCTCATCTTATGTATCTTCTTCTTGATAAATTAAACATGCACACTTGAAGAAAACAAAGCGAAACCTTCGCGCGTAAAATCACGGTAATAATATGTATAGGACTCTACTCTAGGATATAATGTTTGTGGAATGGATGTTTTAGGAGTTTGGAAAATTAAAACCGGAAAATTCAAAAAATTATAAGTAGCTCAAATGAGAAAAGTAGTCGGTTGTTTTTCTTTCTGGCGCCGTCAGTCTGCGATCTCGGCACGCCGTCGGTTATCCGACAAAAACTCTTGATTGACGGAAAAAATTGGAACATTTACATCTTTAGAATCTGGAAAAATTTCCTACAAAACATCCATTATGACTCGATACAAGCATTTGACTCGAACAAACACACATGTATATCTTTTATTGTGAAATTCTCATGACGTTTCTTTTGAAAGCATGTAATCCTCCCTACACTTATCCTTTATGTAAAATACCTTTATATGTAATTAAGGCGAGGTTAAAAACAAAATAAAGCATTTTTACAAATTTAAACATGAGAATAAACAATCAATAAAAGATATATGACACTAAACAAGCAAACAATTAAGTGGGTTACTCCCACGTTTTTTCTTTATTTATGAGTCTTGTAGCTAGACTTCGGAAGTGGGTATATGTGACTTCATTACGGTCACCTTCTTCCTCATATGGCGGTCTATTGGGGATTCCATGTTGTAAAAGTGCCCTATGATGCACCTTTCTAAGAGGCGTCGCCCTTCCCCAATCGGTTCTATACTCTCGTCTAAGTTCAAGCAATCCTCATAGAATCGAAATCTTGGCCATAACATAATCTACTCCTTTCTCCTTATCCTCCTCATTCCTATATATAGGCCGATAGTTTAAGTTCCTTTTCATCATTGGAGAGTGATGAAAACTTCTCAATCTTAAGCGGCATTTGGTAAACTACATCACGGTCATCCTTGATGGAAAGCACTATTCCTAATGAGGGATCATAAGTCATCGGTGTTTTTCTATGAAAGGTTTTCCTAGAATAGCGTGGGACAAGCTAGGATCTACGGTAGGTACTAATATCATGTGGCACAATTATGAAGTCCGTAGAAAATGTGAAACTACCTACATAAACGGGCAATCCCTTAACTCTACCAAGAAAATTGCACCTAACCCTAGGATTATCGGGGTCTTGCCTAGTTGGGATAAGCTTCTTCATTACCCAATTATAGTAGGTGCTAGTCATTATGTTTATTGGGGACTTGCGGTCCAATGTAGGTGTCCTATGCAACATCTTCTTATGTTAAGATTCCAGGGTTCCCCAAACTTGATCCTAGGGCTTCTCCTGTAACATACATGACCGGAGGTCCGCACTAAGCGAGGGTGGCGAGATAGTTCTTCTTTCGTAGGAAAATTATTGAAATAGTCATTGTCTACTTCATCTACTCCTCATTTGTTTCATTCCTCGGTGTTTCACTAACCTCAAGTATAGTTTCATGATCCGTTTAGGTCATTTGTTCTATTTGGTTTCACTAAGGTGATGGTATTAGCCGGACGATTGAACGTGCTTAGCTAACTGTTACTTGGGTCCTTAATCTCTACTTGGAAGGTTAGAGTTGAGATAGCATTAACCTTTCTATCAACATAGTTCATAGATTACTGTTAGCATATCAATATCAAAAGCCATTTTGGTCCTTGCCCTCTACACTAGGTTTGTCCTTAAGAAACTCTATATGCAGATTCTCCTCTATCCTTCTGGTTCTAGAATTATAAACCCTAAAGGATTTACTATTCAAGGAGTAGCCAACCAAGTGCGCTGTTATATCCACTATCAGATTTTCCATCAAACTTACCTAAGTGGTCAATGGTATTGAGAAAGGAGACATGACACCCAAAAGGTTTAAGAAAGTCTAGGGTAGGCTTTCTACCTAAAACAACTCATAGTGAGTCTTGCCATGAGGCATTACAACCCCCTGTTTTGGAACATAACAAGCAGTAAGCTTAATGCCTCAGTAATTTTGTGGGCAACTTGGAATCTGCTAACATAGTCCTAGCGACCTCTATCAATGTCCTATTTCTCCTTCGGCCAACCCCATTTTGCTTGAGGAGTCCTAACTACATTGTATTCTCTCTTAATACCCTTAAGTTAACAGAAATCATTCATCACTTGGTTTTAAACTCGTCCCATTATCACACCTAATGATTTTAACTTTCTTATCGCAAGAAAAGGTTCTCTACTACGCTTATGTATGACTTAAGAATTTCAGCGGCAAAAACTGATAACGCTACACGTCGTTCGGTCAAAGGAACTTCCTTTTCATCGAACAAGTTTTTCAACACCCTAGGCAGTGAACCTAATCGTTGTAGTGTAGTATTAGGGTAAGCCACGGAATTGATATCGTTCTCTAGGGGAATAGGAATGCTAGTGAGAAGTTACTACGCTAAGTTTGGGTTGAGGAAGATTATTTTTTTATCTTTTTATGTTTTTTAGGAAATGGAAAGGTACGAATCTCGGGGTTTGGATTTAGGGGTTGGTATTTCTATCGATTACTTCTACTATCTAATTATCTAATTAACTAAGGTGAGGGTAGTCTATGTCTAATTATCGTGTGCTCGTATGATGATTTAAAGATGTGTTTGCTTAGGTTTTATTACTCCTTAATTATCTCCTATTGATGGTTGAATTGTCACGTCCTTATTCTTAATCGCGTTGTGTGTCTAAGGTCGTAAGGTATGCGTTTATCCCTAACTCTTTGAAACTACCAAAGGTTATCGCCTACAAAGTCTCTAGGATTTATAAACTTTAACTCTAAGGTACTCTTCGGATGATTTAGCCTACAACAACTCTAGGTGTTATAAACTAAGGTTCACAAAGATTAATCAAGCATTAACTACACAACGGATGACCTATCACATTACTAGATCATTAACAATTAAGATAAGAGACAACAAATCAATATTCAATAATTAAGCTTCATATTCCCTAAGCAAACGCACAAGTAAATTAGCCGGACATGGGGAACATGCAAGCATACACACAAGTAATTGAAGACATAATTGAATTAATGAAGTAAAACACTTATCTTGATGTAAGATAGGGTTTGGAACTCTAAAATACTGTACAAGACAGCCTTGGTTCGGTTTAGGTTTTTACTCCAAAAGACTACACCTAAAACTAAAAAAATTCGGATTCTATATATAAGATTACATATGCGATGGCGTCACCCTTTGATTTGTGGGTCGCCGTCATTAGGGTTTCGTCTTGGCCACGTTAGTCTTGCGACGGCTTCACCTTATGCTTGTGCGATCCCCTTCAGCCTCTCCGGCGTCGTCGGATCAAATCTAGGCCGCGAGTTGCGGCGACCTACTCTTTTAAAACGACACCGTCACTTGTAAATAGGCAATTTGGCTCTTGAGCCGTCACAAAAGTGGTGCGACGCGTCGCAGAATAACACACGACGCCGTCCCGCCGGTTCGCCCACTGAGTGTCTCGATTATGAACTTTGGCCATTTTCTTCGTATATTCGCGCCTTTTCGTCCGAATAAGTGTCATTCCAGCATTTTGCCTTCAAGATACCTAAAAAGTGAAAAGGAACGATATTAAGTAATAACGGATACAAAAGTGATCAAATAAGGGCTTAAATGATTCTAAAAAAGGTACATTTTAAAACCTTATCAAATATCCCTACACTTGGTATTTGCTTGTCCTCAAGCAAATGTGCTTTTAGCCAATTAATTTATAAGTTAGGGGTCATGAAGCATTGGTTTAAAACAATCCACAACACATATAAGCCTCGCAAAAGACATAACAAGCACGGAAATTACATACTAGCAACTCACATCGGGTGTTTGGATACTCACATCTCTCGGGTGTATATGAAATATATCAAAGTAGAAATGGAAGATAAACACTCATTAACCGGTCCTAGTACATAGATTACCATAGGCTTGAGACTAGATCAAACCTCCATCGCTTTGGCGTAAGCACCTAGGAAAGACTATCAAAGAGGTCTTTTAAAGGGTTGTAATGTTAGGCTTACGGTAGGGAAACAAGGGGTTTGGTGGGATAGGCTATTTAGTGGTGGCAAGTCAAAAATCTTTATGTTACAAGCATGCGGAGAATAGCGTTGCTAAGCCAAGACTCGACACTCTAGACTCTAGATAACTGAAACAAACAAACATAATTTAAAGATAGATGTAGGATGGTAGCCCGTATGTTTTTAACATTTATTTTTCTCTTTTTTCAATTTTTTTTTTCTTCATACACTTTTACTCTACCATCCTCTACGATAACATCAAAATGATGGGGATTTATAGGCACATCCCTACACTTGAGTTTTTATTACTCTAACACTAATTTGACCAAAATTGAAAAGATCAAAACACTTGGAGTACATTATTACGTAAAATAAAGGGAATTTGAATTTAACGTTCCCTTCCCGTCATTTCATAAACTTTAACTTTTCCCATGAGTCCCAATCGTCCCAAAACTGTATACAAAGGATATGACTCGACTTAGCAACTTATGCAAGCAACTAGATAATTGAACTAAGAGTTTTAGGGTGATAACAATAATGCACTAAAAGTGAGTGCATACAAGGTAGGCTAAGGCGATTTGGGTGTACATTTGGGGGTAGGGTGTAAACAACGATCTTCATTGATATTCCGGAAAACCGAAACATCACGAGAACCGCAAAAAGGATAGGCTCTGAGGGGTTAAACTAGGGGTATCGTGTACTAAAGATGAGCACAACGCAAAGGTGTGGGGGAATTACTCAACCGATGTGGAAGAAGTAATTATAATACGGGTATCAAACAAGGGTTATCCTAATGCCTCTTATCATTTAGTTATTCCTAACTGCACAAGTATAGTCTTACTAGCAATCTCGGAATGCATCACAAAACAAGTTCTAGAATCTATTATACTACCGGTTCACACACTAAGCATTAAAGATGAATGCTTTAATTCTTACTAATCTAAGGGCAGTCCTCACATTTTGGGTGAAATTTAAGTGGTAAAGGGTTTTTGTGCTAGTCATATAACTTCCTATCCATGAGACACTTTATTAAGACTAATGGCCCACTCTTATATGTCATGAAAAATTAAAAATTTGGTGCCAAAATTACCCTAACCGACATTTTCTCATGGTTTATTACACAAATGCAATTGGACAAAGCAAATAATCAAGGATAAGCATAGTTTCAAAGTTCCCGTTTTATTTTCCCTCCCTACACTTAAACTGAACATTGTCCCCAATGTTCCCCGAAAGTATCAAAGTTATGATAATGGAAGGTAATAAAATATGAAAGAAACTAGTACTCCCCTGATTAGCTCGGTAGGATCTGTGTAAAGTGGTGGTTACATATTTCTTCAAAAAGAACGTTTGCGTGAAAAGCTCCTTCTCATCTTATGTATCTTCTTCTTGATAAATTAAACATCCACACTTGAAGAAAACAAAGCGAAACATTAGGTAAAATCGGTAATAATACATATAGGACTCTACTAAACTAGGATATAATGCTTGTGGGATAGATGTTTACAGGATTTCTGGAAAATTAAGACCTGGAAAATTCCAAAAAATTATAAGTAGCTCAGAAAATGAGAAAAAAGTAATCAGTTGTTTTTGCTCCTTCTCGCCACAAAGTTATCGACAAAAACTGGTCTGCAATTTTCTGGAAAAAATTCTGAAAAATTTACATCTTTAGAATCTGGAAAAATTTCCTACAAAACATCCATTATGACTCGATACAAGCATTTGACTCGAACAAACACACATGTATATCTTTTAATTAATTGAAATTCTCATGTTTACGTTTCTTTTGAAAACGCGTGTAATCCTCCCTACACTTATCCTTTATGTAAAATACCTTTTATATGTAATTAAGACGAGGTTAAAAAACAAAATAAAGCATTTTTAAAAATTTAAACATGAGAATAAACAATCAATAAAAGATATATGACACAAACAAGCAAACAATTAAGCATGGGTTGCCTCCCACGAAGCGCTTTTCTTTATTTATGAGTCTTGTAGCTAGACTCGTAGTCGTGCCCCTATGTGACTTCATTACAGTCACCTTCTTCCTCATGACGGTCTCTATTGGGGGATTCCATGTTGTAAAATTTCCCTATGATGCACCTTTCTAAGAGGTCGTCCTCTCCCCAATCGGTTCTATACTCCGGTCCTAAGTTCAAGCAATCCTCATAGAATCCGAAAATCTTGGCCATAACATAATCTACTCCTTTCTCCTTATCCTCCTCATTCCTATAATAGACCGATAGTTTAAGTTCCTTTTCATCATTGGAGAGTGATGAAAACTTCTCAATCTTAAACGGCATTTGGTAAGCTACATCATCGGTCTCATCCTTGAATCGCACTATTCCTAATGAGGGATCATAAGTCATCCCGGTGTTTTCTATGAAAGGTTTTCCTAGAATAACGTGGGACAAGCTAGGATCTATGGCCGTACTAATATCATCCACAATTATGAAGTCCGTAGGAAATGTGAAACTACCTACATAAACGGGAAATCCCTTAACTCTACCAAGAAATTGCACCTAACCCTAGGATTATCGGGGTCTTGCCTAGTTGGGATAGGCGTCTTCATTACCCAATTATAGTAGGTGCTAGTCATTATGTTTATTGGGGACTTGCGGTCAATGTAGGCCTTTGCCACAAAAAGGTGTCCTATGCAACATGGTATGTTAAGATTCCAAGGGTTCCCAAACTTGATCCTAGGGCTTCTCCTAACATACATGTGACGGAGGTCCACTAAGTGAGTGGCGAGATAGCTCTTCTTCTGTTGGAAACTTATTGAAATAGTCATTGTCTACTTCATCTACTTCTCGGTTGTTTCATTCCTCGGTGTTTCACTAACCTCAAGTATAGTTTCATGGTCCGCTTCGTCATTTGTTCTATTAGGTTTCACTAAGGTGATGGTATTGACGAATTGAACGTGCTTAGCTAACTTACTTGGGTCCTTAATCTCTACACCGGAAGGTTCGGGAGTTGAGATAGCATTAACCTTTCTATCACTATTGGTCATGGCTTTCAAGAGGTTATCTATCTTCCTATCCATCTTGGCTTGTTGTTGGTTGAAACGGTCCGAGAGCTTAGCTATTTGAGCTTCTTGGGATGCGACTAGGTGTTGCAACATCCCTTCAATGTTTTGATGGTTATGGCCGTGAGATGGGGGCCATGAGAAATCATTGGAGGTGAATTCTTTGGTTTTTCCCCAATAGAAGCCGGGCTTACCCTTCCATGCTTCTCGGGCGTCATTAAAAGTCCTAGGTCCGGGTGTTGTAGGGAATCTTCCTCCCGTTCCATTAATACGCGAGGATGCGTAGTCAACGGAAGCTTGTTCGGGAATCGGTGCAAGTGCGTGTTATGAAGATCACTATACGGCTCACACGAGGAAGAAACTTTGTTCACATGGCGTGAAGACTTAGGATTTTCGTAGGAGCTCATTAGGAATTTAACTTGATCTTCAAGTTCGAGCATCCTACGGGCGGAAGGTTGTGAGTCAATGGGAGGCAAGGAGATTGCCTTAACGGTTTTGGGCAACTCACGGGTCATTCCAACTTTCGTTGTCATAGAGAGCAAGGTCCTCTATTATACCCCATGATTCTTCCGCGCTGAGATCACTAAGTTTTCCACTGGCCGCTTGGTCAATGGATCGCTTGGTGGGGAAGTTGACATGATCATAGAAGAGTTGGACTTGGAGCCAAAGATCAATGCCGTGATGAGGAACTTTATGAAGTAAGTCCTTGAATCGAGTCCATGCTTCGTAGAGAGATTCACCTTGGCGTTGTTGGAACATCAAGATATCATTCCTAAGCTTAATGGTTCTCCCCGGTGGGAAAAATTGAGCAAGGAAGCGAGAGGTGAGATCATCCCAACTTGAGATGGAGTCGGCTGGAAGTCGCTCAAGCCAATTACTAGCTTGGTCCCGTAGAGAGAATTGGAAGAGACGCAGACGTGGTTTCCCAGTAGTAGCATCTAGGTCGATGGAATCGACGATTTTAAGGAAATCCTTAAGATGTTGATTAGGATCTTGGACGAAGGTCCATCGAATGCACATCCATTTTGCACCAACCGGATGGTGTCGGATCGCAGGGACGTAGTTTGGGCTTGGTCGGGAAGCTCAATGGTGTTCCTATAGCCTAGGTGGCTTGGTCTCGAGTATTCACCAAGAGTACGGCCTCTTGGCGGGTCATTTGGTGGTAGGTTGATGAATGGTGGTTGGTTATCACCTTCCATGATGAAAAGTGATAGGGTTACGAACAAAGGTCACGAAGAAGGGGGATAGACTACGAGGAAGCTAAAATGAGAAAAAAGCTTACTTGATAGGAATCAAGCAAGGAAACCTGAACGAGGTGGACTCCAACTAGCTATTCTATTCCCCGGCAGCGGCGCCAAAAACTTGATAACGCTACACGCGTCGTTCGGGGTCAAAGGAACTTCCTTTTCGTCGAGCAAGTTTTTCAACACCCTAGGCAGTGAACCTAATCGTTGTAGTGTAGTATTAGGATAAGCCACGGGAATTGATATCGTTCTCTAGGGGAATAGGAATGCTAGTGAGAAGTTACTACGCTAAGGTTGGGGTTGAGGAAGATTATTTTTTTAACTTTTTATGTTTTTTAGGAAATGGAAATGTACGAATCTCGGGGTTTGGATTTGGGGGTTGGTATTTCTACCGATTACTTCTACTATCTAATTATCTAATTAACTAAGGTAAGGGTAGTTTATGTCTAATTATTGTGTGCTCGTATGATGATTTAAAGATGTGTTTACTCAGGTTTTATTACTCCTTAATTATCTCCTATTGATGATTGAATTGTCACGTCCTTATTCTTAATCACGTTGTGTGTCTAAGGTCGTAGGGTATGCGTTTATCCCTAACTCTTTGAAACTACCAAAGGTTATCTCCTACAAAGTCTCTAGGATTTATAAACTTTAACTCTAAGGTACTCTTCGGATGGTTTAGCCTACAACAACTCTAGGTATTATAAACTAAGGTTCACAAAGATTAATCAAGCATTAACTACACAACGGATGACCTATCGCATTACTAGATCATTAACAATTAAGATAAGAGACAACCAATCAATATTCAATAATTAAGTTTCATATTCTCTAAGCAAAAACACAAGTAAATTAGCCGGACATGGGGAACATGCAAGCATACACACAAGTAATTGAAGACATAATTGAATTAATGAAGTAAAACACTTATCTTGATGTAAGATAGGGTTTGGAACCCTAAAATACTTGTACAAGACAGCCTTGGTTCGGTTTAGGTTTTTACTCCAAAAGACTACACACCGAAAACTAAAAATTCGGATTCTATATATAAGATTACATATGCGACGGCGTCACCCTTTGATTTGTGACGCCGCCGGGTCGCCGTCATTAGGGTTTCGTCTTGGCCACGTTAGTCTTGCGACGACGTCACCTTATGCTTGTGGACGCCGTCCCTTTCTCTCGACGCGTCGTCTGGATCAAATCTAGGTCGTGCCCGAGTTGCGACGACCTACTCTTTAAAACCTCGACACCGTCACTTGTAAATAGGCAATTTGGCTCTTGGTGTCACAAAGTGGTGCGAAAACGTCGCAGATAACACGACGCCGTCCCCTTGAGTTCCAGGCACCGAGTGTCTCGATTCTTGTCTTTGGCCATTTTCTTCGTATATTCGCGCCTTTTCATCCGAATAAGTGTCATTCCAGCATTTTGCCTTCAAGATACCTAAAAAGTGAAAAGGAACGATATTAAGTAATAACGGATACAAAAGTGATCAAATAAGGGCTTAAATGACCCCTCAAAAAGGTACATTTTAAAACCTTATCAACTGGTCTCATCCTTAGTATTCATGAAGAAAACCCAAGTAAATCTGCTAAAATCATCAGTCACAACCAAACAATACTTCTTAAAATTCAGGCTGCTAATAGAGGTGGGGCCAAATAAGTCCATGTGCAGCATATGAAGTGGTTGGGAGATAGAGTTAAAAACCTTGGGTTTACAAGAGGCTCTATGCTGCTTCCCTTTGAGGCATGCAATACAAGTCTGTTTATTCAAATATTTTTGAAGGTAAACCTCTTACAAGGTTATTTTTAGCTAAAAGATTTATTACCTTAAAGTTCACAAGAGCCTTCTATGCCATAACATAGATTCACCCAAAGAAGCTGTAGCAACTAAACATGTAAGGTTTTCTTTGGGCACTATTTTTTTCATACTTACACTATACAGATTGCTTTTCCTAGGGAACTTAAGAAGTATCTCATCTTCATTAGGCAACTTAAAATTGGGAGATAAAACCAAGCAATCAGTATTTGTGAATAGAACAAAATTCTTCTTGTCACGCATTTGTGACACATTGAATAGATTGTATTTGAGTTCTTTCACATAGTACACATCTTCAAAGTCCAAATTACTAGTCTTTGTTGGAATCACTCCTAAACATTAATTCAAGTGTTAGTGATTCATATGTAATAGTTAGCTTAATATGGCCTTTATGTTTGTTATTAAGCTAAGGATTATGTAGAAGGCCCATAAGCCTTGACCCAAGCCCATAAGAAGGGAAGGAGTCTAGAAGTGTTGCCCTAGCTCCTTGCCCTATAAATACTCTTGTATAACCCTCACTTGAGGGTTGGTTGTTCATTTTATCTTTCACTCTACGCATAACTCTTCTTCATTTACATTCGTGTGTGTGATAACGTGTTCAACCGATCTCTTCTTCTCTATTTCTTCTATTGATGCTTGTGTTACTAATATGGGAACCTAACAGTGGTATCATTCGCCAAATAGTTGGGTGAAAAGTTTATTTGTTTTTGAAGTTGTTTGGTTCTACGCGTAACTCACGGTTCAAAAACTTGGTCACGTTTAAAAACTCAATTTTTTACACTTTTCAATCCAAGATTCTTGTACTTTCGTCGTTTTTAAGTGTTAAAATTTCAGTTTTAAGCAAAAAGTTTTGAACTTTACGTGTTTTTCCTTAGTTTTAAGCTTTATTTTATCTGGCGTGTTCAT
>OU343221.1:120459479-120614371 GCA_910596185.1 Chrysanthemum makinoi | reverse complement strand
CTTTACGCGTAAGGTGTTTTGAAGTTTTGAATCATCAAGTTTCACACTTTTGTGTTATTTTGGTGATATTGAAGCTGTTTCATCACAAAAATATTGCTTAGAAACATCTTTGGGCAGAAAATCAATTTTGGTTGCTTTCTACGCGTAAGAAAACCCTATTCTTACGCGTAACTCATCCGTGGATCGATCTTCAATTTTCGTGGTTTACTCAGTGTTTTCTTGCTTGGATAAGCCTGAAAACACTTCGACTTTGGATATCTCTTACACTGTGATAGTGTAAAGGATTTTTGGGCTAAACCTAATTTTACGCCTAAGCTCAAATCTTACGCGTAGAACTCTTTTTACGCTAAGCTTATTCTTACGCCTAAGCTATGTCTTACGCCTAAGATAATCTTACGCATAAGTTTTCTCGCTAACTTTCAAACTACGCATAACTTTAGTGTTTCTCAATTCTTACGCGTAAGCTAATCCTACGCCAACTATCACTTTTACCCGTAAGTTTGGTGTTTTTACGCTTAAGTTTTACTTTGCCTACACTTGGTTTCTACGCCTAAGGATACTTCATCAACAACGTTTCATTCGACTACAAAGATCCATTTAACAACACAAGTTTTCAACATATTACAACCACCATACTCTAGCTATTTTCCTTACACTTATAATCAACAACAACAACAACAACTAGGTCCACAACATCAAGAATTTAATCAACAACAACAAATTTATCAACAACAATTTAATCAACAACATACTCCACAAATGGTTCAACCACCACCTAGTCTTCAAGTACAACCTTACACAAACTTCTACAATCAACATCCATCAAGAAATACTATGAAGGAACCATCATGGTTTGGCAAGATGTGTGAAGCCTTAAGTAGCCAACAATCAATTCATGAAGCTGGCTCACTTGATAGACCTCCAATGCTCACTCCTGGGAATTATGATCAATGGGTGATAAGGTTCTTTAGGTTCTGTGATCTAAAGAAGCCACATGGAAAGTTCTTAAAGAAGGTCATTATGGAAGGTCCATTTCAGATGCCTACTGTTGTCACACCCATGAGATCCTAATGCCAATCCACCAAGAGATCTTGTCACCAACATTGCAACTATCTCGGACCTCACGGTGATGAACTTCTACATTTTGAAGCCGATGAACTAGAAATGCAATATATCCTTTTGGGATTACCCAATCCGATCCTTTGAAGTGTTGATGCTCAAAAGACGGCTAAGGCAATGTGGGAACATATTCATCTTCTTATGGAAGGCACAAAGACTCAATCGAGGAAGACATGGAATCCAAAATATACTTGGCTTATGAACACTTCATGATTGAACCAAGAGAGACATTAGAGTCATATCATCATCGCTTTTTGGACATCATCAATGATTTGGACAAACACAATATCATCATGCCACGAATTGCTGTCAACACTAAGTTCATAAGTAGTCTTGGTTCGGAATGGGAGAAGTATGTCATTTTTCTCCGTCAAGCTAAGAATCTTCATCATGCTACATACGGATTGTTGTACGACTATTTGAAGCCTCACCAAAAGAAGTTGACAAAGGCTATCCGTGGACTCCGGGTCCCGCAATCACTTCCGGACAATCAACAACTTGCTTTGTTGGCTCAAACTAGTGTTCCTCCTCAACCCGCTCCTCAACCAACTGCAACAATTACACCATATAATCCGTCACGGCAACAATCTCAAGAAACTCAATTGGTTCCATACAACAAAAACACTGATCAAGCACTTTATAGTGAATCAAATGAGGATACTGAAGCTTTTGATGCCCTGCAGCAAGGATTTTTCATGATTGCTAGAGCCTTCGGCCGATATTCCAACAAATCCAACAATCGCATTCATACCTCATCAAACACAAGGAATCAGGCCGTGGTTAACAATGGACGAGTTGAAGTTCAGAATCGTGGTAATGTTCGTCAGATGGGAGGTGGTCAAAGGTTTAATGCTATGGGAAGGAATAACATGGTGCTCGCAACAACAAAGGGCTCAAGTGGTTGAACAGGGGAATGCTCATAATGGGGTTAATGGTCTTCGTTGTTATAAGCGTAATGAGAAGGGTCATCCGGATAATGCATGCCTAAGCCGAGGACACGAGGCAGTGCTTATTTCAAAGAGGCTTTGCTCTTGGCTCTCAAGGATGAAGCTGGTGGAACTCTTACCAACAAGGAACGAGCTTTATGGCGATCACGGTTCCGATGATGATATGGAGGACTTGCAGGCTAATGTAGCAGTGATGTTGATGGCACAAATGCAAGCTCTACACATGAGTGACACAGGGCCAGTGTATGACACTGATGGCTTGTCTCAGGTATCGGAACAAAATACACTCATTCATGATCTGATCTCTCCGCCAATTTCTCCATCCGACAAGGATCAGAGAGTTCAACATGAGTCATCTACATCTCATTCTGATGATTATCAAATAGATCCCATAGTTATATTTGATGATCAAGATAACCTTATGGTTAATATTGATAATCAAGTTGACTCGTGGTTATATTTGAGGATCTAAATAATGATCATGTTGAGACTCACGTTGAACAAGATGAGCTTTTGTCTAATAGAGAAATTGAGCTCTGACCTATTAAAGACCAAGAATCTCGGTTGGAAATTTGCAAGCAATTAATGGATAAAAATGCACTTTTAACTAGGGATAACAAATGCTTAATAAGGCAAATCAACGTTTTTAAAAATCAAGAAAAACGGGAACAAGGTTTTGAAGTCGCTTTTGCCAAATCTCATCAAAAACAAAAATCATTAGAACGACAGATATGTGATCTAGCCGCATCCAAGAATGCTTTGTTGTCTCAAATAGAACAACTGAAACATGAACATAAACAACAACTTAACGCTCATACCTTGGAAACTCAAAACGCCAAGGCTGAGTTGTTAACTTGTCAAAAACAGTTCTAAAGCATTCCACGAAACGAATAGATGCCTATCTTGAGGAAATTGTCGACTTACAACACAAAATCAAAGAGTTTCGAACTGTTGTTTATAAACATGGTGAATCAATCACAACGATTAAAAAGTTTACTTTCAAACCAAATCCAAATGGATATGGACCGAATCTTGCTGATTACAAACCTAAGTTTTCAAACGGAGCATTCAAACCAAATCAAGTTTACAAAGGTGAGAACATAGAATTGATGATTCAATTATGACTTTTGTTGAATATAATCGCATGGAGGAGTTAGATGCATGACGAGTCGGTCAAAAATGGAAAATGTCGTTTATAACAAACCATTTAACTATTCAAAAGCCGTAACTTTTGTCACACAACAAGATTCTTCTAACAAACCTTTGGTTATCACACCAGTTTCTAATCCCCAACCTAATGGTGCACAAATTAATGGTCCTTTATCTTCACTTAGTGAAGTAAAAACGAAAGCTGAAAGTTGTCGCGTTATAAAATACTTTGACACTTTCTTATCTGACATCAAAATTTTGGAACGTGAGATTGAATTTCATTCTGAAATAAAAGTTGAACATTTTCAATCGCTCGGCGCGAGAACAAAGAGATATTCTTCGGAAAAGAATTTTAACCCATGTCAAAAATTTGAAAACCTGTGCACAATATTGGGAAAGGGATTTTCATAAAGAACTTGGTCTAATGAAACGGTTTTAGAAAACGAAACATCGATTTTAAATACTAAACGTAAAAAGAAATTGTTGAGAAAAGATGTTGATCGACTCTTGGAAGATGTTATCTGTGCTGATATCAATAATCTTGTGTTATTACAATGCTTTGCATATGCATCGATCATATTCTGCTTGATTCTGTTGATATTGTTGAGAATACTGATAATGTGCATCAGATCGAGTCTTTAAAAATTGAAAATGAACGACTGTTAAACGAGCTTTCAAATTCAAAACGTCGTCTTCAATGGTGTCAAAAAGATTGTCAAAATCGTGAACTTGCTTTGCAAAACAAAATCAATCAGTTGCAATCCAAAACGTTTAATCCAAAAATTGAGCAACTGGATGATCAAAACGCGTCTTTGAAATGTCAAATCTCAAAATATGAACAAGAACTTGTAAAAGTGAAAAAGGAATATGGTGTCATATTTGATTTACTCAAACAGACTCGTGATGAAGCATCAAACGAACTTGATCATTATCTTGCACACACTAAAGAAGTCATGAATTTTTCTGGAAATCTTTGTTCTGAAAATCAAGATTTGGTGCACACTGTTATTAAGTTAAGGGAGATGTTAGGAAAGTATGAACAAGTTCAGCCTAGCATCATTAAGAAAATTGCACCTGTAACACTTAGCAAACGTGAACCCGGAATGCCTACTGATAAACCACAAGATACTAATGTGCTTCCCCTACACTGAAACAGGAATAGTTGCCTCTTTTCCAAACGTCCGCACTTCACAACCTAGGAGCAATACAAGGAAGAATAGGAAGTTGCGACCTAAGAAAAGAACAATAAAGAATCCTGAAGTAGAAGAACACCCTAGGACTTTGAATAAGACTCTAGTTGCACCCACTTTAAATATTGCGTCTGACAAATGTAATGGAAAAAGTGTTGTAACGAATGCTAAACCTTTAAGTACTTTTGATATTCAGTCTGATGCTTCTTGTGTTATTTGTCGTAAAAGTATGCTTTCTGATTGTCATGACAAATGTGTTGCTAGAGTGGTCGCTTCCGAACAGTCAAGTTTTATCACACAAGCTAACCACTTGTGAATGGTCAACCGTAATAAACTTCAAACAGCTCAGAAACAATACAATTAAGATCTGGAGAAGTTTAGTGTTTCCCCAGGTCGTTAAGTCCCAACGAGCTGTGCGACTGAATAATCAAACGTATAGTGATCGGGTGATATTGAATGGGAAAAGGTTTGAGGATTACGAATAATTATACCTAAAGACAAAGTTTGTAAATTACAGGGGCTTAAATGCAAATTAAAGAAAATTAAAATGATAAATTATATTAAATAAACGCTATCACTATTTTTAAAATTGATTTTCTTGATTTTTTTCTTTTATAAATTTAAATTAAAAACAACGTAACGCACAAAAGAAAATGTGAAATTGAAACAGTATTAATCCTAAAAATATAAAAATGAAATTTTTACAAACCTAATGATAAGAGAAAATTTTGAGAAAAATAAAATTATTTTTATGACTATTTATCTAATTATTATTAATTAAAAACTATTTTTACCTATTTAATAATACCCTAAAATATAAGAAAATATGAAATAAAGCTAGAAAAGTGAAATTATGACTTAGAAAAATCTAAAATAACCTAAGAGAATTTTCAAAACTAATTTTGTATTTTTCTGATTTATATTCTAATTTCTATGATTTAAAAACTATTTAAAACTAATTAAATTGCTAAAAATTACTATTTAAACTAGGAAAATTATGGAAAAATATTTTTTGGCTTTTTATATTTATCTTAATCTATGAAAATTGAAAACTTATTTTTTGAAGCTTTTCTGATTTATTTGTATTAAAAGCTATTTAAAAAGTCCTAAAACCGATTTAAATTAGGAAAAATAGCAAACAGTGATGGAAAAATCTGAAAAATACAGGAAAAGTCTAAAATAATATTCTAAGTCTATGAAAAATATAAAACCTATACTAGTGTGCAAGATTATGAAGCTGCGATGAAAAGTGCTTATAAATAAGCACTCAAAATAAGCTGAAGGCCACAAATGAGCACCAAATTATCACAGAAGCTATAATATGCTAAAACTACTTAACAGCAACCTATATCAACCAATCTAAACGTTTGAAATGCAAACTACAATGATTTGACTCTTAGAGTTACCAAGAAGCCAATTGCCTTACCCAACTTATTTCAAACTTAACAATAAGCTAACCAATGAACCAGTGTGAAAACCAAAGCTGTAGACCTCAAGACCACCATCTGAACTATCTCTAGACCAAGTTTCAGCCAAGGACAAGCTATTTTGAAGCTTGTGCAAGGCCTCAAAAGATGCACGATTCACACTCGGTTAAACCGAGGTGTGAGCAGGAGACAAAAGTAACTTAATTGGAAGCTGGTTAAGTGCTTATTGGACTTTCCAAAAATTCTACAAAAATTAGTTTTAAAAATATGACCAATTGAACTTGCTAAATCCAAAATCTCACTGACTCTTGTTCAATACTGAAAACATGAAAAATGCACAAAGAATTGGAAAAAACTGACTTAAGTCATTTTTGACTTTTAATAACAGAAAGCAGTTTGACTTTAATGAAATTTTAATGCTTCTAATTTGATCTAAGTGATGGAATAAGCTAAGTTAAGACTCAATTAAGCTAATGAGATGATTTCTAAACCTAGTGCTAGCCTATTTTACTCTTGTACCTATCTGTTATGCAAATTAAAGCAAATTATCTGAGATTTTGACTTTTACTTATTTAAGGTGCAAGAGAATACCTGAACTAAGTCTAATTCCACTAACAGAGACTGAATTGACAGGTCTTCACCAAAAACTAAGCTTAAAACTCACTAGCACAAGTTGATCCAAACACTACTTAAACTAACTGTGTTGATAATTAATCTACCTTAATATTGATCCTAAACCTGTGCAGCAATAAAATCTATAATCTAACACCCATCATAACCTAACAAAAGCCAAACAATTACTAATAACCCACAGCACATAGTAAAAAAAAAATAGCACAATAGTTTTGAGCTTGAACTAAACAAAGTACTCACATGAGGTCCTAGCAACAATGGCTTGTAAACATACAAAAGAACCACTGAATAAAACCAATTCTCAACCCATATCCAACACTGCATCAACCCAATTCATTACCATTTTCAAATGAAGGTCCAGTTTGACCTTTGTTGACCAATATGAGATTTAGCTTGTACTTTTAAAGCTCACTTGAAGCTATCAACACTTCAGGTGGGCTTGTTTGAGTTTAGAAATAAGCTCTTTGGAGCTTGGATTTAAGAACATGTAAACTGAATTTATGACAAGAAACTTAAAAACATGAACTTAGATAAAACCTTGAAATTAATGCTTGAAATGAGTTACAATAGACTAAATAGCTTAGGTTCAATACAAGAAAGCTTAAGATTACAATTTTAGAAACTAATTAAGACCATTTAAAAAACCGACATACAAGGAAGTGAAAACTAAAAACTACTCTCTTTGCTCCTTTCCTCTTTCTTCTATTTATATGCAAAAGGTCTTCCACTAGTCTTACGAGCAAATCCCACCACTTTTCTGGACCATTGGATCACTTGACTAATTTTTGGCCATTGATGAGATTTTGGCGGGAAAATGGTATTGCAACTGGGGGGAGGTTTGAGTGCAAGGGGGAAGGCATTAAATGCATTTTGTTGTTTGGTGTTGAGGTGGAGTGATAAGGTGTGGGAGTTGAGCTGGAGGTGAGTGAAAGTGAGTTTTGCTTGAGCAGTGGGTGGGAAGGAAGGAGAAAAAAGGAGGAAAGGGAGATGGTTTGACTAGGTGGTTATATTGGACAGGGGTCAAAAACAGGGGGTCATGGGTCATGGCAGGGTTCAAGGTTCAAAAAGGGTTCAAGGGTCATAGTTTGGTTTATTAATACATAAGGACCATTTTTGCAATTCCATAAAAACCAAGGACCAAATCTGCCATTTTCCAAAGTTATTCCAAGGGACCAATTATGACAAGTTTCAATAGTACAAGGACCATTAAAGATATTTTCAAACTTCCAAGGACTATTTTTGCCAATTATGAAACTTGAAGGACCAAACTTGTAAATTCTCAAAACTTTTGAAATTTTTCACCAAAGGACTAATTATGACAACTTATGATTTCAAAAGGACCTTTGGTGACTTTTCTTTAAAATAAGTGCTTTCAGGGGACTATTTTTGACAAGATTTGAAAGTCGGGACTGAAGCGCCAATTATGCAAACTTTGCTCGATTTTCATCTGATTTTAAACATTTTGCATCTAAAACATATAAAATGCAATTTTGAGATATTTTCAATATTTTGATGCATTTCTGAGCGTTTTTAAATGTTTTGCAGTTCAGATTTGACCAAAAATGATGAGTATTTACACACTCATCATAGAGCTATCTTGTCTCGTTTACGAAATCCTAAGACCCGGAATACCTCTAGGCCCACTAATGCTTCTAAGTCTGTGCTTGGTAAACCGCCCTCTTTAGATTCTAAGAAACGCATTGAGGTCCTTGTAGCTCCAGTATCACCTCCAAGGATTGTAGTACCACCTAGTGCATTTACTAAGACTAAAGCTAAAACTAGTTGGAGATGGCATAAATGGATTCATAATACACTAGGATTTAAATGGATGCCTAAAATCATTAATGGGTGTATTTCAACTATAATCGCTTGGAACCCTCTAACTCTTGGGTTCCACATCTACTTCTATTCCATCATTGTCTTCGTATTGTAATGCAAGTGATACAGATCATCCTTTGGATTGTTAATAGCGGATGTTCCTGACACATGACAGGCAATCTTAAACTGTTATCAAACTTTATTGCAAAGTTCATAGGCACTGTCAGATTCGGGAACGATCACTTCGCAGCTATCATGGGCTACGGAGATCATATCAATGGCAATATCGAAATTAGCAGGGTTTATTATGTGGAAGGCCTCGGTCACAATCTTTTTCGGTCGGTCAATTCTGTGATGGAGACTTGGAAGTTGCTTTTCGGGAGAAAACTTGTTTCATTCGTGATCTACAAGGAAACGATCTTATGTCTGGCTCTCGCAATTCTAGTCTGTACACAATCTCAATGCAAGACATGGTTGCTTCATCTCCCATCTGTCTACTTTCAAAGGCAACATCAACAAAATCTTGGCTATGGCACCGTCATCTCTCACATTTAAACTTTCAAACCATCACCAATCTTGCTCGACATAAACTTGTTGAAGGTCTCCCGAGATTCCGATATTCTAAAGATCACCTCTGCTCAGCCTGTGAACAAGGAAAAAGCAATCGTGCTCATTTCCCTTCAAAGGTGGAACCACGACTCTCGGCATGTGCTTCATCTTCTTCACATGGATTTGTGTGGCCCGATGCGTATCTGAGACGATTAATGGCAATAGCTACATCTTGGTAATTGTTGATGACTACTCAAGATGGACTTGGGTTTATTTTCTTGAAGTAAAGATCAAGCTCCACAGATGATCATCACCTTTCTCACGAAAATTCAAATTCAGCTCGGAACACCGTCCGGACAAATTCAGACAAAGGAACTGCATTTGTGAATCAAACTCTTCGGGAATATTATGAGAAAGTGGGAATTGAGCATCAAACATCCATTGCACGTACCCCAGAACAAAACGGAGTTGTTGAAAGACGAAACCGTACGTTAGTGGAAGCTGCCATAATGATGTTAATCAATGCTAAACTTCCAGATTACTTGTGGGCTGAAGCTGTCTCAACTGCATGCTACACTCAGAACCGTTCAATGATTACAAAATGCCATAACAAAACACCTTTTGAGCTTATCCATAACAGAAAACCGAACCTCAAACACTTTCATGTATTTGGATCCCTTTACTACCCAAATAATGATCGTGATGACTTTGGAAAGCTCAAAGCCAAAGCTGACATTGGAGTCTTTATTGGATAGTGTGAGAACTCTAAAGGTTACCGGATCTGGAATCGTCGTACAAAGCAGGGTATGGAAATGATTCATGCTAATTTTGATGAGCTTCTGAAATGGCTTATGAGGATAACACTTGGAACCCGGTCACAACCGTTTAAACTTCCTCAAACCCCATCATCAATGAACCAAGCCCCCAACTCACTCGTCAACAAATGGAAAAGCTATTTGCTCCGCAGTTTAGTGATGACATTGATGAACGTGCTCCAGGTGTATCCGATGTTTCCGCTGCACAACCTGATCATATTCCAATACCTAATACACCTGCTACAACAACTACGGTTGAAGAAGCACCACCAGTTGACTCTACAACAACAGTTGAACAAACCGCATCCAACGACGCTGAACCATCTGATGATGTTCTTAATGAAGTACCCCCACCTGCAGATTTTGATCCAAATGCGTTCTTTAACCCCGTTTGCCAATGAAACTGCTGCACCTGATGTCGCGGAATCATCTACAAGTCATTTGAATCCTCAAAATTTGCACAATGTATACCAACATCAACCCTCTACACATCGTTGGACAAAAGACCATCCTCTTGAAAACATAATTGGCAACCCGAATCAACCAGTAGTAACAAGACAATGTCTTCACACAGACGGTGAACATTGCATTTATGCTCTCACCGTCTGCCAATCTGAGCCTAAAAACATTAAAGACGCAATGACAAAAGACAAGTGGATTGAATCCATGCAAGAAGAACTCAACCAATTCAAACGTCTTGAAGTATGGGAAGTGGTTGAAAGACCAACAGGGGTCTACGTCATTGGTCTCAAATGGATTTGGAAGAACAAATTGGATCTTGACGGAGCGTAATCAGAAACAAATCATGTCTGGTGGCTAAGGGTTATAGACAGGAAGAGGGTATTGACTTTGAAGAATCATTCGCTCCGGTTGCTCGTCTTGAGGTCGTTCGATCTTTCTCGCGTCGGCTCATATGAATATAACGGTCTTTCGGATGGACGTCAAAACGCTTTCGAATGGTCAACTGAAAGAAGCGGTTTATGTCGGCCACCGAAGGATTCGTTGATCCGCATTCCCGAACCATGTCTACAAACCGAATAAAGTTCTCATGCGGACTCAAACAAGCTCCTCGGGCGTGGTACGATAAGTTATCATCCTTCCTCATTGCCAATAATTTTACCAAAGGTTCGGTCGACCCAACTCTTTTCATACAATATCACGGGGCACATATCTTAACTGTACAAATTTACATGGATGACATCATTTTTGGGTCAACACATAAAAAGTATTCAATCGCTTTTGCAAAACTAATGAAGAAACATTTTGAAATGTCCATGATGGGTGAACTTACGTTCTTTCTAGGACTGCAAGTTCATCAATCACCCCGTGGTATTTTCTTGAGTCAGTCCAAATATGCCCTTGAAATTCTTAACAAATTTGGAATGCAAACCTGTAACACCTATGCCACACCAATGGCTCATACCAAGAAGCTAGACGCTGATTTACATGGGAAATTGGTGGACCCTACCAAATACCGAAGTATCATGATATTGTTTTTGCCATATATCTTTGCTCCCGTTATCAGTCGAGACCAACTGAAACCCACCTCTTTGAGGCTAAAAGAATCCTCCGATACATCAAGGGAACCATTAATTTGGGAATCTGGTATCCGAAGGATTCGGGTTTTGAACTAATAGCTTTTTCAGACGCTGACCACGCAGGATGCTTAGATTCATGGAAAAGTACTTGGGAGCATTACAATTTCTTGGTGATAAATTGGTGTCATGGCAATCGAAGAAGCGGGATTGTACATCGCTGTCCTCAACCAAAGCAGAATATGTAGCCATGTCGACGTGTTGTGCTCAAGTCATTTGGATGAGAACACAACTCAAAGACTATGGTTATGTATTTGACGGAATCCCGATGTACTGCGACAATCGGAGTGCTATTGCGATCTCGTGCAACTCAGTCCAACATTCGAAATCAAAGCACATCGATCTTCGATATCATTTCATCAAGGACCACGTGGAGCAGTGCTGTTGAATTATACTCTGTGGGTACAGAATACCAATTGGCAGATCTCCTCACCAAAGCCTTAGCTCCTTCTAGGTTTAATGAGTTAGTCCACCGGATTGGTATGCGGTGTTTAACTCAAGAGGAACTGGATGAACTCTTAAAATATTCTTAAAACCAGTCAAACACCAAAACCTCTTTTGTAAATATTTTTCAAAACAAAATACAAAAATATAAAATCAGATAAAACAACAAAAATATTCTTCTATCTATAGTTCTTTTAACGTGGCAAGTACAAATTCTTCCGTCAACACTCAAATCTTTCAAAATTCAAGTATTTTTTGATCAAGTGTTGAGGGGAGAAAGCAAATATTTTCAAGATCATAAAACCTTGTACTTTCATGTTACCTTATCACGGTTGTTTCTTTAAATGGTGGTCACTTTTCTGGTTTACTGACACTTCTCGGACTAAAATTTATAAAACTTCATTATTTATTAAGTCGAGGGGGAGTGTCGTCAAAATTCTTTCCAAATATCTCTCGTTTGGTAACCAAAACGGAAGTTATGGACATTGGATGTAAATAGAAAAGGTGGAGAGGCTAAAATTGTCAAAAGCTCAAAGTTATTTTTAATAAAACTTCCACCTAATTCATTAACTCTTCACATTTAATACCACACCTACCAAATCCTACGCCTAACAATCAATCTCCTAATCCGTTTGTTTGATCATCATTTTGTAAGTAATTTCATAATCTAAACGTGTTTACAAACAATTGTTTTGATTCATTTATTAAACCAACGGTTAGATTTGTTTCTATGGATGATTTTATGTTCTACGCATAAGCATATGAACACTTAATCAAGTTTAAGTGTTTGTGGTGAAAATGATTGTGTCAAAACGTTTCTATAACATCACTGAAGCCATTTTTATCATTTAACATTACCCAGATACACGAATTGATTGATTTTGAAAACTAGGGTTTATGCGTGAAATTGGGTATTTTCATATGTGAACATTTCTGGTTGAATGGTTGCTTGTAAGATGTTGTATTCATGTTGAATTAATCATATCTAAGCTTTGAATCAACCCAGAAACATTAATTGGTTGATAATTAAGAATTAGGGTTCATGTTCTTGAAATTTGGGTATTGTTGATTCATGTTGAGTTTGATGTTAAAACTTGGATAAAACAACTTAATAGGCATCCTAGACTTCCCAGAATATTTTTGGAGCATTTCCTATGGCTAATTCTCTTAGGCGTAATTCTTGAACCTTAGGGTTTAGGTTTTACGCATAAGTGTTTTACGTGTAACTCTTTGAATGAAAAATTCATGATGTGATATGAAAATAATTGAATGTATGTGTAAATGTTAGTGCTATGACGAATTTATTTCAGGTTTTCTACGCTTGAAAATTTAGAATCAAGGTTACTTGCAAAACGCATAAGGATCACCTTACGCGTAGCATGTTATGCGTAAGAGAAATATTACGCGTAACGTTTACGCGTAAGGTTCTACATTAGGGACTACGCGTATCCTGTGAAGGATATGCATAAACACTGACCTCTATGCATAAGGTTGACTCTTACGAGTAAGCCTTACGCGTAAGGTTCCATATACGCTTACGCGTAAGCTTTACGCATAAGGCCCCCTTTTCCTACGCGTAATATTTCTTACGCGTAAGTCAAGAACCTACGAATAAGCTTATGCTTACGCGTATACCACTCCTGTTTACGCATAAGCTTGCCATTTCTACGCCTAAGCCTAGTTTTAACCTTAATTATGAATTGTTACACATGCAAACATGTAAATAAATAAATCATAACGCCACGAAACCAATAATGTCACTTATAAGCTTAATCGTTTAATAAGTTGTGAAAAATAAGTGAAAACATGAACTTTAAAACTTAAAGATAATCAACTCATGAAACTTATCACGACGTCTTTGGACTATTGGACAAACAAGTGACATTGGACTCGTAACAATCATCGACATATCACATTCAATAATTGGACAATAAAACCATCTGTTGACTAACGTAATGTCTTTCGATATGTTGGTTCTTTTGGCTAAATATCTTTCAGATCACGACATGGACGCTCAAATGCAAAACGTGGAAGCACCAAACGTTCTCACCGTTGAAGATATCTTCCCTAATGGCTATCCGATGAAGATTGGAAAGAACAACCTTCGTGTTGATTTTGATACTCTCACCTGCTCAGAGTCTTCTTTTTTAATTGTTGTGGACATTGTTGGGTCTATTATAGATTTGATAATACAAAACAAGAAGAATGAAACATGAAGGACTTAAAGTGACAAGAAGGGAAACTACAAAAAGATGGAGGATTTGGAAGATTCTAGAAGATATGCTTAAAAGAATATTTAGTTTCCTAATTGTATTGTTTCCTAATTATATTATGATTCCTCTTGTAAACCCTAGATGTCTCTAGTATATAAAGAGACATAGGGTCATTAGTTTTATAGGACGTACAAGATGTAGACGTCTAAAGGTGTGTGTGTGTGGGAACCTAGGCGTAGGGATTGGGAAAACGCCTAGGGTTTAGTGGTTTAGTGGTTTAGTTAGTTAGTGTTAAAGATCAAGTCTTTGATCTTTATTATTAGTTTAGTTAGTAGACGTGTTCGTATAAACGTCTAATATTAGTTAGTGTTAGTGAATGAAAAACCTTGTTCAATAACAAAGTATTGTTTTGATTATTCCGCTGCGTACAATATTATTGTCTTTGTTATTGATCCCTAGCTGAGCTTATAAACGATCTTATCAGACATTCTGAAGAATCATCCTTATCAGAACATGCTCACCATTCGCTCTGGCGGGAGATCTACATTCACGGTTCGGCATAAAATGCGAAGGTCAAGGTCAAATCGACTGACGCTCAACCACAAACAAGTCACCATCACACCAGCAGATTTAAGGGTTGTTCTCCTCATTCCTGTCATCGAGCCAACCGAATACACTGCCACACCAACTGAAGAGGCGTTCGCAATTCATGATCGACATTTGTTATGACGAAGCTCCAGGAGTAATCACAAAGCATTCATACGTGGATCTTAAGAATATTCCTCAGCCATGGAGAACCCTCTACATTATCATCACCAAATCCATTTCTGGACGTGATAGTGGTTATGAGCATCCCAAGCTCGTTGAACTACAGATCTTTTGGGCTTTGGTCAACATGAAACAAATTGAAGTTGAAGCTCTGATATGGGACGACATGATGTCATTCCTCAAAAAGCTTGGCTCCAAAATCACATACATCATATATACAAAACTGTTGATCCAAAGAGCTCTAGGGTATAATCCTGATATCCCCTTGAGAACCAATGACCCCAACAATCACTCCATGTTGTATGAGCCTACACTCACAGTCGGATTTAAGGAATCTACAACAAAGAAACAGGTGCGGTGTTGCGGATCACCTTCTAACTGATACAGTCAAACAACTATATTCATACAAAAGGTATCTGGTAGCAGTTGATGAAGGCAAAGTCGGTTTTCTTGATGAAAAGTCCTCCGGTACACCCACTAGAAAAACCAGGAGAGGCAGTGCAGGAAGTGTTACAAGCACTGAGAGTCAAAGAAAGTTCCCTAAGAGGAAACCTGCACTCAAAAGGAAAGTTCCCTCTAAGGAAGCTGTTCCTATTCCTATTCCCAAGCCTGAACCGCAACGAAAGCTACTTGGATGAAAGCTCGAGGAAACTGAATCAGACGAAGAGGTCACCTACTCTGAAACTGCAATTGATGACACTCCAACAGTAGCTAAGCCTCCCAGTCCAATAGCTGATAAAGGAAAAGGGAAAACTCCTGTGCTTGAGCATGATAAGGAAAGTTCTGAAGAAGAACCAGTTGACGAGGAAAGAGAATATCAAAAGAAGTTGAAGAACCTCATACTCAAACACCTTGCCGATGAATTCGTAAAGGATCAAACTCGTGGCCCCGGAGGGTCAAGTGGTGGAACTCAAGCCGCACCAGTTTCCGATGCGGTTAATCAACTCGATAAGGGAACTGGTACCACCATCACCCACGAAAAACAGCAAAGGCAGATTGAGGATTCCATCGACTTTGACATAAAGGAACCAGACACAGAAAAGACTGAGAAAACTTCCGGTGAAGATACTAAGGCTGATGAAACGGCTAAGTCTGGAAATGATGAAGAAACTGATTATGATGATTTTCTTCTAGACAGTCCCACACGCTCCAAGGAGGAAACCTCTGAGCCACCTAAGGACCCTGAGCCACCTCACGTCTCCTCATCATCAGATTCGTCTTCTCACTCTTCACCTCCGCCATCCAGAAGAACAACCAGATCCACATCTAAATCAGTGAAGAAACCAACAAACTCTTGGATATCCCGAGCTAAGACAAAGATTTTTAAAGCTGTCAAGAAAGTACGGAAGAAGGATGTAACCAACAAAAAGCTGAATCAACTCGCTGACAGAATCAACTTTCTTCAAAAGGGGATAAACGAGTTGTTGAAAGAAAGGGAACAAATCCAGAAGTTTATCAAAGGAGATTTCCAAAAGGAATTGGAGAAGACGGCAAGAGAATATACTCACAAATTCCTTCTCGACACCGTTCCTGGAGTGACAAGAGAAATGTTCAACATACAACTCTATCCGAATCTGATGCATTTGGCCAAGCAAACTATAAGATCAACAACAATCAACCCAACTGATCCTATAGTGTTCTCCGATGCTGAATTAGTTTCCAGGCTGGTAACTCAAATGTCTAAACGATCTGCAACATTTACTTCTTACGAAGGTAAATTGTTTGATGCATTGCTGGAATACCAACTCAAATCAGCATGCAGAGAAGAAGCTCAAAGGCCTAAACGTCCAAGAGACGATGATGATAAGGATAAAGATAAAGATAACTAGCCTAAACGTCCAAAGAAGTCTGGAGAACCCTCCTCTGTGCCACCACCAACCCTAAGGACTCCAACAACAAGACGATCTCCTCCACGTTACTCCGCTGACAAACCTCAGGACTCTGAGTTACCACCCCAGACAGAGAAAATCGGTGATCACTTTGAGTATATTGGTGGTGACAATGAGGAAGTCCCTGAGCCCCAACAACAACCCACCTCTCCCGCCTCAACAAAGAAACCATCATCCTCATCAAGGCCAAAGAAAAAGAAGAAGACGCCTAAGGCTGATGTCGTCTCATGGCTAGACGAAGACGACACCGAGTATAATTGGTTCTCCACACTTGTTGATGCTACTCCCGCTCTAACTGATGATCCAGATATGATAGAAGGTCGTACGTTGGAGCATGCTAAGTTACTGCAAGAAAAGTTACGTGTGAAGAAGATGATGAAATCAGAGTTGAAACGAATCAAGAATGAAGCATTTCAACTACTCAAAGACAGCTCGGAAAGTGCTATTGAAGTTGAATATCACTTTGATAATATAGCACGATCCATGTCTAACAACATTGATTGGCTCAACCCTGAAGCAAACATCGACTTCACCGGAAGAGACAACCCTCCATACAACACTGATTGGTCTAAACCTCTACCGACGATTGGCCAACCAGATCAACCTAAGATTCCATTTCGCTACTTCTTCAACAATGACTTGGAATTTCTTCTACACGGTAGCGATGGTTCAAAGAAATACGCTACATCACTTACACTTCCGTTCCCGGCAGCCATGTACTCCAGCTGCATAGCCATCGAGGAAAAGGCTACTCACATGTTTTCTCACCGTGTGGAACAGTATGACATTGATGCAATGTACGGGATTCACCATTGGCCAGAACGTCGACGAATCTACTACAAAAGCTGCCAGGTTCGAAAGTCTCAACATGAAGTGTACAGTGATAAAGGGATCGTTGCTGTTAAGCATGTCACTCTTTCGTCTAAATGGGACTACACCTTCCTCAAGACTATCGTGGTCAAAAGACAAGACGAAAGGGACTATGAATTCTGTGAAGCGGACTTTCAGAACTTGTCTCAACGACATTGAAGATCTGTATCTTGCCAAGGTGCAGGGAAGAATGAGACAATTCTCGACTGAAATTCAACGTGAATACATCAAGTCCTTGCTCATCTTCATCGGAAGCATAGTGATCCAGGAACGTGTAGAAGATTTACAACTTGTTGTTGAATCGTATCAGACTCGTGTCAACCTCACCGGACCTCGGCTAGAACTTCCGACATCAACCACTTCCACAATACACTCTTGTCAGCAAACCATTCGGAGTAGTTTACCGTAGTGAACTACAACGCAACTGCTTGATGGCGTGTAGAGATCTTCACAAATTTGGGGATCACACATTGAAGAAGGTCAGGGACGGCTTGGCTTATAGGTTGAAGGCGATACATGAAGGCATTGGGTCTCCAAAGCGATGGAATTCTCAGGATAGACGGGATGTGAAGAGGATCATCACTCGAATCGATGAAAGGTTGTACAGACGGGACCGATTCGTAACTCGGAGAGCTTCGTAGGTGGTCGTCCCAAGATTACTCTCACAGGCTATCAACGCCCTATTCGCATTCCTGGAAAGATTGATGGACTACCTGGTACCCCTTAAACTGTTTCAATTTCATATTAATTTGGATGTGTGATTCTATAATGACTATGGCTTGTGCACACATAACAGTGTACAACCCGTACTTGTAATGAAAGGACCCTGTGGTACGCTTCAGTGCCACAATCCTTATAAAAGGAGCGAAAGCTTCTTACTTTTGAGTAAAACTTATCAAACCTTTCACTTTTAAAAGGTTTTGCTCAAAAGAACAAGTACTTCCCCTTATGATTTTCAAAACCTCAAAAGTTTATATCACTTGTTGAGGGGGAGTATTTGATTAAAAACTTTGTTCACAAATTGTTCTTCGTGTAATCTTCCCACAAAACTCAAAATGGTCATATTTATTCTCAACATTGTCATATTTATTCTCAACATTTCTTCAAAAATAACATATTAATATGCCATTTTTGAGGGGGAGAAAAATTATGTGATAAGAAATATGTTGTGTTTTGCTATTGAATCCTCGTGTGAAAAGACTTCAACCCATGAATTGACAAGATCTGAACAGTCATACATTGAAAATATTTGTCTTCCAAGACTTATCCAAGTAAATTGTACCCATTCGAGAAGCTCTTGATAGACATGAATTTTGACGGGTTTGACAACCTTTCGGGTTGTCCACATCTTCAAGGTAGCTATTAGAGCTAGTTGTCACCTAAAAGCTGACAATGTATCTCTTTAACTATGCAACGTAATCGTGTCTCGCAAGGAATTGTCTATCTTGAGTTGATCAATTCAAAAAGTGTGCGCTCTTTCCTCACTGCTGATTTCGTCAAAATTCTTAAGCACATGTGGAGTATTTCTGAAAATCCAAAACTCTTGAAGTGTTCAAACATGGTTTTCATTTACAAACACTTCTAGAAATTTTCATGAAAATGGTTTTATGGCAATGGAGTTATAAGGTGATTAAGGTTAGGAATAGGGGTGTCAAATGGGTCGATCAACTAAGGCCTTATAGGGTCGGGTTGATTCGGGTCCAACTTAATTATCGGGTTTATCGGTCAACCCGATAAACCCGATAATATATAGGGTTGATTCGGGTCCATAGCCTTATACACGGAATGCATAGCCTTATAACCGATCCGAACCCGATAACCCAATTTCTTATAGGGTCGGGTTGCGGGTTATATTTCTAAAGGTGAAAACCCGATTCAACCCGACCCGATAGAGGCTTATCGGGTCGGGTTGACCCGATTGACACCCCTAGTTAGGAATAACCGTCCTATGATCCGCCAGAGCCGGAGGGATCTACCCAAGGACACTACCAATAGTTAGAATTAGAAGTCCTTAGGTATGATTATAAAAAGGAGAAAATGAGAATCGGAGAAAGAAGGAGTTGAAGAATTAAAAAGAAAAGCAAAGAAAATGGTGAAAAGAAATAGTCCTCCAGATTATTCAACTTAGGGCAAACACCGGGTTCAATTCATATGCTACTGGTTGTCACATGATGACACCGGTATTGAAGATCAAAGTCGTCATGGACCCAGTGACGCATGCACTAAACCTTCTTAGCCACTCAAGTTTCTCTCAACAGAAGCTTGTTTCATTCTCACAGGGAACCCTACGAAAACTATCGGCTTTCTCTTAGAGATTACTGGTATTGAAGAAGGAGACCTTCTCCCTAGTCTCCGCTCAGGAAAACCAAAGCGCACTATTGAGTCTAGAGCCACGAGATTCATCAAAAGATCTCTTAGGTACACTTAACATTTTTATCGCTTGACGTTCAACAATAAGAACGCAAGTGATACTTTATCGTGTCCTTCACAGATCTTAGCAATTTGTCGAGAACATTTATGAGAGGTTCACACATGTGATCCTCGGTGATTGAATGGAAACTCCTGCCAGGGTCAACATCAAACAGCCCGGACAGCAGGTCACTTCGGTAACTCCCCGTGGATTACGCTTAGTGTGTCTCAAACGGTCTACGTCGTGATATGATGCTTCGGTGTACCTCAGCGACTCATCTGAACTGTAGATGTACTTCGGTACATCGTGTTATCTCACTTGTGGGACTCCGGTTCAGGAACGGCCTTTGTGAGAATCGAGTTGTTGTTTTCACACTATCTTTGTTAACACTCTCGAAGTTCGAACTTGTAAGTGCCAAAATCCGCTTATTACTAACCTTTCTTATGTTTTCTTCTTATGGAAGCTATGGAGCGGACTGATCGTGCAGATTCTTCACATGCTCATACCAACAACATCACTAATGGAAGTTCTCTCAAAAGGGCAACACAAAGTCAGAATGATTCTTCGTCAAGTCAAAGAATCTACAAAGTTTAAAGACTAAGAGAACTTCATCGGTACTGAAATCCAACGTTAAAGAGCGTGTGAGCATGTTGAAGAAAGGCGTGGAGACACCGGAACGAAGCGGACACTGCAGACAACAACAACAAAATACTATCACTACCATCACAAAGAACAAAGATCAAAGAACTAAGTAAATGATGACTTCAAAGCAGAATACTTCAAAGGAAACAATTTCTCTACACTGGGGAGATTGTTCGAATCAAGACACTTCTTCTCACAAGAAAGAAGAATGTCAGAAGACGTCAAAGCTACTATTACATCAGCACCTACAACGTTTATCACTCTTTCATTCATCACCAACACTTAGGGGGAGATTGTTGGAATCACTCCTAAACATTAATTCAAGTGTTAGTGATTCATATATAATAGTTAGCTTAATATGGCCTTTATGTTTGTTATTAAGCTAAGGCTTATGTAGAAGGCCCATAAGCCTTGGCCCAAGCCCATAAGAAGGGAAGGAGTCTAGAAGTGTTGCCCTAGCTCCTTGCCCTATAAATACTCTTGTATAACCCTCACTTGAGGGTTGGTTGTTCATTTTATCTTTCACTCTACGCATAACTCTTCTTCATTTATATTCATGTGTGTGATAACGTGTTCAACCGATCTCTTCTTCTCTATTTCTTCTATTGATGCTTGTGTTACTAATATGGGAACCTAACAGTCTTGATTGTGCCTTTACCAGTAATTCTTCCACCTATACCATTTCCAAAAGAAACATATCCTCCATTCAAATCAGTGAAGTCTGAAAGATAGGATAGATTTCCAGTCATGTGCCTGGAACACCCACTGTCTGAATAGCCAAGATCATCATTATTGTTGGAATGTCCCTGCACACAAGATAAAAGGAAATTAGTTCCTTTTGGGGTCCCAAGCCATTACTGACTTGGATATGCCTCATGCATCAATGTAATCATATTTCTTGAGAGTGACTGATGCACTATTGGGTTGAGTGGTCTTTCTCACCCAACAAGTTGAGGGCTTAACAGCATTGCCCTTGATTCCCCCAACAGCATTCACTTTTGAACCAACAGTTTTCATTTTAGGCTTAAAAGTATTAACTTTTGGCTAATCAGTATTAAGTTTTGGCTCATAAGTATTAACCTTTTTCTTGTAAAACTTGATTTGTTCATCATAAGATTTAAAGGTTTGTGCTGCTCTAGCATTAAAGGGCCTTGGTGAAGTAGATGGTGATTTTGAAAAGTTTCTTTTGGGTCTTTCACCAAATACTCGGGGTTGTGGTCTAGCAGTATTAACTGGCCTTGTAGTATTCAAAGATTTTATGCCAGTTTTAAGAAGAACTGCTCTTGGGGTCATGATGGTTTGAGGTCTCATAGGGTGTTTGCATTGAGCCTGCAGATGAGAACAACTTCTACACACAAAGCAAGATTTATTATACATGACAAATTCATCTCCTAGTTGCTCAGATTTTAGTTGGTTCCAGTTTCTTTTGTTACCTTTAGGACTAGATGACCTGTTTCTATACATCTCAGCATACTTTACTGGCTTCCTAATAGGTTTGTCAGTTGGTTTTACACGTTTAGTGGTCTGTTCTTGCTTTGGTTCACTTGATTCTACACCTTCCTTTTTGTTTTCAAACACATACACCTCAAGTAAAGAAGTGTCACTGGAACTTTCAAAGGTCTCATCAGGATTTTCAGCCTTGGAGTCAATGGGTTTACGGTCACGGACAAATGTGGGTGTCTTAAACTCTTCTAAGCCAGTGTGTTCAAGGTCTATGCCAGGTGGTGAGGGAATACATCTGAATGGTGGTGGTGTTGTCTTATAACCCATACCTGATTTGGCTTTGCCAATTAGTGCTTTTTCAAGGAATCTATCAAGTTTCTTAGAGTTATAACGTTGTGTGTCTTTAAGAGTATCAACACTTAGTTCTATGTTGTCTTTAATTTGTGTGACTTTCTCTAGTTCTTCTTTTAACACACTTATGGTGGTGTCTTTAAGAGAAATTTCCCTATTAAGTACAGCAGTTGCTTTAGAAAATTTGGACTCATTTTCTTTATAATGCACAATTTGTTTTTCTAAAACTGCTAAGACTCTTTTATGATTTGCTAAGTTATAACTGGTTTTAGAAAACTCTTCAACCAATTTATCAAACTCATTTTTAAGAGACTCATATTTACTTAATGGGACACATGTATCCGAGCAATTTGTTTCAGTAAGTACCTCAAATACCAAAGCCATATTGATTGGACTCTCCTCATCATCAGCCATGAAGCTCCAATCATATCCAGCACCATCAATAGCCACCATTGCTTTAGAATATGAATCATTAGATTCACTACTCTTTCCCTTGCTCCTGGGCTTCTGCATTCCCTGGAAAAATGCCCAAGCTTGCCACATTTGAAGCATTCTACCTTTGCCTTGTCAAACACAGCAGTGTTTTCATCATTGATCTTAATCTGTCTACCAGTTCTCTTCATGAACCTTCTTGCCCTCATACTAATCAAGGCAATGTTCCACTTGATATCCATATCTTCCATATCATCCTCATCGATCTGTCTCAGGTCATCATGGGTGATCTGAGATCCCTTTTGTTGCTCAGAGATGAAAGCATAGATTATACTTTCATTGATGTCTGCTGCAGTGGTGACCAAACAATCAGTATTAATATTAGTACTAGAAGTACTAACACCAAAACTGTCCTTATCAGCACTAGTGACTGGATGAGCCACAAAAGCTATGTTTTGTGATCCAGAACTGGAAGATGCAGCTGTAGCTCTCTTCATATCTTGTTCAATCACCTTAAAGCAATTGAACAGATTGTCCAACCCCATAGTTTCAAATTCTGCTTTATTCTTCCATACAATGACATGAGTGTCCCACTTTGGTGATGGAAGACTTCTAACAAACCTGAGATTGATATCATACTGAGAGATGTCCACACCCAATATAGCCAGTTGACTGACAAGCTTTTGAAGCCTATTGTAAACTGAGTCAATGGACTCAGTTGCACCAACAATGAAGTTTTCAAACTCTTGCTTCAAAAGAGTTTTTTGAGTCTTCTTGGTGACAGAGTTCCCACCAAATCTTGTCTCAATGGCTTTGAACAAAGTTTGAGCATCCTTATTTTTGCTGAAGTTAAGTTGATGATCATCTGGTAATGCCATAAGTAGGAGACTTCTGACCTTGAGATCATTGCCTCTTTGAGCCATTTCATCAACAGTGACAGGTTCACCTTTGTCTTTAATAACAACTTTACCAGCCACTTCTTCAGAAACAATGGATTTGTAGGAGTTTCCATTGATCACAATGTTCCACAGCTTAAAATCAAGCACCAAAAAGTACTGCTCTATGCGCATCCTCCAGAGTTCATATTCATTAGGCTGCAACTTAGGAACTCTGGTAACAGCACTTGATTTGCTTTAATCAAAATCCATTTCTTCAGATTTGTCACACAGGATCTTCTAAAAACAAAGCTTCAGGACACAAGCTCTGATACCACTTGTGGAGTCCCAAACCTTGGTTCTAGAACACTTAGCTTGTAAACGTGTAGTTGCCTTGGATGGTTCCAAAACAACAATGAGAAACTTTGTTGTAGATACACACAAGTATGCGGAATCTACTTGAATGTGCTTAGAAGATTAACGTAAACACAAATGTAACACCAACAGCTTCAATATTATTGATTAATAATACAAGTACTCTCCTAGTATTAGGGTTTACAACCTTGAAGCTTTTCTTAAGACGGCTAGAGTATATGTATCTGCTTGACCTAGCTAGGATCTCCTTTTATACACTAAGGAGATCCCTTACAGAGATAACTATGTATTAAATATATCATATCTTCTATTGGTATAGAAGATATGTTGTTACAGACCATAAACGACATTCTTAATATAGAACAGTACAAACGCAACATTATCAGTACTAACTTTTGCACTATCAGTACTAGTTAATACTTTTCTAATATCACTATCAGTACTAACTTCCAAAGCTATAAGTATTAACTCCATTTTGTGAATTTCCCAACATAATACTTGATGCAAAATATATGAAAAGATTGAGTTTTAAATGTATTTTTTATTGATATAATTTTTATGTATATTATATAACACAAATAAAATTATTTAAGGTCAAAGTTGAGAAATAAAGACTTAAAAAGTCAAAATAAAACAATTAATATGGGACGGGGGTAGTACTTATTTAGGTGTAATTTTTTTCTTACAACTTAAATAATGTTGTTTGGCAAAATGACTTTTAAATACCTCTTAAATTTGACAACTTTTCAAAAAATTGACAACTTAAATTATGTATTTTCTTGATCAATTATAAACTTTATTACTTTTTAAAAAACACATTATAATAAATTTAAAAAACACATGATTTGTATTTCAAGAAATACATGTTTTGCATTAAAAGGTCAAACTATAATCACGATTTCATAAGTATAATTATTTGTCGCTATATATCATCTATTTACGTGAGTATTTATCTAGTTATATATATAGCCCAAGCCAATTTGAGGCCTGATTCCACATACTCGTTCCCGTTTTCGAAAACTAAGGTTTGGTACTTCTCAAATATATTACTACTTGACTATACATAATGGATTTTTTTTAATGCCACAAAGCAACTAAGTTTATTTATTGATATGAATCACGATAGGTCTTTTTATGCTGTATTGATTCTTGTAATAGTTTATGTTGGATTTTGGGTTAAATCAAATTATCACGGTAGTAGTTATAGAGTTTATGATTCAAATATGTAATTCAAGAAGGTAAAAATCTTATAGACCGTCGAGCTAAGTTGTAATATTTAGTATTTTACAAGTCATTTATCTTTTTTATATTACATAATGATTTATGTTTCGGCTCTTAATGAGACTGTTCAAGTTTCGTCATTGCTTGAAAAACGAATTTTGTCTTCCTTGTTGCCTTTATAAGACCATGTTTACTGGTGAAAGGATCCGATATAGAACAAAAAAAAAATACTTGATATTATATTAAAATAATAGTACAAAATAAAGACAAAGAAAGAAATGATTCGGTCGGTTTGTGACTTCTAAATCTTTGAGCCAATCTTGCCAAATGTCACGCTCTGAATCTGCCAACAACTAGAGTGTAACCTACCTGATGCTATCAAAGGAGGTGTTAGGATTATAAAGCAACGAGTGAGTGTTGATATGTCACAAGAGGTAGTTGAGGTTTTATTGTTGTGCGGTTTTAAATAAGATAGCAATGGACGAAGGTGTTGATTTGTGTGTGGATGCAAAAAGTGTGGCTGTTAGTTTATTGGAGTGAATTTAGGGTATAAGATCTAGTGACTCATTTATATCATAAAATTAGGGCTAGCCCTATGGGACTAAATATGTGCAATGGGCTGAAATTTGGTTAATCTTTTGATTGTCTGGTATTTATAAAATTTTGGGATCCAAATTTAGTTAAGTGATGGGACGAATTTCGGTATGGAACAAATTTAGTTAACTAAAGGTTTGGTTTTTGATAAATTTGAACTACATATTGATATTATTTGGATTATGGTTGTATTTGGGCTTATAATTCTTACGAGGTTAAATATTTCACATGACTAGATTTGGTATTTTTCTTTTACTACGAGGCTTATAATTCTTTCTTTTTCTTATTGATTTTAAGTAATTAAATTAAATATAAAATAAACAATATTACATGATATGTTGGGTTGTTGATAAATAATGTAGTTGAGATTTGTTGTATGTATTGTTTATATAGGTGGAGAAATAAAAAATAATATTTTAATTAGAGATTGAGTTGTAATAAATTGTTGATAAATATAGTCTAAAAACACTATAATCTTTAAACACATATCAGATATCTCTCAAGACCTGATTTTTTGTGAATAATGATTATTGATAGCGTATCAAAAATTAGTGGCTCATTCCCATTAAATACACGTTGGAATCAAACCCATTATATATGTTCATCAACAAACATTTGATAGCAGCCCGACTTAAATCTCAAGCGACGCAAGGCATGAAGAAACTTATCAGGATGTACTGAGAAAAAAAGTAATAAATAAATAAAATAAAATAAATCCCATAAACCAATGTAGTTGCACATTTAGACCATATAAACACACTACTGATTCATCTTTAGTTCATACATTAAACAATGGTCCCTTAAACAATCTAATTTAATGGTGTAACAAACTAGTTATTATGTATTTTAAAAATAATTAACATTGCAATTATTTAAAACTTATAATCAATACATATCAAATAGATCTGATTTTTTTTGGAATAATGATTATTGATAGCGTATCAATATTAGTGGCTCAGACCCATTAAATATGCGTTGGAATCAAACCCATTACATATGCTCATTAATAAACACTTCATAGTAGTCTGACTTAAATTTCAGGCCACGCAAGGCATTGAGAAACTCATCAGGCTGTATTGAGCGCATAGTACTACTGCTCTCCAATTGTCACTAACAGTTAAGATGTACCATCTGACACTACGTAGTGGGACGCACGACAAACACCACTTTTGCACCAAGGAAATTGAAGGGAGTGAGAAGGAACATCCACTCGTGCCATAGAGCCAAGGAGGGCAATCCACCTGTCCCTCCTTGTCTACTCCTCGGATGATCAAAAGTTAGCTCTCTGGCAGACGTTGATCATCTCGCAAGGGTTTATCTCTAAACCATATTTGTCTCTCCATAAATAAAAGGTGACACATAAAACTCCATCAGTTTTTACATACTTGGGCAAATACTGTTTCACATCAGTAAAGTATGGTCTTTGTTTGAGTGCTACCCGAACTTCTTGAACTTCATCATTCTGATTGGGTCTTTACCGTTCAATACAGGAAACCAAACAACAAAACTATTCAAATCTCATATGTTAAATCGATTTACATACCATACGTAAACAAATAATATATGAGATGAGCTCGAGCCTAAAGCATGACGACAAAACAACAAATATCAAAAAGTGAGAATTCACACATGGATTCCCAAGAAATCGAGACTTACGTGAATGTGAGATATGTATTGCGTTCAACGCGTTATGGTGCCATGGTGGTGTCACATAAGACAACCACATACGAAGTATGGACACACCGGTGCACCACGGTCATAATGTTGTGACCATAAATTTGTTATTGAGATGATACCCGCAACACAATATTTGATGTGTACATGATAAACATGCATATGTGATGTTATATCATGTGCATTATTAGTGTGATTTTTTATGCGCAAATCCACATATCACCTTTCTAAAACCGTTGCAATGTTTTTGGTTACAATGGTTAAAATACTACCATATATTTCGTAATCTTATAGTGAACCACATCATCAATAAAATATATACATGGGCTTTGGACCCTTATTCCCAATCTGGGCTTTCTTCTCGACTGGGCCTTTTAACTTACTATTTTGACCTAATCCGATCTAACTCATTCCCTATATATACCATATATCCATCAACGCAAATTCACAACTACAACTAGGGTTTTACATAATTTTCTGCCGCCTTTAAGGTATATCATCATATTTGTATTATTTTTCAAACTTAAGGCTTCTTTAATCTGGTCGGCAAGAATTTTAGTTTCTGTTTGACTCGTTCCCTTGAAGCAATATTAAGCGTGCTGTTTTTATTTCATATTTATCTTCAATTTATTTATTTTGTTGAAGAAATTATTTGGAAACAGCTAAATTTTTGTATATATTTTTTGATAAGTATTAATCGACTATGATGAGCCAATAACAGACCTGTAATGATTTGCGAACATGATCGCATATTATGAACATCTAAGGGACTGAGTCGATTTTGTTTTTAATATTATTATTTATTTATTACTGTATTTTTTATAGTTTATGTTTCGTGGCTTTATAAAATTTGAATGAGGATTTGTCAAAATTAAAATTGGCAAGTTGAATGGAATGGAGCCTAAAACAAATGTTCCCCTCGCTATCCGGTGTTACTTTCAATGTTGCATTTGGACGTTGGGAAACTACATTTATTCGTAAACTACATTTAATTTCATCTGTGGATTTTAAAGGTTTTAAAACTTTTTAATGGTTGTGATTGGAAATTTGCAGGTGGTTTGCACACAAGTTGTAGTAATCTGGGTAGAAACATTTTACATGCACATTCAATTTTGTGTTAAAATGCTCTTCTCAGAATAATCGGAATTGCTGTGAGAAGATCATTGTTTACTTTCTATTACACAATATATGGAAACTTAATTTTTTTGCAGGTGTTTTAACCTGGTTCAAAAAGTGATTACGTGTGTCCTGTTCTTACTACAACAAATTAAAACAAAATTTAAATCATAAATTAAAAATTCAATTACCATAACCTAGCATTTTCATATGAGTGTATTTTTGATAAAATCTTGTCCACACGCCTAAAATATATGGGGATAAAACATTGTGCGATCAACTATTTTTTTCGTCAAATTCATTTCGTAATTGGTGAGCAAGTCCTGGGTCGAGCAAAGAATTTGCTTGTCAAGTCCATTTGATAAACCATATATGGCTAGTAAATGAGATGGACAACAAACTATTTTGCTTTCTTTTGGTAACACATGTATCAAGGGTTGATTTTCGTAATTGGATCTCCACATATATAGTTCATTTAGCATAAATGGGAATTCATTTAGCATAAATCGGAATGAGACTATGGTGTTTGTTTTGTTTTGTTTTGTGGGCCTGGTAATGAAATGGGTAGATCATAGTCATAAATTTATGACACACAAATTTGGTGTTAATACAATTCTGGGCGCTCCTTTGATGAAGATTAGTGTAGGCTAACTTCCTAGGAAATAGATTTTGTATTAAGTGAAATTCTTGATCGCTAGCTGCTAAGAAAACCAACACCGTTAGTCTCACCGCGGAACGGGGTTCCGCGGTCAACCTCCGGCGTGAGAGTAAGTGATAGCTTTAGGGAAACAAAGTTGGTTCTAGAGAGAAAGTATGTGTGTGTTACCGTTCGAGTAGAGGTGAGACCTCTATTTATATGGTTGACCTTCCTGTCGTGTTCTCAAGGTCACGGGTCTTGAGAGCGACAGTTTGTGACGTAAGTCAACTGCAGAGCTTGTCCGCTTGTTGTGATGGTGACGTTTTCGGGCGGGAGTTGTCCCGCTTTCCCTTTTTGGGACCGCTGCAGGTTGCATATATCCGGCCGGCAAGATTCCTTTCCTTTATGTTGGGCGCTTGCGCCTTCTTGGATGTATCTATTGTCCGCGGAAAGGTTTAGCGACATAGCCGGGCTACGTGTCTAGTCCGCGACCGACCCATATGGGTGCCGGGGTGTTCACGATATCATGGTTAGTCCGCGCTGACCATATTGGTGCCGGGAGGTCATACATGATCAGTCCCCAGTCCTAGTTGTGCTTGTCTGTCTTGGTACAAGCGCCGCTAGACTTAGTTATTCCGCGGCTGGATCTATCGCATGAAATCCTAATCACTGCTGACTGTATCTTCCACTTATTCCAAGGATAAGCGTTACATACCGTCCCTGGGATTCGCGAACCGATCTTTAGCCGCGTATTTTTTGACTGGACGTTACGTTTGGTCGCTTCCATCGCGTCCGTTGATCTAAACAGATCTAGACCGTTAGGTATGAGCCGGAGACGTGGCATTTTTTCAGCCGTTCGATTGAACCGTTGGTTTTTTCTCTTTTTGAGAGTATAAATACCCCCCTTTGTTACTTTCTTGGCTACTGTTGCCATTTCGTCTTCGCGAGTAAAAAAGAAAATCGTCTGCTAAGATCTGTGTGTGCGTCCCAACTTTATCAGGTTAGGTTTTTCTTCCTTTATTGTAATTCCATGGCTAAGAAACTTCTCGTGACTTTACACTGTAAGTTATCACAGCGAGATTTGAGTGATTTTTGCTCTAAATACCACATTCCTTCTACCGTGAACCTTCTTCTTCCTGCCCGAGAATACCATAAAGGATGCCCCTAAGGGTAAGATAGGAGTATACACTAGATTTTTTGAGTTTTGCAACTTTAGGATACCCCTATCCGCGTTCCTGTGTAGGGTTTTAGAATATTTTCAGATCCATTTGTCTCAGTTATGTGTGTTAGCCGCCGCTAGGATTAGCCACTTTGAGATCCTTTGCCGCGTTCATGGTGGAACACCCACTGTACCGTTGTTTAGGAAGTTCTATTATTCTGGAATGAAAGATGGGTGGATGACCCTAGAGAAGCGTAAGGGTCCGAAGTCATTAATTGTACCGGTTTGTTATACCGCGCCTTTGGACTCTGTAAAGAACTGGAAGGAATACTTCTTCTGGGTTGACGCGACCGTGTTTCCTTTGGCCATCTCGTGGAACGAGAAAGTTTCTGTTGACCGTGACCCGCCTCCTTCCGATGATGATGTTGACATGGAGTTGTTACACCTCCTTAACACGCAACGGGCTCCGTTTAAAAACTTCCCGGAGCCGTTCTTAGCCGTGATTGGTCTTAGCCGCGCCTGGGATGACACGACGGCGCGGCCTACCTTTAAAGTTTCGGATACTGAGGGTGGGTTCTTTTTTAGGGTTTGTCGTGTCTTATTGTCTTTTCTTCTATGCTTTGTTACTAACTTGTGCATTATTGCTTGCAGATATGTCTCTCTTTGCCTTTATTAACCAGCCGGACCCTTTTGAAGTAACCTCCGGAGAGAGAACTCTACAGGAAGGTGAGCGGACATTACAGGATGAGACTGCTAGTCGCGTTATCGAGCCTTCCGAGAACGTCATCACCTTAGTCCAAGAGACTATCGTGGATAATGTTGAAGCGGCTAAGGCTAGTAAGGCAGCTGGGAAGAAAAGGGTTAGAGTTGCTGTTCCTTCCAAGCAACCGGAGAAGAAGAGGCTTACTTCTGTGCCGGCAAAGGATGCCGGGTCCACTGCTGGTATGGCATCTTCATTATGTTGATGATTTTTTTTGAAAAATAACTTAAGTGTTATTATGCAGGGGATGCGACCGCGGGGTCTGCTCTTGTGATGGAGCTTCGTGACGAGTCCGATTCTGGACCTATTCCACAGGAGGTGACCCATATTTCTTCTGAGGCCACTCCGGACTTTCAGGCCAATCCGGATTCTATTTCAAAAACATCCACCCCTGCCCATCAAGAAGACTTGGATGTAGATATGCCTGGTCCTTCCCAGCCACCACCTGTGCAGCAAGAGAGTGCTTTTGTGATCGAGTCTCCGCGCAGGACCGGTCATTCACCGTCCTGCGGCCTCGGATAACGACTTTTACGAGTCTCTATCCGTGGAGGCTGCGGAAGCAAAAAATGTTTATGTTCCCAAGTGGTTGCCTACAAATGACTTCCGGATGAACGATGGTTGGGTCTGCCAAAGCATGCTGGACAACCTTGCTACTCAGGTTACTTTTCGATGTTACGCAACATGCCGCATGCAGATTTCTTTGGAGCAATATAACATTGCCACTATGCAGCAAACTTGTATGTCATCTGAGGTGCGTCTGCGGTTAGAGTTTGAGTTGAATCAGACGAACAGGCTGAACAAGAGACTTGAGAGGAGAGATGCAAGGATCGAGACCCTTAAGCAAAAAGTGTAGGAGTTGGAATCTGAAGCTGCGGAGACGAAGGGGTCTCCGTGAGCGTGTTGGTCAGCTTGAATCTGAGTCCGAGGGGGTGAGGAGGTTGCGGGAGCGCGTGGCGCAGCTGGAGGGTATGATTGCTCCTAAGGACGAACAGTTGGCTAATTTGACCGTTGAAAATGCTGAGTTAAAGGGTAAAGTGGCCGGGCTCACCTCTGTTTGTGAGGAGCTCAAAGGGCAGGTTAAAGATGCTGGGTTGTTAGAGGGAAAATTGAAGGAGTGCGAGGAAAGAGTCCGCAGTGAATATGATAATCAACTTGCACAGTTAGATCAGAGATTGGCGGTCCTCAACCGTGACTTTGATGAGGACCTATTCCCGAGCACTCTTGTGGCCATTGAAGGTAAGAGGTGGGTCATTGGGCATGGTTTCCGCAGGGCATGGATGGCGTTCAAACAATCTGAGGAACTGCAGACGCGGTTGGGGGATTGTATTAGCAAGGCTATCGCTGAGGGCCTAAGGCAGGGTTTGGAAGCTGGTATTGTTCATGGTTCCAAGGGTCTGAAGCTGGAGCAAATCAAGGCCTATAATCTGCGGGCTAAGGAGGTTTACCGCGAGGCTGTCATTCGCCTTAGCGATGTTCCTTTCCCCCTACTGGATTCTTTAGAGGCGTGCAAAGACTCTTCTTTGGAGTTTCTTATGTCACAGTTGGTGTTGCAAGAGGAGCGACCAAGTGGTTCGGGGGAGTTTGTTTTTAATGCTCCGGTAGCGGAAGAGGTTGCCCTTCCCAATTCTTTGCTCCAAACTATCACTAGACGCCCACGTGCTATTGCCGCGTACAAGGAGAGGAACAGGAAGGTGTATGGTAAGAAGTTTGATGTGTGGAACCCCGAGTTAATTGTTTCGGAGGTTGAGCACCAGGTTACTTCTACCAGAGAGCCCTCCATGGTGATTGTTCCACCTGGTCCGACCCCTTCCTCCGCAGTTACTGGCCCTACCGGGGAGGATGAAACAGAAGAGGAGGAAGGGTCCGCCCATGATGATATGTTCGACGCGAGCGTGCTTGACCATGCCGGGGATCACGCTGGTGGTACTTGAAGTAGCCCTTTTTATGGGCGGCATTTAGACTATGCCGCCTTGTCAATTCATAGTGAAGCTTGGATAACATTGTTAGCTTGTTCTTAGGGTCGCGGTTATCGCGATGCCCTTTTTTTTGTAAGCCGGGGGTATGCCCCCGAGCATTTGTAAAGAATTTTTTCGTACTTAATGTGAATATTTGAATTGATCGTACGCATCTTCTTTTATTTGTTTGCCGGGGTTGGTTGATCCGGGCTTTGAGTTGTACCCTTGGTCGTACATGGGGAGTCCGGGGGTAATAAAGAATGGTCAATGGGCTTGCAATACCACTTATATGCCTGAGTCAATTTTGAGGTTGCTCGTCCTTTACACGCGACATTGTTTGTCGCGGATGTGAAAATTATGCAAAAGATGTAAAAAATGTGATTGAATCTTTATTTTGGAAAATTTGTAAAGCGGGCCAGGCATCTACGTTTCATTACTTAGAAAACATTACAATAGAAATAAGAAACATGAAAACTGAACGTTCCCCTGTTGTCCGGACCTGATCCGCGATCAACTTACAAGAGGCGGGGAAAACCTATTTACTCTTAGATGTAGCATTTCTTCAAGTTGCGGATGTTCCATGTTCTAGGGAGTATCTCCCCATCCGAGCCTCTGAGCTTGTAGGTTCCATTCCCTAGCGCTTCCATCACTTCATATGGCCCTTCCCACTTTGGGCCAAGCTTTCCGGTGTCTTCCGCTCTACTAGCCGTTCTTTGCGGTAGACAAACTCTCCGGCCTAAAGGCGTGCTTCGCACTTTGGCGTTGTAGTACCCCTCCATCTTTGCTTTGCTTTGCGGCTTCTTCGATGGCATTTGCTTCGCTTTCTTCGGGATGTCCAGATTCAGGTGAAGCTCTTGGTCGTTGGAGATTTGGTTTACTGACCGTGCATCGGAGACTTGGCATTCCAATCTCGACGGGATAACGCCTCGATGCCATATGTAAGGGAAAATGGGGTTTCCCGTTGCTTGTTTTGATCATGGTTACGTGTGCCCAGGCGCATGTGGCACTTCTTCCACCGATCTTTGCTTCCTCTTTCCAGCCTTGCTTTGATGCCTTCTCCCGGACTTTTGTTCGCGCTTTGACCAGCCCGTTTGCCTCGGATGCTTTACTTGACGCATAACCGTTGTTTGATGTTGAGCTTCGACACCAATCCTTGAGCGGGTTGTCGGCGGGCCTTTCCGTTATCCGATATTATTTCTCCCGGCAAGCGGCGACTATGTTATCCCAAACAAACTTCTTCACTTGCCTTCCTGTGATGGAGGCTAAGGGTTTGGCTTCAATCCATTTAGTGAAGTAGTCTATCGCGACGATCATAAACTTTACCTTGCCGGGGCCTTACAGGAAAGGTCCGATGTCTATGCCCCACTTATAGAAAGGCCACGGGGAGGTGATTGGGGTCAGATTTTGCTGCGGGTTCTTTGGTACCGGGCGGTGGACTTGGCAATCTTCGCACTTCTGAATTAGCTCACGTGCATCCCTATGCATCGTCGGCCAGTAATATCCGGATCTAATTGCTTTGGCTACCACTGCCCTTGGGCCGGAGTGCATACTACACGACCCTTCGTGGATCTCTCGCAGCACGTAGTTGGCTTGGGTGGGGCCTACACATCGGAGCCATGGTTCTAGAAAAGACTTTGGAACGGATTCCGCTTTCTCAGCAGCGTCTTGCCTTGCCTTGATCCGCAGCTTCCTTGCCTTGTTGTCGTCAGCCGGTAGTATTTCATCCCTCAGGTACTTTCGATCGGGGTGTCATCCATGTATCCCGTCGTCTTTCACAATTACCGGCCAGGACCTCCTTTTCTTCTATGGATTTTTCTTTCAAGACTTCCACAAGGACCTGTCTTGTCAGGTGAGCAAAGCTGGTGGATGCAATTTTACTTAGCTGTCTGCTTGTTTGTTTTGGCTCAGGGAATGCTGCGATGGAGAACGCGTCGGAACCCTTCAATCAATGCTTTGGCCTTTGCCAAGTAGCGCGCCATGATTTCCTCCTTTGCTTCGTATGATCCGTTTATCTGGTTTGCCACGAGGCGAGAGTCAACATTTCCGATAAGTCTTTTACCCGCATTTGTTCAGCGATCCTTAGTCCTGCGATGAGTACTTCGTACTCAACTTTGTTGTTGGAGGCCTCAAACTCGAAGCGGAGGGCGTAGGTGAATTCTTGCCCTTCCGGGTTTGTCAGGATCAAACCTGCTCCGGACCCTTCCATACACGAGGATCCGTCCGTGAATAGTTTCCACGGCTCTGAGTATTGTTGTTGGTCCTTCTTGCCAAGGATTTCTTCCTCTGGGACCTCAGCAATGAAGTCCGCTAGGATCTGTCCCTTTATGGCTGTCCGGGGTCGGAAAGTGATGTCATGCTCGTCCAACTCTATTGCCCATCCGACCATCCTCCCACTTTCTTCTGTCTTGGTCAAGACTTGCTTGATGAGTACGTGATGATCAGCTCTTGGATGTGCTTGGAAGTATCGCCGCAACCTACGGGACGCATATACTAGTGCCAGGACAAGCTTCTCAATTGAAGTGTAATTCACTTCCGGACCTTTCAGAGCGCGGCTGACGAAGTATACTGGCTGTTGCCTCGCCTCCCTTTGTGCTAACAAAACCGCACTCACTTCTTGGGGCCGCGGCTAAATACATGATCAACTCTTCCTTTGGTTGTGAGCGATGACCATTGGCGGTTGGCAATGTGCTGCTTTATTTCTTTGAGCGCTTGCTCGCGTGTCCGATGTCCAGGTAGAAGTCACTCTTTTTGATGCACTTCTTCGACGTCTTGAAGAATGGAAGGGATCTTTCCGCCGACTTGGACATGAATCGGCCGAGACCGGCTAATTTTCCATTCGAGATGCACTTCCTTTTGGTTGTCGGGGATCGAGAGTAGCTACGGCCGCAGACTTGTTCGGGCAGGCTCGATGCCCTCCTTACTCACCACATGACCCAGAAACATCCCTTGTTCCGCCCCGAATGTGCACTTCTTGGGGTTAAGCTTCATATTGATGTTCCTTAGGGTCTTGAAGGTTTCATTCATGTCCCTGAGTACTTCTTCCTCTGAATGGCTCTTGATGACTAGATCGTCAACGTACACTTCCAAATTTCTTCCAATCTGTTTCTCAAACGCCTTGTCTACGAGCCTTTGGTATGTGGCGCCGGCGTTCTTTAGACCGAAAGGCATTTTGGTGTAAATAAGATGCCTTGGTTTGTGTGAACGCTGTCTTTTCCTCGTCCCCGCCGCCATTTGTATCGGTGATACCCTTTGTATGCGCGTCGAGAAAACACTTGAATGGGTATCCGAGAGGGATTCGACCTTCCAGTCGATCTCAGGTAGGGGTAGAAATCTTTTGGACATGCTTTGTTTAAGTCCTTGAAGTCCACACACATTCTCCAGCTTCCGTCACTCTTTTTGGCGAGCACGGGTTTAGATAACCAATCGTGGTAGTGTACCTCTTTCATGATCCCTGTTGCAACTAGCTTGGTAACATCTTCATTGATTGCTTTGTTTCTTTCCGGGGCTTGTCCTCTTTCTTTTTGTCGCATAAATGGGTCATAACCGTCCACGAACATTCGATTTGTGTTCCGCAATTGTCCGCGGAACTACAGTCATGTCGGAGGGTTCCCAAGCAAAGATGTCCAAGTTATTCTTGAGTAGGTCGCAGAGGCTCTTTTTCCTTTCTCGCTAACCCCCCCTATGGTGACCGTTTGGTGGGAATTTGGGATTGATCGCCACCGCTACTCCTTCACCTTCGTGGTTGTCTTGCTGGGTTACGGTTCCGCGATCATTCGCGACTCAACCGGGACCACCTTGTCACCGTGCAAAGTCACAACTCCGCCATACGGTAGGAAATTTGACATCCCATGCGCCGTGGATGGCACTATCCTTAATAGCCTAATCCCCGGACGTCCGATTATTCCATTGTAGGGAGACGGAGATCGCACCACCATGAAGTTCATCCAAGCACTAGCTGATTTCTCTTCGTCTCCCAATGTAACTTCTAAGAGGATCTGTCCTAACGGCCACGAGAGTTCTCCACTAAAACCCAACAGTGGTGATGTGGCAGGAATAAGTCTTTTGCGGATGTCTGGGCTTAGCTTGTTAAAGCAATGTTCGTACAGACTTCGAAGCACTTCCGTTGTCCACATACATCATGTGGATCATGCACCCTCTACGCTGCCGCTTTGATCACCCGGATGATCATCCCGATCATCCCCGGATATGGGGAAAAGATATTTCCATGTTCAAGACCGCTTAGGACCCGTTTGGGTTTGACCGACCGTTGCCAGGTGTTGACCATGTATATGGCGTGAGATTTGTCCTTGGCCGCGGTATCCTTCTTTCCGCCCTTGGGGCCACCGTTCTTTTGCGCCCCATTCTTGATCTCTTTGACCCGGATGCGCGAGTTGTCCGGACTGACTGCCTCTTCTATCCGCTTTTTCAACCGATATCATTCGTCGTGTTGTGCCCCTTTTCTCTGTGAAAGTCGCAGTACTTGTCTTTATTCCTAGACTTCGACGGCTGGACATTGGCGGAGGAGTCTGTGAATTTGACCGTATCCATGGCTAGGATTTCTTTAGTCTTAGTGAGGGGGGTGAACCTATCCCCTCTCTTCTCTCCGGCCTTGGCGGGTCTTGAACTCCCTTTTCTTTCAAAGATCCGGATGTTTTTACGTCCTCCCTCCGGTTCTTCCACCGGAGTGTTTCTTCTTTGACCCGGTTGGCCGCGGCTACCTCACCTCGGAGGAATGCTTTCACGACCCTCCACATTTCATCCTGCGACTGGGGAATGTTGTCATTGAGCCTTTTGATTAGTTCGGGTTTGTTATCCGTGCATAAAGCCGACACTCTCATGCACTATGGAGCTCCCTTCACATACATGCTCTCTGTCTTGAAGCGTTCCCACGAACGCCTCGTGGACTCCCCTTCCCGCTGCTTTATGTGGTGTAACTCAACAGATCTTTCGTGATACTTCTTCTGCTGTAGGAAGTATGAGAGAAAACTAGATCTTAACTCCTCAAAGCTGTCAATGCTCTCCGGATGCAGCTCATCAAACCAACCGCGGGCATGTCCGACAAGGGTGGAGTTGAACATGTGGCACCATGTCGGCATGGCCCATCTTTCCACTTTGTCGCGTGATGCGGAAGATTTTCGAGATGATCCTCCGGATCTCCTGTTCCATCGTATGTTCGATGTGAGTGGCATTCTTGTTCTGTCCGGGGAACTCGAAATTCCATTATCTGACGGGTAAAGGGGTGCAGTCACCCCGTCATATGGGGAGTAGAGGTCGCCATCTTCCGCTTGCTTTTCGGGTTGGACTTCCAATGTCCTCCGCTTCCTCGCTTTCCGGGAGACACTTCCGGTTACTGCCAAGGCAAGAGTGGTATGTTTCTCCTCTGCTCGACTTCGAGTGGGAGGCACTGCCGTGGGTAGCACTTCGGCTTCGTTGGTGTCTATCGGCCGAACCTTTTCGGTCATGTCCGTGTACTTCGGCTTCGCTTCTTTTGCGTCGCCTACAGAAGTGACCTTTGACCGGAGTCTCGGAGAACACGGTTGGTTTTTCGTCCCCAAGTCTCGTGGACACATGCGGACGTTCCTTTTCTAGTCTTGAGAATACATCCGGTCGCTGCCTCTTGGCTTCCCACCGGTTCGTTTCATTAGGACCCTCATCGTTTCGACCGCTGAGTCTTGAAGACACTTTGCGACGGAATATTCCGGCGGGTCGACTGGCCACAGGACTAGCTTCCAGCCTCCTTTTAGGTGCCCCCTTTATTTCGATGTTGGGCGGGTATTCGGGCGTGTTCTCGAGATCTTTCATTTCCGGTCCATCGTCCGAAATCGAGGCGGGTTTTGACCGGTCCCAGCTTTTCTCGATGGACCTTTTCGCCATGAAGGGCAAGATCGATGGTAGTGCCTTTCGCATAACTCCCCTTATTGACGCGTCTGTCACGCGGTATTAGGGCGGTGTTACGTGTCTTGCACTTTCTCATTCCCTCCGTGTTTACCGTAGATGGCTCGGTGACGGGAGGGTTTTCTGCCAAATTGCTCATTAGAGTTTTTTTTGCAAAAGGGAAACGCCGTTATGTCACTGGTCCCACGGATGGCGCCAACTTGTTAATACAATTTCAGGCTCCCCGATGAAGATTAGTGTATGCTAACTTCCCAGGAAATAGATCTTGTATTAAGTGAAATTCTTGATCGCTAGTTGCTAAGAAAACCAACACCGTTAGTCTCACCGCGAGCGGGGTTCAGCGGTCAACCTCCGTGAGAGTAAGTGATAGCTTTAGGGAAACAAAGTTGGTTCTAGAGAGAGAAAGTATGTGTGTGTTACCATTCGGTAGAGGTAAGACCTCTATTTATATGGTTGACCTTCTGTGCGTGTTCTCAAGGTCACGGGTCTTGAGAGCGGCAGGTTTGTGACGTAAGTCAACTACGAGCTTGTCCGCTTGTTGTGATGGTGACGCGTTTCGGGCGGGAGTTGTCCGCTTTCCTTTTGGGGCGAGGTTGCAGATATATCCGCTGGGCAAGATTCCTTTCCTTTATGTTGGGCGGTTGCGCCCTTCTTCGGATGTATCTATTGTCCGCGGAAAGGTTTAGTGACATAGCCGGGCTACGTGTCTAGTCTGCGACCGACCCATATGGGTGCCGGGGTGTTCACGATATCATGGTTAGTCCGCGCCAGACCATATTGGTGCCGGGGAGGTCATACATGATCATTTGGTGTCTATGAAATCTGTTAGCCCCTCTTTTTACTACTACAAAATTCAAATATCTGTTCCCAAACATAAACAATCGTAATAAAACACTTTTTCATTTTGACAAAAGTCATAATTTTTTTTTAATGAAAATGTGACAAAAGTCCTGGACGTTTAACTTGCGTTGCAAAATAGGTCCTCTAGGAACTAACTATGTAAATCTTCTTTTACGTAATTGCTCTTTCATGTTAAATATTCTTTACACAAACAGTCCTACTAACGGCCGTTACTTAACGCAGGAACTAACGGTTGTTAGTTAACGATCGTTATCTACTAATGGTCGTTACCTTTTTTTCTTTCATAATAAATACTTTAAAAAAAACGAAAATGCGACAAGAGTCCCTGAGGTTTAATTTGCGTTGCAAAATAGGTCCTGTAGGGACTACCGATGTAAATTTTTTTTACATAATTGGTCCTTTGTTGGGAATTTTGTGAAACCGTGATACTGCTGAACGAGATACAATGGATTCTGCTGAAGAAGAGTTTCTACTGAAGTAATATAAACGTACAAAGTAGGAATTATGCTGAATTTATTCTACTGAAGTAGTGAAGCAGCTGAAATCAAGCATGGATTCCGCTGGAAATCTTGAAGCGATGGAATCTGCCAAGTAGTGAAATACTGGATTCGATGAAGCGGTGTTGGTATCTGAAGAGTGAATCTGAAGGATTCTGCTGAAGTAGAAGCGAATATCCTGAAGAAGAGTTTCTGCTGAAGAGTGGAAGCTGACTAGGATCTGCACACGTTTATTATTTATATGCTAGCCCATCATTATTATTGTACTGCCCGAGGTTAGCTTTAGTGGACTGCCCAAGGATAGCATGGGCATGCGTATGGGCTTTACATTTATTATTTAGTTGCATGCTTGTACTTTAGTTGCATGCTTGTTCTTTTCCCAAGAAAGGGAATAGTGTTCCTTATCTATAAAAGGAACTTAGGTCTATTGTATTGGGAGACACTTTTGATAAAACATTGAAGAAAAACCTCTTTAGAGAGGGTGTAAAGATCCATAGAGGATCATTAGTTTTATTTGAAAAACCTTGTTGGTAACTTTGATTGTGTTCTTATTATTTTGCTGTGCATTCGATCAATCATTGTTATTATAGACTCTAGTTGAGTTCAGATCTTGTGTTGTTTTCACAATTGGTATCAGAGAGGGTGGCTCTCGATCTTGAGTTTACAAGGTTTTTCGAAGACGATACAAAATTCGCAGTTCTTTAAAAATTCGTAATGTTTACGCGCACAGGTTTTCAAACGATCATAATTTTTTCGTGAACCGTTGGATCAGGCTGAAATTTTGGCTGGAGCTTCTCTATATACTCATCTAACTTTCCACCGAAGGGATTGTTGATCTGAGGTCTCAGTCAAAAGATACACGTGCTGAAAAACTGCTGCAGACACCATCATGTAAGTTAAAATTTTCAAGTTTTTAGTAACACCAAAAAGTGTCACTAAAGACCAAAAAGTGTCGTCTTTATACTTTGATTTCCATACTCTTGTCGTGGTATGATATAAACACGTTGACTGTGTTCGTAACCCACGAGGGTTTTGATTGGTTGACGTGGGGAAAAGGGTTACCTGATTGGCTGACAGAATTTTTATTCATTTCTGCTGAAATTCAATGTGGGGTGATGTATGATGGTTATGGTGTGGATCATTATCGATTGGTCTATTGGGTTATCACGTGGGTTACAAAGTGTAGAGGTCTATCTCATGAGATCACACGTGTAGTCAAATTTTTTCTCTCCATGCTTGCTGAAGGTTTACGTAAGGTTAAACAAAATTTTGGTCCCCACTATTTTATTGTTTCTGCTGAAGTTCATAAGGTTGTTCTTTGGAATTTTCTTGCTACATTCACTCTGTGCAATCTTTTCCCCTCAACATGGCAGAATTTGATAATAATAGGGATGATGTTATATTTCCTTATTTGATGGATGATGAGTACGAAATCTGGGCTAAAAAGATGGAACACTGGATCATGAATAATGATATGAATGTCTGGAAGGTGATCCAAAATGGCAACAGTTTAAAAAGGGTTGGACGTGATCGTGATGGTAACTTCATTATTCGTCCTCCATCGATCGGATGAACACATGGCGTGCAAAGAGAGTCAAAGGCGAACTATCTTGCTTAAATCTATTCCTGGCGATCATGTAGGAGATTTTCGCCATATGGATGATGGAAGTCTTATATGGAATGCTCTCAAAGCAAGGTATGGTGAAAAGGCTGATTTCAAGAAGATGAGCAAAGAAGTTGATGCTTTGAAGGTTATCTTTGAAGGATTTGCCATCCGCCAATTGCTTTCATGGGCATCTCTCAGGTACATACTTGTGATTATAGTTGTAAAGAGAGATATAATGAACTAAAGAAGCATATGATGATATGAAACCTAAGTATAATGCATGCTATGTTGACAATGAAGCTTATAAACATGCTTTAAAAACCTTAGAAAAACAAAAAGTATGGTTTCAAAAGAATCAAATAGCTTATGAAGAAAAGATAAAGGTGTTACAGTTTGATCTAGAAGTTGCAAATAATTACTTAAAACTGCCGAGAAAGCAAAGGATGAAGCTATGTCTGAGAACCTAGAGCTTAAAGAGAAACTAGATGAGGAAATTGCTAGGCATAAAGAATGGTTATTGAATGGAAACAAGTTAGCTAGTCACATCTATGCTAGTCAAAATCCTAATACTCCTATAGGCTTAGGTTTTCAAAAGTATGTAGGATTGGAAGCTAGGAATGATAGTCGTAAATCAACACCAGCAGGGTTAGCTAACTTTGTAAAAGAAGGTAATTTGCATGCTGTCCCTGGACCTATTAGAGGTGAATTCATGCCTATTGACCTATCCATTCCAGTTGACTTTGATGGATCACACCATTTGTATGGCAAAAATCAAGTGACTTACGGACCTTAGTAGCAAAACTACGGCGTTGTCTCTTGTTCTACAAGTGACGAGTCATCGAACCTAAAGTCCACTGATTATGCCTCATGTGATTCAAGTGAGAAGTCTGACTCACCTAAGCACACACCCATGACCACACCTAAGTCCATAGTAGCTGATGATGAGCTCAAAACAAAGCCAGTTGCTTATTACGTTAAACACAATTTTCCTTCTAGATCTGTTTTTGATAAGTTTAAATGTAATAAACAAAGTTGTGTTAAGAATAAGTCATTTAAGAAGAAATCTTGTTTTGTGTGTGGTAGTAAACTCCATCTTATTATAGACTGTGATTATCATGAGAAAAAGATGAGTGTTTCCTCTGGCCATAAGACTTCTAGACCCACATGGACTAATGTTGCTAGTATTCCTCCATTTGTTTCCAAATCTGCACATGTGAGAGCAGGGTAAGCCAGTTCCCTACTTGGTAAACCAAAGGTGTATGCATCTGTTTACGCTAACGAGGCCTTATAAGCCTTTTCCAGTTCCTCCGGTGGAGGATATTCTTCACCGGTGACTCTTGTTGGTGGAGCATTGAAGGCTAGGCTTATGACTTATAGACCTAAAAGTTCTTATTTTCAGTCATATACACCTTATGTATCTCATATGACCAAGGCACATGGTGGAGTTAGTGTGGCAAATGTTGTTAAGCCCTCAACATGTTATTCTTGGAAAACTCAAAGGAAACGTTCATTCTGGGTACCCAAGAACAAAAGTGCGTGTCGGTGCATTGATTGAGGGGAGGCATAAGCCTAAGGGGAGGCTTATTGTTGTAATTTTTAGTCTAACCATTTTTGCAGCTGTTTGGATCCTCATACGCCTGAGGGGAGGCTTAGTGTTTCTGCTGACACTACATTTGTCTTTGGTTTCTGCTGCTGCTTGTTGGTATCTTGTACATGTCTTGGTTATTTTTATTCTTTCTTAATTTTATATTTATTTAAAAAAAAAAAAAAAAAAAAAAAATTATGTCTTGTGTTTAGTGATTAAAAAAAAAAAAAAAAAAAAAAAAAAAAAAAAAAAAAAAAAATTATGTCTTGTGTTTAGTGATTATATAAAACAAAACCGCATGTGTTCGGTTTGTTCTCTTACTTGCGTGTTTTGGTGTTGGTTAATTACTACACCACTCATGGTTTTCATCTCACCATGTCTTTCTGACACAAGAGTTGGCTAGCCCATAAGATTATGGCTTGTGGTAAAGGCTGCGAAACCATAAATGGTAATCAATTCACCATGATGTTGACGACATTCCATCAAAGAGTTGGCTAGTCCCGAGCAAACGGCTCCGGTAGCTACACATCAAACTGTTTATATGGTTGCTGGTTTGCCAATAAATCGATGGTTATCGATGTACCATAGTTTTCTAACTCAAACATTTGGCTACTCCAGTAGTGATGGCTATTGGTAAAGAGACATCAAATCCATTATTTTCAATGATTCACCTCTCACAGGAGTTAACACACTGGATGTGATAAGAATAGTATGCAACTAATAAGTTTTGATGTACAATATGTCTTATGTTGCTGCAAAGTCATGGCGTTTCAAAGTTTGGTCATCATAGAGATGACATTGTTTTTGGTTCTTTGCTACTGATGTTCGAGAACAATCCTCAAGTTCTGAAGTGTTAAAGATTGTTGGGAAATTGTGTCATTTGTGCTACAATCCTCTAGTTCTGAAATTTTTAGAGATACGGAAACTGGAACTTATATGATACAATCCTCTTGGATTCTACAATCAGTATCATTTAAATTCCAGTTTAGGGGAGGATTGTTGGGAATTTTTGAAACCGTGATCTTTGAACGAGATACAATGGATTCTGGCCAAGAAGAGTTTCTGAAGTAATATAAACGCGTACAAAGTAGGAATTATGCTCAATTTATTCTCTTGGTAAGTAGTGAAGCAGCTAAAGTACTGAAGCAGTGGAATCTGCTGAAGTACTGAAGCCGTGAAATCTACTGAAGTAGTGAAGTACGATTATGATGAAGCGAGTGTTGGTATCTGTGAAGAGTGAATCGCGAAGGATTCTCAAGTAGCGAATATCTGAAGAAGAGTTTCACTGAAGAGTGGAAGCTGACTAGGATCTGCACACGTTTATTATTTATATGCTAGCCCATCATTATTATTGTACTGCCCGAGGTTAGCTTTAGTGGACTGCCCAAGGATAGCATGGGCATGCGTATGGGCTTTACATTTATTATTTAGTTGCATGCTTGTACTTTAGTTGCATGCTTGTTCTTTTCCCAAGAAAGGGAATAGTGTTCCTTATCTATAAAAGGAACTTAGGTCTATTGTATTGGGAGACACTTTTGATAAAACATTGAAGAAAAACTTTTAGAGAGGGTGTAAAGATCCATAGAGGATCATTAGTTTTATTTGAAAAACCTTGTTGGTAACTTTGATTGTGTTCTTATTATTTTGCTGTGCATTCGATCAATCATTGTTATTATAGACTCTAGTTGAGTTCGGATCTTGTGTTGTTTTCACATCCTTCATGTTAGATGTTTGTTACACAAACAGTCCTACTAACAGCCGTTACGTAACGGTTGTTAAATAACGACATTCTATCATTTTTAATTAAGAAGCTCTATATAAAACGCAACGCAACCAAGGCTTGATAACATACTTTTTGGTAAATTCGCAACCGCTTAATTATATTGTTCACACTTCAAATACTAAACATATCTAATAGAAACACACTTAGCTCGAGCTTTAAATAATACTTTTGTATGCAAACACCCCGCTGCGAAGCGCGGGCTAAAAACCTTGTAAATACACAATGTTGAAAAAGAACGTTGGTGAGAACATCGGCTTAGGGTTTAAACCGATTGATGAAACCAGACATACCAAGCTATTTGGTGATGATTCAAGACCACGTCTATTGGCAAACCACGTCTCGCCTGTAAAAACTTATATAAATAATTATCTTCTTTACACACGGAATTCGCATAAAACTGGGATATCATATATAAGATTTCTTATATAGCAAAATTTAGTTTAATTTACGTGAAAAAAAATGTCTGAGGAAGATGCCTAACATAATCAGTTGGCCTTTTGGCTTATTTTGAAACTTGGGGGAGGTTTTACTTAGGGTTCGAGTTTCGAAAGAGACAAAAATATAGGTTTTTCTCCTAGTGCGAGCTCCCCGTTTGAATGGTTTAACTCGGGGTCGGATTTCAAGTTTGGTCCTCTTCTAAAAAAGAAAATAAAATAGTTTGCTTGAAAAAAAAAAGGAAAAAATAAAATGATTTGTCCTAAAAAGGGTGTTTTAACACTTTATTAGTGAAAGAGTAATTTGCGTGAGTGTTAAAAGTAGTAATGCAGCGACAATGAAGCGAGATAAAAAAAATGGGTTTTAAAATGTTAGAATACAAGTTCTAACCCATTGAGAAAAATGGGTGAAGTTGTACCGCTTTTAATAGATTTTTGGGCTGTTTTCATGGTTTTGAACATGTTAGAATGTGCAATTGTTTTCCGATTGGCAGTCACTTTGAGTTGTTGTTTTAGAAGTTTTTTCTTTTCATCTTAGGAGTACGAGAATTACTTACCCTCCACTTCTGATTATTCGATTCTGGTAGCTTACACTCAATTTACAACTCAATTTATCAATCTAAATGAATTTTTTTTGTGTATGTTATATGAGAGTTCTAATTCAAACTATTGAAAACATAGATTTACAATCTATAAGTTATTACTTATTATGTTGAGATACATTCCATTTATCATCTTAATTTAATCTATATATTGTAACAAAAAAGTTACATAATCACGTACCAATAAATTGACAATATCTTTTTGCATTAATCTAAATGTTATCACGAAAAAACATATAATAAAAAAACACTGAAACAAGAAGTAGGTGTACGTATGTAATAACTTTGTGCAAGTATGCATTGCAATATATCTAATATTCTACTACTACGATAATTGAATATATAATTTTTTTCTTTTGTCATCCATTTAGATTCGTTTATCATATGAAATATTATATAGAAATATAAAACTACAACCCCTATACAAAAATATATACATTTTCATAGGATTTTACGATCCCGATCCGATTCTACAATTACGATCTTACAAAACCAAAAAAGATCTTAGGTAAGATCACAATCCTGACAACCTTGGTAAAATGGGATTAAATTTGTTAGCATAGTGTATATTTGGCCAAGCCCACTTATAAGGTATTAGTTATTCATGTATTTATTATGTAATCCTAACTTCATTGTGCAATATAAGATATATATGTTTTACGTGATATCCGAACTTTAAGTAAGATTAATCAACAAAATTTGTTATCTTTCGATCATCGGCTACTCACTGTGATCCGGAGAGATCCCATTTATTTTCGCTTTATTTATTTTTTATTTATTTTTTGGTACTTAAATAAATACAAGTCATTACGTCGCAAAATACAAAACAAAACAAGTCATTACGTCGCAAAATACAAGTTCATCTCCGTGCAAACGAACAACAAAGAAGAGAAGAATCCGGTTTGTACGTCCGAAACATCCCGTTCAAACTACATGAGAGTGTTAGATGATAGGTTAAGGCCAAACCTAAAAACGATTTATTTAATTTAGAGTTATATTAGCTTATTTTTTAAGTCATGTTATATTATAAATGAATTTTGAATCTCGTTATTTAATGACACAAAAACATAATTCAATAAAATATCTATATGCTATTTTACACTATCGTTGTTTTTTAATTGAGTTGAAATATTTCTCAAACTGACATCTTAAAATCCTATTGAGCCTACGGATTAAAGTTTGATCCTAGCCTAATAAAGTCTGTTGGGTGATATAGCCAGATCGTCTCGATTCTTTTGCTGCTTTATCTCCAAACACTGGAACTTATGGTTGGATATGTTTTCAGAAGTGTAAAAGTGTTGTTCAATAACAAATGTGTATACTCTATGTTTCCCTAGCGACATGTTTGTTATAAGGACTATTGGTATTCACTTCAGTTTCGATTTCATTAACGCGTTTAACAAATTTCAAAAGATGTCAGTACTCAAGTTTTTGGCATATGTTCTTGATCAATATCTCGAGCCGGACTTTAACCTAACTAAAAAAACGTTGCCATCTTATATGTAGACATGTACTAACAACTAAGAAGACAAGTTGTTCAATCTTATATGTAGACATGAAATAACTTTGACCTATAACCCCAAAAACACGTACTTAACAAACTTACGTTTGCCAAGTCATATGATCAATTATGCAAATTGGCAGTCATATCAAATTCCAAACTTTCTTCGTAGTTTCCGTCAAGATTCAATCCCTTTAAAATATGCCATCTGTCCCTAAACTTTCACTATTAAACAATAACTCACCTGCTATGAATGATAAGGTACACAAAAGCAAAAATATTAAATATTAAAAAAGAAGCGTTTTTATTTTCAGAGTAAAAGTTACGAGATCTAGAAATAGATACAAGATATTATGCATGCATACAAGTCGATAAGAGATATTGTCGTGGATATAGTTATAATTGTTGTGTTGTAAAAGAAATAGAAAGAGAGTGAAACGAGTCAAACACAGCCGAGATATTATTTCATTATTTGAGTCCCTAAATACAAACAACGTGTTTGACCTTTTAATAATACAAAGGCCATGTTACCTAAATTCTGTTCATCTGAAACTATTTGTTAAGACACTTATGCCCTTTTTTAGAAGCACTAATGTTACATCCACTCAAATTCATCCACAAAAGAATCTCACACGTTGAGGTGGCGCGGAATGATTGATTTTTTGTGGGAGTACTAGTTTAGGCTTTTCAAGTACTATACCAGTATCTGTGCATAACGATGACGGTTTATACTAACGTTAAAACACCTAATAATTTTTAGAGGTTTAGAGAGTTTCTATATGAACAATGAGTACATGACTTGAAAGTACTAAGGGTGCGTTTGGTTTGTTGCTATAACTCACAATGAGTATGAGTGTTGGTATATGGTGGAATGGTAATGGAGGGTATGATGAAACCACCTACACACATAAGATATGAGAAAACCTTCACATTTGGGTATCCTTAATCTATTGTGATGGGGCCCATAACCAAACAAACAACATTAATGACTTTCAATGTTATAGACGCATATTCATATACCCAAACCAAACGAATCCTAATATCAAATGGAATGGTTTGACGACAGCCGTTCATTACTGTAAATTAACTAATATTTCTTGTTCATATTAACAAAATACATGTGTCCAAATACATCGACATATTTTCAATGTTTAAGTCATAGTTATGCTAATGTTTATTCACTAGTCCAAGTAAGTAAAGAAACATATGAGTGTTCATACTTTATATTATCAAATACCAAATTCAAGTGTGATTATTTGCTTCTAAAATCTTCTTTTCTTATTAGGTAAACAAGACCTCTCAAGTATTCATCCTATGTGTAACTTGTACAAAATTTCTTTGATTATAAAAAGACCAAGTTATAATTCAACTTCAAATTGTCAAAACAGTTTAATCAAAATATCAGATTGTTTTTTGGTCAATTATACCTAATAAATCGAAGCCTAAACAAACCAACAGGAGAATGTTTCATGTGTCAAATACTTTTTCAAAATACAATATTTAGTATTTAAACTTGTTCTAGAAATCCAATATTAATTGATTTCATAAATGTTTTATGTGTCAAATACTTTTTCAAAATTTAAAATCCAAGAGGGGCAAATTAGTCCACCACACAAAACTCCCTTATTTTGAAACAGCAATGAAAAACCAACACAAAATTAACACGGAGAAGAATAACATGGGGCCCACTTTGACCCATCATATTCCACACCCTATATAAACCACCCAATAACATTAATCAAACCTTCATAAACACATACAAAATTCGAACGTTACAAAAAAGACCAAAAACTAAACTAAAAAATCATGTGTACCGTTGCAATCTCAAACTCACCAGTTTTCTCACCATCATCCCATATTTCATCATCCATATTTTGCAAATCATCACCAGAATCATCAACTTTAAACCTCTCGCCTTCATCATCGCCTTCTTCGTCTTTTAAGCTACGTTTTAATAAAACGTTACACCCCGTTAGTGGACTGTTCAAGACATGTAACGAAGATGGTCAAAGCTGTACATCAACAAGTCCTACTTTGCTAAAAAGAAAAAGACCCACTAGGCTAAATATTCCTGTTGCCAGTTTGAGCGTCTCAGTTGACCGGTCAACGCCTCGTATGGCTGAGGACCGGTGGAAAGAAGTGGTGGAAGAAGGGGAGGGGTATTCTGTTTATTGTAAAAGAGGGAAAAGAGAAGCTATGGAAGATCGGTTTAAGGCTTATGTTGATTTCAATGGTCAAAATAAACAGGTCAGTCTTTGAAATGCTTTGTTAAGTTATTTGACTTGGTATAGTTTTAGATTTTTTTTACTTTAAGTCTCGTTTAGGACATGTGTGATAGATTTGTGGTATATAAAGTGCGAGATAGTTAGTTTGACTCAAGGGGGTGTTTGTTTAAGCTTATACGTGGCTTATGAGCTTATTTGTTTTTCTGCTCATATATATTTCATAAGCCCCAATTTTCCAGCTTATTTTGAGACTTGTGGGCTTTTATAATTTATATATAAAAGTTAAGTTGGTTATGTACTCTAGAACTATAGAATCAAACAATGAAATTAAGAACCATTAAACAAATATGACCGATTTTTTGTTGCTATTGATCACTAAAGTTATTTATGTAGGAACCTTTCTGCATATGGAATTGGTGTTGATTTTATTTTCTGGTTAACTTTCAGGGGTTTTTTGGTGTTTTTGATGGTCATGGTGGATCTAAAGCGGCCGAATTTGCAGCAGAAAATCTCGAAAGTAAGATTCAAGAAGAAGTACAAAAAAGGGGTGAAAGCGAAATAGTTGAAGCTGTAAAACAAGGATATTTAAACGCTGATTCCGAGTTTCTAAAACAAGAACAACGCGGTGGAGCGTGTTGTGTAACTGCCATCATTAACTCAGGGAATCTTGTGGTATCCAATGCTGGTGACTGTCGTGCAGTAGTCTGTAACGGAGGAGTTGCAGAAGCCCTTACTTCTGATCATCGCCCTTCTAGACAAGATGAGAAGCAAAGAATCGAATCCCTTGTAAGAATTTGTTTAAAGTTCAAATCTTTAACTCGTTTATGATACTTTTTTGATAGAATTGGTTACTGAATCTTTATGGACTATTTTGCAGGGTGGGTATGTTGATTCTAGTAGAGGCATTCATCGAGTTCTTGGTTCATTAGCTGTGTCAAGAGGGATTGGGGATCGTAGCATGAAGCAATGGATTACAGCTGAACCAGAAACTAAACTTTTTAAAATTATACCCGAATTCGAGTTCTTGATCATGGCTTCAGATGGTTTATGGGACAAAGTGAGTAATCAAGAAGCAGTTGATGTAGCCAGACCTTTCTGCGGATCTATGGATAAGTTGGAAGTGATTTCGGCTTGTAAGAAGCTTGTTGAGCTCTCGGCTTCTAGAGGCTCTGTTGATGATACTAGTGTGATGATAGTTCAGTTGGGTCGTTTTTGTTGATGATGGAATGTTTAGAAAGATCATCAAGAAAATAGTTTTTATCGAATTTTTGGTGATCAAAGTTCGTCTTTTGATACTTAGTATTCGTATTTTGACATGATTCATTGAACAGTTTAACAACTTACCTCATTCGTTTATTCTTTGTAACTCAGTCATTTGTTAACCCGGTTGTCTAATTTAGAGAAGATCCTTTTAGTGAATTTGATGCTGTCCTGGTTATCTAATTTCAGTCTTATAATTCAAAATACTTTTTCAAAAGACGATAGTCAAGAACTAGTACTCATGTACATTGTACAAGAAACTATTTTGTTGATGATGATTCTTAGAATTTGAATGATATATATCAGGAAAACATACCTACTGAACTTTTGGCGATTCCTGCTGCTCTATAGATATGGGGTGTTTGGGATTGGGTTTACAAAGCCATATTTTTCCAAACTGGCTTTGTCAAACGGATAGTCAACTTTGTAAAAATGGTTGGCCAAACACTCTTTTCTGATTTTTTGCAGTTTTCAAAAGTAGTAATCAGATAATCTCTTCTAAAACGCAATCCCAAACATCCTCTTCATAATTTTAACAGTACAATTTACATCAGTCATTTACTATCTTAAACTCGATTAGTTATCAAAGTAATTTATTCTAAGTTGAAAATGACATCATTTTTGTTCTTATAATTCTTGAAACTTTCTCAAGATTGCTACAAGTTAGACAAGACGAGAGTCGAAAATAAGGAATGATGTACAAGAAACAATTTTGTTGATTACAAAAATCTATTAAGGACTTGTATCGTATTTTTGGCGACCCTCATTGAGTCATTGTTCTTTTGTTAGAAAGTGACATAAACTATTAGGGTTTGTTTTGTAATTTTTTTTTGAAGAAGCAAAATAAACAACGGGGTCTAAGATAAAGCACCAGAGAGAGAAACACTAAAACAAAAAACACCAAGAACCAAAAGAAAACTGCGGAGGCGATGATGAAGCCAATTCACCGGAATTTAGGCTTCTCAAAAGCCTAATTCGTTCGCCTATGAATAGTCAGATCCAATTTTTCCATGAGACGAAGACTTTCTTAAAAGAATGATTTTAAGCCCATAAAAGAGACAATCTTTGCACCGACGGAAAAATATCCTCATGACGAATAGCAATTGCCTCGGAGTTCAAAGATGCATGAAGAATTTTGTTTCTCTACTTTCAAACATGCCAAATAAATGTCACACATTCCGCGTGGAACAGTTTTTCAACTGACTTGTTCTCGATAAACCCTGACTTGCCTTTAAGGATTTTTACTAAAGACGGGCTGTATAATGGAGGAGACCTCCACAAACTCCATAGCTTACGCCAACTAATTTTTATTATGGAACAAGAGAGGAAACAATGGAGTTGAGATTCTTCGTCGTGCCCACAAAAATAACATACAAACGAGGGAATTGACACCCCACGAGGGATCAAATTAGATCTTGTGGGGAGCCAGTTTAAAACCATACACCAAACACATATATTCACCTTACGCGGGACCCAAGATTTCCAAGTGAAAGGGGGTCGGGGTTGTTGTTCGAATTTTTTTTCCTGAACGGCCCCGCTTAATGATTTAACTGAGAAACACCTGAATCATCGAGCAACCAAACCCATTTATCAACAATATAAGAGTCAAGAACAAGACCGTTAATGAGACTTGCCAGTGATTCTAAATCTCCAAATGCACGACCACTTGGAAGTCTTCTCCAGGCTCACTTGGCGTACCAAAATCCATCTTCAAGCACCCATCTATCTGCCACAAAACATTTTTTACTTGTTTCAAAAGCATATAATCTGGGAAAACGATTTTTCAATGGCCCATGGTTTTTTATCCAGCAATCAGTCCAAAAGTGGGTTTGATTACTACATAGAACTTTTCTTTCCATAAGATTATTCAGATGGATATCCATATGCTCTAGCTCCAAACAACTTCTAACAACATTAGCCCACGTACCAGACTTGCCGACGTGATGTGTGGACTGATCAAAGCCCCCGTTAACGCCATAAAGTACAACAATCACCCTTCTCCATAAAGCGCCACTTTCATTTATCAATCAACCCCATATTTTTAGCTTTGATACTTTCAACTCCTAAGCCACCTTTTTAGAGCTAGACATAATTTTCTCCCAATTAACCCAAAACATTTTCTTCTCATTATCTTTGAAGCCCCAAAAGAATCTTTCTCTAATTGATTCAAGAAGCGAAATCACTGAAGTAGGAGCCTTAAATAATGAAAAATTGACTAACACTGATTTAACAAGAGTAAGTCTGCCGCTGATAGAAAGCGTATTAGCTTTATAGTGAATTTGTTTGTTTCTTATTTTGAGTTGGTTTAAGATATGGTAATATTTTGAGTTGGTTTTTATAAATAGGGATCAATGCCATTATTTTTCTTTGTGACTTTGAATTAGAATTTTGTATTTGGAACTATATTTGTTTGTAATTTGAATAAAGTTTTCGTTTTGTTTGTTGATTTTGGTATTTGTTCCGTATTTGAATTATCAACAAGTGATATTATAGCTAGGTTTTTTAAGCCATGAAAAAGAAGAAGAAAAATCATTTGTGGTTCGTTTGGATCGGAGTTCTATTGTCTTGGATTGAAAAATTATTTTTGGATTGGATTTGAATTTGAAAGTTGATTTGAGAATGCTTAATTTTTGGTGAGTTGTTTTATGTGGAGGAATTCAAGTTATCATGGTGAAAACTGTTAGAAAGTGACTTAAATTACAAAGGTTTGTTTTGTAAATTTTATTTGTTTCTTAGTTTGAGCCGATTAAGATTTGGTTATATTGCTTTTATACAAATAGGGATCAATCATCAATGTTAGTACTTTTTTTTGTAACTTTAAATTAGAAGTTGGTGCTTGGCACCTTCGAATTAGAATTTTGTATTTAGCAGTTTTGTATTTGAGAAGAGTGAGAAGTATTTTTAACCATAAATTTCAAATGAGGAAGAAAAATTTAACAAAATATGTATTTATTTTTGTAAATGTATATAAAATATGTAATTGTGGTTACATCTCATCTTTTTCATTTTAATTAATTTTTTTATTTGATGACAACTATTTGTTTGGTAATTTACTAATTTGAATAAAACTTTTGCTTCATTTGTGGATTTGGTATTTGTTCGTCTTTAAAGTACCAACACTTTTGTTATCTAATTGGCAAGATTCAATTCGTGTGTTCTTTACAAGTCAATCATTTTGTTAACGGGCCAATTAGGTTATCCATTATGAAAGATTCTCTTTCGACCATGTCTTCGAATATTTGGAGCGTTTTAAAGAAATTAGCACAAGAGAAGACAATATTTGAGAACATGCAACAAGGCATAATGTACATTGTACAAGTTATAATAAGGCAAGAAAGGAGCCGTTGGTGACAGATCAGTCAAGATATGCTTGCTACTTGAATTATTGAGATATTTTTGTTGGTAAAATGAATGAATGGTTGACTAACCTTTTATGATTTATGTCTATTTCTAAAAGCTAAAATATTTGTTTGAAATGATCACATATTTCATTAAACTGAAAGAGACATACGGAGATGAAGATCTCGAGATTAGTATATCGCCATAAGCGAGAGAACAATCCACTAAAACTATCCAAAAAACACAATCAAAAACCTTGAGGTCAACCAAAGCTAAACTAGCATAGGACAAAATAATGACCAACTAAGAAGCAAATAAAAAAAATTCCAAAAAACACTACTTGATGATTTCATCGAGCACCCGGTTGTTATAACAAGCCACCATACCCACCCCCGTGCCATAGGGATGGAGCTTGTTATAAGTATTTTTTTATTTTTTTTTATTTATTTTTTTTTTGTGAGTGTAACGAGCAAAAATGTGAGGTTTCAAAAAAATAATCTTTGGGATTTAAAAATAAGAAATAATTTGTTTTTAAAAAAAAAAAATAAAAATAGAGGAACTATCTTTTTGTTCCTTAAGACTTTTCAAAAATACCATTTATCCCATAAAACGATCTAAATCTTCTCTCTCATCAGTGTTAAGCCACTCATTATCTATATCATTAGACAAGTGCCATTCTTTGTTAAGATCAATCTTGTTTTTGCCCATTCTTCTTTCCGTTCACTTTCCTAGTTTCTTTCATAAATTAGCCCAATTGAACGTTGTCTTTTATGTTATGAGTTAACTTAATCTAACAAATGTCTTCAAAGCTATCTCAAAAATGTATTCAATGAGACTTGAACCAATAACGTTTTGGATGATGGGTACACTCACATAGCACTTCGCCAAAGGCGTTGGGTATATATGTTTGCGTGTTTTTTATTGGGTTAATCCCAATCCAATCAAAAGTCAACCCGAAAGTCAACCAAGGCAAAAGTCAAACGTAGCAACATAACTGCCAAATAGCAGTTACAAAAAACAGTTACACTTCAAAGGGACACACCTGTTGATTCTAACGAACCAACACACCCTTTCACTGTGCCTTTTCATTTTGTATATATAGTTTAGAATCTGTAACAAAGATAATTATGACTGAAATATATAGAAAAGCTTTTCCGATTCAATTGTTTCTTGTATTTTTGGTATATTTTGATTATAGATCTAGAAAAACGGGCCAACAATTGGTATCAGAGCCGAAATCATCATATACCAAGACTAAACTTTTGTGTTCCTGATTTTGAATCAAAAAATCCGAAACCAAGATTCAAAAAAAAAAAAAAAAAAAAACACATCGAGCGGATAACATATAAGTCATCATAAAAAAGGGCAGAAATTAAACGATTCACAACATAGAACAAACACACCTGTTCAATTAAGGAATCAAGCCCAGAACATCAATTGAGTCACCAATCGACTCAATTTCAATCTCCAATCATCCAATTCTATCACGGTCAAGAAACCCCCAATTCAACGAAACCCTAGGTTTCATTTTGTGGGATCATCTGTGCTCTCGAAGAACACATCAAACCGGAGAAGAAAGGAAGGCAAACCAAGCCTTATCACAGGCAGGTCAACCATAAAGATCAGGAGAAAGAAGAACGGGACTAATCCCAGAAGAAAGAGAGACCGTATATTTAGTCTAAAAAAAACCAAAGAAACGGTTTTTTTTCTTTTCTATCACAGAAAAGATATAGAAAATAAAAGGGAGGCACACCATCTTTTACTAGGGCATCTAAAAGATAAAATAAGGCATCGGGTTATACCATCAACCCTTCCAGGTTTCAAATTTTACAAATACCACCCTTTTAACTTTATTTTTCATATACTATATATTAATTTGTGATATATATGTATAGTTTTATTTTTTGTTAAGTAACTTCTTTATTTTAAATTAGTACCTTGTCAAATTTTAAATATATATATATATATATATATATATATATATAATAACACTGATTATTATATTGTTTAGAAATTATTTTTAAGGAATAATTAACCTTAGGTTATTCGTTTTTAAAATATATAATCTCCGAGAATAGTTTTGGATTAAAAACTAGTCCTATAAAGTTTAATATAAGGAAAAATAAAACATTTTTCAGCACACCTTGTGTTAGATTTTTTGAGATATTTTTATTGTCAATATATTTAAGATATGACGAAAGAAAGTGGAAATAAGGAACTTGGTACAAATAGTACACCTCAATTCCAATGCCCAATCTTAAAGCCCGCGAATTAATCATTATGGGCAATTCGAATGCAAATCATTCTCGAAACGAATGCTTTATGGGAAACAATAGAGCCGAATGTATTGACTCAACCCGATAAGAAAAAAGAGAAAACCGCTATTGCTTTCCTTTATCAAGCCTTACCCGAGGAACAATTACTTCAAATAACAAAGCACAAAACCGCGAATGACATTTGGAATGCTTTGAAAACTAGAGACGTTGGCGAAGACATAGTTCAACAAGCAAAACTACAAACACTCAAATCTGATTTTGAGATGTTACAAATGAAGGAAGACGAGACAATCGACACCTTCGCTACAAAACTAACAACACTTGTAAACAAAGCCGCTAGTATAGGACACACAATTGAAGATCAAACCTTAGTATGGAAACTATTAAATGATGTACCCGATAGGTATCTGCAAATACTTGCATCAATAGAGCAATATTCTGATCTAAGTGAAATGATGATGGAAGAAGCAATTGGGAGACTTAAGACGTACGAGGAAAGAATAAAGTTTAAAAAGAATAAGGACAATAACGATCAAGATAAGTTATTGTTTACACGTGACAACAATAACATTACTCACGGAAGACACTGTGAAAAATGTGGACAAGATTTGTTACGATGCCAAGAAAATAATTTCAAGGTAAAATCAAACAGCAACTAAAATAAATTTACTCATGATAAGAGTAAGGTGATGTGTTTTAAATGCAAGAAGTATTGGCATTTTGCAAAAAAATGTCCATCAAAGAAAGAAGAACAATCCAATCTCATTGAAGAAGACTTGTAACCAACATTACTTATGGAAACTGTTGACGAAGCTCCAGAAAAATATGACCAGCCCGGAATTAAGGAAGATCACAACAATGAAGGTGGAAATAACCAGAAAAATATGATCAACCCGGAATTAAGGAAGATCACAACAATGAAGGTGGAAATAACCAGAAAAACATGATCAACCTGGACTTAAGGAAGATCACAACAATAAAGGTGGAAATAACCAGAAAAATATGATCGACATGGACATAATGAAGATCACATCAGAAAAGGTGAAAGTAACCGATGGAAAATTGATCTACCTGGAAATAAGGATGATCACAAGTACTACAAGAAATTAAAAGCTCAGATGGTGGATTTAACTAGAAGATGAATCAAGAAGACTAAAAGACCTACGTCAAAGCGATTGTGATTAAAGGAGAGAATATTGGGTTAATCCCAATCCAATCAAAAGTCAACCCAAAAGTCAACCAAGGCAAAAGTCAAACGCAGCAACATAACTGCCAAATAGCAGTTACAAAAAACAGTTACACATCAAAGGGACACACCTGTTGATTCTAACGAACCAACACACCCTTTCATTGCGTCTTTTCATCGTGCCTTTTCATTTTGTATATATAGTTTAGAATCTGTAACAAAGATAATTATGACTGAAATATATAGAAAAGCTTTTTCGATTCAATTGTTTCTTGTATTTTTGGTATATTTTGATTATAGATCCAGAAAAACGGGCCAACAATTTGTTTAGGCTAGTCGTAATCGAGCCTTTTACATCGGTCGGGCTTCAAAAAAATCCATCCCCAACCGATGTTAACATCGGTTGCAACGAATGGGGCACTCGGTTGTGAGATCGGGCGAGGGGAAAATAATATGCATATCGAGTGTCAACTCACTCGATGTCTAGGCTTCCAAACTCAAACCATTTTTTGACCGTTTGGTCATTAAACTAAAAAAAAAAAAAAAAAAAAAGAAGTCAAATCAAACCCATTTTACCACTCTATAAATACACACTTCACCTCAAACACACTTCTTAACACACAATTCAAATTCAAAATACTTCTCAACACAAAATTTAATATGGCTTGCCGTCTCCCCCATTCCGTTGAAGATATGCAAGTGTACGTTCAAAATCAATGCAATAACGACGATGAGGCTCGAAAAAACGCTATTATAAGCGTCATCGAATTATTTGACCAGGCGAAGGCGGAGAAGGAACAGATGAGACAAAACTACCAGAGTTGCAACGACATTACTCCTGAAAGAAAAGCTGTGATAGACAAATTTTTGAAAGATCAAGCCCGCAAAGATCGCGAGGTTGCTGATAAGTTGTGGCGGTGTGTGATTCGTTATGTCGGCTTAGGGGTATGTGTGTATGGATAAAACCACAATATCGATATCAAAAATAACCACAAGGAATGACTTAAAATCCCTTTAGGAAAAAGGACAATGAATCAAATCCCGTGAGTGATAGTGATACGGATTAGGAAATCCGAGTCGTGTCCCAACGAGGTGTGAATGGGCAACGTCGTTATTGGTTCGTTATTAAAATGCTCGATGTTTTGGATTTTTGATTTTATAAAAACTACGGGAAATGGGAAAGCAATTAAGGGAAATTACACTACGGGGAATCCTAAATTCGCAAATTATACTAAAACGAAATTAAAGAAACGTAAATAAAAATGCAACTACGTCTAATCTAAACCCTAAAAATGATCTAAAATTATTTTCTAACTAAAAATGATATTATAAAATTAACTAAGAATTAAAACTAATTTTTATGATTTTTCTGGAATTTATTTGAATTAAAAACTAATTTTAAACTAATTAAATTGCTAAAAATTATAATTTGAACTAGGAAAATTATGGAAAAATATTTTTTTGGATTTTTATATTTTTCTTAATCTAGGAAAATTGAAAACTTATTTTTTTGAAGCTTTTCTGATTTATTTGTATAAAAAGTTAATTAAAAAGGATTAAAAACTAGTTTTAAATAAGAAAAAATAGTAAACAGTACCAGAAAATTATGAAAAATTCAGAGAAATTCTAAAATATTATTATGAAACTATGAAAAATGATAAAAACTACTTTGGATTACTGGAAATACTATCTTCTTTGAAACTGCTAAGAAATAAGCTAACTAGAATAAGCTACAAGCTACTCTATTTAACCAGAAGCTACCAGGCACTAAATTAAGCTAAAATGAACTTAATGTAACTAAAATCTACCACTGAAACACAAGCTATAAGCACTAAGATGCAGAATCAACTTAATGATAAACAAGCTCAACCCCCTAGATTCTAGCTAATGTACCAGCTTATATAATAAGCTAAGTTGAAAACTAAAAATGGTGAACTCTAACCAACCTACCAAAGACCACTTGTACCAAATCTCAGACCTAAACAAGCTTATGTGAAGCTTATGCAGCTTCAACAAAGTACCTGTGCACAACTCAGTTAATGCTGAGTGTGCACAGGGCAAAACTGGGCTTATTAAGAGCTTTTTAAGAGCTTATACAAGCTTCACAAAATTCCACAAAAATCAGTTTAAGAAACTTGACCAACTGATCTTGATTAATCCGAAATTTCACTTAATTTGAACCAATAATGAATCAATGAAAATTCAGCAAACTTTGGTGAAAACTAAGTTTGACACTTTTGACTATTTTGAGACAGTTTTGAGAATTTGACCAAATTGAGATTTGAATCAACTCTATTGAATGAAAATGATATTATGTAATGAAATTACACTGATGCAAGCTAAGTCACTATCTTTTATACCTCTATGCAAGATCTAACTAACTGATTCTTACAGAAATGCAAATAAGAGCAGATTCAATATGATTTTGACTTCTAGAGTTCTATTATGCAAATTAATGACTTATCTAGACTGAACTAAGCTAAGTTCTATTAATTCAACTCAAAACTTATACTACTAAAAACTCCAACTCAGTTTTGCAATGAGATCCAAACAGTAGTTTAGCTAACCTAATTACTTTATCTTACTCCAAGCTTCAAATCAAAACAGCAATTAACTAGATTCTAACAATCAAAAAGAAACTAACAAGTAATCTAATATTGATTAATAAACTACAGCTAATAGGAATTCAAAAGTTCAGCAAAACAGCTTTGAATTTAAACTTGAATTAGTACTCACATGAAGTCCAGCTTATTTTCAGATTAACTAGAACCAGATACCACTATCCTAATCAATTCAAACCCCAATCCAATTCTGCATCAACCCAATTCCAACTCCATATCAGCAACTCAGATCCAACAGTAGTAATTGACTGCAGTTTGGCCAATGTTTGATATTGAAAGTAGAATTGAGTAGAGACCTGAATAAGCAACTAATAAGCTATTGATGAGCTTATAAGAGCTTAAACTAACATAATCACAAACTGATTTAAACTTAAGAACAAATTTGAGATATTTTTTTATTTTTTAAGTATTTTTCTTATTTTTTTGTGATTTTTGTTTGAAAGAGCAAATAAGCTGAAACTGATTTGAGATAAGCTAATTTGAATAATTGGAACACTAATAAGCTACTGAAAACAATCAAACAGTAATTGAAATTAAATGAAGACAAAAACTGAAATTACTTTAATTAATAAAACTGAAGATTACAATGAAACTGAAATTTAAAAATACAAAAATGAAATTTAAACATAAAAACAATTATAAGCTACTTAATTCTACTCAAATTCTACATGGATTACAAGTGAAATAAGGGTGCCTTATATAGGCGAGCTAATTCCTTGGAAGGATCCAGAAGATGCAAATGTGTGTTTCTTTTGGAGTATTCTGAGCCCTTGATCACTCTTCCACATATCCCATTCAATTAGAACCATTAGATCATTGCTTCCACGTTTCATCCACCAATGAGAGAGCAGGGATTGGGAATGTGACACACGGATCAGTGACCTGGAAGTCACATGTGTCAGTGTGTGTCATAAGGTGTCAGAGAAAGGACGGAATTACCCTTAATTGTAGTGAATTGGCTTAATTGATCGAAGGGTGTTTTAGGGTTCTTCCCTGGGTTTATTTGGGGGTGGATTTGGCGGGCAAAGTATTTGGGTTTTTTAATATATTTTGATTATTTGTTGACCGGTTTAAGTGAAGGTTTGACCAGGGTCCAATACGGGTAAAAGTGGGAAACGGGTACCGGGTATGGTTTCTTTGGGTTTGGGATGTTGACCGGGCTTATTTTGGGCTTTTGTCATTGGATTTGGATTTAGGATATACTTTGGACCCAAAATGTGTTTCAAGGACTATTAGTGTACATGCTGAAAATCCAAGGACCAATCTTGTAAATCTGAAAATTTGATCAAGGACTAACTTTGCCAATCTTCAAATAATCTAAGGGCTGAATTTGTAAATTCTAAAACTTGAGGGTATATTCTACCAATAACTGAAAGTTCAGGGACTATTTCTGACAATTCTTCAAACTTGATTATATCTTTCAAATATCATCCTCTGAGCATAAAAATCTTCACAGATGCTTAATTCTGACATTCTGGCTCAGCTTTAGCTCTCTTAATCTCTCGTGCTCGGGTTTTCATCTGATTTGGCTTCTTTTTTGCGTGTTTTGATATATTCGTACCTGCACAAGAACAAACTCAAGAAACCATCAAATATTAGCAATAAACGGCTCTTTCTTGGTTATTTTGGGTCATATTTGATAAAGAAATGATATGTGTTTTAGCACATATCAAAATACCCCAGACGAGACCATTGTCGTGTCCCCACGCAATGCAATCAACTCACGTTTCTAAAACCAAGGATTTCAATCTCTTTCTACTAAACCTTTGAAGAAGTAGCAAAGATTCCTCAAAAGAGACTAAGAAAGCCTTAATTCTAAAAACGCCCCGTTTACCTTTTATTTCACATATAGATATTACGATTAAGCACATTCCAATTATGAGTGACGGTTTGTTGAACTTTCATGTCGATCAATAACTCCAATATTTTTCAATCAACACGTTAGGATCACAGAATAGGAAACACAACACAGCGTGAAGTGACCATACGGATAGAATACATCGTCCCTGATTTTTCACAAGTCCCCAAACTAAGCGTAAAATCGAAATCATTGTTAAATATGACTCTAGATGCTAACACTACCCATGGAAGTTACTTGTGTAATTACCTTTTGCTCCCATTTTCCTATTTTCCTCTAGATTTTTTTATTTTTGTGAGAAATGAATTTCTTCATATGTTCTCGTTTCGATAACTTTTATTCCGATAAAGATACAAAGCTAAGTCGCTAATTAGTTGTCCACCTTCCCTCGAAAACCGTTGCACACAAGAATGAGGTCCACATCAAGGTCCTAATTTAACATGATTTAGAGAGATATCTCCCGGATTCAAAGTTTGGCTTAACACTTATTTCAGCACATTTTCATTTTTGCAATTTAGGCCCTTGGTCTTTTCAACCACTAACTCAACGGGATTACCGTTTTATTAGAAGTCTTATTATGACTTTGGATTTTCCTCAACCTTTTTAGAAGTCCATGACAACGGGGGTACCGTCGGACATAGAAAACTTTTATGGTTTTGGATTTTTCAACTTTAATACATTTGGGCTTTATTTCATGTTAATTTTTGTGCCAAACTCCGAATCCTACGGCTTTTATAACAATAGAAACAATAGCACAAACTATCGTGAATCAGTTGTCTATTACCCCGCAACACTGACAGTACCTCGATGTGTACCCAACTCTCATGGGCAAGGATTCTCTAAAGAAGATAAAGAACTAACTATCGCAAAAAACTCAACATCTCTAATTATTATTAGACAAATATGGGGTGAAACAATTTTGTGGGAACAAAAAGCCATAAGTACCTTCAATGGGCTCTAAAGAGAACCAACTACTCCACGTTTAGCATCTAAACTCATAAGTAACTCTATCATTCCTCGATCTCCGCAAATTTAAAATCCCAAATAATGAGATCCGCGGATGCTTAGCCGATAATTTTTAGATTATCTATGGTTAAGGGAACAAGCTAGGGCTCAACACGCCTGGTCAAGTCAAATTCCATTCCTACTCACCAGTGAAAGTCAACAAGATGTTAAAACATATATTAACTTAGCAAATGCTTCGTCGAATAATCTCAAGTCTCGCATTTTTAAAGTCACTTATTAGAAACTAGCAAATTCTTGTTAAGCTTCGCACATTTAAAATCACTTAGGGAGACTTGCAAATTCTTGGCCTTGTGAGCTAGAATCGCATTTTATAGCCTCTTATCTAAGCAATTAGCAAAGGCTATTTCAAGAAAAACGCATATTTAAAGTAACTTCTAAGAGACTAGCAAAAACTTTTTGATCATAAAACTAACAAAAGCTTACAAAATTTTTTTAAATTTTCTCATTTTTGCACAATTTTTCATTTTCTAAGGAAAAACGGGGTTGCGAGAGAAACACAACAAAAAACAAGCAAGTGTGGTCAAATCAAATCGAAGATTACCCTACCCCAGACTAGAATGAAACATTGTCCTCAATGTTTAAAAGCAAGGGTATCAACGAAAATCTAAAAGGCCGTTTATTAAGTATGCTTAAAGATAAACGTTAGTCGATAAGATTAGGATATCGGATTTCCATAAGCATCGATCATGAAACTCGAGTGGAGAAAAGACAAACTTCGAGCACAAGAGTCTTCATATCGGGAAAATCCTAGACAAAACATCACAAACAACCAAACACGAGAAATCAAAGAGGCTAACCCCTTCACATCACTTATTAGAGAAAATAGAAAGAAGATAGAGATAAGCATGGGGTGCCTCCCACGAAGCGCTACTGTTTTTGGTCACCGAGTCGCTAGCTTGACTCGATCCCCGAATTCAGTTGTCCTTAGGGAAAGTTTGGAGATCCGGGACAACCATAGACGCGATGTCCCCTCCAAAATAATGCTTCACACGATGACCATTCACCTTGAAATTTGGGCCATCGGGCTGAGAAAGCTCTACCGTTCCATACGGAAAACTTGAGCAATGGTGAATGGTCCAGACCAACGGGTTTTGAGTTTGCCCGAGAATATCTTCAAGCGAGAGTTAAAGAGGAGAACTTGATCACCAACGTTGAAACGCGGTTTTTGATTTTAGCATCATGAATCCTCTTCGTCTTCTCTTTGAAAATCAAAGAATTCTCGTAAGCCTGATCCCTAAGCTCATTTAATTCATTCAATTGAACTTTCCGGTGATCACCCGCGGTCTTAAGATCAAAGTTTGCATGTTTCAAGGCCCGAATGCCTTATGCTCGAGCTCTATGGGCAAGTGACAAGATTTTCCATACACCAACTTAAATGGGGTGCACCCGATGGGTGTCTTGTATGCGGTGCGGAAAGCCCATAATGCATCATCTAACTTATCGGCCCATGAAGCTCGATTTTCTCCTACAGTCCTTTCTAAAATCCTTTTCAAACCACGATTCGAGACCTCAACTTGTCCGCTCGTTTGCGGGTGATACGGTAGAAAGACGTGAGTAACTCCATATTTAGCCATAACTTTAGCAAATTGTTCATTACAGAAATGGGTACCGATCACGATGATAGCGAGGTGCTCGAATCGGGAAAACAAGTTTTTCAAAAACTTAACAACCACTCGGGCGTCATTGGTGGGGAGCGCCTTCGCTTCAACCCATTTAGACAAGTAGTCGACAGCCACGAGAATATACTTATTACCCTTAGATGATGGAAATGGTCCCATAAAATCGATGCCCCACACGTCAAAAATCTCACAAACTTGAATAGCATTTTGTGGCATTTCATCCTTTTGCGAAATTTTCCCTTGACGTTGGCAAGAATCACAAGACTTAACTAAATCATGAGCATCTCGATATATGGTAGGCCAATAAAATCCGGAATCAAAAACCGTTTTAGCGGTGTAGCTTGCACCATGATGGCCACCAGTGGGTCCGTTATGGCAAGCATTGAGAATATCAAGGGCCTCTTGGCCATGAACACACCGCCGGATTACTTGATCCGCACAAATCTTAAACAAGTAGGGATCATCCCAAAAATAATGCTTAACATCTTTGAAAAACTTTTTCTTCTGTTGGGACGACATCCCTTTCACGATGAAATTGCCCGCATGGTAATTTGCAAAGTCGGCAAACCATGGGGTGTTTGGGTCTTTCTTAGCAATCATCCCAAGTGTCTCAAGAGGAAATGTTTCCGTGATCTCCTTTTTCTCGAGCACACTTTGATGGGGATTCTCAAGTCTAGAAAGGTGATCGGCAACAAGGTTCTCCGCTCCTTTTTTGTCAAGAATAGTAACATCAAACTCTTGAAGGAGGAGAACCCACCAAAGTAATCGTGGCTTAGCATCTTGCTTTGCCAAAAGATACTTTAGGGCAGAATGGTCTGTATACACTATGGTCTTCGATAAGACAAGGTAGGGTCTAAATTTCTCAAAAGCATAAACAACGGCCAATAATTCCTTTTCAGTAGTCGTATAATTGTGTTGGGCCTCGACAATGTCTTACTCGCATAGTATATGGGTTGAAAATGTTTCGATTTACGTTGCCCCAAGACTGCCCCAATTGCGTAATCACTTGCATCACACATGAGCTCAAAGGGCAAATCGGTCGGGGCAACTAAGATCGGAGCTTCGTTAATTTCTTTTGAGAAAATTAAATGCTTCAACGCATTCATTGGTGAAGATAAACGGAGCATCCTTCTCAAGGAGATGGGTCAGAGGGCGGGCTATCTTCGAAAAATCTTGAATGAAACGGCGATAGAAACCGGGGTGACCTAAAAAACTCCGAATACCTTTGACGGTAGTGGGATGAGGGAGTTTAGCTATAACGTCGACTTTAGCTCAGTCGACCTCAATCCCAGATTTTGAAATCTTATGGCCGAGGACAATGCCCTATCGAACCATGAAATGGCACTTCTCCCAATTCAAGACCAAGTTGGTGTCTTCACACCGTTTGAGCATGTAGTCTAGATGAGAGAGGCAAGACGTGAAAGAATCTCCATAAACCGAGAAATCATCCATAAAAACTTCCATAGACTTCTCGATCATGTCATGAAAAATAGCCATCATGCACCATTGGAACGTTCCGGGAGCATTGCATAAACCAAATGGCATTCGTCGGTAAGCAAACGTTCCATAAGGGAAAGTGAAAGTCGTTTTCTCTTGATCCTGTGGATCGATCGGAATTTGAAAGTAACCGGAAAAACCATCGAGAAAGCAATAGAACTCATTCCCCACTAAACGTTCGAGCATCTGATCCATAAAAGGTAGCGGGAAATGGTCTTTTCGTGTAACATCATTCAACTTTCGGTAATCAATACACACCCTCCATCCGGTGGCGAGGCGTGTGGAAATCAATTCATTATCTTCATTCATAACAACGGTCATTCCACCTTTCTTCGGGACACAATGGATAGGGCTAACCCATGAGCTATCGGAGATTGGATAAATGATTCCGTCAAGGAGTTTAAGAACGTCCTTTTTGATAACCTCATGAATTTTCGGATTAACCCTACGTTGTTGTTGAATAACGGGTTTGCAATCGTCTTCCATTAAAATCTTGTGAGTACAAAAACGAGGGTTTATGCCTTTGATATCGGAAATTTGCCAAACGATGGCACTCTTATGTTTTCGAAGAATATCCAAAAGTGCGGTTTTCTCCTCATCTTTTAGGTTTTTAGCAATGATGACGGGAAACTTGTTCGGTTCTTCAAGAAAAGCGTATTCAAGATGAGGAGGTAAATCTTTGAGCTCGGGCTCCGGAGGTTTTTCGTTAGACGTTTGTACTTCTTTGATTTCTTCAAGCGTAATCTCTTTCGGAGGGAGTGACGGTGATGGATCTTCATTCAACAATTGCTCAAGATAAAGGATATCTCCCTCCGAATCATAAAAACCATCATCAATTCCCGGTGGAATCGATTCATCATTAGCAAGAAACTCATCGATCTCTTCCAAAAGGAAGTTACCTCCCTTAAATGGAGTAAGAGAGGGGGAAGAGTCGGTAATAATTGGTTCAGAAAGTGGTTCAGAATTTAGAGAAGAAGGTGAATCAGAAGAAGTAGAATTGTTAGCAAAACCGAGAACTTATTGAGCGTACTCCTCACAAGAAACATCAATAACGTCGATTCGATTGATGGAAGCATCGTCGAAATTTGAGGAGTACCTCGTCGTTTGATTAATGTTGAATGTGACGGCTTCTTGATTAACTCTCAACGTAATCTCTCCTTCGAACACATCAATTAAAGCACGACTGGTCCTTAAGAAACATCTCCCAAGAATAATGGGTACTCGAGGGTCGGCATCGAAATCTACCACAACAAAATCAGCGGGAAAATAGAACTCCCCCACTTTGACAAAGACATCCTCGGCTATACCCTTTGGACGGGTCGTAGAACGATCGGCTAGCTCGAGGGTCATACATGTTGGGGTAAGTGGGGGCAATGAAAGCTTTTCGTATATTGATTTTGGCATCAAATTGATACTCGCGCCAAGATCGGCCAAGGCGGAGCATTGAACAATTCCTTGAAAATCACATGGAATGAGGAACTTGCCGGGGTCACCTAACTTTTCGGGAAGTTTCTTGAGGATAACCGCCGAACAATTCTCATTCAGAGATGTCGTAGCAAGCTCATATAACTTTTCATTGTTCGTAAGCAATCCCTTAATCGTAGAAGCAAGTTTAGGCATCAAGAGAAGGGCATCCGCAAAACTGATCTCCACATTCAAGTCTTTGAAGATTTGGAAAAACGTTTCCATTTGATGATTAGACTTTTCACGAAGCGTTTGATCTTTAAGACGAGACGGATATGGGATAGACGGTTTCGGATTAGCTTTCTTCACATTGACGGGAGCATCTTCGGGCTCAGAATGTTGGACAACCGTGGGTTGGACATTCACAATACTCCCCTTATTAGTAGGAAGCACCGGGTCCTTTGTCACCCCGGTCTCATGGTCTACCACACGAGACGGAGAAGAAGTGGTAGGAACCGTGGGTCCATCGTAAGCTACACCACTTCGGGTAGTGATCGCTTTCATGTCACCTCTCGGGTTTGGAATCGTATTGCTCGGAAGAGAACTGGAACCCGAGGGTTGAGAATAAGAAGTAGACGGTTGATTGGATTGAAAGAAACTAGCCATCATATTCCTCATTTCAGTCATCTGTTTGTTACTTGTAGCTTCCATTTCCTTTTTGAAATCCGTCCTCATGCCGTTAATTTGATTTTGCAAACATTTAATGGTGTAATCGGAGTTCTTCATGTAAGTTAGAAAATCATTGTTCGGAGCGACTTGAGGAGGTGCTTGATAAGGTTGTTGAGGAGGAGGTGGTTGATATTGATGTTGAGGAGGAAGTGGTTGTTGGTAAACTTGAGGTGGAGGAGCTTGGTAGTGTTGATTTCCATGATTAACATTAGCTCCTCGGTTCTGATTAACATTATGGTTACCATTGAAACGGTTTTGATTATGGTTTTGGTGTTGAGGTTGGTTGAAACCGGGAGGTCCGAGATAATTGTTTGAACGGTAGCTAAGAAGATTTCGATCTCCTTGCGGTTGATTGTAGTTTCCCGTAGCAGCATAAACATTCTCATGTGCGTAGCCATGACGGTAGGCACTCGGAATAAGAATATGGACCTCCACAAGTCACACAAGTCGGGTGTACCGCTTTCACTTGTTGATTCGATTCGATTATTCATTTGATGTATCCTTAAGATATCGTCCATCTTTCTGTTCAGAGTGGCTATTTCGAGAGAAGAAGACGTATTTGATCGAGATGATGCACCCCTTTCGGCGGTAGAATCCCAATAATTGTAATGAGCGGTCATGTTCTCAATAAGATCGTAGCATTCCTCGGGACGTCTTTTCATGAAAGTTCCACCGGCAGCAGCATTGATTGTTTCACGGTGTCGTAATGTCAAACCATTATAAAACATATCAATTTGAGTGACAAGCAACATGTTATGATTCGGACATCGATCAATCGCAAGCTTATAACGTTCCCAAGCTTCAAACAAAGATTCGTGGGATATTGTGCGAAATTACGATATCGTTCCTCAACTTCGTCACCATCGACGGTGGAAAGTACTTTGCTAGAAACTTTGAAACCATTTCCTCGAAGGTATGAATCGAATTCTTCAGGAGTCGATCAAACCAAGAAGTGGCATGATGAGTCAAAGAGTATGGGAAAAGATAGAGACGAAGGGCGTCATCGGAGACCCCATTTTGTTTCATACTCTGTGTAACGGTTAAAAATTTATCAAGATGCTTGTTTGCATCGTCATCGGGTAAACCATGAAATTGACAACTGTTTTTTACTTGTTCTATCATATGATGTTTCAAGCTAAAATTGGTAGCTTGAAAATTAGTCGGTGCAATCGGTCCTCCCTCCCGTACATTGTAGGTTGACATAACTCCTCCATCGTTCGGAGATCGAGAGCTACATTTTGATTAACTGGAGGAGGATTAGGACCGGGGTTTGGTGGTACGTTGGGAGCAGCCATATTACGTAACTTCAGTGCGTTCGATTCGGTTCGAAGTCGTCTAGATCGAGAGCGAGTGCGCATGCACTTAAAAACCAAGGCAATTAAATGAGAACGGTATTCGAAAACAAAAGTGAACTTAAACCAATAATCCCAAGTGAATAAATCACTTCTATAAGACAAACGCACAAGCGGCGGAGCTTTATTAGGTCGGCGAAGCTTATTAAAATCCCGCCTCTTTTCAGCCGCAATTTAATGTCAGGCCGTCCTTATACCCACCACACAGTGTGTTTATCCGATAGAAATAAATCGATTCACAATCGACACAAAGGAAAGTTTTTGATCTTTGGTTCGGGAACTTACTAATGATAACACCTCCGTTGAGAATGTTATATAATTGATGTATTCTATTTAACTCAAAAACAAAAGGGAAAATCTTTTTGTATTTTTAATATGATATATATACAAAAGAAAAAGGAAAATATTTTTTACTTTTTTATTTTTATAAAAAATAGTAACTTCACGAAGGAAGGATCTCGAGTCACTAATCGTCAAACCGTTAATGATATTGTCGCGACACAACCTCCCCGGCAGCGGCGCCAAAATTTGATTCGTTATGTAGGCTTAGGGGTATGTGTGTATGGATAAAACCACAATATCGATATCAAAAATAACCACAAGGAATGACTTAAAATCCATTTAGGAAAAAGGATAATGAATCAAATCCCGTGAGTGATAGTGATACGGATTAGGAAATCCGAGTCGTGTCCCAACGAGGTGTGAATGAGCAACGTCGTTATTGGTTCGTTATTAAAATGCTCGATGTTTTGGATTTTTGATTTTATAAAAACTACGGGAAATGGGAAAGCAATTAAGAGAAATTACACTACGGGGAATCCTAAATTCGCAAATTATACTAAAACGAAATTAAAGAAACGTAAATAAAAATGCAACTACGTCTAATCTAAACCCTAAAAATGATCTAAAATTATTTTCTAACTAAAAATGATATTAGAAAATTAACTAAGAATTAAAACTAATTTTTATGATTTTTTTTAGAATTTATTTGAATTAAAAACTAATTTTAAACTAATTAAATTGCTAAAAATTATAATTTGAACTAGGAAAATTATGGAAAAATATTTTTTTGGATTTTTATATTTTTCTTAATCTAGGAAAATTGAAAACTTTTTTTTTGAAGCTTTTCTGATTTATTTGTATAAAAAGTTAATTAAAAAGGATTAAAAACTAGTTTTAAATAAGAAAAAATAGTAAACAGTACCAGAAAATTATGAAAAATTCAGGGAAATTCTAAAATATTATTATGAAACTATGAAAAATGATAAAAACTACTTTGGATTACTGGAAATACTATCTTCTTTGAAACTGCTAAGAAATAAGCTAACTAGAATAAGCTACAAGCTACTCTATTTAACCAGAAGCTACCAGGCACTAAAATAAGCTAAAATGAACTTAATGTAACTAAAATCTACCACTGAAACACAAGCTATAAGCACTGAGATGCAGAATCAACTTAATGATAAACAAGCTCAACCCCCTAGATTCTAGCTAATGTACCAGCTTATATAATAAGCTAAGTTGAAAACTAAAAATGGTGAAATCTAACCAACCTACCAAAGACCACTTGTACCAAATCTCATACCTAAACAAGCTTATGTGAAGCTTATGCAGCTTCAACAAAGTACCTGTGCACAACTCAGTTAATGCTGAGTGTGCACGAGAACAACTGGGCTTATTAAGAGCTTTTTAAGAGCTTATACAAGCTTCACAAAATTCCACAAAAATCAGTTTAAGAAACTTGACCAACTGATCTTGATTAATCCGAAATTTCACTTAATTTGAACCAATAATGAATCAATGAAAATTCAGCAAACTTTGGTGAAAACTGAGTTTGACACTTTTGACTATTTTGAGACAGTTTTGAGAATTTGACCAAATTGAGATTTGAATCAACTCTATTGAATGAAAATGATATTATGTAATGAAATTACACTGATGCAAGCTAAGTCACTATCTTTTATACCTCTATGCAAGATCTAACTAACTGATTCTTACAGAAATGCAAATAAGAGCAGATTCAATAAGATTTTGACTTCTAGAGTTCTATTATGCAAATTAATGACTTATCTAGACTGAACTAAGCTAAGTTCTATTAATTCAACTCAAAACTTATACTACTAAAACCTCCAACTCAGTTTTGCAATGAGATCCAAACAGTAGTTTAGCTAACCTAATTACTTTATCTTACTTCAAGCTTCAAATCAAAACAGCAATTAACTAGATTCTAACAATCAAAAAGCAACTAACAAGTAATCTAATATTGATTAATAAACTACAGCTAATAGGAATTCAAAAGTTCAGCAAAACAGCTTTGAATTTAAACTTGAATTAGTACTCACATGAAGTCCAAATTTTATTTGCAGATTAACTAGAACCGGATACCACTATCCTAATCAATTCAAACCCCAATCCAATTTCGCATCAACCCAATTCCAACTCCATATCGACCTTCAGATCCAAAAGTAGTAATTGATCAGTTTGGCCAATGTTTGATATTGAAAGTAGAACTGAGTAGAGACCTGAATAAGCAACTAATAAGCTATTGATGAGCTTATAAGAGCTTAAACTAACATAATCACAAACTGATTTGAACTTAAGAACAGATTTGAGATATTTTTTTATTTTTTAAGTATTTTTCTTATTTTTTTGTGATTTTTGTTTGAAAGAGCAAATAAGCTGAAACTGATTTGAGATAAGCTAATTTGAATAATTGGAACACTAATAAGCTACTGAAAACAATCAAACAGTAATTGAAATTAATTGAAGACAAAAACTGAAATTACTTTAATTAATAAAACTGAAGATTACAATGAAACTGAAATTTAAAAATACAAAAATGAAATTTAAACATAAAAACAATTATAAGCTACTTAATTCTACTCAAATTCTACATGGATTACAAGTGAAATAAGGGTGCCTTATATAGGCGAGCTAATGCCTTGGAAGGATCCAGAAGATGCAAATGTGTGTTTCTTTTGGAGTATTCTGAGCCCTTGATCACTCTTCCACATATCCCATTCAATTAGAACCATTAGATCATTGCTTCCACGTTTCATCCACCAATGAGAGAGCAGGGATTGGGAATGTGACACACGGATCAGTGACCTGGCAGTCACATGTGTCAGTGTGTGTCAGAGAAAGGACGGAATTACCCTTAATTGTAGTGAATTGGCTTAATTGATCGAAGGGTGTTTTAGGGTTCTTCCCTGGGTTTATTTGGGGGTGGATTTGGCGGGCAAAGTATTTGGGTTTTTTAATATATTTTGATTATTTGTTGACCGGTTTAAGTGAAGGTTTGACCAGGGTCCAATACGGGTAAAAGTGGGAAACGGGTACCGGGTATGGTTTGCTGGGTTTGGGATGTTGACCGGGCTTATTTTGGGCTTTTGTCATTGGATTTGGATTTAGGATATACTTTGGACCCAAAATGTGTTTCAAGGACTATTAGTGTACATCTTTGAAAATCCAAGGACCAATCTTGTAAATCTGAAAATTTGATCTAGGACTAACTTTGCTAATCTTCAAATAATCCAAGGGCTGAATTTGTAAATTCTAAAACTTGAGGGTATATTCTGCCAATAAATGAAAGTTCAGGGACTATTTCTGACAATTCTTCAAACTTGATTATATCTTTCAAATATCATCCTCTGAGCATAAAAATCTTCACAGATGCTTAATTCGACCTTCCGGCTCGCTTTAGCTCTCTTAATCTCTCGTGCTCGGGTTTTCGTCTGATTTGGCTTCTTTTTTGCGTGTTTTGATATATCCGTGCCTGCACAAGCACAAACTCAAGAAACCATCAAATATTAGCAATAAACGGCTCTTTCTTGGTTATTTTGGGTCATATTTGATAAAGAAATGATATGTGTTTTAGCACATATTAGTGTGTTTCGATGATAACGAACAACGTCAGCACCAAAATCAATTGGAGCTATCGGGAGAACAAAGACGATGGTGTAGACGAGGAAGATTTGGCTCGCTTCGAGGGATTTGCTCGTTCTCGTACTCTCTCGTATGACTCTGCATGCGGGGAGCATTCAGATTAGATTTATAATTTATGTATTTCGTATTGTAATGTTTTTTTTTTTTTTTTTAATTGTAGTGTAATGTTTTTTTAAGTAATGTAATGCTTTTTTTAATTTGAATGAAATTTAAATTTAATGTTAAAAATGTTTGAATTAAAATATATATATATATATATATATATATATATATATATATATATATATATATATATATATATATATATATATATATATATATATATATATATATATATATATATATATATATATATATATATATATATATATATATATATAGTAGGGATCTAGTGAGAAGTAAATTAAAATAAGAAGTGGTGAGAAGTGACCAAAACCACACATTTGAGATGCAACGACTTGCATTAGATGCATTTCTATTCATATAGATGCAACATTTTGAGTTTCGAAAGTTAATTTGATGTATAGATGGTGCAAATTGATTTTCATGATTTTGGCACGTGTAGAGGAACAAAAAACAAGAGAAATCATGAAATGCATCTAATATACGTATATGCATCTGATTGAAAGCTAGAAAACACACTATGGTGTGTTATAATGCATATAAGATTATAGGGATGCATCTAATTTAGGTCGATGCATCTTGGATTTGCGATTATAGTTCTTCTTATTCCTTCTTATTTTAAGTAATCTTCTTATTTGATCCTAACTCTATATATATATATATATATATATATATATATATATATATATATATATATATATATATATATATATATATATATATATATATATATATATAGGCATCCGGGTTGTCGTGAGTTGGAGAAAAAGGCGTAAGCGCGGGGTTGTCAATGTCGCTGACCGGGACCAGCCTTACCTCCTGTTTTATATGTTAACATTGTGATACCACCTTCCAAGAAACCAAGACATCTCAAAACCTTGTTTTGGACTTCTTTCCAAAATCATAACTACTACAGTATAATTTAGATTGTCAAACTCAATTGTCAACGCAAAACCCACAAACTTGTATTGAAACTCATGTGCAATAACATTTTAGCCCATGTTGGTTGGTTAACAAAAGACATTAATATTTAATGTATATTTTGATATGGAAAACTAACAGGAATATATGACTTGTAGTTCGGGTAGGAGTCCTAAGTGTTGAAGGCAACAGCTACTACTATATGAGTTGTACAAAATCTTGGCATCGGATGCGTTTATCAACTCAATCTCTACTACTTATATTCCATAACACATACTGTATAGTATATTATATCAGATTCCAAACTTTTAAGTATTTTGTTTGGGTCATGGGTTGGTCTTTTAACGTGATTAAAGGTTTTCCAGCTTTATTTTTTGGAGATAATTTGATATGAAAGTTTTTTTTTACAAATATACAATAAAAAATACATACGGTAACAGTTTTTACCTTTTTATAGCTCTTATAAAAATGATGACAAGTGATAGTTGTTTTCCGAAAATAAGACGAAAGATATATGGAAAAAGATGTAAGTGAAAGGAAATGTTTATATCCGAACATCAAGTTTCTCCCATAAACAAAGTTAAAATGGATCATAAGCTTGAATCTTGCAATTGATAGATTGGTGTGATAAGAAAGCAAAACAATGGTCTTGTACCAAACGATAAAAGAAGTTCAATAGTCCTTTCAGTAATTAGATGATATGTTTGTAATAGATGTTTTGAAAAATATCTTTTGCTCTTTAGAAAGTAAGTAGTTTAAAAATGTATGTTCGTGAACAACATGTCTAGAAGTTGAAGAGTTAGCCAAATCCGAATACCTCCTGTGACTAATTAGAAACTTGGTACTCGGCTGAAACTTGGGCCCAAGAGTGTGCTAAATCCGAATACCTCTTAGCCCACAAATATTATAATATAAACCAATGTCAATTCGTTTTCGTGTTTTGAAAAGCTATGATCTTTCTTACCAAAATTCTATGAATTTGGGCTAAAGTTTTTAGCACTTTTAATTGGGCTAAAGTTTTAAACCCCTTTTAGGGGCTTATGATTTTATAAGCCCGCGTGATAAACGAGACTTATTTTAAAAGTCCAAGCCCTATAAGCCTCCCATAAGCCCGCTGCCAAACACAGCCTTAAGCTCTTTTTAGAGGCTTATGATTTCATAACTTTCGCATGACAAACGAGTCTTATTTTATAAGTCAACTTATTTTAAAAGCCCAAGCCTCATAAGCCCCCTATAAGCCCTCTCCAAACACAGCCTTAGAGTGCTTGGCTTTTTGTTGTTCTTTTTGCTAATAATATCTCTATCTTTTTCAAAAAACAACTTTGGAGCTCACAATCTATTAATAAATGGACACTCTCACATATATTACTAGGTCAAAGGCCATATGTTGGTATAAAAGTTACGATCTCTAGAAAAAAGAAACACTTTAAAAAGTTTACAAAGCCAATAAGTTAATGACAAGTGTCCCCCAACTAACTTTATCCTCTTTCATTTTTTTTAATAATTTCGATTAGAAGGCATTTTAGTCATTTGTCTCGATTTTTTAGTTCCGCTCCAAACTTCAAACGTAAATAACTTTCAAACGACAAACTTTTACGAAAAACCGACTTCACCATAATTTTTAAAATTTAATTCTCTTTTATTCGGTATGCATTTTGACATATGAATCGCAACTTTTTCAACTTTTTAAGTATGTGTTGATTTTCTTGAAATTTTCGGCATTTTCGGCTCTGATTTTGTCTATTTTGAAGGCTTAATTATTCAAAACTTAAAACACAAAAGTTGTAGCTTTTTGGCCATTCTTTACCTTATAATTTGAATCGCTCAAATCAGATATGTCATGAGTGAGATATCGCACGTTAAAGATGACGTCTTAGTCATATTTAGTACAAACAAAGTGTTTGATAAAATGTCTAGCTTATATTTTTAGTGTTAAATTGAATTAAATGCACCAAGTTTTATACAACAAACGCACCATTAATCATTTTACTAATGTAAGATTCAAAAAATGTTGTTCTTTTTATTTTTCATCATTTAATGTCAGTTATTGTTCATCATGTTTTTTTAGCAAAAAGTATATTCATCAGTTATTGTTAATCCGTTTTTATTCATTATTAGGTTGTTTTGTTCATCAGTTAGTGTCGGTTGTTTTTGAATATGTTTTTGTTCATCAGTTAGTGTCAGTTGTTTTTCAACATGTTCTTATTCATTAGTTAGTGTCAGTTGTTTTTCAACATGTTTTTTGTTCAGCAAACAATATGTTTATAAGTTATCGTTCATCAGTTATTATTCATTCTTAGGTTGTTTTGTTCATTAGTTAGTGTCGGTTCTTTTTCAAACTGTTTTTGTTCATCACTTAGTTTCGATTGTTTTTCAACATGTTTTTATTCATCAGTTATTGCTTTTGTTCATCAATTAGTGTCAGTTAATACTCATCATGCTTTTATCATCAAATATTGTTCATCAAAAGTATGTCTCTAGTTAATACTAACTGATAAACAAGATTAACTGATGAACAAAGACTAACTGGTGATATTGATGAACACAAGTAAAATAGGAAAGACAGTTGATGAACAAAATCTCGTTTTGATGAACAGAAGTATGTCTTGTTCATCAATTAATATTGTTCATCACCTCATCAGTCTTGAACAAGATTATTAATGAACAAATACTAATTGAAAAACAATACTAACTGATGAACACTATTAACTGGTGAACAAAGACTAACTAATGAACAAAATGTATATTTTTTTAAAAATTAACGATTAAAAAACAGAACTTTTTGAATCTTACATTAATAAAATGATTAATAATGTGTTGTGGTGCAAAAATTAGAGCATTTAACGTAATTTTAACACAAAATCTAAGATAGGCATTTCATCAAACACCTTGTGTGCAACAAAAATGAGTAAAACGTCATCTTTAACATGTGATATCTTACTCATATGATATCGGATTTGAGGGTTCAGAACATATGTAAAGAGTGAACCAAAATCTGTAGCTTTCATGTTTTAAGTTTTTCACAAATCTACATTTATGTGGGTAAAAAATAGGGTCAAAAGTGCCCAAAAAATTTAAGAAAATTAACACTCATTTAATATATAAAAAAAAGTTTTGCAATTTTTAACAAAATTTATACCAAATTAAAGCGGATAAAATTTTAAAAATTATTTTGAAATCGGTTTTTTCTAAAAGTTTGTCATTTAAGAGATATATGCGTTTGAAGTTTGAGGTGGAAATATATTTTACCGGGGAAGTGTCCCCTTTACCCAAAAAAAGTTTGAGGTGGAAAGAAAAAACAGGTCAAATTACTACTATACCCCTTTGACCGAAAGTAATAAGGTATTTGACTAGACCTCATCCAACGGTGAAGATTATTTTTTACACTTTGCAAATTGATATTACTTTGCAATGGATCCGGTACCGTTGGTATAATAGTCTTATGCTAGCTTTTAAACAAATAGCTTTATGACAATAGTTGATTAAATGCTAAGATCACATAACTTTTACAAAAGTAATTTTACACAATGGGGTGTCAGTAACTTGTACATATGTTAAAAAGAAATTAGAGAATAAATGTGAGTTCAATTAGCATTGCCACATTATTTTGTGAAAAAGTTTTTGTATATAATATGTGATCCTAGGATTGCTCTTATCATAAATTAGAGCAAATTTGATGCATCTGGAAGAATTTTGCTCAATGAGTTTGCAAATTATGAAATGGTGATTAGTGAAAGGGGAATATTATGGTAGTTTACTAGCTTATAAGCTTGACCACAATTTTTAAATCAAAAGTGGGCAAGGGGGTTTACTGTGATTAGGATAGTTTAGGGGTGTTTTATGTACCTATTAATTGTAAGTTGTAACGACCTTTGGCAAGTGACAATGATCACTTAAAAGAACAGTACCAATAGTGTAGGAGCATATGAAGACTCCCAGAATAGACAAGCCAACAAACATCCCACGTCTTATGTTTTGTGTTTCTTTTCCTTTATTTCGTCTCCAAATATTTGCTAGACAGCTTCACTTATCATGTCTTCTTTTGAACATATGAATAATTACTATAGTGTATGCTAATATCCTTTTCTTCAACTTTATTGGTTATCGACTTGATCATAATCAGGTGCATTTTTTTTTTATTTTTACTTTTTAAAAACATTACAAAAGAAGTTGAAGGTCTTGAATCAAACATAGATACTTATACTTTTTCTAAGAATTAAATTGACAGACAAACTCTGATTCTAGGTATATGTGGGTGCCAACTGACCTTTTTTTTTTAACAGCGGATATTGTTACCAAGCTTAGCAAGAAGCTAAAGCTCACAAAGAAACAATTACACTACAATAGTCATAGGGATTTTAAGCCAACCTACCCAATCTAGCTTTCTCCTAGCTCTAGAATTACACCAAATACATGAATGAGAAACAATGAGATCAAATAGTGAAGCCTTTGATATGGACTCTGAAGAAAAAAGCGAACTATTGTGGTAATCCCAAATGACCCACCACGAGACAAAAAATATGGCTTCCAAGTAATCATTCGCCACCTTCGTCAACCTTAAACCTTCGAACCAGGAAACCCATGAATGGTAAGAAGAAACGCCACTGTCCAGTAAATCCCACCACCCTAAAATCTTAACCATGATGGACGAAGCGACCAAGCAAGAGAAGAACAAATGATCAACCGTTTCAGCTCCAACATTACACACCGGGCAAACTATAGACGGAATATCTAACCCTCTACTTGACATATTAAACCTCGTCGGAAGTTTATTCAAAGCTAGACGCCAAGCAAACACATTGACTTTAATGGGAACCAATTTTACCCATCTCGTTTGAGCTCCTTCCATCTCAGACAGCCCCTCATCTATAAAATGCCTAGCTGACACTACTCTGAACTCACCATCTTCCTCTAAATTCCACACCCATTTATCCTGCTCTTCTACTAACTCTATCGAAGCGAGTAAGTTAAAAGCCTCTTCCAACTGCACACCTTCTATTCCCCCCCTTGAAGATCTTCTAAGCCCATATAGGATACCATTTTGGATTTTGTCACGAAGAGAAACTTCCTTATTGTTCTCTAGAGCAAACAACCGCGGAAACTTAACTTGTAGAAAATCCCTTCCCATCCAATTTTCTAGCAAAATAACGAATCGCAACCGTTACCCACTTTATTTTCCATATAAGAAAATAAATCTATCCCACTTTCTTTAAGATTTGAGACACCACGAATACAATTTAGCCAAGCTGAATACTTACCCACTTGAACTCCACAATCCAATCTTCCAGACCTCCCATGAATAGCCTTGATAATTGAAACCCACATTGCATCAGGTTGAACCTTAAACCGCCAAATCCATTTAAACAAAAGAGCACAATTCATAGCTAGAAAACTAGACATACCTAAACCACCATCATCTTTACTAGCAACAACACTATCCCAAGAAAACCAAGAAACCTTCCTCGAACCCTCCTCCACACCACGAAAAAAATTACTTCTACATGATTCAAGCCTTTTAAGAACACCGATGGGAACTTTAAACAAAGAAAAGTCAAACAACGGAATAGAACTTAACACTGATTTAGTAAGCGTAAATCTACCACCAATAGAAAGCGTATTCACCTTCCATTTAGATAATATCGCCCTAACTTTCTCAATGACACTGTCCCATGCATGCAACCGGTTCATATTACTACCCACCATAATCCCAAGGTACTTAATAGGAGTTCTCGAAGCTTCACAACCTATCATTTGGGATCCTCTTAAAACCTCATCGTTTGTCACTCCTCTAACTCCCATAATACTACGCTTACGAATATTAATTCGAAGACCCGACGCAAGATAAAAACACTGTAAAATACTTACAAAGTGATGTAAGTTTCATCTCTCCATTCACCAATAAACACCGTGTCATCTGCATAAAAAAGATGAGAAATAAAGATCGGCTCATGAGAGCCTACCAATACTCCTTTAAAAATCCTTCCTCCATTGCATAGACAAAGAAAGATGCAAAGCTTCCATTACTAAAAGGAACAAAAATGGAGAGAGTGGATCTCCTTGACGTAACCCTTTCTCAAAATAAAATTCCTGCGTAAGGCTACCATTCACAAGAATTGAAGCAGTTGAAAACGTTAAACACCCTTTAATCCATGTCCTCCAAGCCTCTCCAAATCCAAATCGATTAAGAATCATATCAAGAAACTCCCACTTCACTGAGTCATAAGCTTTTTCAAAATAGACTTTAAAAATCATTGCCTTTTTCTTTTTCTGATTACACCACTCTATCACCTCACTAAGAATCAACGGACCTTACTCAAAGATTAGCCTCATGCAATGTTAAACAATTATATGGCCTACTTAAAGGAGTTAATGCAATGTTAAACAATTAAATGGCCTACTTAAAGGAGTTAGAATTAACTCGAGGCTGTTTTCGCAAACATGACTTCATGAACAGGGCCAACTGCGTGTTTTCATTGAGGCATACTGACGAGCTTTATTTTTTTTATAAATTTACTCATTTACGTAAACAATATTTGACTTCTGGTTTAATGAATTTGATCCTCTAAGTTAGTTTGATTTTGAGTATTTGGATCATAATCGGTCTCGATCAAGAGTCCGATACCATTTGCATTATAAGATCGTGCTCATGTATACATGTTGTCATGTTGACAAATGTAGAATTGAAGACGTTAGTACAATAACTCCACTTGTAAGTACATTAACAAATTAAATATGAGCCTATCATTGGTTAGGACGTAGATTTGCTAATAATAATAGCCACATGAATATTGTAGAACATATTATCATGCTACAAATATTGGATATCTAATTTAAATATATAAGACCATAAAAAAATATCTTTTAGTAGTATTTAAAATTCATATGAAATGGGTTCACATCCAACATCAAAATCCAGCCTTCATGAAACAACTATTGGAAGTGGAAACATGCTCACATGTAACTTTTTAAGCCTTTTAAAAACAAGCAAGATTCAAGAATAAATATTGCATGTGAATTTGTTGCCAAGTTGTGGTGGCCAAAGACAAAATGAACAACTTGGGATGAAACTTAACAGATATATACTTAAACTTAATCAATTTAACTCTTAGATAACTAAATGGATTAGGTCGTAAAATAGTAAATTACCTTTTAAATGTATCGATTTGGTATGTCAACTTTTAAAAAGTTATAGAAATAATGTCACGTGTCAGACTTTCAGGTATGACACGTCATCATCACGTACTAAATTTGAACACTTATAAAAATTCGTTACATTTTTACAACTTTTTTAAAATTTACGTACCAAATCAGTACATTTGAAAACAGCACATTGATGTTATTCGACCTAATCCCCAATCTAAAGTACCAATTTGCATCCATCATGTTAAAGTTTTTTCATATTTTGCTTAACATGAATAAAAGATTAAAAGGTAATTGGATTTTTGGCGGCCTCAACCAACAGTTTTCACGATCAATATAGATAAGGTAATGTTTTTTAGGAGTATGATAAGAAAGGAACGACTTTATTTATTACTCCTTCTGTCTTATATTAATGCTTTGTTTGATTTTTGAAATAATTTTTTTCAACCTTGATTTTAAATATATTTTTTCGTGTTACAAAATACTTAATTCAAATATATGAATGGACTATGCTTTAAATTTATATCTTTTAATATAACTTTCATTTATTATTATATAAAATAAACAAAAATATTTAAATTAAAGTTAAAAAAAAGACTGTAAAAATCAAAACAGAACAATTAATATGTGATGGATAGAGAATGAGTTATGCGGCAAATTATCGTGAGTTTGAAAATATTTACCACCAATTTTACTAGTAGGATCGAAATGAAGATAAAAGATTAGTTAAAAATGTGGGACCAAACAGGTGGAGTCTAGGATTAAACATGTGTGCTAGTATTTGGAGTTAGTTATGCACGTTGCATTGTCGACGGTCCATAAGGTTGGTTATGTATGGCCATTTAGCCATTTTATCACTAGACATCACAAAACAACAATTTCTTCCAAACCATATCTTGAACATTTTAACTCACCCCACATAAAGAGGACAAAATATATGAACCGTTTTTTGTTACTATATATATTCTATGAAATAAACGGATAACTAGAGAAGAATCATGTTTAGGTTAATCGGTAAAGTTAAACCTTTTTTTTTTTTTTTTTTTTTTTTTAATGTACGAGACATAACATATATTCTTGTTGCTACTTTCTCACTTTTCTTTAGTCATCTTAGGATGTTAACCCACCGATGATTACTAAAAGGCTTGTGTCTCAATTGTATCACATATGTGAGAATGCTTCATAACCAAATGTTGTGATTTCAAGTCTTGCTTAAAATATGTGAGATTGATTTATTGTAAGATATTTAGTTGTTTTTAAATAAATAAATAAAAACTGATGCTTAAACCCATTTAAAAGTTTAATGATGAAAAAAGAGCAACCTATGTATTTAGGGAAGGGATACAGTGAGAAAAGAAAATACAATAAGAAGAATGTGAAATAATTTTAGCCACATATTTCAAATGAATAAGGAGAAATTCATGGGTGTTGCATCTTTTATTGTATATATGCATCTGAAATGTGCGATTGTGGTTACTTCTCATTCTTCTCATTTTACTTTTATTTTTCATTTGATCACTCAGGTACTTAAACGTTTAACTTTGGTCCTATAGGACGTGTCACTATGCGTGTTGTTTGCATCGATATTTCAAATCATGAAGTGTGTTAATAAACAAACGTCCAAGATTTTTTAAATTCCGATTTACTTGCAGTAATAGGAAGTTTCTTAAATACATGGAAAAACACGACCTTGGGGGTGTTTGGGTACACTTGTTTTAAGAGCTTATGACTTATTGTGTTCAAAAGATACCATAGGTTGTGTCTTGATAACTTATTTGTATGAAATAAGTTGTTTTGAGAAGTCAATGTGAAAAGCTTCTCCAAAAGCGTTTATTGAGCGCATAAACTCATATATGCTAGTAACCACTCTAGGTTCTATATATAAATGACAAAATGGCACTTATCAACTATCATATGAATATATGATAAATTGAAGGCATTGTGCAAACAAACAAAGAAGGTATGAAGCAAGATCTTGAATTAGATACTTCAATTTGCTGCTGACACTGTTTGGATTGTTGGTGTTGATGTCGACTTGAGAATGAGCCATTCCTCCATTAATTCTCTTATGACAACTTCACTTTCGGTTACCACATTAAATTTCAACACACCACCCAAAGTAAATTATACCCGTATAAACGTATTGTATTTATGCTCATATATTTGGTAGGTTAGGATGGGTTAAAAATCACATCTTGTTCGTGAGAACAAATATTTTAGAATCTTAGTTATATTAGTTAGATATAAGTTTAAGGGGGGCTAAATGTAGTATAGCTCAAACTCAAGGAGGTTAATCATGTATTAGAGAGTTGGGTTCACCTGAAACCATATAACATGTTATCAATCGTCACCTGAGCACATACCATTATAATACCACTATAAATCAAACACTCTCCCTAATAACATTCTTATAGAACATCACGAAAAATACACCACTCACTCGTAAAACAAATATATATACACACATAACACATGCCAACTGGATGGCATTTGCACCCATAACACTAAGTACCGGTGTAATTTGGCATGCCATAGTTGCGCCATAGGTGCACAAATTGCCCTATAACATGCTATGAGTGCACTGCATCAGGCTCACTTAGAAAATCTCTAGCCTCCTCAATTGTAAATAGAGATGAGGGGGTGAGATTTATTTAACCTTCTTTTCTTGCTCTTGTTTAGTAAATGTTTGAGTGTAAATATATTGTGTGTGTGATGGTATCACTCGGCATTAAGGGATCATAACTCTTTGTCGAGTTCTTGTTGGAGTAGGTTTTTTTTTTTTTTTTTGAGAGGGTGTTAAATTACGAACATGCTCCAAAGAGGAAGCCAAAAAAGAGTACAAACGAAACGAATACAGGGAGAAAAACAAAAAAGAGCAACAACCAACAGAGCCAAAAGAGCACAAAACAAAACCAGCTAAGAAAAAATGTCAAAAGGTCACGTTATCCAACTGTCCAGTTTGCCTCGGACGATTTGAGCCGATCCGACATCCACATCTTCGACATCCTTTGAATAGAGGGAAATAAATCTTCATCGACGATCTTAGAAACCGAGTTCGAATCTGCATGAGAGACCTTGTTTCTCCACTTCTAAATACACCATATTGTACAATGTAAGACCCCATTCAAAACTTTGAGTAGTTCTTGATTCGTGGTTCCACTCTAGAAACTATTTTGTTGGATTTCTTCCAAAAATTGGCAATAGAGCCTTGTTTAATAAGAAAGAATCACACATCATGGAGGGATTCAAAACAATAGAAACGCCTAAACCGGGTAAGGTTCATCAGTTACTGTGCATTCGTGAGAGAACTGACAATGCGAGTTCGTTAAATGTTGGATTTCTACGAAATTTGAATCGTAGGTTGTGAGGTGACTTTCAAGTAGATGGTTGTAATGGTTCCTTTAGGAGTTGTTACAGTGATAAAAGGGGATGAACGTCAGTCATTGACTTTCAGAGATGCAATTGCTTATGAGGTAATTTTCAAGTGGATGGTTGTAATGCAATAATACATCGATACTCGGTCTGGTATGAGTATGTTCAGCAACGGTTTCAGACAAAGCGGTGAAGAAATCAACATATATTACTAAGTATGCACTAGGTATGTTCATATATTTATTCCTATATATGATTGATATGGTGTTTATGTAACATCCTAGATTTTAAAGAAAATATTAGCGGAATTATCTAATATGCTAGTGGATATGTCAAGTATTTCAACGGATATCTTTATTATTATAGTGGAATAAATAGAAAAGTATCATATTAACGGAGTTAACAAATATGGTTAGATGGGAATTAGTATGAAATAGAAGATAACAAGCTAGGATATGCGTTTGTAACACTGCTTTATCACAAAGGCTTGTGACAAGTTGCCAAGATTAGTGGAAAAGGCAAAAAAATTTGTTGGTGATTAACAATATAAATACATAATTAAATTAATAAGAATTAATTAAACACATGCGGAAGCCATAATCACTACACACAGATGTACATAGTCATATGATCAATCAATAAATGACGACAAATGATATCTCTTTCTTCCGGAGATGCATAGCTTGGATGGAAACAAGCAAAACCCTTTAGTCACCAAAAACAAAATAACCGGTAGTAGGTTATCTCAAAAGTATTCACACTCCACGTCCAATGATCACCACCGGATGCTAGTCCTTCTTGTACCAGTTGAATAACCCTTGTGCAAGACTAGGATTAGATCAAAGATCAAAATCAAAACCGTAGATGAGGGTGTTAGGTTGGCTAAGTCTAACGGAGTAGGAGGAGGAGAATATTTTGTGTAATCTTTTAAACGTGTTAAGTGATTTGGTAAAATCAAATCACCCTTATCATGTATCAAGTTACACAAAGCCCTTTGGATTTTTTCTTTTCATCCTTTCAAGCCCTATGGGCCGATTCATGGACATAAGTAATTGGGCTATCCAATAGCTTAGGTTCGATACAAATTCATTAAGTCTAACTCAATAATTCGTAGTACGTTACTTAATCTCGATTTAGTTTATTGTATAATGTAAATACGATAATTACATTATACCAAATAGTGTCTAAGTGTACATATGTGTGACCCCGTAGGCTCACGTGTGTCTAGCCATATAATTACTTATTATGCCACGAGCATACTCCAACAGCACTCTCTTGCGAACGCCATAATAACAAGTAATTATATAAGCAAAGGTTAGCGTCTATCAACACGTCAATGCCCCCAGAAAGACATGAGGATAATTTCCTAAACATCTCATATAAATGGTTTATAAATCAGCCATCCCTTCATTTCAGATACTTTGTTAAACAATAGACATGGATCATAAGTCATACTTACTGTTTAGCTATTTTGTTTCTCGATATAGATATTGAACTAGATTAACAAATTAGTCAACCATCATCTTAATTACTTTTGGGTATGGCAATGCAAAAATTTGTTCAATTTATCGAGAGGCCCAGTAGTATCTAACTCCATAACAATTGGAGGGAGAAATCTTATTTTGATATCTGTTATGTGCTTCACATTGCTCCTAAAAATGGTTTTTATAACAACCTTGTTCAGGTCAGCGTTTAATAATATAAAAGATTAACGTTCCACACATACAAAATTTGCGCGTATCTCAAGTTCAAGGAAAAAATACAAAACCACTTGCGAGATTCACTATTAACGGTGATCCATGTAGTGAATTATTGTAAGTTGGGTCAATCCAATATTCACAAACAATGAACACATATGAGTTTGGTAGCATCATCCTTTTAGAACTCACTGTGGAAAACTAGAAGGGGGGTTGAATAGTTTTGCCAATTAAAACTTTTTTTTAAACTATTTAGATCGACTTATGTCAATCTATTTGGATGTGTGTTGGATATTGATAAACAAACATATAGATGTATGTAATGAAAAGATAAGAGTAAGAAGCACAAAACCACAATGCGAGTATTTATAGTGGTTCGGCTACAAGGACACCTTCCTTGCCCTACTCCACTGCCCGAGTCACCTACTCGAGAGTTCGTAATCACTACACGACACCAACTCCTTATGGTGGAGAAACCTTTACAACTTTGCCTACTCTTTTTCCGGTACTAGGCTAACCACCGGGTTCTTTCACTCCAAGGTGAACCACACCTAACACAACGTCGCCTACCCTTTATCCGGTACTTAAGTACCGAGTTCCATTACAATGGAGGAAGTACTACCCAACACTACACCAACGACTAATCCCAAAGGAGACCAACTCCTTATTACAACATCATCAAGGATATCAATATCCTTGGATCTAATACTAATCTATCTTGTACATCGAAACACACCATATCGAATGTACATCTAAGGCACCTTTCACTAATGCCTTTAAATAGATCTTCAAGACACGCTTCACTAATGTCTTGTGACTTGAATTCTAGGCACCCTTCACTAATGCCTATAATACGGACGATCGACACCTTTCACTAATGTCTTCGTCTTGATATTTGAGACATCTTTTACTAATGTCTTCAACACTACACTTCTTAGAAGAACGAAAAGAATCATCAACAAGAAGACTTCAGTAGTCTTGATGATGAGGAAGTATGGCAACTCATGGACTTGAGCTTGCTTGACTTCAAAGGTGGTGATCTCGCCTTTAAGAGGAACCTAGAGAATCACACAAAAATAAAACTACAAACATAGATCACTTGGATATGGGGTTAGAGAGTTTTTAACTCAGGGGGAAAGTATGTGAGAAAGGGGTAAGAAACAATTAAGAAATGACTCACTATTTATAGAGGAAAATGTCTACTGTTCCCCGGATCCCTCCCACAAGGGATCCGTCTAGCGTAAAGCTAGGGATCCGTGGGACGCTCCTCTTTACCCATGGGTATTTTGGTTATGGTTCATGGGTCATGGGTTGATCCATGGGTTCTTTACTAGATGCAATGTATCTTATGGATATTATCATGGGTTATGGATATTATCCATATATGATATAAGCATGATGGATATTATCCATATATGATATAAGCATGATGTCATACAATGGGTTATGGGTCAAGCTCCATGGGTCATGGACTTTGGGTTGTACCCAACTACATTCAATGTATTTGGTCAATGGGTTATGATACTTAAGTTTCTACCCATTTAAATTACCCAATATACTATATACTAGTTATGTGTATGTTTTACCCAAAATATGTAAACACTAGTTGTTGTACATATGAAATATTAAATCATAAAATCACTTATACTTGTTTTAGTGTTTTATGTGAAAACGTAAGTATGTTAGAAACTACTAGTTCAAACCATTTACTTATTTTATTTGTTTCGTTAAAATGATTTTACGTTTGTTATCGACAAAACATTAGAAGATCGTAAAATATAAATAAACGTTTTTACGGCTTATTTGTATTAACACTCACAAACAATGAATATAACCTATACTCTCACATTTGTCTTAATTTTATGATACTCTTGTATCGTCAATCAGCAATGGACAGTTTAGAATAAGTTAACTATTCATGAATTAAACATGCAAATATAGAACACATTAGTATAAATGAAGACGATCATACCGTGCATATCAATTCATTATTTAATACAATTGCTTAATGTTCCATTATCCGATACTAAGATCAATAATTTATAGCTAGTTAAAGTCCTATGTCTTTAAGCACGATGATCGCGCTTATTGACAAACATAGGTTTCGTAAACAAGTCAACTAGGTTATGATCCTTTAAAACTTTGAGAATTCATGATTGAAGAAAATGGTGTTAACAGTTTAAACTTTTTTGATAATGAAATTGATGAATGTGGAAAAACAAAGTCTGGTGAGTCCTATGATGATATGGGAGAGAGTAATAAGAAGAGTACCAATAGTAAGGATAATAGTGTTAATTCACCAAAACCAGGTGTTAATTCTAGTTATAAAGCAACCATAATTGATAATCCATCTGTCACACACAAAAAAATATGTTGTTCATGATGAAGGGAATGTTGATTCATATACTAGCTTACCATTCATACAACAAGAGAACATAGTTTTTGGTGATGAAGAATTAATTAAGCTAGGAGGAATATCATCTAGAGAAGGCACTAGTGACAATGTAAACACTATGTTTGATGACCAAGAATATTTGTCTGCAGATGAGGACTTTGGATTTTTTTGTCAAATGTTTGGGCCTGCAAAGTTTGTAAAACCTGGATATAGTTTAAGTGAGAGCGACATACAAGGTTCTTTGCTTAAAAGGTCTAGTAGGAAGTCTACTTTACCTAGTAAACTAAGTAATTATGTTCTTGATGATAAAGTTACGTATGATATTGATAAAACTGATAATTATTCATATTTAAGTAAAGAAAACTATTTCTTTTCTACTACTTTGAATAAAATATTTGAACCAAAACTTACAATGAGGCATTTGTTGATAATAGAGGGGTAAAGTCAATGAATCTCTAAATGGAAGCTTTGAATAGAAATAAGACTTGGGAGATCACTGATTTAGCTAATGGCAGAAAGTCAATAGGATGTAAATATGTCTTTAAGGTCAAATATAAGTGTGATGCCAGTGTTGAAAGGTTTAAAGTTAGGCTAGTTGCAGATGCTATGATAAAAAAGAAGGTATAGATGTTGAAGAGACATTTTCACCAGTTGTTTAAATTGTTACTGTGAGGTGTATTCTTAGTCTTGCAGTAAATAATAACTGGCCAATGTTTCAACTTGATACAATAATGCATTTCTTTATGATGAGCTTGTTGAGGATGTTTATATGAAGTTACCAGAGGGTTATTAGGATAAAAATGACAACAAAGTTTGTAAATTAACCAAATCTTTATATTAATTGAAACAAGCTCCAAGGAAATGCTTCAATTTTAAAAGAAAATGGGTTTATTTAAAGTGAAAATTACTTTTCTTTGCTTACATAATCAAAAGGTAATGTGTTAATTGTGTTACTTGTTTATATGGATGATAATGTTGTTGTAACTCGTAACAATATTGCTGAAATTGAACAAGTTAAACAGTTTTTTAGCACTAAATTTCTTATTAAAGACTTGAGAAAGTTATAATATTTTTTGGGTATTAAAGTTTTAGAAAATGATAGTTGTATATTTTTAACTCAAAGAAAGTATTGTTTGTAGTTGCTTGCTAAATTTGGTATAGTAGCATGCAAAGCTAGTAATACTCCAGTTAAATAAGTTTATGTGTAATAAAAATAAATTGAAGTATGTTAATGAAGATAAGCCTTTACTTGATGTTAATAACCACCAAAAGCTAGTTGGTAAATTGATATATTTATCATTCGCTAGACCTAATATGTGTTATGCAGTTCAGTGTCTTAGTCAGGTTATGCATGCTCATATGCAGTCACATATAAAATTAGCTTTTAGAGTTTTAAGATACTTTAAAGAATCTCTAGGTAAGTGTATTACTTTTGGAAGAAGTAAACAGTTTAACCTGAGTGTGTTTACTAGGCAAAATGCAAAATAACAAGAAAGCATGTAACTGGTTTTGCTGTATTTTTGGGAAACAAACTTGTTTCCTGGAAAAGCAAAAAGCAATTGTTTTTTTGCTAGATCTTCAGCTGAGGATGAATTTAGGGCCATGTGCAGTGTTACTTGTGAGATTATGTGAATCTTGGAAGTCTGCACTGATCTGAAAGTGCAGGTTATTGTTCTTGTCGTGATGAGTTGTGATAACAGTAGTGCTATGCAAATAGCTGCAAATCCTGTTCTCTATGACAGAACAAAGCATTTTGAATTTGATTTGTTCTTTTTTAGAGATAATATCGCAGATGATATAATAAAGACTGTAAAGATAAGGTCTGAGAATAATGCTGATACATTCACAAAACGCTAGAGTGTGATTGAATATAGAAAGTTCTGTGATATGCTAAAATTGAAATATATGTTCCAACCTTAGCTTAAGGGGGATATTAGAAAGTATAAGCTGGGGACTGGTTGTGCAATAGTTGGAAAGTTGTTTGTATGGTTTTTATATTAGGTGGAAGATATAAAGTTTATGGAAGTATAAGGGGTTAAATTGTATCCGCATGCAAAGTTCAAGTATCAAGTCTGCCAAGTTAAAGAAGTCTCATTACCTAGCTATATAAGCTACAATATCCCCTTGCGGTCATATATTTTGTGTGTGTTGTTTTAGTTTAGTTTTTCATTCTTGTTTTCATTTTGTAAGTTTGTGAGATCAAAACGTATTACCCTACCATACTTGTAGTTACATGCAGTTTATAAAAATAAAAAGGGTGGTTGCTTGAATGGTATTGTGATGTTTTTGTGAAACTGCGTTATTCCACAAAAGGTGTAGATTGACGTGTTATGATTCTGTCTTTTTAATAATAATGATGACTGTGAAACGCTCGACAAATCTCACATTGGTTGTGAATCAATGACATATTTTATAGGAACTCCCCGGTTAAGCATTTTCGAGTAAGAGTACTAAGTACTAACATGTTGAGTTACTAACTCTCAAGTTCTCACACGATCTCCAATTCTATAGTCATGAACAATGTTGTGATTGTTATTGCCGGAGTATTACAATGAAAACTGATTGCATAAAAAGATTTCGATTTTTATGGTGTTTTCATCTAAAATATAAATATCTATTACACTGGTTTTGAATACGACAAAAGTTTGTTACACGATCTTGATGTTTGAAAATATAATTTGGAATAATTTTGAATAAAGTTTATACGCGATTCGAGTATTCACATAAACTAAAGGGTGCTTTCACCTTTTCTAAGATCATGTTAGATTTGGTTTTTAGCCTACCTCAGCCATCCCTAGCCAAACACTTTCGTGTGGACATATGACACTCGATCCACTCGCGTTCTTTTTATCCATTTCATTTGAAACACTGTTTTATTCTATGAAAATCACAAAAGCTTACAATAAAGCTCTAAGAAAGGATGTTTTGCTTTGGGCTAAACTATGCAGGCACCCCACGTTCTCCTTGGCAGGCACCTCAAGTAGGGTGGGTCCCCTGTCCGTACGGCGGCGGCGATTTTTTTTTTTTTTTTTTTTTTTTTTTTTTTTTTTTTAATTGTGTGTGTAGTGTTTAATTTAGGTATATTGTATAGTGTATTTAATTTGTGTAGTGTTTTTATATGTTTAGTGTATTTAATTGTGTAGTGTTTTTATATGATATTTATTTTACGTTATGCTTTTTAATTGTGTGTTTGTTTCCATTTAATTAAACAATAACAATAAAACATTAAACAAGTAAAACAACAAATGTTTTCAATATTAAAATGAAATCTACTCCACATGAAGATTATTAATGTCATCTATAAGCTCATAGAGTATTCCACTCGGCTGACATGCGTGATCAACTGGATTTCTTGCCAATTCCAGTGATGCCTCCAACTCCTTTATTTTTGCCTGCAACAAATTGTTTTCAGCCAATAGCATGTTGATCGTTGTTTCTTTAGTTTCGCAATTTGAGCACTGCGTTGAAGAAGAGGCTTCACCAAAGTACTTTTGTTGAAATATTTCCTTCCACATGAAGTATCGACACCAATAGTCTTTAGTCCCTGGCTGTTACATGACGAAAAAATTATAAGAAATGTATTCTAAACAAACAAGTTATTGATATATTTACGCAAATAAGCAAACGTTTAATTATTTACCTTTGAGAAAGGACATGCATAATACTTCAGACCACAAGTTTTGGACTTGTGGGATGTTTTTTCAATTTAATCCACGTTGACAACAACACAAGTAAGGATTTTGTTGTTGCATCTGGCCAAAAGAATTTGTATAATTATTCACAACATAAATTAGTAATATCATGGTTCACAAAATTAGAAAGCTTGAATACATAAATAACTAATCTTGTTATAGATTAATAGTTGATACATGGTTCACAAAATTACAATATAACTAGAAACTAAGATCAATCACGCCCGAGGCGTAGTCGCTCCAATGATGCTGCCATCTGTCCCACACGAGACTCTAACTCTGAAATGAGTCTCCTCAATCCGTCAATCTCTCGCTCGTACTCGTCAACGCGAGACGGCTGTAACAAAGATGAGGAAGAACCGGAGGACGGTGTATAAAATTGTCCTCATCTGCAGCTGGAGATATAGTTGGAGAGGGAGGCACATAAGATTGTGAAGAAAGCACATAATCTGACTCTCAACACGAGGGTGTGTGTGGTTGACGTTGACACAATGAATGTCCCTCCACTGAATGTCATCGATTCCGTAACAAAAGATGAGCAAGAACCGGAGCAGGAGCAGAAATCTGTAACAAAAGATGACGAGTCGTTTGCTATAAATCAGTAATCGTCTATACGTGTTTTGTCATTTACAATATAAATCAGTAATCGTCTATACATGTTGTGTCATTTACAATATAAATCAGTAATCGTCTATACATGTTGTGTCATTTACAATATAAATCAGTAATCGTCTATACATGTTGTGTCATTTACAATATAAATCAATAACTGTTTTCTACGTATATCTAAACATCCTCTGTCGTTGAGCAAACACATGTTCCCATGGCGCGGCCTCGGCATTTCTAAAATGTCTCCATTGTGGGTGATTATACGGGAGTGGTGAGTCTTCATCAAGAACCGCAAGAACGAAGTGAGCACAATCGTTGTTCCCCACACGAAGAATCACAACCGGAGACAATATTTCTGTTGAATCGGGAGAACCTCTCAGCGGAAGACACAAAATAGATTGTGAATTGGTTATACATACAATAGGACGGTTAAGAGCTGTAGCAATAACCACTCCCATTTCTGGCATACTCATCCAATAACGCCGGGGTGCTGCACCGTTAAACCAATTCATCGAGTTACGTGTAGATGTAAATAAATTACCGCAATTCCACTGTAAACGGTGATTTGTCTACCTGGCAAGGCTCGTCGGCCCACATTTCTTGCGATGGCCAAGACCTCGGCCGAGCTTCGATAGCCACAATTTCCATCACCCTCCGTTAAAGATCCCCATGATCCGGCGTGAGGAAAAATAGGCTGGAATTTCGGTCATACAATATTAGCTAAGTAATGGAGCCAAGTGGTGTCTAGAGTAAGCCTCGCTAGGTCCTTCGTTTAAGTGGGGACGTTAGAAGACTCTCCCACATAGAACTGTGTCTGATTCTTTATTTATACTGGACTTTTTAGGTTTTGTGTAGCTTCTGCGGTGCCTTGTGGGGGGTTCTTCGTTAAAATCCGGGAGATTTGGTTTAGACTTGGATTTGTTGTCCTTTGCGCTCGGACGTCCACGATTACTTTCTTTAACAACAGTTGTTGGGCGACACAATTCAGGCGTATATACCTACGGCATGTTTAACATATTGTTTTTGACAAACGACGATGCTCTGGTATAAACACTTTGGAATTTCTGTACGTCATCTTGACAAGAAAAATATTCAGGCTCTTCAGGCCCTTGAGGCTCTTGAGGATATTCAGGCTCATCAGGCTCTTGAGTATTTCGGACAACAGGGCAGGGAACGCTTAGTGTTTTCCAAAAATTATCAACAAAATCAAGCGGAATTGGCAATCCTGTATTCGAAAAAAGGAACTAGTTAAAATTATCGGTATTGACGGGAAGAATAACTTGATAGGCATAAATTTTAAAATACATACCGTTTGCTTGAAGCCAGTACAGTTGGTGATAGCATGGTAAACCATACACTAACCGCATCTGATGACCACATGCATGTGGGTCAACATCCAGTTTACTTTCTGCGAGTATGAGCCTTAAAGCATCCATTGAAACATTATACTGCAATTCGTTAAATAGAGTGCTCTTACAAGCATGCAGTTTCTTGATTTTGCTTATATTCAAAGAGGCTCGTATCGCAGTTTCTTGCGCAGCTATAATCTTGTCGACCGAACACAACAACGTGTCTAAGCTGGACTGTGTGGAGCCCAAGTATAACTTCAACAGCGCGTATTGACCCTCAACTCTACATGTTGTTGTTTGGCCGAAGCTGCGATATTATTAAATAACAATTCGAGTACCATCTTTTTGGACCAATAAACCACGTAGGTGCTGATAATAATGCCTGAACACTTCTTCGGTTGGAGCTGTAATCATCGAATCCCATGTAAATCTAACGGACTCATACTCCTTTAACGTATCGAATCCGTGTCTGCAATGCTTTACCACATTTTGATTGATATGCCATCGGCAGAGTAATCTGTTAGCGTTTGGGAATTCTTCTGCGCATGCCCCAAGCAACGCTAAATCTCTGTCGGTGACGATAACCCGCGGGTAGTATTGTTCTTGTATCACCAACTTAACACATTCCAACACCCATTTGAAATTTGGCTTTTTTTCCTTGTCCAAAAAGCTAAACGCCATTGAGAATGTTGTGTTTGTTGGAGTAACCCCAACAACTGTAAAGAATGGCAGTTTAAACATGTTGGTGTTGTATGTGGAGTCCATCAGCATGATTTCCGGATATGTTGTCCACAGGGCATATGACGTCGGGTGAACAAAAAATATTTCATCGAGCTCATTTGTGTGGTCATTTATCCTAGGGTAATATGTATAACCTTTACGTCGCAAATGTACTAAAAGCAGTTGTATCAGAGTCAAATCACCACGACTGTCGCGACGTATCTTTTCTTGTGCATTATACACCGTTTTAATGGTAGACACGTTATTAGGATCCATCTCTTTTATTGAAGAAAGTATAATTCGTGGTTCTACACGCTGTTTTGTCATCTGCCTCACAAAAACTAACTCACTTTCTTTTAATCGCATGGCCTGTGAAAAACCATGCAACGAGTCTGGAAAATTATGATTATGCCCCGGACACTTAACCTTCAATATCCAACCATTAAAACGTTTTATAAATTTAGCTAGTAATCTGAATGGGCAATTACATTTGTCGGTACTAGTCTGCCGTTGAAGTTCATCTTCTAAACCTTCACGTGAAGACGTCCCATGTCTAGAACACAAAAATTCGATAGAGTACTTATAGCCCCTATCTGTTTTACTTTTCCAATAACAATAACAAAACAAATCGATTCAGCAGTAGATCGCACCCAATTAATTAAATCAACTTCAGTACCGAACACCTATACAATATAAAAACACAACAACCTTTATATTAATACATTTTATTAAAAAAACCTTTAAAAAAACTTTTACTTTTAAAAAAAAGTTTATTAATACTTTTACTTTTAAAAAAAAGTTTGTAAAAAAAAAGTTTTCTTATAAAAACTTATTAATACTTTTACTTTTATAAAAAGTTTGTAAAAACGTTATTAACTCTTTTATAAAAAGTTTGTAAAAACGTTATTAACTCTTTGTATACGTGTGTGGTGCTTAAGTGGTTTACGCGTTTCATTTTGAAACCGTGTGTGTGCGCACATGGTTTCTCTGTCTTTTTGCTGGTGATATTCGTCCTTCGCTGTCATTTTGAAACCATCTATCTCTCTCACTTGGTGGTATTACCACTCTCTCTCTAAAAAAATTTTAGATCTTATGATTTTTGATCTAAAATCGTTGATCTAACAAGTGTAAAACTTGTTAGATCTTGAATCTGAATGGGCATATTGTTAATACAAAGACGTGTTTGTGTTTTTGTGTGTATACGTGTGTGGTGCTTACGTGGTTTACGCGTTTCATTTTGAAATCGTTGTTACTGTTTTTGATCCAAATCTTTTTACTTGTTAGATCTAACAAGTTTTACATTTGTTAGATCTTGAAGCTATGGTGGTTTTGTGACTCGTATATTATTCGTAGTTAAGTTTTTAGATCTGAAATCTTTTTTAGATCTTGAAGCTGTGGTGTTTTGGAAATTAACTTGAGGTTGGTAAAAAAAAAATTTACTTTTTTTTTGATTATTTGATAAGATTTCAGATCTAAAATTTTTGATCTAACAAGTTTTACACTTGTTAGATCTTGAAGCTATGGTGGTTTTGTGACTCGTATATTATTTGTAGTTAAGTTTTTAGATCTGAAATCTTTTTTAGATCTTGAAGCTGTGGTGTTTTGGAAATTAACTTGAGGTTGGTAAAAAATAATTTACTTTTTTTTTTATTATTTGATAAGATTTCAGATCTAAAAACTTTGATCTAACAAGTTTTACACTTGTTAGATCTTGAAGCTATGGTGGTTTTGTGACTCGTATATTATTCGTAGTTAAGTTTTTAGATCTGAAATCTTTTTTAGATCTTGAAGCTGTGGTGTTTTGGAAATTAACTTGAGGTTGGTAAAAAAAAACTTTACTTTTTTTTTATTATTTGATAAGATTTCAGATCTAAAATTTTTGATCTAACAAGTTTTACACTTGTTAGATCTTGAAGCTATGGTGGTTTTGTGACTCGTATATTATTTGTAGTTAAGTTTTTAGATCTGAAATCTTTTTTAGATCTTGAAGCTGTGGTGTTTTGGAAATTAACTTGAGGTTGGTAAAAAAAAACTTTACTTTTTTTGATTATTTGATAAGATTTCAGATCTAAAAACTTTGATCTAACAAGTTTTACACTTGTTAGATCTTGAAGCTATGGTGGTTTTATGCTCAGTATATTATTCGTAGTTAAGTTTTTAGATCTGAAATCTTTTTTAGATCTTGAAGCTGTGGTGTTTTGGAAATTAACTTGAGGTTGGTAAAAAAAAAAAACTTTACTTTTTTTTTGATTATTTGATAAGATTTCAGATCTAAAAACTTTGATCTAACAAGTATTACACTTGTTAGATCTTGAAGTTATGGTGGTTTTGTGGCTCGTATATTATTCGTATGTTTCGTTGTTAAAAAAAAAAACTCTTTTTAAGTTTAAAAAAAATCATCATTGCCTTTTAGATCTAAAAATTGTTTTCTTATATGTTTGTATGTTTGTTTTTCAGGTTTGCCTGCATAGGAGGATCCTTTTGTGGGCAAAGCCCATGTTATACTTGGCAGGCACCCCACGTTTTCCTTGGCATTACTGGATGGTAAAGTGATTCACTTTGCAACTGTAATGAAAAAAACTTTGTTTTTATATAAAAAATTTCATTATGGATGGTAAGTGACCATTCAAGGTCATTTTGCAACTTTAATGAAATATAAAAGGCAATGATGATTTTTTTTTTAAAAAAAACTTAAAAAGAGTTTTGGCGAGGCAAAACTGAATTTGCAGCCAACATGAGCTATAAAGCTAATAATCTGAGCCTTTGATAAGTTGTTTACCTCTTGTGTGTTAAATGGTGAATTAGACATGGTGGTTGATTGTTGTTGTTGATCTGGACCACTAGTTGTTGATCTGGACCACTTGATTGTTGTTGTTGCTTTCACCTGGGATTATATGGGGTGCCTGCCTAGGATTAAGTTGTTGTTGGTGTTGTTTCTGGACCACTGGTATTGTTGTTGGTGTTGTTGCTTTCACCTGGTATTGTTGGCCTAGGATTATGTTGTTGTTGGTGTTGTTTCTGGACCACTGGTATTATTGTTGGTGTTGTTGCTTTCACCTGGTATTGTTGTTTGTGTTGTTGCTATCACCTAGGATTGTTGTTGGTGTTGTTGGTGTTGTTGCTTTCATATGGGGTGGTAACTTGTGAGAATCTTAGTACTTGTGAACTTTTGAGAATCTTAGTACCGAATGTGAACTTTGCTGTAACTTGTGAGAATCTTGTTCAAAACGTGTAACTTGTGTAACTTGTGAAACCCGTGAAACCCTGTGAACCGGTGAGTCTTGTGCTTGTGCAGTTTTGTGAGGCTTGTGCAGTTTTGTGAGGCTTGTGCAGATTTGTGAGGCTTGTGCAGTTTTGTGAGTGCAGTTTTGTGCAGTTCATGTGAACTGGTGACTTTGTGCAGTTTGTGACTAAAACTTTTCCGAGGCGATGATGATTATTGAGCCTAAAAACTTTAAAAACTTTCCGAGGCGATGATGATAAAAACCGAATGGACGGTAAAGTGAGATCTAATCTCACTTTGCAACCTTCGGGTTTGAGCCTAAAAATTTTCCGAGGCGATGATGATTTTTTGAGCCTAAAAATTTTTCGAGGCGATGATGAAAACCGAATGGACGGCAAAGTGGGATAAAATCTCACTTTTGCAACCTTCGAACCTGAGCCTCAAAAATTTTCCGACTACGGTTTTTAAAAGTTTTAAAACTGAATTAGCATAAAAAAAGAACTTGTATAACCAAAAAAAAAACTTGTAAAATTGTAAAACCAAAGAAGTTGTAAAGAAGTGGTATAACTTATAAAAAAAATGTAACAAAACTGTAAAAAGAAACTATGTAAAAAAAGTGTATAAAAAACTTGTAAAAAAATAAGTGGTATAAGTGGTAAAAAAATAAGTTGTGAAAAAACTTGGCACGGAAATCGAGAAACCAATCATTGATAACAATGATTGGATACTAATGATTGGCACAGAAACCGAGGCAAAAATTCAGCCACCCCCTACCCATGGGGTGCCTGCATAGGAGGACCCTTTGCTTTTAGGACAACTTTGATAATAGAACTATATATAGTTACATTCTTCTAGCTAGCTTGTAATTTTTAGATTACAAAAATTTACTTCTAGGTATTCAACTACTTTTGTTGTACTAAACTATGAATGAATTTACAAATATAACAAATTTGCATAATTTGGTGTTAATTCAAAGTTTTAGTTGTTAACATCGAAATTAGGGTGTAAAAGTGTGTGAAAGTGATGTTTAGCTTTTTGTTACGCAAGTAGCAAAATCAGGATTATAAACGACAAGCTTCACAATTTCATTTTACGAAATCAGGATTATAAGACATGTTTAACACAAAATGTTGAGACAATTTTCATTCGGAAAAGTCAGGATATTTGACAAAGTTTTAAAACGCTTCAAAAATTAGTGAACCGTAACCGTTTGGGTCCTTAATTCTCGTAGATTAGTAAAAAATCGTACTTAATCACAAAAGAAGGATGCCAAAGAAGTATAAAGGCCATTTTGCTCAAAAGAGTGTGTTAAGAGGCCTAGTCGATTTTTTTTTTGTTGAGCTATAGACCTAGTCAATTACTAGCTACAACAACACTCATCAAATATTTTAGGTATCACAAAATTTAATACTGACAATGTTGAGTATATATTAATTTATGTTACTTTAAATGTACGTATTAAAAACTTGGTTTGGTAGCTAAAAATGCATTTGGTTTGGTAACAACTTAATAGCAACCACAAGAAAAACTAATGCATTAAAACTTAAAAACTACGAACACCAATTTTACTTTTTAGTTTAAAAAAAATAAAAAAAATAAATTATGGAGGATGATTATACACGTCTACATGCTTTCAATGTAGAGGTGCCTATTGGCATATCTATTTTACCCACCTTTGATAAATCTGTCGAATGATGTGGAGGTATAGATTATAGCCATGTCAGCAATGTGGGACCCACATCCAGATTGCTTTTTTTGTTTATCCTATTGCTGTTGCCTTCTACGTAGGGGTGTCAATTTCTGACCCGACACGAAACCCGACCTGAAACTGACACGAAAATTAACAGGTTCGGGTTGTGCTAAATAGATTCCGGGTCAGGTTTGGGTCGACCTATTTAACCCGTTTATTAAACAGGTCAGGTTCGGGTTGAGAATAAAATAAGCGGGTCGACCCGCCAACCCGTTTAAGATTTTTTTTCATAAACTCAAAATTATTTATATTTTATTATGCGGGTAAAATGTGTTAAACGGGTCGACCCGACAACCTGTTTAACCTTTTTAACTCCTGTGATGTGCTAAATTTTGTATATAAAAAGGGTTAAATGTGTCAACGCGAAACCCGCTTAACCGATTCAACCCGTTTAACATATTCAACCCGTGTAACCTTTTTAACCCGCCAACCCAAGTATATATACGGGTTAAACGGGTTAGGTTCGGGTTATGTCTAAACAAGTTAGGGTTGACATAGCTGACCTGATAATTAAAATGGGTCAAGTTTGAGTTAGGATTTTCTTACCCGCCAACCTGACAACCCGAACCCGCCAACCCGAACCCGACCCGAACTGCCACCCCTACTTCTACATTTGTTCTGGCGTCTACGCTAGGACCACTACATACCTTCTTTTCTTCTTCACTTTTTTGTTCTCGATTTTATTTGACCACATACTAGAGTCTTGATATTTAAATAATTTTGATACAAAAGGAATATGAATAAACTACAATAAGAGCATCAGGTGTCATAACGAAGGGTATCTTCGTCGTCGTGTCACCTCAGCGCCACATCAGCATCCTATTTTTCCACAACTAACCATAACAAACCCCCTCCTCACTCATAACAAACCTCAACCTCTTCATTTGGGACCCACCACTACCACTTTATTCAAAACATATAAAAAAACAAACACACAAACACAAACATCATCATCGCTTCTGTCAGAAGCTTTGCTTCGTCGTCCCCACGATTTCAAACCTGACGACGGTCGACGGCGAGCCACCCCGGTGTGGCGGCGGGGCACGGCGAGCCTCCAGGTCAGCGACGGCGAGGGACGATTTCGTCCACACCAGATGCTCTAAGATATATCAAAGTCAACTATTTTCACAGAACCATGATAACTCAAAAAGAGGTTAGATGCTAAATAAGGATAGATAACATACTTATCTTAAATCTTAAGATTTTGTATTAGCGGAATAATAAGAGGAGAGTTATTTTACGTAGCAAACTTTTTTTACATATCAAGGACTATCTCCACCATCCATTTAAAAAAAAAATTAATTGCTAATATTAAAAGCATTTTATTATTTCACATATTTTTTATAATTTAAATATCTCTTAAACCGTTAATCGTTAAGTGAAAATATTTACACCGTCGCGAAGAGCGTTTAATTATCTTTTTATAGATGGGCACTTTAATATACTTTCGAAAAAAGAAAAAAAATTTGTTTTTTCACGTTTTTTCGTCTTTGTTTATGTTACTTGAAATTTGCATGAAAAAAACATATATGGTTAAACACTAATTTGAATATCACATGTAATATTACATGTGATATTAGTGTTAAATCATATATGATATGTGATATCACATATGATATGATATGTATATCATATGTGATATTACACTAATATCACATATGATATTACACTAATATCACATGTGATATTACATATCATCTATGATATAACACTAATATCATATATGATATAATACTAATATCACATGTGATATTCAAATTAGTGTTTAATCATATATGATTTTTTTAATACAAATTTCAGTAACGTAAAAAAACGAAAAAACTTAAAAAAAAAAGGTGAAAAATACGAATTTTTTTTTGTCGAAAGTATATCAAAGTGCCTATCTATAGAAATATAATTAAATGCTCGTCGCAATGATATTTTTGTTTTTTCGCTTAACGATTAACGGTTTGAAAGATATTAATATTTAAAAAAAGATGATGAAAGTGGGTTTTTTAAATTGTTGTGATTAATCTCATCCATTAGATCAAATAAAAATGAATGGTGGAGATTGATCCCTTTGATATGTGAATAATCTTTTGTCCTCAAATGATCTTAGATCGAATAATAAAGCATATAAATTATAGGAATTTTTTTGCTAACAACCATCTTTAAGGTTATGTTTAACCATTTCATAACTAAAATTAATAATCACTAAACATCAAACATTCTATGTTTAACATCGCATTCCATTTTTAAAATTAATAAATGTGTATGATTATGGAATATACTATTTTATTTAATACTAATTTTTTAAGTAAGAAATGCTTAAACACAACCCCAAAAGTTGTGGTTAGCAAAACCCTAAATTTTATCTGAACATGTTTTTGAGTCTCGTGGACTTATGTGAACTATCTTCTTAAAAATAAGTGGTTCAACACAACTAATTTTATTGGTTGACACAATTATGAGTTGGAGGCAATTTTAACAGCATGTCTAATGATAAGTTAAAAGATACTTGAAAACTTCATTACTATAACAACTTATTGGAAATCATTCAATAAATGAAAAGGTCGATATTGCTTGAGCGTTCAAAGTATGTTAATGAGTCGAAAACACGTGTTGAAGTAGTTGAGATGATAGGTTAATGGTGTGCAATGATATCTAAATGCAAGAGGTAGATTGAAGTTGAAGAGGAGTCACAGTTATGAGTTAGAGACAGTTGTAACAGGATGTTGATAACGCTACACGCGTCGTTCGGGGTCAAAGGAACTTCCTTTTCGTCGAGCAAGTTTTTCAACACCCTAGGCAGTGAACCTAATCGTTGTAGTGTAGTATTAGGGTAAGCCACGGGAATTGATATCGTTCTCTAGGGGAATAGGAATGTTAGTGAGGAGTTACTACGCTAAGGTTGGGGTTGAGGAAGATTATTTTTGTGCTTTTTTATATTTTTTAGGAAATGGAAAGGTACGAATCTCGGGGTTTGGATTTGGGGGGTTGGTATTTCTACCGATTACTCTATTATCTAATTATCTAATTAACTAAGGTGAGGGTAGTCTATGTCTAATTAATGTGTGCTCGTATGATAGTTTAAGAATGTGTTTACTTAGGTTGTATTACTCCTTAATTATCTCTTATTGATGGTTGAATTGTCACGTCCTTATTCCTAATCGCGTTGTGTGTCTAAGGTCGTAGGGTATGCGTTTATCCCTAACTTTTTGAAACTACCAAAGGGTCTCGTCTACAAAATCTCTAGGATTTATAAACTCTAACTCTAAGGTACTCTTTGGATGGTTTAGCCTACAACTACTCTAGGTGTTATAGTCTAAGGTGCGCAAAGATTAATCAAGCATTAACTACACAACGAATGACCTATCGCATTACTAGATCATTAATAATTAAGATAAGAGACAACCAATCAATATTCAATAGTTAAGTTTCATATTCCCTAAGCAAACACACAAGTAAATTAGCCGGACATGGAGAACATGCAAGCATACACACAAATAATTGAAGACATAATTGAATTAATGAAGTAAAACACTTATCTTGATGTAAGATAGGGTTTGGAACCCTAAAATACTGTACAAGACGTACTTGGTTCGGTTTAGTTTTTTACTCCAAAAGACTACACACTTAAAACTGAAAAATTCGGATTCTATATATAAGATTACATTCGCGACGGCATCACCTTATGATTTGTGACGCCTTCGGGTCGCCGTCATTAGGGTTTCGTCTTGGCCACGTTAGTCTTGCGACGGCGTCACCTTGTGCTTGTGACGCCGTCCTCTTCACTTCTGCGCCGTCTGACACTGATCAAATCTAGGCCGTCTGAGTTACGACGACCTACTCTTTTAAAGCTTAACACCGTCACTTGAAAATAAGCAATTTGGCTACTGTATCGTCACAACATGTGCTCCGACGACGTCGCAGGTAACACCTGACGCCGTCCATTTGTATTTCAGCAGCTTGAGTGTCTCGATTCTTGACTTTGGCCATTTTCTTCGTATATCAACGCCTTTTCGTCCGAATAAGTGTCATTCCAGCAATTTGCCTTCAAGAGACCTAAAAATTAAAAAGGAACGATATTAAGTAATAACGGATACAAAAGTGATCAAATAAGGGCTTAAACGACCCCTCAAAATGGTACGTTTTAAAACCTTATCAGATGTCTAATTATAGGTTAAAGGATGCTTGAAAACTTCATTACTATAGCAATTGAATGAAAATCAATCAATAAATGAAAAAGGTCGATATTGCTTGAGCGTTGAAAATATGTTCATGAGTCGAAAACACGTGTTGAAGCAGTTGAGATGATAGGTTAATGGTGTGTAATGATATCTAAATGCGGCAGGTAGATTGAAGTTGAAGAGGAGTCACAATTATGAGTTGGAGACAGTTGTAACAGGATGTCTAATTATAGGTTAAAGGATGCTTGAAAACTTCATTACTATAGCGATTGAATGGAAATCAATCAACAAATGAAAAGGTTGATATTGCTTGAGCGTTGAAAATTTATTACTTGTTAATGAGTCAAAAACACGTGTTGAAGTAGTTGAGATGATAGGTTAACAATGCATAATGATATCTACATGCAGGATGTAGATTGAATTTGAAGAGGAGTCATAATTATGAGTTAGAGGCGATGTTAGCAGCATGTCTAATGATAGGCTAAAGGATACTTGAAAACTTAATTACTATAGCGATTGATTGGAAATCAATCAATAAATGAAAAGGTCGATATTTTTTTAGCGTTGAAAACTTATTATATGTTAATGAGTCGAAAACACGTGTCGAAGCAGTTGAGATGATAGGTTAATGATGCATAATGATATCTAAATACCTGATGTAGATTGAAGTTGAAGAAGAGTCATGATTATGAGTTAGAGGAAATTTTAACAACATGTTTAATGATAGGTTAAAGGATACTTGAAAACTTCATTACTATAGCAATTGATTAAAAATCAATCAATAAATGAGAAGGTCGATAATGCTTGAGCGTTGAAAATTTATTTTATGTTAATGAGTTGAAAACACGTGTTAAAGTAGTTGAGATGATAGGTTAACGGTGCATAATGATATCTAACTACATGAGGTAGATTGAAGTTGAAGAGGATTCAAGTATTAGATATACTATAAAAGATAAAAAAAATCGTATTCAAACAACTGCGTAAAGTGTAACAACTAGCCCTAAAATAGTAGGAAAAAGACATTTGAAACCCTTATAAGCGTGAGGGTGTGGCATGCATGAGCTACTAAGCCCATGACACCCCGAGATACTATAGCTCTGATATCATGTGTAACGCCACACAAAGCTTAAAGCAATGCACTATCGGGTAGACGTAAAAATACATTGCGGAAGGATACTAGCACACCACATCCTCAAGCTTATAAATCACTCAAATGTCTTCGTTCCTACTAATATGGGACAAGTTGTTACAAAAATCTTGTGAAATACTTTTTCTGGGCCAAAATTATTGGCCACTAGACGAAAAAACATAGTTTATGAAAAAAATACGTTTCCCATTATTATTTATTTATTTATTTTGCAAATGTAAAAAAGAAGAAGATAGTTTTACCATTTCTTAGTTAATGATTGAACTCAATTTGTTTTGTACAAAATAACTTTGATAATGGTTAATATGATAAATTTAAATAATTTAAAATATTACTATTGTGAACAATTATTGTTTTAACATTTTATTATGATAAGATGAAAATTGATATTAGTGCGGGAAGAATACTAAATAGGGTAGTGATAATTACACGGATAGATTTACTTCATACACAGGAAATTTGAGTGATTTTACAATATTGCCCTCGCATCCTTTTTATCCAACTCATACTTTGATTTTTTGCCACATACTTCTTCATCTCTGAAATCTTTTTCAACTCCATCTCTATCCGTCCAGCATTGCCGCCCATTTTCACCACAATCTACTCGACAGAAGCCGTAAAAACAAAAATTTAAATCGTCCATATAAATCCTTGTTTGCATTCTAAATCTACAATCACCTTGGAAACTCACGAGTTCAAATCTACCTATTGTACAAATATTATTATCAGATCTAACATTGAAAAGAAAAATACCGTGAAGACACGAGAGAAAATGACGAAGACAAAGCATAGTTATAGTTAGCTAATTGAGTGAGTAACACATGATGATACAACGGGTAATATATACTCCTTCGATACCACTGGAGCTAGCAAGTACCAACTACGTTGTCTCGTTTCACAAACTATAATTTTTCGTGTATCATGCAACGTCAACTACAGGGAAACTATTTTCGGGTGAATGGCAGTGATCCAAAATTTACAATTCAGAAGTATTGAATCATGCAACGTCAACCACCTAATTAGATTGGTCACAACTGTTGTGGTATCAGTTTTCATTTTTAAATCGGATAAATGATAGAAAGAAACAAATAGAGAATGAATATGAATATAAATAACCTAAACATATTGGTGCACCATTGAGGAAAGAGCTGAGATGAAATTCCACCGGAATTAAGACGTTAGCACTTGACAAGTAGCGAATATTTGGCATAAAGCTAAAATGGTCTTGGAGGGCATAAAAGTAAAATCTCACAGATTTTCTGTGGATGAAGTAATTTCTTCCGTGTAAATATCAATCCCCTACTAAATATACTAGATAGTCTTACGATCTTTCTTGATAATTTGGAATTCATATTTATCTAAAACTGAATGAAATTCGTGTTAAATACTTGGAAGATATTCTACAATAATAGTATGTGTTTACCCGTATATTAAAATCTTATGCTCTAGTACCTAAAGAATAGAGGTGTTTAGCTCCTATCCACTTATATCTCCATATCCATGAGTTTGTTTTCTAGGCACCGTCCATCATACAAACTTTCACTCTATCAAAATACCTTCAAATCCATCTCTAAGTGAACAAATATCTACTTAGCACAAAGTCGAAGACAAATTAAACATCTTTAAATAATATTTTTTGTCATTGTAGAAAAACACATTGAAATTTCTAACCCTTAAATATAATATACACTTTGAAACTAATGAGTAATGACTTGGCATGTACAAGACACTATAAGAAATACAAATTACATTATAAAACATGTTGTAGTTAAACATACTACATAAAGCAACAAGAAGTTAATCACCAAAAAGGAAGCAAAGTAATTATGTCGCAGTTATACTTCATGTACGAAAATACTCTTAAAACTAAGTAGTTACATATTCAATTTCTACTTAATACACGTGAGAGTGAGATTGAGTTATTATGTACAGTATATATTTTGAATATTTAGTTGACTTTTTTAAAAAATCAGTAAAAAGTAACATTATACTCCGTAAATCATTGTTTGATTTATCATAATTAGAAAAGAAAGTCAAGTGGCATCTTTTATTGCATATGAATAATTAAATTCTTTTCATGTGAGTTACATATCAACAACATATTTATTACCCTTAACCATAAACCATGAGAGATAAGGATAAAGCACCGTATCATTTCTTCTCTTATCACGCCAACTTTCTCCATCTATAAATACCCATTTTACACCCTTCATTAACAAACAAAAAACCTATCTCATTCAAAACATATCTTCACTCAAAATGAAAAACACACCCAACTGGACTCGTGGGTCTTGCATAGGCAAAGGCTCATTTGGAACCGTAAATCTTGCCGTTGATAAATTCAACAGCAAGGTGTTCGCTGTTAAGTCAGCGAACACAACCGATATCTCGTTCTCTGAAGCGTTAGAGAACGAGATTCAGATACTAAAATCATTGTCTTCACCATACATCGTCGCCTACCGCGGCGACGATGTCACGGTGGAGAATAATTCCATAGTCTATAAAAATTTACACATGGAGTATATGCCAGGTGGCACCGTTGCTGACGAGGGCAAGTATGGTTACGATGACGTCACTATTCGGAGCTATACAAAGTGTATTGTATCCGCATTGAGCTACATTCATGGTAGAAACATTGTTCATTGTGATGTCAAAGGCAGAAATGTGTTGGTTGGGGAAATTCCCGGGTCCGCCAAGCTGGCGGATTTTGGGTCAGCTATAGATTTAAGTTGCGAGAATAAAGGGATTCGTGGGAGTCCATTATGGATGGCCCCCGAGGTTGTCAGGGGCGAGTATCAAGGACCAGAATCTGATGTCTGGTCCTTGGGTTGTACAGTGATCGAAATGATCACTGGACAACCTGCTTGGCTAGACAGAGGACTTGACACATTGTGTCAAATTGGTTACTCTAACGACTTACCAAATTTGCCAGTTGGTATTTCGGATGAGTTACGTGATTTTGTAGACAAGTGTCTTAGAAGAGACCGTTCGGAAAGATGGAGCTGCGATAAATTGCTACAACATCCATATTTGTTATCGTGTCCTTCTTTTTCGCCGAAATTCGGGGACAAAAAATGGTCCCCTAAATCAGTATTCGATTGGTCCGATTTAACTTTCTCAGAAGAAGAGTCGCAAATTGAAAATTCAGATACTAGTTCGACGGCCTCATCAAATGCGAAACAAAGGATTGGAAAATTATGTTCCAATGTGGCTCCCAATTGGGAATCAGACGGTTGGGAGGTGGTGAGAACAGAAACAGTCACCGCCTCTCAACCGTCATCATTAGTAAATGATTTGACGGTTACAGAAAGAGAGATGATTTGTACACCGTCAGTTTTACTTTCCACGTCACAATTTCGCACAAGTCAAATGACCATGCGTGAAACAATAGTGACGTTTATAGTAAATTTGATGGTGTACAAATTAACGAAACCATGGCTTGAATTTCATGACTGGAAGGATAATAATGATGAAGAATCAACAATAAACGAAAGTGAAAGGACAAAACGGGAATATGGTGATTCTAATGGGAATTTTTTTCATGATGATCATCAATGTATCAACAACAATGCAAAGAGTACAAGTAGTAGTTGGGGTAGTAGAGACATTGATAATTATTACAGTTGTTATGTGTGTCTTTCGTTAGATAAGTTATTATTATTGTTGTTTAATTTGAATGTCACCCGACATATTTATTATAAAATTCTGTTTGTGTTTGTATTTAAATCCATTTATGATCTTGTTTCAGTCCTTTACTTTCGTATTAATTTCCTACCAACATTTTATTTCAGTGAAGATATGAAATATATTCTCTGAACTCAATACATTAATCACGTAGTGAGATTCTATAATAAAGTATTAGCTGTAGAGCTGTTCCTTATCAAATGTAATGAAAATATGGAATGAACTCGATAATTGAATGAGACATTATAGTTTCATTAACCAATTTGATTGTCATGTCTGACTAGAATAAAGCATTTACGCTGTTACGTATGTTGTTTGGTATGATGCAATGAACGTTGAAAATGAATGAAATATATGAAATATAGCCAAAGGAAGGGATCTAATAAAAAATAATAATTAAAATGAGAAGGGTAAAAAGTAATTTTAGCCACATATTTTAATTTGAGAAGGAAAGATTGAATGAAGATGCATCCATTTTTGTAAGTGCATCTAGAATGTGTGGTTGTAGTTACTTCTTATTTTTCTTATTTTAGTTATTCTTCTTATTTGATTCTAACTCATATAGCCAAATGTAATTCCATGTCATAACGGAATGAAGAAAAACTAGATGGTGGCTATGTAATGAAATTAGTGGTTATAGATGTAATTGAATGAACCAATAATAAACCATTTCATTACAAAACTCAAAACAAACAACAATTTTTCATTTAATAATAATTATGTATTTCATTCACTTTTCGATTCATGTATACCAAACACTAAGCCAATGTTTTAAAATTTGGGTTAACTGACCGGTTGAACTGAATCTTTTTTAAGCAAAAATTTGGTCAAACCAAAAACTAGGAGCTTGAACATATCGATTAGAAAAAACAGGCTTACATGCAAAATAATGTTTTAAAATCTCGGTTAACCCAGCCGGTTAAACTGAAACTGTTTAGTCATCAAACACTAGTTTTAAGAAAAATTCTTGACAAATCGGGAGCTTAAGTAGATCGTTTAAAAAAAGGTTTACAAAACAAGGTTTTAAATTTTGGGAACTGTTTGTCATCAAACACTCATTTTAAGCAAAAATTTGATCAGATCAGAAACCAGGAACTTGACTAGATCGATTAAAAAAAATAGGTTTACACAACAAGGTTTTGAAATCTGGGTTAACCCGACCGGTTGAAATGAAACTGTTTTAGTCATCAAACGTTGGCTTTAAGCAAAAAAATCTGGTCAACCCAAAGTAGTGGGAGCTTGAATAGATCGATTAAAAAACAGGTTTATAAAATAGTGGCTGTATCCACAGGTAAATGTTCAATAAATGATGCTAAGACATAGTAAAAGCTAGGCAACAAGTTTCTTCTATTAAGACATACTAAAATATATATGCATTTGTTAAATGATTTATGAATTTGAATTTAGGGTATGTTTGGTGCAATGGGCTGAGGTTGAGGTTGATACTGGGGTTTGGGCTGAGGCTTTTATTATAAGTTGAAGTTGAAATGTGTATTTTTGTAAATTTTTTTTGGCAAATGAGCTTAAACTTAAGCTTATTATTGCAAAATTACTAAAAATGACATACTTAAATGAGTTTTTGTATATGTTAGATATTTTTGTGGGTAAATAAGTAATTTATTGTTCAAAAGTCTCTGGCTAAAGTTTTTATATGGGACTAAAGTTTTAAGTCTCTTTTAGGGGCTTATGATTGATTTGATTTTATAAGCCCGCATAACAAACGAGACTAATTTTATAAGCCGACTTATTTTAGACGCCCAAGCCTCATAAGCCCCCCATAAGCCCCTCCCCAAACACACCCTTAGGCATGTACTTAAGTTTATGTTTTAGGTATAAATAGCATTAATTAAATAAACATTATGTTTATTCCTGTGTTAGAAATTAAAGAAATAGGTAAAAACCCGATTGGTGGTCGAGCATGAAAATGATTCGAGAATTTGATCAAATAATCAAACTAGTATATATTTGAAATCAGTTCCTTGTTATATTGTCTAGTACTGCATCATGTTGCAAATTCATTTATTATGTGGCTAGTTCTAGAAGTTTGTCCATGTAAAAACATCATACACTCTCGATCTAAAGATAGATTGTCCAATAAATATCCTCTAGACATCTAATCTTTGTTCATTAGACCTTAGCTTGCGTTACGACATTAAACATCTAAGGAGTTAACAGGTCACATGCTCTCTAAATCAACGTGATAGAAAACCATGCATTATGGGTTTTTATATTTTTATAAAAGAAATGGTCTTGATAAGTTATTTTGAATTTCTTGTAAGTTAAGAAGAGTATGGAGATGGTAAAAGAAGAATAGAACATGTGTACTAGGTATGAAGGTAGCAGTTGCTGGCACGTAAAACATTGCAGTTGCACGCGAGACATCCCAATTCCAACTTCCTAAACCTGTAAACACTATTTCAAGTAACTGTTTCCTTCCAACTTGAACGTTATTGATGAGGGGTCAACTTGAAAAATATTTACTTTAGGGAGGCCGATATATACTACGATGAAATTTTTTGTTGGTGATTTTGCATCACCGATATTATTTAAGTGTAATAGATTGATTTAGTTGACCAATGGGTAATTGTGATAAATGTTCAACAAGTCGGGGTTGTGCGGAGTGCACACTTGTATGACGTTATTATGATTATTATTCGGGGGCGAAGCCCCGAATGACGGGGGTCCGGGGGCAGCGCCCTTGGTAGCAGGGTCCGGGGGGCCCCTGAGGGTCCAAGGGGCAGCGCCCCTGGCTGGGGTTGAGCTTGGAAAATTTTTATTTGGTATAAAGTGCTATGTTGAAAACGCACTAGAAAATAAAATTCCGGCATTTTAACCCTTAATTTAACTGATTGGCAGTTGATATAACTGCTATGGCAGTTACAACCGTTTGGTGGTTTTATTGGTCATATATTCATCTTCTGGTTCAGTTTCATAACTTACAAAACAGATTCACGATTCTAAATCTGAGTTTTATCCGATTTAAGATTTCGGTAGAACCACCGAAATACTTCAATCTGAAAGTGTTTACACGACTCTCAAATTACTGTGATCCAAATTTCCTAACAAAGATTGAAGTATTCTGTGATCATGACGAACGGAGAATCTGTGAAGGACATGACGAGCAAGTTCGATAAGTTGGCAAAGTTTGAAGGGCAGGACTTTCGTCGCTGGCAAAAGAAGATGCACTTTCTTCTTACCACCCTGAAAGTTGTGTATGTTCTGAGTACACCTAGTCTGGAATGGGATGAGAATGAAACTTTGGATACGACCAGGAAGAGGATGAAGTGGGAGAACGACGACTACATATGCCGTGGTCATGTCTGATTCCCTATTTGACATCTATCAAAACGCTGAATCTGCAAAGGCACTGTGGGAGTGTAACACCCCCAAAAATGACTCAGCGGAAGCATACGTGTATTGGGGCGCTACTAAATTGGTATCACAACATAAGCATAGAACAATTGGTTTTTCATAAATAAACTTGTATTCATTCTTAAAAACAATGTTTACATTATTGATTAGTGCGGAAAATGACCCATTATAAACGAGTGGTCCCAATACATAAATCAGAGTCATCTATGACCATGCCATGCATTTGCCTTGCGCCTCCAAAGATAAGCTATCACTTCAAAACCTGAAGATACATGCTAAAAGGGGTCAGCTTACGCTGGTGAGTTCATAGATTTTTTTAAAAGGGATTTCAGTATACTGTTTCAAATTTGGTTCTTGATGATCATTACGTCTTGCATAATGTCATAAAGTTTATGATTTCAATTCATAAAAGGGTTTCATAAAAGAGATTTCATTAGTGGACCATAAGTAGGGTATATGTACATTACAACGAATATAATGTCATATATTGAATCTATTACGCTAGCACTAAGTTCATGCAACCGAAGCTACGACAGTTTCTGTATGCACAAGGAAGTCATACAATTAGTGAGCCTATGGCGAGTGTTTATCCCGATACACTCGGTCTCGACATGTTATATGTTTCTCCTTGACCCAAGCGGGGTCAACCGAACAGAGGTGTCACCCTCAATAGATCTATTTATAACATTCGCGCTTCCCAGCAGGAATTGACGGTTCATGAAGAGGGCAATTTGGGATCTAAGGACTTACGCTAAGCTACGTAATATTCTAGGTTAAAGGTTTTGGTATGCTCTATAAAACATCTATGTGTGATGAAAACTTTAAACATGTAAAAGCATAGTATGCATGGAATGCACAAGTAAAATGATTTAAGTAAAATGAGCATGTATCTCCCCCCAAAACAAGTATAAAGCAGTTAAAAGTAGGGGCTATGAAACTCACCTTGGCAATGCGCAATATGAAGTCTAAGGGAAATTAAATCAAGGAGTGATAGTGCACGGCTCCGACACGCAACCTAATTAATACGGCAATTTAGTCTTTATCTATGAGACTCGATAAAGTTTAACTAACTTTATAGGTTTTAAATGTTTTTGTTGTTGTTGTTGTTTATATGACATCATTTATCTTAAAATGATTTACAAAGATTTTGGTGGTTTTCGGCTTAGGAAGTTATGACATGGAAGGAAATCTCGAAGGAGGAATTGCGACTTTGATTTAACGATGACCAAATGATAATACACGGAAGAATATTAAGGGCGGACGAGACCTTGGTTTGATGATAACCAAATGGTTATATCCAAAGAGAAAAGTTCATATATCATGAGTCGCGTGCGGTTTAAATGAAGGAGATATGTATTTATATATATATACATACATACATACATACATATATATATATATATATATATATATATATATATGCTTTTCATTTAGTATATTAGACTAAACTTAATTTTATATACAATTTGTACTAGAAAAATACTATGCAAGTTTTCTAATATATACATTTCATTTGTAAAGTGTAAATAGATTTTCCGAAAATTTGGTATGTCTAGCATGTATAGTCGTGTTTAAATGTCAAAACTATATGTCTCATTTTATCAAGTCTCACCTCCGGTTTAATAGGCGAGAATGTATGTTTTATTAAGAAAAATTTCATTAAGTTAGATGTCCAATTGTTAATAATCGAAATCATGTGTTGACGGGTCTATATTCCATATAGTTAGGAGTGTTAACTCTTTTTAGTTAAGTTGTAAATAGTGGTAATGAATTTTATTTCAATCTTCTTATTTTAAAACCCTTATTTATGTCATAAGACTAATTCACTTCTCGCTTATCATTAGCATGGTATGCCCATGTGAACGTTTAGTTGATACGTGCTCAATTCATGTCATGCCGCAAATGGAATATATGTTGGGATGAGATGAGAGAAAAATCAAAGAGGCGGTAATTGAGACTCGAGATTACACGAACATTAGTGCCCAAGTGGCTGTTAAACCAAACGGATATCATAAGGTTGGGCTTCGGCCTAGTATACATACACACGCACTATATACTTGGGCCTGTTTAAAACCAACTGAACGCACACTAATTAAGCGGATGGGCTTCACAGCCCAAATTACCATCAGACATACCCTTTTTGGACTGGGCCAGCCTCAGTAATCCGTAAGGTTTATGCAAATGGTTTTGAACAAGACAATTCATACTATGAATTTGACAGAAATGTTAAGATGATATCGACACTCAGAGCCTCAATAATTCACAAGCTTTATATGTAAATGGTTTGACCACACCTAAACAAAGACAAATTTGATATTTTCAAAAGATGTACATGACAGATTCACAAAATAGTGAAAGATCAGAACCTAGACCAATGTATGTAAGTACTTGATTATTCACAAAGGTCTTGGATGTCCACTAATTTGATATGATAAAAGACCATTTGGGACCAAAGTCAGTAGTATCAACAAGCTTTAAAAGTTTGATACAACACTAGAGCAAAACACACTTGGCACAATCTCCATTGTCACTCGGGACTTTCGTGAGCCTTTCACGAGCGTTCACACCCTTCAGGGTGTTCCCTTATGACCCGAAGTAGACCAAACAACATCAAAGGCTTCGACTGGGCATGGTCAAGGAAACGAGCATGTATTTCTTGAGGACTAGTGGTAGGCAACTCAAATGAAACTTGTGACTACTACGACCACTTTCGTGGTCTAGGACTACACATGATTACCAACACCCTTCGGGGCGCCTTAACCTTGTGCTTCGAATGAGTATACAGACGCACCCTTGTGGGTAACTAACCAACATGACCCAATACGCGAGGAAGTTAGCAGATTTAAGCCGAATATGATTTGATAAATACGAGTATAAGCCGAAAATTAAGATCAAAACTTAAAATATTTCTGTTTTCTTTTTCTTGGTTCTCGACAGCATTTAACAACAACAATATTTGCTTAGAACATTTATGTTTCCCATTTCCTTGTTTTACAATTTATCAACGACAACAACAACATTCAGTAACCTCACATAAGTCAAAATTTATATAAATTCGGATATAGACAAATGTTACAAGTACAATAGTTTCAAAGGATAACAAGAAATGTGTTCTTACATGGAACCCATTAATGGGTCGAGTAGCCATAAACACGGAAACTCAAGAGCTCTATTCAGGGGAGACTAGGAACGAATTGGCAAAATTAAATATATGAAGAATCTTCCTTATGCTTCAAGGAACAAAACCCCTCTATCAATTTCAAGAAGCCCCTTGATTCGTGAAACCCTAGTTTTGAATTGTGATTGCTTGAGTGAGAGATGAGTAAGTTTTCTGCTTCTATTTAGAGATGAGGAAGAGGAATGGAGTCTTGTAGCTTCCTTGGCCTAGCATGTAGGCGAGTATCAATTCTTGCTCGAGTCTCTTTCACAGCCGTGCTAGTGTCTCCTCGTGGTAGTCTAGTTTTGTAGAGTTTTCATTTTTGGAGAGTGAGGATATGAGGAAGAAGAAAGGTGTTTAAAGGTTTTCCATTTTTGTTTTGGCGTTTCTGAGTTTTGTCGACCAGAGAGAGAGGGAGACAATAGGGAGGCGTGGGTAGAGAGTAGGATGGAATGAAATCAGATTATGTGGGGATACGGTTTATACTTATTTTGTTTTATTATACATCACAGTATAGATTGTACCCCGTGTTTTGTCGAATCCTTGAGTAAATGTATCTTTCCAGTATCCGAAAAATATAAAAATTATATTTTTGAAAACGATTTTGTAAACGTAATAATATGGCATTCTTATTACGTTGAAATTTGATTATGATTGTTTGCCGTTATTAATTTGGTGTCGGTCTGCGTGCGGTGCCGTGGCTTCCTAAATTCACGAGATAACCTCTCGTTTTCTTTCGTAAATTATTAGTGATTGATAAAAAGTGTATTTTTCTCTTATCTCAGTATTTATTTTTAGTCTTGTATACTACTGCACGACAGTATACGGAATAACTTTTCGGAACAATGGATTAAGCTTATGTATGCTTATATATTAACTTGGACAATAATAAATTTCACAGATACTTTTTGGGCAAGTATTGTATGTGCGGTTTCTTATTTCTAAGGAAACGAAATGACCTCTCGTTTTTACCTTTTAGATATTGACATTTTGTCAGAAAATAATTGATTTAAATTTTCTGACGCGATAAATATTATTAAAATAATCCGAAATTTTACGGGTTGTTATAGGGAGTCTCTAGAATCCAAATTGTTAGGATCCTATATTTATTGTGTTTGATTATTCGGGTGGTCTTGGATGATCAAAATACATGTTAGACATTTTAGAGAGAGAAAGTAGAGAGAGGGAGTTTTCTTGGTAGAGACTTGCTTTACTAAAAATGTAAGGTTAGATTGAAAAGCTCCACCCCTTCCATGGATGGAAGGGGTATTTATAGTTACAAACATAACGACCTCCTATCGGCCTGTGGATCAGGTATACAGTGGGTAAAGACCCGTCCTTCCTCCACAGCGTTACACTACGCTAAACTATGCTGCTAACTAACTAATAAACTACTAAACAACGTAAATAACAACAAATCTACGAGCTAACATATACTAGACTATAATTGCGGTGACCGACACTTTCTCATGGAATTTCCAATTCCTAACAATCTCCCCCTAAGGGAGGTCACCCCATGTTTTACATTTAGAATCCTAGCATTCTATTTAATCTTCAGTCTTGAGCTCGTAGACTTGAATTCTTCAACATCTGCATCTTTGTGCTTTTGTAGCGATTCTTCATAGTCCGCATAATTTGTACTTTAAAGTGGAGGTCTTTGAACTGATCCACATCTTTGATGATCTTCGAGCTTTCTTTGAGATCATCAGCCACAGTAAATCTCTGGATCACCCTTTCTTGTGTTGCCATCATGTGAAGTTGTGACTTTCGGACCGACATGCTCACACTTTCTGGATCATGACATCTTTCCATCAGAGTAGCGGAAGCTTTATTGGTTCATGATATTTGCAGCAGCGTAGCAGAAGCATAGTATAAAAATATCAGAACCAGGTTATGTAGATATGCACCAGTCATGATTTCTTCAATTAAGTGTGGATGCAGTGAGTATGTGGCTTTGGATTGACTTCTCAATTCTGATCAGCTACAACCGTCCAAATGTACCTGCAAACAACAGTTAGCAATAAAACACACGAAAGTGTCTTTGATCACTTTCGTTGAATTGAGGTACACGACCCACGGTTCCCCGTTGATCAGTACAAGTACTGCCTGTGATCAGGTATAATTCCGAAGAATCTCCTTGACAGGGTTTTCCAGCTGCTCTAGCCGTTCTCAAACCCGAACGTCTCAAAGAATACAAAACGGAGTGAGTGAACCAGCAAATTGAGATTCACTGATTGATGAAAAATGATTTGAAAAAACAATCGCGTATTGATTAGAAGAAAGAGTTTTGCAATACGACGAAGGTTTCATGAGAAAGATCAATTTTCAATCAAAAATACCTTTTGTATTTGAAAGAGAATACACATTCGATGTGCTAGAGAAAAGAAGAATTTTGCACATCGAACGGTTTTTCCAAAAGTATTTTTTTTTCAATCAGAGATACTTTTTGAATTTGAAAATGTGAGTACACATTCGACGTGCTAGAGAAAAGAAGGTTTGCACATCGAATGGTTTTTCCAAAAGTATTCGTCAATTCCAATCCTGGACCAAGGTTGATTCAAGAGTGAATCGCCCCATCGTTTCAATCCAGTTGTCACAAGCTTGATCTTACGAGAAGATCTCACATGTCACCCACCAAGAGCTTGTTTGATGTTGGCTCTAGAAGGATTTCCATCTTCATCGTGAATATTTAACATATCACTGGGATGTTCTGGCAATACCACAAGGATAATGCGTAGGACTCTTAATATATTCTTACTTTCCACATTGTGTGAAACAGCAAGTCTTCATTAATTTTGTTTCCTAATGAGATATTGTGGATGATCTCTTGGCTCTAGACTCAATTGTGCACATTTGTTTCCTATGCCGGAGACTAGGGAGAGGGTCTCCTTCTTCAATATCAACAATCTCTAAGAGAAATTTGATAGATTATGTAGGTTCCCCGTGAGAATGAAACAAGCCCTTTTAAGAGGAACTTGAGTAGCTTGGGAAGGTTAGTGCAGTGCGTCACTGGGTCCATAACGTCTTGTCTTCAATACCAGTGTTACCTTAGTAAACACCAGTAGCATATGTATTGAACCCGGTTTCTGCCCTAAGGTTGAATTATTGGAGGGCTATTTCTTTTCACCCTTTTCACATTCATTTCTTTTTCATTCTTCAACCCCTTCAGTGCTTACCGAGACTTAATAACTAGAACTTTGTTGGGTTTATTTCAGTTCTAGCTCTATCTTAGTCGGCACTCTTCCCATATTCTTATTTTTCTCCTTTTTTCAATATACCTAAGGACTCTACACTATCTAGTGGATTGTCCCTGGGTAGATCCCTCCAGTTCTGGCGGATCGTGGGAACAAATACTTAACCTCACCATCCTTATAACTCCATACATAAAGTAAAATGGTCGGTCTTTTGGTACAGTTCATTCTTCCTTGAAACCAATTGAAAAATCATTTGGAAAAACAATCAAGGTACTTGTGATACGAGATCAAAGCATTTTGTACCTTAATAGTTTTGATCATTTAGAAAACCTCCCCCTCAACATGTGCATATGATTTAGAAATTGTTTAGCGCATGGAGGCAAGAGGACTTTGAAATATTTTCTTTGATCACAATTTTCTTAGAAAAAAGCCATTTGATTTTCTTGGTAAATTCTCCCCCTCAATATGTGCATAGGATATTTGAAATCATTTTATCACATAGAGGAAAGAGTTCTTTTGAAGCACACCCACGATTACAAAAGCCATTAAGAAACCATTTGCTCCCCCTCAATATGTGCTTCGAGATTCGAAAGCGTTTAGCACATATGAGAGATCAGCCTGCACATTTGAATCAAAACGATCATCATTTATCAGATTTCATTATTAAATCACCAATTCTCCCCCGATCAAAAATATCAAACACTTTGAGATTTTGGATCCCAAGTGATTTAATAAGGTTTATAAAACATTGGAGAATATGTGGCCAGGTTTAAATACTCATCACGTTTTTGGATAAATCCTCCTCCTCAACATGTGCATCGTGTATTTGAAATCGTTTGGCACATGGAGGCAAGAGTGCCTTTAAAGGACTAAAACCAATTCCATTTAAACAGATAAGAGATTTAAATCACTATCTCTCCCCCGATCAAATATTTCAAACCAATTGAGATTTTGGATCCCGATTGATTTAAATCATTTTAAAAGATTTTGGGGAAAGACGTGGCAAAATTTAATTTTGAAATTGACAGATAAGGACCATTTTAAGACATTAAAGATTGTTAGTGTCAGGTATGATTGTTTTAAGAGATCTTTTAGTAAAATAAAACAATTTCACAATCAAACAAGAAGAGAAAGAATTTCATTTTGACAGATCTTCGAGTTTTAAAGAAAATCATACCATGACATAACATTAAATCTTTAGATCACCACATTTTATCGTACAAACCGAAACTTTTATGAAGAAATATCGTTTGAAAATATTTTATTTTAAATCACTCTCCCCCTCAATCGATGACCGTAGTCGATGATTGAGTGACTTAAGTTTTGATAAAATGAAGTCCGGTGATTTTCAAATTTTAGTTCAATTTATTTTCAAAGCAACATTTTTCCATTTTTCAAAACAATATTATTTGAAAATTGTTTAAAAAATGGTATCATCACAACTATCCTGCACAAAGATACGTTAGGTGGTTGAGAAGCTTCTGTTGTTGCTGTAGGGTTTGGAAGAAAAACCGTCTGCTGATGCAGTGAGACTTCTTACGTTGCATTTTAATGCCAACTGAGGTCAAATTAAGCTCCGTTTCTTCAATCACTTAGAAGAAAACCATCTGCTGATGCAGTGAGACCTCTTTACGTTGCATTTTTCCATGCCAACACTCCATAGAAGTCCAATTAAGCTCCGTTTCTTCATTTGTCAACCCAAGATATAGTTACCCTTTCCTTTCGGCATCCAATCATGTTATATTGTGGGATCCGGATCGGGAACATTCTTATATACCAATATACCTGCATACGTTAGTGAACACACATACAGATATATGGTGGTCGACATCACCCATAACAGCAATAGACTAATTAAAGTCAATTCAACATAACAATCAGATCATATAAGGCATGAGGTTTATGTGTTAATCAAACTCTAATCATCTAATCCTAACAATCATATCCTGGGCACCTAGTCCTTCAACATAGGTTAACATCATTTTTAATTAAGCATATAGGATAATTAAGAAAGCCCGTTAGATGATGTAAATTTAAAAACATTCTCCCCCTCAATCAATGACTCATTTTATGAAAAGATTAAAAGCGCGGAAGTCATTGATTGAGTTTGCAAATTTATGAAAACTCTGATACTGATTGAATTTCAAGCAACTCATTTACCACTAATTTTTTGAATACACCAAATATTTTTCTGAAGAATTTTAGACGGAAAAACATTTGTGTAGAAACAGCAGCCTTTTGACGACATGCTTTCCTTATTTTGTTTTTAGGATAAGTGCACGAATTTTGAAAAATGGTTTAGCGCAACACTTTCCTCTTGAAAAACGGGTTGCTATCTGAAATAATAGCAAGCCATAGTTTAAAGCGCGGGTTACAGTCTGAAATAACTATAAGCCATATTTTGTGACATGTATAGAAAGAAATATTTACACCTCCTGCTCGAACTTCATCTATGGTCCCGTGCCATTATTGAATGACATTTCTAAGACCGCAGATGTTATCGATACTAGAAGACATGTCATGTGAAAACATATTTTTGGTATTTTTGAAATTTTATGGATTTTTGTTGATTTCATATTTTTCTATTTTGTTTTGCTGGTTTTATATTTTTGTATTTGGTTTTTCTGAAAAATATATACAAAGATAGATTAGATGATATGGTTTAAGAAGATGATGATACGAGTACCGAGATAAGGATATCGAGCAGCCCCGTTGTATAAAATAGAAGTCATCAACTCTTAAACATTCACCACCAAAGCTTCCAGGCTCTTGCATTGAAGAAAGAAATTGAACCATCTGAAAGTGAGACTTTGGCAGCTTCCCCCCAAACCGAAAATCCTTTAGCTGAGCAGATTCAAAGCTTTCTTTCAAGCTTCTCTTAGCCAGGTGCACAAAGAAGCACACCATTATCATCGAACTTGCTGCTCCTTTTAAGAATAATCACCGTGATTCATCGTTCGAGGTTATATCATCCAATAGAAGAACAACAACGTTTCATCCCACGCTTAAATAACTCTTCTCAAATTCCTTTTCCACTGAAGTCTGAAACAGGCCATTCCAAAAGGTGTCACGAGACAACTTCCCCCACGTATTTGAATTGATGCAGTCAGTCTCTTAGACTAGAGCTCACGAACCCGAATACACATATACCCGAACACAGAGAAACTTATACCATCGAAGTAGCAGATTAAGTCCAATAGCAAAAGAATAACCCCGATGTATAGTTTTCTCTCCCCCTGAAGAAAGTGTATGAAGCTCAAGAACCCGAAGTACCCGAATGCCTAAAGAGAGAATAACCGATAACATTGAAGAAGCAGGCCGAATCACTGATTATCTCTGCGGATGACTATCTCTGCGGACGTCAATTCCGGTATAAGTGATTATATCTCTGAATCACTGATTAAACTCTCAAGTGAGACATCTGAGCGCCCCCAATGTACACAATTCTCTCTCCCCTGATGATTGCGATAACATCGAAATCATCACACACTTGTGTACCCCTTTTTATCTTCAGAAACTTTCTCTTACATCACTTCCCCCACGTCGTTGGAATACGAATACTAAACGCCATGAGATAAACATTGAGTTTCTCTGCGGTAATGACCTTCGTCTTCCCGGGATATCTTCAATCACTTAGAAGTATTAAGTTCATCAAGTTTACTCGCGTTTAGATGCTTGTCTCCTTCCCCCTTGCTGGTTTTGGCACTTCAGAATCAGCAACATCTTATCAGCCCAAATACTTGAAATCTGTTGAGAAGATCGCTTGAAGTCTTTGTGAGAATCAACATGCTGAAGAACAGAATGAGCAAGTCTAATTGGGGATTAACTTTGTCTTTTCACTCTTCCCCAATTAGTGCTCTCCCCAAAATCGACAATCTTTATGATGAATGCTTGAATTTAGAAGAAGTCTTTAGATCGTTAAATGCAACTCGTCTTTAGTCTTCTAACATGTAGCAGAAAATGTAGAACCGACTGTAGACTCGACCTTCTTCAAGATTGTCCGAATGGGGAATAGAGTGTTAACATCTTCAACTCACACCAAAAAGCATCCCAATTAACTTACATCTTGCAAATCCCCTTAACTAAAATCCCTCCCAATCAAACAAGAACAGAAAGATGTTCATCAAGGAAATCAGCAATCAGGCCGCAACGAACACACAAGATGGTAACACCAAACTACCAATCACATCAAACAAGAACAGAGAGATTGTTCGGAATCATCATGTTGATGTATACGTGAAGCATTAACCGGAAGCACTTTGTCGATAAACTCATCAATCCGAGTGAAGATGTCAACCAACGGCTCTTAGAAGAAACTCCATGTAAAGATGATCCGATAAGAAGAAGCTCGGTTCTTACATGAGTTTGGAGCCATATGACCATATATTCTCAGATATCGATCAACCATGCAGAATTATCATACTTCTTCTCCCCCTCAAGAATTGCATACGGAGTTGCCATTCTTGATTAAATAAGTGAAAATCATCCGAATGTTCTATTCACACTTCTCTCCCGCAAAATAAGCACATGATGTCGCCATCTTCATTATAATCGAGCAAGTGGAATGAGAAAACAATCAGTGGTAGCCCGGTTCACTTGATGACTGAAGCGTAAGGAAAAGTATGAAGCATGTGGATGAGAATGGTCATAATAAGAAGATTTCTCTTCTTCCGAAGATAATGCGCACTGAAGTGTACACATTTCTTTTCTTAAGAGTACGAGGCTTGAATTGTAGTATTCAAACGTCATAATATTGAAGTACGAGGCCTGAACTGATGTGAACAGACGTCATAATCTCTCTATTTTCAATCTCTTTTGGCAAGACATGTAATTACCCCATTATCATTCAGTAGGCTCTTTGTCGTGACAACTGATGGAGACAACCCAATATGATGAATTTGACCTTGAAGTAAACTAACCCGAACTCGTGACTTAAACTTGCACATATGTAACAAAGAGCGGTGCCGATTTCCATTAGCATCTCTAAGTACTCTCTATGTACTCTATACTCTTCAACCAACCAACCATCAAGTATAAGACGTACATCACCTCTTGAAAATCCACAATTGAATGTGACACTGAGCACAACAACGTAACTCCTTAAAGTGATAGTTATCTTGTGGTGGTAAGAGCCCAATTCCCCCAAGTGGTAAAAGAAAAGGTAAAAGTCACCCAACAATAACTAGATTTCCAAGTCTTCATTTTTGATAATAAGCTCGAACAAGGATCATGAAGAATCTTCATCCAAACATCCCCGATGCCTTCAGATACTAAGTACACTCGCCCGTGATAATTCACTTCAACCCCAAATAAATAATACTGAATTAACGTCGTTGTCACATCTTCTGGTTAACTACTCAAATCTAGCCTTCTTTGACATTTAAAAGAACTTTGATAATGGTTTCATCCCGACCATGGTTAAAAGCACATCACCCCGTAAAACCATGTAATAACCAAACTGCCATGACGAATATCCAAACACACATCCAATTCATGAAGTACACCCTTTTATCCCTTCTTCGAAGTAGAAATCGTAGCACCAGCATTATCCCGAAATACGCTTTCCTTTCTCCAGAATGATTCCATCAATACGGGATTTTACAACTCTGGTTTAAACCGAAAAATAGTTTCTTTCGCGGGATTTTACAAAACCAAGAATAAACCGTAAGATAGATCCGGAAATGCACTTTACAATTACCAGGATGTTTCCATTGTCACGGGATTTTACAAGTCTATAATTTAAACCGAGAAATATATTCTTTCGCGGGATTTTACAAAATCAAGACAAAACCGTAAACAATGTCAGATTGAATATGTTATGACAACTTTGGTTTCGGTGAATATCTGTTTTAGGGGAACATGCAGCGGTTCATCAACGGTTCATAATCCAACATCATCAACATTATCAACCATCCAATAAATACTTTGGTAAACACATCATTCACGCATTCGATAGCTATTGCAGTGACAACATGGTGAAGTAAACCCGATATGCCAAACTTGATCATGTAGTGAAATTCCCCAGATTTGTTACTTAAACTTGTACTAATCCTTGTGAAGAAGAAACGGTGTACCAATGTACAAAACCTCTTGACATTCTCAACTGAGTGAGACACCGAAGTGATAGTTACGTTGTGGGTTAAGCGAGAAAGAATCACAAACGTAATTAAATAGCCAAGTCTTTATCACACTCTATTAATGCCCAAACAAGTCATCTTCGCGGAAGGGTATAAAGAAAGAAGACGAAATAAGTAAATGAGCCCGAAAAACCTCACTTCAAATCCAAATAAGAAATACCGTACAACAACCCCATAGTCACTCTAGCTCGAATATCAATTCATTATAGCCATGACATATTATTTTCCGTGAAAATGTAAACCAAATTAATCTCATATCACAACGCATCTCATCGACACACGAAAAATTCATCAACAAATCTCATCATCAACTCTCATTAGCATAACAAGTCTCATTATCCAAATCCAAGTCATCACATGTAATACTCAACCCGGTCCAAAGACTATTATCAACATGCACTGAGTGATCCAAATAAACTCCCATCTTTAGATTCATGTAGTGATGTAAAACTAACACTCGCAACTCATTAGAATAACAGCACCAGATCCAATTAACATCTCGAATGCAAAGCATCTAACTCCAATTCATCATACATCCCAAATATTCGGTATATACTCAAGCATATACATATTCGGATCATATCATAATAGCTAATAATCACTTTTGTATAAGGCACAAATGCACAAATATACACGTTTTAACTCAAGCCCTCGTATATAACACACAAGTTAAATATCCTTTGGTCAAGGCCCATTATAGATTAATTTTCGGATGCATAATATGAATGTGGCCCAAATCAAATCGTGTGGCCCAAAAGCAATGTTATACCAGGTTTTCTTTCAAACAGATTCAATAAGCTACTCAACCCTAAATATTCGGACTATTTAACACCTCAAATACCCATTCAACCCTAATAACATTCACAAAAAAAATAAGTCCGCCTCCCAACTATCACAAACACAGATAATCAACACCCTAATATCTCTCACACTTTTCCTCCGCCCCCTTTCTGCTTCTTGCTTCAATCATCACGCCACAGGGATGGCTTAGGTGGTGCTTAGATTATCCACAAGGATGGTACGATATAGCCACAGGGATGGCTTCAACAGAGAATCGGTTTCAAGACGGGTAGGTTGATTCTTGATTTATTTAACGTGTTGGTAGTAGATAATTAAAACGAATCATAGTCATGACTTAACAATATTGTTAAGATCAAGTCTTTTCATTTGGATATAATCAAAGCTTAGATCAATGAAGAGTAATTTGTGTGAGTAACCTAGTATGGTTGGATATTCGATGATAAACACACAAGAGTTTGAGATCTTTTTCATTTTTAATGTATTATAGTTGAAGTTGTGATTTGTTCTTGGTCGGAGATGAGTAATAAGTCGAATCTGATGATATTCGAATTTTTTTTAATTCACGTCTGATGCTGAACAAGGACCAGTGATGGATGAAACTGAGGTCTTGAGGTTTGTTTCGGATATGTTGAGAGGTTTATGGTATTTTGGTATATATGTTGAGGTCGTGGTCTATTCTTTTTCTACCTTTCTGTCTAAATCGCTAGGTCAAAGTCTTTGAGTCAAGTCGCTAGCTCAATGGAGTCAAGTCGCTAAACATTTTCATTACAAATTGCTATTGACTCAAAAGTCAAAAATCAAGTCGCTACCTCTTTTACCTTAACAATTCGCTAGCTTTTTCAGTTTGACTCAAAAGTCAAACCTTCACCAAGTCGCTTCATTTTGGGGTCACAAGTCGCTAAGTAAGTCACACAACTCGCTACTTTGCATTTTTAACACAAGTCGCTACTTGTTAAAAAACAAGTCGCTACATCATTACTCAAGTCGCTACAAGGAGCATACCAACTCGCTAAGATGAACCCAGAAAAAGTGACAAGAAAAACGGCTTCTTTTGACCCACGAATATGACCATGGAAATGACCAGAATGACCAAACCCAGATAGATGTATATGAAAATGCTTCAATTTTGACCCATTTTGACCACTGATATAACCACCAATATAAACCAGAAGACCACATATCAAAAAGCAAGTGATGATCATATCAAAAAACTGTTTTATACCACATATCAAAACTGTTATAAAACAGTTATCAAAACTGTTATAAAACTGTTATACCACATATCAAGTCGCTAGATGAACATATAAAAAAAACTGTTATCAAAAAACAAGTGATGAACATGTTATAAAACTGTTTTGACCACGATAAAATGACTATATCAACAAGCTTAAAAACCATATAAACGAATTCATCAAAAACCGCATAAAAACCGTGTGTCAAACCACAAGAATCGCCATAAACAACACAATAACCATGGCTCTTGATACCAATTGTTAGGATCCTATATTTATTGTGTTTGATGATTTGGGTGGTCTTGGATGATCAAAATACATGTTAGACATTTTAGAGAGAGAAATTAGAGAGAGGGAGTTTTCTTGGTAGAGACTTGCTTTACTAAAAATGTAAGGTTAGATTGAAAAGCTCCACCCCTTCCATGGATGGAAGGGGTATTTATAGTTACAAACATAACGACCTCCTATCGGCCTGTGGATCAGGTATACAGTGGGTAAAGACCCGTCCTTCCTCCACGGCGTTACACTACGCTAAACTATGCTACTAACTAACTAATAAACTACTAAACAACGTAAATAACAACAAGTCTACGAGCTAACATATGCTAGACTATAATTGGGGTGACCGACACTTTCTCATGGAATTTCCAATTCCTAACACAAATACATGGCAAAAGATGCTTCTACAAAAAAGTTTCTTGTGAGTAATTTTATGAATTACAAGATGGTTGATACCAGGCCTGTCATGGAATAATATCATGAGATGTTAAGGATTCTGGGACAGTAGACCCAACATAATTTGATGATGGATGAAGCCATCTCGGTTTCAGTTATCATTGATAAACTACCTCCTTCCTGGAGAGTATTCAAACACGTTTTGAAACATAAAAAGGAAGAGTTAAATTTGGTTCAACTCGGTAGTCATCTACGAATTGAGGAAGGATTACGAAATCAGGAACTTGATAATAATCCTAAAGGAAAGAACCAAATTGGATCTTCTTCTGTTAACATGGTTGAAGGAGATGGAGTCAAAAATTCTAACAACAATTTTAACAACAACAAGAACAAGAGAAAGTTCAAAGGTGGTGATGATAAATTTGCCAACAAAATGGGTACTTTGACTTGTTAGAAATGTAACAAGCCTGGTCATATAAAGAAGGATTGTCGCTCTAAAATGGGCAACAATGGCGCTGGTCCAAGTGGGTCTAAGGATCCTGATAAGCAACAAGGTTATAATTCTGATTTTGTACAAAATCTTGATAATGTTTTACATTATGTTTCTGTAATTTCTGATGCATTTTATATTCAGTATGATGAAGTTGCTTGGTGGGTTGATTCGGGTGCGACATGTCATGTTTTCAATGATCTTCGTTGGTTTCAAGTATGTTATCCGATTGAAGATGGCTCATGTGTAAAGATGGGAAACGTTGTAACCGAACCAATCAAAGGAATAGGGCGTGTTTTATTAACTTTCACTTCTAGAAAAACTTTATGTTTAGATAATGTATTGTATGTACCCGGGATTCGAAAGAATCTTGTTTCTGAAATTGTGTTGAATAAGTTTGGCTACAAACAAGTGTTTGAAAGTGACAAGTATATCTTGTCAAGACATGGTTCATTTGTTGGATTTGGTTATGTTTGTAATGGAATGATTAGATTAAATTTGAATTATCCTTTGTTTAATGATTCTGCTTGTATGGTTACTTCTAGTCATAGCAATAGTTTAAGCAAATCTGAATTATGGCATGCTAGACTAGGACATGTTCATTACAAGAGAATGAAAGATATGTCTAGAATGAGTTTAATACCTGCTTTTGATATGAAACCAGAAAGTTGCAAGACTTGTATGTTAACAAAGATCACTAGACATCCATTTAAGAGTGTTAATCGGGAAAGCAAAGTATTAGATCTCATACATAGTGATTTATGTGATTTTCATGCCAATCCTTCACTAGGACATAACAAGTATGTCATTACCTTTATTGATGATGCATCTAGATATTGTTATGTCTATCTACTGCATGCTAAACATGAAGCTCTAGATAAATTTAAAATTTATAAACAATAAGTAGAACTTCAAAGGCAAGATTTGATAAAAGTATTTCGTACTGATAGAGGTGGTGAGTATTATGATCAAGTTTATTTTCAATCGACTGGAATAATACATCAAACCACAGCTCCTTACACGCCACAACAGAATGGTGTGGTGAAAGAAGAATAGGACTTTAAAGGAAATGGTGAATTCCATGTTATCCTATTCTAAGTGAAGGGTTTTGGGGTGAGGCTATGTTGATGACTGTTATATTCTGAATAGAACTCCAAACAAAAACATTAAACAAACACCTTATGAAATTTGGACCAAGAAGGTACCAAATTTGATTTACTTGAGGGTTTGGGGCTGTAGAGCAGTTGTAAGATTAACTGAACCCAAAATGAAAAATCTGGGTGAGAAAGGTATAGATTGTATCTTCATTGGGTATGCTGAGCATTCCAAGTGTTATAGGTTTTATGTTATATAACCTAATGATTATGTGTCGGTGAACTCTATAATAGAGTCAAGAGATGCAATATTTGATGAAGAATGGTTTACGTCTATACCTAGACCAAGAGGGATGATTCAGCCATCTTCGAGTAAGATAGCTGAAGATGATGTTGAAGGTACTGATGATATACCTAGGCCATCTGTTCCTAGGAAAAGCACTAGGACAAGAAAAGCTAAGTCTTTTGGTCCGACTTTCAACTTTATTTAGTTGAAGGAACAAGAGATACGACTTTATCTCAACGTGAATATTGCCTCATTATTGAGGAGGATCCAAGGACTTTGAGTGAAGCAATGGCTTCTAGGGATGTTGCTTTCTGGAAAGAAGCAATTCAAAGTGAGATTGATTCCATCATGCAGAATGATACTTGGGAAGTCACTGATTTGCCTCCTGGATGCAAAGCATTAGGAAGTAAATGGATCCTTAAAAGGAAGATGAAAGTGGATGGAAGCATAGACAAATATAAAGCCAGATTGGTTATCCAAGGCTTTAGACAAAAGGAGGGAATTGACTTCTTTGATACTTATGCTCATGTTGCTAGAATTTCCACTATTAGATTGTTGTTAGCTCTTGCAACTATACATGATCTAGTTATTCACCAAATGGATGTGAAAACTGCATTCTAAAATGGTGATTTGGATGAGGAAATTTACATGAAACAACCTGAAGGGTTTGTGATGCCTGGACATGAAAACAAGGTATGTAAATTGAAGAAATCATTGTATGGTCCGAAACAAGCACCAAAACAATGGCATCAAAAGTTTGATGATGTGGTCTTGTCTAATGGTTTTCTTTAAACCAAGCCGACAAGTGTGTGTATAGCAAATTTGATGCTTCTAGTATAGGAGTCATAATTTGCTTATATGTGGATGACATGTTGATCTTTGTGCTTGAACAAGATCAAGTTGATAAGACAAAGGAATTCTTGTCATCTAATTTTGATATGAAAGATCCGGAGGAGGCGGTGATTCTTGGTATTAGAATTAAAAGAGGAAACAAAGGTATCTCTATTTCTCAATCACACTATATTGAGAAGATCTTGACAAAGTTTAACTTTGCTAATTGTTCTCTGTTTGTACTCCGTAGATCCTCTGTGAAGTTCCGACCTAATAAAGGAAATCCATTGTCAATTGGAATACTCTAGAGCTATTGGATGTCTTATGTATGCCATGATTAGCACTAGACGGATATAGCTTTTGCTGTAGGAAACCTTAGTAGGTACACTAGCAATCCTAGTGCTCTACATTGGCAAGCTCAGGTGAAGTATTTCGTATTTGAAAGGAACCATGTATTATGGTTTGACTTATAGTGGTTATCCTTCGGTTTTAGAAGGTTATTCCGATGCCAGTTGGATTAATAACATGGAGGATCACTCTTCTACAAGTGGTTGGGTATTCCTTCTTGGAGGAGGTGCTATTTCTTGGGCTTCAAAGAAGCAGACTTGTATTACAAACTCAACTATGGAGTTTGAATTTGTTGTTTTAGCTGCAGTTGGTAATGGTGAGTGGTGAGGAATTTGGTTTACGAAATTCATTTGTGGCCTAAACCGATATCTACCATTTCTATCAGATGTGATAGTGCTACCTTGGCTAGGGCTTACAGTCAAGTGTACAATGGCAAGTCTAGACACTTAGGTGTTAGACATAGCATGATTCGTGAGCTTATCATGAATGGTGTGATATCTGTGGAGTTTGTAAGAACTCAACTGAATCTAGCCGACCATTTAACCAAAGGGTTAGCAGAGATCGTGCAAGGGCGGCTATTGGGATGGGTTTAAAGTCCACCTAATTAAATCCGTGTATCAAGATACCCAATTCCCATCTAACGTAATGTTAAATGCTGAATTCAATGAGGAAAGCTTGATATCTTTGGATTGGAACACATAATTACATCATCCCGGTATGTGTTCGGAACGCAAGATAAAGGAGGTTGAAATTATATTTCTTAATGGTTTTTGACAAATTGCATGTGCAGGTGCAATAGTAAAGAACCACCTATATAAGCATGAAGTTTAGGCTGCTTGAAGCTTGGGACTTGGCTTTGATATGCTTATTGAAGGATAGGACGCAAGCTAGTAAAACATAGTGTCAAGTAGAACATGTGAATGTCTAAACTGTTGTGTATATTATCTTCATGTATTCACTATGAACAGAAGGAGTTCAATCCTTAGTGACACTCTTATATTCGAATATTTGGAATGCTAATGTACTAATGTGAAATTCAATCGTCTCGACATTTCATTTATGCATCAGTTTGTTGTTTGTTATGAGTTTGTTTTAAGTTAATCAAGATTACACTTAAATGGGGGAGGATTGTTGGTGATTTTGCATCACCGATATTATTTAAGTGTAATGGATTGACTTAGTTGACCAATGGGTAATTGTGATAAATGTTCAACAAGTCAGGGTTGTCGGAACACACTTGTATGATGTTATTATGATTATTATTGAGGGAGAAGCCCGGGATGAGGTCCGAGGCGCCGCAGTACTGCAGGTCCAAGGGCTACCTGAGAATCAAGGCGCAGCGCCCAGCGTGAAATCGAACTTGGAAAAAATTTATTTGGTATAAAGTGCTATGTTGAAAACGCACTAGAAAATAAAATTCCGGCATTTTAACCCTTAAATTTAACTGATTGGCGGTTGATATAACTGCTATGGCAGTTACAACCGTTTGGTGGTTTTATTAGTCATATATTCATCTTCTGGTTCAGCTTCGTAACTCACAAAACAGATTCACGATTCTAAATATGAGTTTTATCCGATTTAAGATTTTGGTAGAACCACCGAAATACTTCAATCTGAAAGTGTTTACACGACTCTCAGATTACTGTGATCCAAATTTCTTAACATTTTTGTGTTAGAAAAAGACTAAAACCATATATAAAAAGGTATAAAATGTACATAGGGTCAAAAGATTTGAGGGGGTCATAGGCCCCCCTCGGTATCTTATAACGCTCAGTTCTCGAGTTTTGAGTGAAGGGAAATAGAAAAGAATAGGAACGGGAAAATGAAAGAACACTCAGTTCTCGAGTTATAATTTGATAGGAAATGAAAGGAAATGGATAAAAGTTTGTGTTTTTTAGTCTTTTTAAAGAAAGGAAAGAGAAACGGAAAGGAAAAGGGGAATAACTTTTGTTTATAAAATCTTCCGGCAAAAAATGAGAGTAAAAGGAAAGGAAAGGGAAAGTTATGTTGTGTAAAGACTAATATACCATTTTAATTGTAATTTAAACAAGTTATTTTCCTTTTTCTACCATTCAACAACATGATTACTTTCCTTTTTCTTTCCTCTTTCATTTATCTCAAAAACATACCAACTAACAGTTTCTTTCCTTTTCCCTTTCCTATTCTTTCATTTCCTTCACTCAAAACTTCGAGAATTGGCGTAAGTGTTAGTTGTTATTTTCTTGAGATAGAAGAAAAAGTAATAATCAATCATGTTTTGAGGGAGAAAAAGCGAAAATAACTTGGTCAAATTACATACATGCTTTAGTTGTTAATGTAAAATCTTTTAAAATGATATATTAGTCTTTCACAACTACATCTGGTTCCCTTTCTCAAAAAAGTGTGAAGAAGATTTAATTAACAAAACTTTCTCCTTATTTTCTTTCTACTTCTCTTTCATCCCTTAAAAAAAGCTCAAGAACACAAAAAACTTTCCATTTCCTTTCCTCTTCCATTTCAACTCGAGAAGAGCGTAAGTTCCGTCCATGACTGAATGTTACCTATTCGTTGTGACCACTGCTCTCTTCAGCCAGAATGTATATTTCATTCATAACTCATACTCTTACAGGAGAGTCCTACACATACATGTTTTCCCATTTCGAATGACAAGTGTGGATTTTACAGAAGATTAATTATGGTTTTTAGACGAGGGGTGATAGTAAAGTGACTAAGCCGTGCATGGAGCTATGGGAACTCAGAAAACACGTCGAAATTACATTCATCACCTACAAGTTCTTGTTCGGAGTTAGTTAAACATTTTATAATTCATTTGTTAGAACATGTTTAGAATTATCGCCTCTGTCTTGCATCAAACCACAAAGAGTGTGTTGAAAATAGAACGATTTGCAATATTCAAAGTGCATGTAATTAGAAGGCTTTGCAACCTTTTACATGGCTTTGTGAAGTAACATTGTACGACTAAGGTTGTAAATTTAATGGTAAGTTACGGTTGGGTTGTGAATTGTGATCAAACAGTAGTCATACCAAGTAAATCAAGTACCTACAAAATTTATTATACAACTACAAAACCAGATTTTAGAATAAAAACATTATTGCTCTTTCACAAAGAAGACATTTACCAACTTGTGTAATAAATTCTCATAAATATATTAATCTATCATAATTTAACAACATATGCATGACATATATGGCTATACTGTCATTATATATGCATTTCTAGAATAACCATTACAAATCTTCAGTATATTCATGGCTTTAGGTGTTTTATTCACTTAATCATAAATATATGACTAGGTAGTTACATAATGTAACGCCTTTCTGATTATCAAAATATAAGTGGCACAAGCAACGTACGTATATCCATTTAATATACGTATGTACGAGCCTACATTCCTGTTATAACTTATATCATTGGTTGTGGGGGCAAAATATGGATATGAATGTTATTGCTGTTTGGACATCTTGTTGGTCCCAAACACATCACCTCTGTATGTCTTGTCTTTTAATCGGAACTACCTAAGTAATATGTTTGTACTAGGAAATTTCAGTATGATAATATATAAATTTATAAGCTTATCGAATATTATGTTTTTCGCAAAACTTGGCTACATTAACTAAGTAAATGAATACTTACACTAGGGAAAAAAACAAACAAATCATAGAACAATGCAACAAAAAGAAATGCCTATTGTTCAAATCATTATTTGTGATAATCTTCATCTAAAACCATACTTTTATTCCTCATATTTTTATTTCAAATTTATGTTACATATAAAACATGAACCATGTTAAATTATTAAAATTTTAATACAATGAGATTACTAAACTACCCTTATATTGAAATTAAACATAAAAATATCTATTGATAGATAGTATTAAGTTAACACATGGTAACAACCAATTTATTGAATGATTTCCCTTCTTACTCCAAATTTACTCCTAATTTTATTAAAATTTGTTTCACAATAACTTAAAACCGGTTTTTTAAATACCCCAGTTGAGTCGATGAGTCAAGTTCGTTAATACAAATAGCGCATACAAACGTTATTTCTATTTAATGATTTCTCTACGTTTTGTTAATGACAAATATAAAAATGTATTAAATAAAAGATCAAGTAAACAAGTTTTAGACATAAGTTATCCTTTGCCAATAATCACTTAAAAATATATATGAATCCTTAAAACTTGCATAATGATTAAAGAAAGTTTTATCATATACAATGCATAAAACGCTTGCATCATTTCTTAAACGAACACTTTCTTACGCTACTTTACACATATAATCGCCTATACATTTTTCTAAAATGAACTTTGAATATTATCGTTAGATTATGATAATAGGTTTAAACCGTCTGCGTGTATAACCAATTCTGAAGTGGCGAGAAACTAAGCCGAATGAGTGTCACAGAAGTTTGGGCGTGGTACAAAAATAGTTACGTGCCTGGGCGGCTAGGCGAGAGACATGGCAGTGGCTTGGCGATTAAAGTATTTCTCTTCACAAATTCCAATTATTCCATGCAAAGTATAGTCTTCACACATAACCATATGAATCTACTGTTTCCTGACCCCCACTTTCTTCACATCTAATGCCTATAGTATAGTCTTTCGTTTGAAAAAAAACTCTTAAAGAAAAGAGTGGGTCACCTATTATTTAATGAAAAGGATGTAGTGGTTTTAAAAAAAAAGGTAAAAATAAAGGATGTCAGTTAAACAGGTTGATGTGACTTTTTTAGTCCGGTTTTGTAAATTCCATTTTTTTGGTTCAATCTTGTAATCAGGATGCTTTATTGGGTTGGATAGGTAATAAGCTTTATTATAAAATATCACATTGTGTTATCAACTTTAACAAAGTTTTAGTTACTTTCATTTATACAAAATGTTTTATTAATTCTATTTTGACTAAATAGCTAGAATCTTCTCCTTTGAAGATTAATTCAAATACGATCTTCAATTGAAAAATGAATTAGACATTTTGTAATAATCAACCAAAGACGAAAGCATCAAAATTGGTTTGTTCATAAAACTATCATTAACATGTTAAGGCATGGATTGTTAAACACTTTAGGCAAACAACAAACACCCTTAAATGGTTGTGATCACAAACCAGCCACTAGAAATCCGATTGATGAAAAGAATCGTGGTGCTAGAGGTATCTTGTGATTGATGAGATTGATTTTATGGTGAGTGGTTTATGTATTTATATTAGTGTGATTTTATAGTGTGTGGTTTATGTATTTTATATTGGTGGAGATATTGAGAAAAAGATGATGATGATGATGATGGGAAGTGGAGATGGTGAGAATGAAATGAATAAAAGCGTGTTTGTGAGTGATTTCATTAAGAGATATGTTTGGATTTGAGTAGATAACGAAGATAATGAAGAAGAAAATGGCAATGTTAGTTCGTGGAAATGTATTGTATTTAAATTTTATTAACTAAAGAATGATTATTGCCGAGCATTTCAGACAAGAATGTTTAGTGTGAAAACTGACAAATTACAAAGATGCATTTTGCAGTTTAGTCTACTTTATTTAGAAAATGGATTATACAAGATCTAGTCATTATCTAGGACTATGTAGTCCTTGTATATAGCGGCGGATAATTGTAGTTGTGATATTTTAATTAAGTGTTATGTGTAAGGTTTATATATAAAAATATGATAAATGATACAAAAGTTTTTGACCTAACGGTATGTGAGTGAATCATCAACCTCTAGGTTATGAATTCAAGTCTGATTGAAGACACATGCGATATGATATTTGTGAAATAGGTGAGTTAGGGTAGCTATAAATTTGATTAATGAAATTTCAAAAAAGCTATAAATTTGCACACGCTGATAATACTAGGTTCGACCAGGAATCATTAATCATATGTTTGGTTGTTAGGGGTGTGAAAATTTATTGAGGCACTAACAACTTCTCATTCACCATAATACCAAATAGCAATAAACCTAATGAAATAAATGAATATTACATTATAAAGGTTGTGATTGTAAATTACTCTTCAGACATTGATGTATCAAACAACAGAATAGGTGGTCATTTGGTATCAAACCTTAGAATAGGTGGTCATTTAAGAGGTGTTTGGTTAGGGATATTACATGACACAAAATGGGAATGACAACAATAATGTAACTCTCATGATATGATGAATTTATTACAAACAACTTGTGAAAAATATTTACATTATAACTTGGGGCGTGAAACTCATTGCTTTACAAATGTGTTTCATGATTTCGGTATTTTTGATAAGGGTTAATGGCATGTAATAGTAACTTACTTTTTCATTTGTTCACATATCAGATACGAACTTAAAAAAATACTACAATACTCATCCAACTTTCAAATTTTGTTTCATTATCATACTTTTAGAGTTATTTCTCTGCACCGTTAGTCCTTTTGACTAACGACCGTTTGTAATTAACTCAAAAATATGTTTTCTTTTTCACATTAAATATTTTAATCTGTTTTTATACGTTTTCGTTCGTTTTTATACGTTTTCGCCCGCTTTTATACGTTTTCGTCCGTCTCTTTCACATTATATGTTTTCGTCCGTCTTTTTACGAAAAGCGTATAAAAGCGGACGTAAACATATAAAAACAGACAAAAATGTATAAAAGCGGACTAAACATTAATGTGAAAACATATTTTTGAGTTAATTATAAATGAAGTCAAAAGAATAGTGCAAAGAAGTGACTCTAAAAGTATGACAATGAAACAAAATTTTAAAGTTAGATGGATATTGTGGTATTTTTTTGAGTTCATATCTGATATGTGACCGAATGAAAAAATACGTCGTTATTATATCCCTTTTGATAACTATAAAACTATTCACATGTACCTACATATACAGATAAACACATACATACATGCATGTACATATACATGTATACAAATACGATACCTCTTGACACACGTATACGCATATATAAACATAAAAACTGAGAAGGATTCATGTTCATGTAGCTCAGTGAAGTCGAGCCTTTTTTGGGCTTATGTACGGTGACCGCGGTCTAATCGATATTTCCGGTAGTTTACACACTTTTCTTTAGCTATCAAGATGTTTATTCAACGAAGTTTGAACTTTGATTTTTCTTCTTAGAGTTGTAGAATATCTTACTACTACACACTGTAGATTGAGGGATCTGAGTTTATGTACGGTCATATATTATAGAAGAGAAATGATATATGGACCTAAACTTAGGCCTAAATTTAGACCTAAAACCACTTGGCATCATCCTAATGGGTTGTAAAATAAGTGGGTCCTTGCCTGCAGCCATCAGGATAGTGATACTTGATTTTAGGTCTAAGTTTAGGTACATGTATCATTTCCCATTATAGAATATATCAACCGTACAAATTTTCATTTGTGTTACATTTTTTAATGGGACAAGTTATACATACTCTTAAAAAAGCAAATGGCACTGATGACGTATAGTCTATATTCGGGTCACGAACCCGACCAAAGCTCAATACTAATAAGCCCGGCACGAACTGGGCTACGCTGATAAGTGTTTAGGCCTACGAAGGCCCAAACCCAATGTTATTTACGTAACATGATATCGGATATATCCTAATTATGGAGATAATCATTCCTCAACCGACTTAGGCGGGATACGCCGAAGGTTGAGGAACACGGAACCAACAAGGATTCCGTGTGTATATAAAGGGAATCCCATCCCTCGTTAAAGGTACGATCTACAAACCCTAAATCGATTACTTACTCTCACGCCGGAGGATAATCGTGGGAGACAATCCCACGATAAGCCTAACGGTGTTTTATGTCTCTCTTATGCGCAGGTCTCAAGCAACAATCATCAATTGGTGCGAGAAGGTCCAAACAAGGAACGCCAACTTTTGTATCAAAAGTGGCCATCCGTGTGACCATTCACTAAGAACTAAGAACTAGAATGATGAAGCATGGGAATCGTGATGCATAGCGGGACACTTACCGAAAACGCACACGGATGACTTCTAAGCAAACTTCTGGGACAACGGTGTTGCTTAAAACCGAGGATCGAGCCAAGATTTGGTCTCTCCTTCATGGAACCGCGCTCGGGACAACCAGCCCTTTGTAACCAGCTAGCGCAGGAGACCCACTGCAGCTCCTTTGCCACTCCATTCCAAGCGGTGGTGGAGACAAACTTCACAAAAGCACGATGCGCTGATAAAAATAAGAGTATAGTGGTGGAAGCTGATACTCCTACTCTAGAAGGGGTTGTGTCGAACTAGCGCCAGCGAGTTCGTATCGCAAAACTACTGAAACCTTGGCGCTCATGCAAAAGGAAGCAAAGAAAGGTCGGTCGGAGTTTACATGCCGACTTGATTTTGCGCGGAGTTAGAGACATCCCCATCGCCCGTCGAGAAGGAGCGGGAGGTAGTCACCGCCCCGGTGTTTACAGGTGGGAGGAAAGTTGATTGATGAGACATCCAACTCACTACATCTGGAAGGAGTGAGGAGGATGAGCGATGTACCAATGCGCCCAGGACTTGGTAACCGGAGAATTCATGAGCGGACTTGGCGGCGATACTCCCCAGTGAAAGCCCTTCAAGTCCGATTCGGGGACGGTCGGTATGGCCAGCCCGGCGAAAGGAAAATTCATCCTCGATAATTCCTCGGACAGCGAGGATAGCGATCTGAGGACATTGGAAGTCGAGAAGCGGATATAATGACCAAGAGGAGGAAGATATATCTCTCCGTGGCCCGTCAGGTGGATGCGTTTACCGACGCATCGGTGATTTCTCGAAGAACAAAAGGAGGCATGCCTAGCGTGAAAACCTATGATGGAACAGGTGATCCTGATGATCACCTAAAAAATTTTGAATCAGCCGCTACAATTGAAAACCCGCGGCTGTATGGTGCCACATGTTCAACTCCACACTAGTAGGAAATGCGCGGAGCGGTTCAATAAGCCTCAACGCAGAAGCATTAACGGTTTTGAAGAATTGAGAAAGGCGTTCCGCCTAAACTTTACTCAATGGAAAAAGTGTGCAAAAAACCCAATTGAACTCGCCAGGGTCAAAGCGGCGGGGAATCCACAAGCACTTTTATGGAGCGCTTCAAAGATGAATGCATGCAAGTTAAAGCGTGTCTCGAGGTGCTCAAAATCTCAGGGTTCATGAATGGGATCAGCAACCCAGAACTTATCAAGAGATTGAATGACAAGATTCCCCAATCCTTTGATGAGCTCATGAAGCGCACACGGTCCCGTCCAAGGAGAGGCCGCACGGTGGATGCAAGAGAAACTACTCGAACTACGGTCACAGGAACAACACAGGAGACAATCCAGCGGAGTAGTAACCGTAATAGGAATTATCACAACGAGGGGGTGGGCGACAATGACAAGTATATCCGTGACAAAGACTCCAAAGGAGATACTTGCAACGAAGGAGCAAACTTCCCAAGACCTCCACCAATCGCGCAGGAGGATCGGCGTAGGAAGTGGATGCTGCGACTATCACGGACGAAGGGCCACACTACTACGAATGTGTCCATTCACATGACTCATCGACAAACTAGTCAAGGAAGGTAGACGGACCATTTGGTCAAAACATCAAAGAAGGGAAAGATAGACAAAAGGCGGGAATAAGAAGGAGGGCCCAAAGATAAGGCGATACTATTTACATGATACAATCATGGCAAAAGTAACTAGGCGAAGGTTAGCGAAGTTTTCCCATGGAAGTGCAATTACTTTCCCTACATTAACTACGAACAACGCATGGTAGGCCGCTCATCATCAAAATTAATGCGGGGGTCACGACATCCACTTGCATGTATGTTGATGGTGGAGCATCTAGAACATAATGTACGAACCTTGCTTCAAAAACTGCGCGGGAGATACGCTAGCGGTCGGTGAGCCCGATCCGCAGCAATGGCTGGCTTCACAGAGAAAAGATATGGCCAATGGGGCAATTACGACTACTGGTTAGAGTAGGTAATAACGACCACTCCACAACAACATGGCTGGATTTTATGGCAATCAAATCCCTCTCGCCATACAATGGCATTATCGGAAGCCGGGAATCAACCATACGCAGCGGTCCACGTCTGACACGGGATGCTCAAATTTCCATTAGAAGGAGGTGTCGTTACCCTCTACAATGCTGGCATACCACCTAAAGAATAGCGTGGTTACATGCAAACTGCACCCATTACAAACATGCGCAACCAAACTCCAAATCTAAAGGTAGCAATCCATCCCGATTATCGAACGGAAATTTCAATCGGGCGCTATCGGACAACGGCAAAGCATTGTTTGCGCACTCTTGCAAAAGAATTTGGACATTTTTGCATGGGAGCCAAAGCACATGACCGAGTACCACGTTCATCACGGAACATAAGCCGAATCCGACAAGGATACTCTATCACAAGAAGCGCGCCATGCTCCGGGCGCAAGCAATCTGGCGGTACACAAGCTAGTAGAGGGGAATCATGCGGGAAGTCTACTACCATGGCGGCTTTCTAACCCGCTTATGGTAAAAAGAGTGATGGTAGGCTGCCGGATGTGCGTGGACTTTCTTGATCTTAACAAAGCATGTCCACAAGGCTGCTACCACCTGAGAGATAGGCGGAAGGTGGAATCTTTATGTGGATATCCACTAAAGTGCTTTCTCGATGCATACAAAGGATACCATCAGATCCGGATGGCTAAGGAGGGCGAGGAAAAACGGCCTTTCACACAAGCCAAAGGCGTCTCTTGTTATACCCTTTGGCTTGAAGAATGCGGCGCCACCTATCAACGGTTTAGCGGATCATCGTTAAAAACAGGTTGGCCAGACCTAGAGGTTTACATCGATGACACGGTCATAAAAGCCATCTTGAAGAGGAGTTGGTACGCGACATTGAGGAAACCCGGGACACTTAAAGAGATCAACATGAAGCTAAATCTAAAAATGCACTTTCGGTTACTCTGAAGGCATGTTCTGGGATACTTGTTAGAAACGATGGTATAAAGCCGTGTCGAGAAAAGACTAAGGCGTCATCGACCTTCCTTCACGCCGGTGAAGGAAGTTCAATCTCAATGGAAAGCTGGCGGTCTAAATTGATTCCTATCCAAGTCAGCAGACAAATCACTACCTCTTTTCAAAACACTCAAGAAGTGTATAATAAAGGGAGATTTTCGTTGGACTCGGAGGCGAAAAAGCCTTTGCACGGCTAAACAACGGTGGCAGCGCTCCCTACACTTGTAGCACCCAGGCCGGGGAAGAGTTGATTATGTACTTATGCAACTCATGGAGCAGTCGGCCGGTGTTACTAGCGGATAGGAACTCGATACAAACACCGTGTACTTTATGCATAGCGCTCAAGAAAGCAGATGAACTATAGCGTAATGGAAAAGTTGGTCCTCGCATTAGTATTCGCCGCCAAACGGTTGCGCAGGTACTTCAGAGCGACCCAATAGCGGTGATCCGCGGACCAACCGATCAAGCAAATCATCTCTAAACCCGACGCATCGGGGATTGCGAGAAGTGGAGTGTATTGCTAGGTGAGCACAATATCTCCTATAGACCCGCGTCTTTACGGTAAAGGCGGTACTCGCAGATTTCATCATCGAAAAACGGAACCCGATGATCCACGACACTAAGTAAGAAGAACTACAAGATCCATGGATCTTGTTTACGGATGGATCCTCATGCGTGGATGGGTCAGGTCGCGAGGCCTCATCCTCACAAACCCGGAAGGAATGGAATTACACTTACGTTCTACGTTTAATTCCACGGCAACAAATAATGAGGCGAATATGAAGCCCAATAGTCCGGACTACGCGTGCAGCTCGAATGAGTGCGTAACTTGGAAGCGATGTAGATTCGGGCTAGTAGCCAACCCGTGTTGGGTGTGAGTACGTGGCAAGGAGGAAAACATGATTCAATACCTAGAAAAACCAAGGCACTAATCAAAGGATTTGGCGGGTTTACCATCAAACGAGTTCCTCGAGGGGAAAGCGGATGTCTTGAGAGCAAAATCGCATCCACAAGTTTTGCACACCTATCCAAACAGGTGTTGGTGGAAACATTGAAAATCAAGTCCATCTCGAAATGGAAGTATCCGCGATAATAGGGAAGACGGACCTACGTGGATGACACCAATAGCGAATTCATTGCAAGAGTATTACCCAAGCGGAAGGAAGCGAAGGATCGGCGCACACATCACAAAGGTTTGAACTTCGGGACAACATACTATATCGGCGCTCTTTTAACCATGGCTCGGCTGTTGGTCCTCTACAAGCAAACTATATGCTGCGAAATCCACGAGGGTTCATGCAGGCATGCATTCGGGACCACGGTCGTGGTGGTGCGCGCTTTACGGTCGAGATATTATTGGCCCACCATGCACGCGATCGCGCGGGACTTAATCGAAGTCAGGCGGCGCCAAGTTCCGCAGACCGTGCCCGCCAACCACAGCGAGGCTAACACCATTACGGCACCATGGCCATTTTACAAGTGGGGTATAGACATCGCGGTCCTTTTCCTTTGCGGCGGGAGGATTAAAGTTCCTCATAGCATGCATAGACTACTTCACCAAGTGGATCGAGGCAAAGGCGGTGGTGACAATCACCGACAACCAGGTGGCCTTTGTGCGGGAAAATATTGTATCGCGGCCGGTCACGGGAAATCATCTCGGACGACGGAAACAATTCGCGACAACCCTTTCAGGGCTGTGCGAAGCTAAAATCACACAACACTTCACGTCGGTTAAACACCCACAAACCAGCGGCTTAGTTGAACGTCGCGAATCGAGCCTGGGAGGAATTAAGGCAGCTTGGATAAGCACAAAGGAAGATGGGTGGAAGAACTATCACATGTTACGTGGCACCGCGCTTCAATCAAAACCGCCACGGGGACACCCCATTCTCTCTAGTCTATGGGGCTGAAGCGTCATACCGGCCCGAAATCGAAATGCCAACTATTCGCTTCGAAATCAATGTGGCAACCAATGACGACGGCGGACGTATCGACTTAGACCTACTAGAAGAAAGGCGAGCAGCGCCGCTACTCTGAGGAAGCAAAATCAAAGTCAAGGATGAAAGGATAATATGGTGCTAAAGTCGTTTCATTCGGACCGGGTGACCGTTTACGGCGCCAATGATGCAAGCCCGAGAAGACCGAGGTAAGCTTGGACCAAAGTGGGAGGGACCCTATGAGGTTCTGAAGCATTAGGAACGGTACAAGCTACTGAGGCTTGGATGGTTGTGAGCCGCAGCATGGAACATCTGCAACCTTAAGAGGTGCTACCTATAGAATGGCTAGGGCCCAGCCATGAGCGCTCTTGCACTTTATTGAAGTGCCCAATACATTTATGTATTTATTTTTGTTTTCCTTAGTATCTTGTCTTACTTATTTCTCATAAAACTTGCAAGTATCAATAAAAGCGTCGCGGTTTCTAGCTAACTCAGCGACACATTTCAATTTGTTATTTCCATATCTTGTATGTTTTAACAATTTTTATTTCTGCCTACATGGCGTGCATGTACTTAAAGAACCCACATGGTAAAGGATGAGTCAACGTACTAAAGGACTCGTTGAGTAAAGAGGGTTGCAAACCAATCAACAACGGATCCGTATATCCTTGTTAAACACCTTGTTCTCAAGGCGTTGGAATAAGTTTGTGCGCATCTCACGATGGGTGCGCAACAATGCATATGGTGCACGTTTAACAACTTAGGAACCAAGACACTTGATTCCTTGATATGATATTTTGATGCAGTATATCACAACATACACGATTATGATAAAAAAAAAGTACTTAGAAATTATCTCTTATGAATACTATGATCTTCATACATGACTATAATTTCTTATATTATTAAGCTTGTGTACAACTTTGACCTGTAGATTATGTCTTATACTAAAGACAAGCAGATAAGTACAAGTTGCAATAATATCAACATACATTTCACAAAAGGAGATTTCTATTAATAACTAAGTTATTACAGAGGATGTTCATAAACAAAAGATCCTATCTATATACTCTTAGACCGCTCCAGTGATGAAGTTCCCAGCGACTGCAGCATCTCCTCTCGCTTAGCCTCTTCAATAAGTCCGAGTCTTGGCGAGATCACGATTAACACACTCCTGGCACCCCGTCGGACCTTGGAAGATGAGCTGCACCAACCCGCACAAAGCGCTTTACCTTTAATACCTATTTTTTAGCAAGTCACGGTGGCATACGCTTCCAACACTTCCTTCAATGACATTTCTTTCTAAAGCAAAAGGATTTAGAATGTCCTAGGCGGAGCAAAACAGGGCACTTGGCTGCGACATCGGGCTTGAAAAATAGTCCGTTGCGCTTCGCATTATCAATCGATGGCGCTAGGTCAACCCTTCCATAATAACAGTTATGGGATAATCTTGGTCGCTCCATTTCACAATCATTGGAAGCTCCAAGACTTCATCTTCTCCATGGCGAGACACTAGCTCATCATAAGCTGCGCATTATAGCGGGTACCTTTTCGGTACCTTCAGCGGTCTGCCTCATGAAGCTTCTCTGACTACGCTTTACGGCGCTATAAGGCACATTGGACCATCCCACCAAATCGTCCACTACCTCTTTGGATTCAGCGTGGTAAGGCGGCAAAGCATGACCATGGTGATAAGCCACTGGGCTCAAGCAATATGAGGCATGAGATGAGGATATAATTCCTCATCATACTCCAAGTTAAGCTTACGCAGCTTCATCTCTTGTGTTTCAGAGCATTGCCTGCGGTGGTACCAAAATCTTCCAAGCTAGCGTGGTCAGCGTATCCTTGCTCTTCTCGGATATTTTGAGTGACGAGACGAAGCCTTGTACCACGATGACTCTGCTGGCTCTTGGTTTATTTGCCCCATTAGAGCCATTTTTCCTCGGCACGCTTATGGCGTACACACTTAGACTCTGCACCAGCCTTGGCACTAGCCAAGCTGGCGCTTCCAGCGAAGCTATTTTCTCATCCTTTTGGCGCCTTGGCGCTTTCACCGCAATTTGAACCTTTAGCTTCTCGAATATTGAAGCTTGATCGCAGAACACTGCAACTCTTCAACCAATTGCTCCAGCGATGCATCCCGGCAGACAAGTCCTCATTGTTTTGGCTATCTTGGCTCGGTGCCGGGTATGCAGGGACCCGCTTGGGGGTGACTCCACCTTTGTTCAAACCTACATACAGAACAGAGAATTAGCGGTTTCCATATAAGCGGTTAGTGCGCACAAAATATATGGACGGCGTTACTACGAGGACCGGATATATTAGCGAGAGGATGAGTGGCGCAACATCAGCGGAGGATGATTCCACGCTGAAGACCAGGCGTTTTCCGATGTGCTAGCGCCATCCTCTACGGCGATCTTTTCGCGTTTCGGCCGGATTGCTCTTCCTCTTTCTTCTTCCCGTAGGCTGCGCCCTTGCCATGGGTGGTGGGCGCCTCTTGAGGATGGCACTCGGGGTTTGGCGCTTTCTGCGGCGTCGCTTCCAGCTGCGACCGAGAGGAGGCGGTCCATGTTTCTCCTAAATTCATAGCGAGTGCGCCTGCGGTGGTATCCGGCAGGGCTCTTCTCGCTTCTCGGCGGCGTCCCTACATTCACTTGCATCGGCTTAGCTAGTTGCCAAGCGTAAGCAGATCCATCTCTCGCTTGGCAGACAACAAGTACACAAGTTACATAATGTGCAAAAAGGAAAAGAAAGCTCTTACATTAATTAAGAAAGGGGATGCGAAGGGATGAGCACCCACACGGCCATTAGCCTAAGAAGATTGGCATCTCATCTAACATACCAAAGTAATTACGGCTAATGCCCATATGCACGAAAATTCCTCGGTAGGAACTAATAGGGATCGCGGTTGGCGTTTATCAATTCCGCATCCTCGACATATGATCGAGGCGGCGCTTCGTCGCCAGCAATGTCCCAGGTATAAAAATTGAAACGCGGTGGGAAGCACACGCGTGATCACCGAGAAAAAGTCTCTCTCGGTTACGGAAGGCGTCGATTTCTGTATAACAGAAGGCGCCCGACCGCGTTAGCAAATGAGACCCATCCGTGCGACCGTTGTGTGGTAGAACGCCGCGAAATAAGTGGATCGTCCGGGTTATCGCCCGATGTCGGAATTAACCTCGAAGTTGGTAATCTTATGCACCAATGCGGTCGCGGTAGGATAGGTGTAGCCGGTAATAATTCAATCGTCGTGCGAAATAGGGATATGGGCTGCGTTGATTCGCGAACTCGAAAAACGCGTGTACACCCTATTTTCCTTTTGGGGAAATCGCAATAGATGCCCGCGCACACGAACAACGGATGCGTCAAGTGGTATAAAATAATCCGAGGTGAACTCTAGAAGTTCATCCTCCGTTATATTGGAAGTAAAATCAGATAACTGTTTGACCATGGTGTTATGTTTCTTTTGTAATGGCGCAGCGGCGTGGTTACCTTTGGATTAGGTAGTTTTACGTTTTTTTGATTGAAAGATTTCTTAACAATGGCGGATTGAGTTTTTCTTGTGAGAAACTCAGTCAAATGAGGTAGCGGGTTATATAAGTGTCCTCTCTCCATGAGTGACCGCGTGGATCCCACTATCACCAACATGTGGTTCGAGATCACTTGATGTGGCGGCTGCTGCATTTACTTTCCCAGATTTACGCGTCCATTTTAAAATACTATGTCTAGATACAATGTATAGGTGGGTATCTTTTTTGGCTTCTTTGCTACGCTTTGTAGTTTTTATTGTCTGGTTATTAGTCTAGCATCCGCAGTACTTCACTTGCACATACTAGGCTGGGGGCATGATGGCCATTATAGATATATTGGTCCGAACGGCCAAAGTTCAATACTAATAAGCGGCCTGGCGGGCTTCACCGATAAGTGTTTAGGCCCGGCTGGCCCATGTTATTTACGTAACACGATATCGGATATATCCTAATTATGGAGATAATCATTCCTCAACCGACTTAGGGATGCGAAGGTTGAGGAACCGCAAGGCTCAACAAAAGGATTCCGTGTTGTATATAAAGGGAATCACATCCCTCGTTAAAGGTGCGATCTACAACCTAACTCTCCTTCAACCTAAATCGATTACTTACTCTCGCGGGGAGGATAATGCGTGGAGACAATCCCACGATAAGCCTACGGTGTTTTCTGTCTTCTTAGTGGCATGTCTCAAGCAACAATCATCAATTGAATGCGAGGCAGTCCAAAACGAGGCCCGACTTTATGAAACGGCACTCATGTTTTTTACGTTTATTTATTATTATTATTTATTATGTTATTATTATTATTATTATTATTATTTTATAATTTTATTTATATTAAAAACTATAAACGCGAAAATACGAACAGAAAATATAAAGTTTAAAAAGTTAAAAACTTGGCCCGTGAAAATACGAGAACAAAACACGATAAAAAATTGTATTGTACTATAAATAAAGGGGTGGGGAGAACAAAAGGGACAAGTTATTCACACCTCACTATAAAGAGGTATCCAATGATTGAGTGCATTTGCGGACTTATGCGATGTGCATCGGAGTTATCTGATTGACCAAAACGCATGATGTGACAATATAGGAAGGGTATGTATATCACGTCGAACAAAAAATCACATGACACTTTTTTAACCCTTACGCAGTATACGATTGAATGTAGGTTCGATACTTCGATAGCCTCAAAGCATTTGTCTTCTTAAGGTCATGTCCATTTCAAAGTTGATTTAATATATGAAACTCAAAACACAGTATTTGATTATAAACTATTCATAAGGTAACATCATGTTTGATGCTTATTAAACTAAGATCCCACTCCAAGAATCAAATTTCGCAAAAATATCTAAACAACAAGTGACAAAAAGAGTATCTATAGTAGGACGACTTGATCAAGTTCATTACATATATCTATTCCACCAAAAACGTCACTTTATCCTTATGGAATCAGTACATGAATATCGTATACAAAATTTAAGTTACTTCATATTAAATAAAATAATATATGCAACAAATATCACATTTACTTTGGTATTGAAAACGTTAAAAATACAAATTTGGTAGTCTTCTCCCACATAAATAAGTTGTGATTCTTTCTAATGGAGTCTTTCTTGACCAAATAGACAGGAGTAGCATGTTGAAAACATGTAAAAGAATCTTAACCGTTTGACTTTTCTTTTTTCTATATACGTTAACACATAATTTATGTTTGTCAAGCTCTCTTAATCATTTTCAAGATATACGTTAACACATAATTTAAACTAACCGGACCTTTATTGGGCCACGAGCCCAACAAGCTCATTATAAGTTTACTAGTTCCTTAGGTTTCAAAATAAGTTATTTAGTAAACTGAATATATGTCGAGCTAAATGTTGGTGGGTATCTCCCAGAACATGGTTAAGACAATCAATAACGATGCAATACCATTAGGTGGTTCTGGGATATCACTTGGAATGCGTGTGATCACTTTCCAAAGTAAACTATTAAGCCTAATGCTTGGAATTCACGAATATCTACTTGGGATAAAAGAAGTTAGAAATTAGGCACAATTATAACCCTTTTCATTAATAAGTGTTCGTTTTCTGTGTGTCATTCATGCATTATCAGATCTCCTATTTATAGGAGGTTACTCTTGAGCTATTCCAATGGAATTATGAGTATTAATCGGCCCATTAATAGCCTCATAATTATCCCCATTATAGCGGTTAGTGGTTACATGACCAATTAAGCGTGGTCATAATACGGTTGTAGCGCCATTTAGCGATACTTTCCATAGCGATCTTTCCACTAGCGGATACTTTCACTTGAGTGGAAATCTGACTATCGATGGAAACTGCGCTATCGATCACCTATAGCACTAGCGTGGATACACCGCCGATTGGAAACTGCTATCGGTGGAAACACCTCTATCGATGAAAATCACAAGCGATACTTTCCACAAGCGGTACTTTCCTCATCGTTACTTTCTACTACTTTACCAATACAAACCCTATTAAGTCGAGGTGTTCATGGACCTTATGGGTTACACTCGTCCTCTAACCCATTTGGTGTGAACTAATCCCACAAGTGCACTAAATTTTCCAACAATCCTCCCCAAATTTAGTTCACTTCCTTTGCATGAAAAATAAACATCAACAAAAACATGTGCATAGCGAAAATGTCACAGTTGAATTTCCATCTTAGTAATTACGTTCAAATATTAGAGAATCGGGGTGTTCTAAGGTGAACCCTTCAAACCATTTGAATACACGAAGATAAATACACACAAGTTTTCAAACACTTACGACTCGACACTATACAAGCCATGTGTCCATATCCAAATTCATAAATGTTGTAAAGCTAAAGACCAAAGCTTCCTGAAGCGTCAAAACTTCAACATTTACATAGGTGATTCCTCTTTAGTCATGCTCTGCCAAGCACTTTTCAAAGAAAATTAATCATTAAGAAGTAAAGACTTCATCCTCCTTTCGTGAGGTTAAAGCACAACCTTGGGATGTAAATAAAACATGTGCTCCAGTCCTTTGAATGTTGACTTTCCACATTGAACTTCGGCTCCCAAGTTTCCTTAGGAGAGTTGGGTGTCTAGCATTCGGTGACTAAGTTGGACTTAAACCCATCCCTTTAGCTTTTATAACCAAGTCTAGCAGGACCATCGTCCAGTGATCGACTAAGTTACGTTGAGATCTAACAAACTCTATAGATACCACCCCATTCATGATAACGAATCATGCTATGTGTGACACCTAAGTGTCTAGACTTACCATTGTACATTTGGCTATAAGCCTTAGCCAATGTAGGCTGCACTATCACCGGATAGAAATAGGTGCTATAGGTTTAGGCACGTTGGAATCTCGAGAAGCAAGTTTTTCAACCATTCGGCTTCTTTACCGGCATTGCTAAAGCCACAAATTCATATTCCATTGTTGGTGGTGATGCAAGTTTGCTTCTTGGATCTTTGTTGGATATTGGATTCACAAACATAAAACCATTAACACAAGTGGGCTTATAAGTGGAATTCTAGAGAGAGAAAGTTAGAAGTTTAGGGAACTTAGTGAGAGAAAGTGAAAGATATTATTATGAGCTCCAACTCTCTGGAAGGTAGAGAGTATTTATAGTCTTACAATAAGCAGCCACACAGAACGTGGATCGGGCATGGGTGGGTAAAGACAGTCCGTCCTCCATGGTGTTACTAAACTAAATACTACTTAACATAAAAGTACTATGACTATGAGCTTTCTAACGATTACATATACTTGAGGTGACCGACTCTTTAATACATGGAATTTCTAATTCCTAACAATCTCCCAGAGGTCACCTCAAACTATACTAAAATGACATTGAATACAATCAGATATTACATTAACAATTGATCTTTCATTCTTGATGTAGTACTTTGCTCCGGCTTCGTAGTCATTGATTCCACTCATTGCATGTTTGGTTAATCCAAGTGGAGGTCTTTTCTGGATCAGCGTGATAATAATGAGCGACTTTTGAGATCATCAACAAATAGAAAATCTCTGATACATCCATTGTGGTGTTGGTATTATGTGATGATGTGACATTTGGACCGACATGCTCACATTCTGGATCATGATATATTCTCATCGAGTGCGGAAGCTTTAGTTGATTCATGATATTGGCGGCATTAGCGAAAGCATGGAGTGAAATATCAGAGTCATTGATGCACTAATCATGATTTCTTTTGAGATGAATGTGTTAGGTGAGCATGCGGCTATGGATTGACCGCTTCATTACGATCGGTACCAAGCGTCGGGGTGTACGCATAAGGCGGTTAGCAATAAAGCGCGAAAGTGTCTTTGATCACTTCGATGAATTGAGTACGGCCCACGGTTCCCGTTGATCGATTACAAATCTTTGCACGTGATCGGGTATAATTAGAAGAATTTCCTTGGCGAGGTTTCGTTGCTCTATTTGTTCTCAAAGCGGAGCGTCTCAAAGAGACAACGGGGGTGAGTGAACCGGCCAATTCGTCCGATTGATGAAAAGAGATTTGAAAAATGTATTGCTCAATAGAAATTGTTTTTGCAATATATCGAAGGTTTTAATGAAAATCAATTATCAATCATAAAACACCTTTTGATTTGAAAAATTAGTACGGATCGGCGTGCTAATGAAAAAGTTTTAAAGCACAAAGACGGTTTTCAAAGGTATCCAGTCAATACTTTGAACGGGATTGATTCAAAAGATTGAATCGCCCATTGTTTACGTTGGGTTGTCACATGGTTGATCGTATAATAGATCTCACATGCCACCTACGAGGGCTTGTTAGATGTTGGCTCGAGAGGCTTTCCATCTTCATTGTGAATATGTATACACATTACTTTCGGATGTTACGGCAATACCACAAGGATAATCGTAGGACTCAAGATATAATCTCTCTTTCCACATTGTGTGAAGCAGAGAGTCTTCATTGATAGTGTCCTAATGAGATTTATTGATGATCTCGTGGCTCTAGACTCAATTTGTGCATATTTGGATCCTATATCGGAGACTAGGGAGAGGGTCTCCTTCTTCAATATCAACACTCTCTAAGAGAAAGTCGATAGATAATGTCGGTTCCCCGTGAGAATGAAACAAGTCCTTTTAAGAGGAACTTGAGTGGTTTGGAAAGTTGAAGTGCGGTCGTCCTTTGGGTCCATGGCGTCTTGTCTTCAATACCGATGTTACCATCGGTAGCATATAATTGAACCGGTTTACGCCTAAGGTTGAATACATGGAGGGCTATTTGTTTTCACCCTTTCTCATTCAATTCTTTTTATTTTTCACCCCTTGATTACTACAGAGACTTCATAGCAGAACCTTGTTGGGTTTATTCGATTACTAGCGGTCTTAGTCCGCACTCTTCCCATATCTCATTTTCTCCTTTTATCATCATACCTAAGAACTCTACACTAACTAGTGGATAGTCCTTGGGTAGATCCCTCCGATCAGGCGGATCATGGGAACACATACCTAACCTTATCATCCTTATGTCACCGTACATAAATTAAAGTTGGTCGGTCTATTTGGTATTGTTCATCTTCCATATGGAACCAATTGAAAACCATTTGAAAATCAATCGGATACTTGTGAAATATTATCAAAACATTTTGCTACTGAATTGTTTTGATATCTTTAGAACAAGTGCTCCCCTTCAACATGTGCATCAAATGTTTGAAATCGTTTTGCACCACGAGGCAAGATGAAGAATTTACTTCTTTGATTACCTTTTTTTCTAAAAGATATCAACATCACTTCCCTATCAAATCAAGAGATAAGGCATTTCGGGGAAGGATGAGGTTTTCATAAGTTTGCTCCCCTGATATGTTCCTCGAGATTTGAAAAGAGTTTTGCACATACTAGAGGGCACATTGAGATAAGTGATCACGTTTCAAATCATTGGTTTAAGATAGATGCTCCCCCTCAACATGTGCATTGAAAAATTGAAATCGTTTGTCACATGTGGGAGAGGACGGCAAAGTAGCATCCTCATAAAAATACCATTTAGAATGTCAGTTTAAATCAATTTAAATCACAAATTCTACCCCAATCACAATTATCAAATCATTTGAGATTTGTGATCTCTTATAGATTTAAATTGATTTTGAAAGCTTTTTGGGAGAATTGTGACTTGATTATGGCGTTTTAAGCTGATACGGATCGGATTTTAAGACTTTAAACTCCATTGATAAAACATGTATGTACATCTTTTGAAAACAATTTAATGCCAAATAACTTTTAATTTAATTGAAATCATTCTCCCCCTCAATCAATGACATAGGTTGTTGATTGAGATATAGAGATTTTGACAAATAAGTCCAGATGATTATCAAAAATAGAGACCGAGTTATTTTTCAAAGCATTTAGTTTTCAGTAGATAAATGTTATAGAATCAGAGCATGGAATTTGAAAAACATGTTAAAAAACATGGCTCTGTTCTTTCTTTTTAAAACAAGGGTTATTGCCTGAAAATGACAATAAACCATTTTGCTACTACTGACATTTTTTTTTTTTTTTTTTTTGATTTTTGGATTTTTTTTTTTTTTTTTTTTATAAATTAGAACAACATCTAAGAGTCCGTGTCATTCTTCGAATGACAACATGAAACCGTAGATATTATCGAACCGAAAAAACATGACAAATTGACAATATTTTTTGAAGATTTTTCGAATTATTCAGG
>OU343221.1:119951565-120459379 GCA_910596185.1 Chrysanthemum makinoi | reverse complement strand
CGCTACTTGATAAGAAGAAATCATGATCCAGAATGTGAGCATGTCGGTCCAAAATGTCACAACATCACATAATACCTACACTGCAACGGATGAGTAAGAGATTTATGGTAGCTGATAATCTCAAAGCTGGCTCAACACTCATTATCACGTAGATCAGTAAGAGACCTCCACTTGGATTATCCAAACATGCAAAAATGAAGAATCAAAGACTACGAGCTACTGAGCAAAGAACGTCAACAAGAATCCTAGAATAATCTAAATGTAATATTTTTTTGTATTCAATGTATCTTTGAGGTGACCTCCCTTAGGGGGAGATTGTTAGGATTTAGTAAATCCAGTTATTAAAGTGTCGGTCACCTCAAGTATATGTAATCGTTAGAAAGCTCGTAGTCGTAGTTATTTAATGTTTAGTAGTATTTATTTATGTAACACCGTGGAGGACGGACGGGTCTTTACCCACTGTATGCCTGATCCACAGCCCGTAGGTGGCGATTTGTGTAAGACTATAAATACTCTCTACCTCCCAAGGTAGAGAGTTGGAGCTCATAATAATACTTTCATTTTCTCTCACTAAGTTCCCAAACCTCTAACTATTTCTCTCTCTAAAAACCTAAAGTTATACGCCTACTTGTGATCATGTTTTGATGCGTTTGTGAAATCCAATATGTTACAGTTGTGCTTAAAATTCTTTTCTCTAGCACATCGACTGTGTATTAATATATCAAAACTAAAAGGTGTTTATGATTGATAATTGATTTTCCTTAAAACCTTCATTGTATTGCAAAAACACTTTATATTGAGCAGTACACAAATGTTTTTCAAATCTCTTTTCATCAATCAGTGAATCTGAATTCATTTGGTTCGCTCATCCGTGTTGTCCCTCTTTGAGATGTTCCGGTTGAGAACTAGCCAGCAAAGATGCGAAACCCTATCAAGGAGATTCTTCGAATTATACCTCACAGGCACTTGCCGTACTATTCAACGGGAAGCCGTGGGCGTGTACCTCAATTCAACGAAAGTAATCAAAGACATTTTCGTGCGATTTATTGCTAACTGTTGTATGTATTTTGGTACACCGACGCTTGCGTTGATCAGAATTGAGATCCATAGCCGCATGCTCACACAACACATTCATTTCTAAAGAAATCATGATAAGTGCATCAATGACTCTGATATTTTCACTCCATGCTTCTGCTACGCTGATGAGTGTCTAAATACTCATCATTTTTGTACAATCTAAACTGCAAAATCATCTGAAAACATTCAAAAATGCATCAAAATGATGAAAATATCACAAATCAGTGTTTTATGTGTTTTAAATGCAAAAGATCAAAATCAGATGAAAAATGATTCAAGTTTGCAAAATTGGCAGTTTTAGTCCCCCAAGTTTCAAAAAGTTGTCAAATCTAGTCCCTGGAATTCAAAATTGTGGAATTTTATCATTCAAGGTCCCTGAAATATTCTAAGTTGTTAAAATTGGTCCTTGAATGATTCTTTGGTCAAATGGCAGAAAAGGTCCATGAGCTTTGAAAAATTGCAAAAATAGTCCCTGGATATTTTAAAATGGAATTTTATGCAAAAGTTATCCTTGTACTATCAAAGTTTGTCAAGTTTGGTCCTTGTGATATATTTGGAAAATGTTCAGTTTTGGTCCCTCAAGTTTGCAGAATTACAAAAATGGTCCTTATGCTTTATTAATACCAATTGGACCCTTTTTGTATTTAGAACCCCATCCAAAACCAAAAAGAACCCTGCCATATACCACTTGACCCCCTGTCATTACCAATTGTGAACCCCCCCATTATTAATACCACTCAGTCAAATAAGTCAAAACCGGGCTACTGTTCATCTTTCTCACAGAAAACGCGCCAAACCAAAACCAGAGTTGGTTTTCCATGATTTACTCAACCCTCCCCTTACCTTGTCCCCTCCACCTCCACTAACACCAAAAATCTTTAATTGACTCAAACCAACTCCATTTATTGATCAAACCTGCTATGTGACTTTTGGCGCCAAAATCCACTTGGACGGATATGATGAATTAGAGAGATCCAATGGCTCAATTGATGGGAAACAATGGAGATGTCATGAGTTCAAAAAAGTCTATAAAGGAGTGGAGAGATGCATTGTATCAATCTATCTAGTGTAAAATTAGTTTTCTTATGTCGTTTTAAGTACTTTTCAATTTTCAGTGTATTTTTAGCTTTCAAGCATTGTGTTTAAGTTTTTTAGTGTATTGTGAATCTCTCTTAATAAGCAATTTCAAGTTTTAAAGTCCAATTCAGTTTATGCAAATTTTCCTTAAAAAATCTCATATGCTTCAAATATTGTTTTTAGTTGTTTGTATGGACTGAAATAGATTACATAAGCTCCTAGAAAGCTTCTTCAAGCTTTTAGAAACATTAAAAACCAGTTTAGAATCAAAAACAAGAAAATCACAAAAATACCAAATAAATAGTTGAAAAATAAAAAATCCCATGGAAATGAAGTTCACAGCTGGAGCAGGGTGAATTTTGGATGGCCTTGGGTTAGAAGCTTAGTGGTAAGCTAATAGGGGTGATTATTGGTCCTTGATCTCAGTTTTGAGCTTGAAGCTTTGTAAGCCTTTTTGTTCATTTTGCATTTCACTGTTGTAGTTGTTCATTAGCTTGAATTTATGTTTCTTAGTGATCATTAGTTATAGTTAAGTGAAATTAATCATTAATATCAGTTGGTTGTTCTTTTAGATTTGTAGTTTATAAAAATCTCACTTTGACAGTTTTAATAGCATAAGTGTAATCTCTTTGTTGTATGTTGTTATTGTTGTTGTTTAATGTTCATTTAGTCTCATTACATGATATTACAAAGTTTGAAATCGGGCCATGGTTTAAATTTGTGATTTGATTTGAAAAATCATCAAAAAGTCTAATATAAAGGGTGTTTGGATTTGCTTGTTTAAACTGTAACAAGACTTGTTTGTGTTGTTTTTTATTGTGGTTCTGTGTCTCATTGGTCAATAATATCTCAAACAAAGCAAGAAAACCAGTGGTCATTTGGTGAAAAGTCAAAATTCCTTTTGATCAAAACTTGTGTGTCCATCTGTTGGATTTTATGATCTATGATCATGATTTGGTGTTTATAAGTTGTTAAATTTGCTCAAGACAGTCTTAGTTTACCTTATAACAACATCAATCGGTGCATAGAATCAGATCAAAGTTCATTTTAGTCAACTCCACTAGTTTTTATAAAAAGTCAAAATTTGCATTTGGTCGTTTTTGATTAAAAAGATATTTTTAGTGTGAGTTTAATAGTAAGATTTAGCTTAAAATCTTTTGGGGTATTATAGTTTAGTTGCTAAACTTAATTAGAAAATTACTAGTTCTTTTTGAATCAGCTTTTTAAGTGCTTATTTACTAGCTTATTTTGAGTACTGTCTCTTGAAAATGGTGCCCTGCAGTTGGTGGTCCAACTTGATAAGCTCACATAGAGCTTATTAGTTGCTCAAATCTTGTGATTTTGGTTCTTTGGGTAGCTAACCTAGCCATCTTGAGATCCCAAGCTTAATTTTATATTTTGTAGCTTATTTGCTAGGGCTGCCATCCTAAACTTTGTCCCATTCCATCGATACCGACTCTTGGAGTTAATCAAGTATCACTGCTAAGTATCGATCGGCGATTTATGGCCTTTTTCACAAGCTCACCAAAAGCTCTAAGCTCTAGTTGCCCTCAGTGTGAGCTTTGGCTTTTGGATAGTCTACAGACTAATCTGGTTGACCCAGCTTGATTTGAACTTTTGAGCTTATTTACTTAGCTTAAATTGTCCTACAAAAAGTCCACAAGTCTGTTTGGTTTGTAAGTTTAGTATTTGTGCTTGTTAGCTTATTAGAGCTTTAGTAGTGTGCTTATCTTTATCTTTTAGCTTCATTTGAGTAGCTTTAGCTTGTTTATAGCTTATTTCATCTTTTGTTTCAGCTTATAACTTTGTTTGAGCTTAAATTCACCAAGATAAGCTCATAAACAAATCTGTTAAGCCCATAAGCTTGTCAAACAAGCTTATTTTGAGTTGTAAAATTTTTGTGTTTTATAAAAGTAGCTTATAATCAGAGTAGTTAAGTAGTTTTCAAAAGAAAATCGAGTAAAAACTTCATTTTTAAAAAAAGTGATAGTGTTTATTTAATAGGTTTTAGCTTTTTGATTTTTCTTTTCATCTTATTAATAAGCAAATCTTGTTTTTATATTTTTCTTAGTTTTCTGTCACCTTAAGTTATTTTTAGAAAAAGTTTCATATTTTCTCTATCTTTTTAGTATTTATTAGAATTTTAAATAGTTAAAAGTATTAAATAATTAGTAATAAATAGTTAAAAAGCATAAAAATATCTTTTCAGTTTTAAAATTAGTTTTATCATATTTTAGATTTTTCCAAGTTGAAATTTTATTTTTCCAGGTTTATTTTATATTTTCTAGAATTTAAGTGTATTTTAAATAGTAATTAATTAGTAATAATTAGATAAAAAGTTTGAAAAATATATTTTAGTTTTAAAATTAGTTTTATAATATTTTAGATTTTTCTCAATTATAATCTTATTTTTCTAGCCTTATTTCATATTTTCTTTTATTTTAGGTTATTTTTAAATAGTTAAAATAGTTTTTAATTAATAATAATTAATTAAATAGTTGTAAAAAATAATTTTATTTTTCTAATAATTTTATTTTATTTTTAGGATTTCAAAAATGTCATTTTCATATTTTTAGGTCTTTTATTTCTTAGATATCATTTTTTTTTATTTTGTACGTTTACGTAGTTTTTAAACGTACGTTTTACGTTTCTTTATCTGATTGTTGTGCTTTCCAATTCTGTGTCCAAATACATTCCAATCAATCAGTAGTGTAATAATTCATCAAAACTTTTACTGATCACTATCCTTAGTGATCACTCTATCATCTGATCAAGTGTTTGCACACCATTGAGTCTCCGTGGGACTTAACGACCCGGAATTCTATTCTCCAGGACTTCATTGTATTTGTGTTTTAAGCAGTTTTAAGCTTCTTACGGTTAGCCATTCACAAGTGGCTAGCTTGTGTGAGGTAGCTTGACGGTTTAGCACAGATCAAATTTTGGCGCCGCTGCCGGGGAGGCTTTAGCGTGTGTTAAGCTTTTCAGACCCATTCTTGCACATATCCCACCATTTGTAAAAAGTTTTTTTTTTTGTAAAGATTATATAAAATATCAAAAAGTTCATTAGCACTTTTCCTAAAGTGTTAAAACACCAAAAAAATATAAAACAACAAAACAATCGGAACGTTTTCTATCTTGTATTTTCTTTGAGGTGATTCTTAAAGAGATACGATTTGGTTAAACGAGATGATACCAAAAATATTGTCCAAAAGTTTTAAACCCTTTGCACAAATCATACCTACGTCTTTTCAGTGGTACTTAATATATACATAAAAATCAACCACCGCAAATCAAGGCAGTACACCTACTAACTGGGGTGTGACCATAATAAGTTCCCGAACAACAGATTTAAAACTTGCCTTTGTGTCCTTGTGATTTGGTGTACCTTTTTCAAAGAAGCCATTTCATTTGTGATTATTGGTTAAGTTCACTTGTCGTTTTGCCTTCCATTTGTTTTGAAAAATTGATTTTTATACTTAGTGCATGCGCACTCGTTCTTCCAACTCTACAAGTCCACTTTCGAACTTGGAAAATTCCTCAGAGCTAGAGGACGTTCAGCTCCTTCAGCCGTGACTGAGGAACGTCTACCACCACCACCTCCTGTCGAAATGGCAGAAGACAAACCCATGAATGAGCTTCTCCAAGCACCCATCGAGGGTTACGGAGATGCTATTGTTGTCCCAGCCATCGTGGCTGACACTTTCGAGCTCAAAACCGGGTTGCTTAATCTAGTAACCCAAAGCCAATTCTATGGTTTTGAGCGGGATGATCCTCATGCACACATTCGATGGTTTAACAAGATTGCATCTACCATCAAGTACAAGAATGTCCCACATGAAGCTATCAGGCTTCTTCTGTTCCCATTTTCTCTAGAGGACAAGCCCGGAATTGGCTTGAGAAACAACCCCCTCGTTCCATTGAGACATGGGAAGATCTTGTCACCAAGTTTGTTAACGAGTTCTATCCTCCATCCCGAACCACAAGTCTTAAGAATGAGATAATGAAATTTTCTCAGAGATTTGATGAATCGTTCGGGGAGGCATGGGATCGTTACAAAGAGTTGCTTCGCAAGTGTCCGCATCATGGTTTTACCGAGTTAATGCAAATGGATACTTTCTATAATGGTCTCAACCAGACTAATCAAGACTCTTTGAATGCCTCCGCGGGAGGTAATTTCCTGAGCAAGACTACCAAAGAAGCCTTGCAAATTATTGAGAACAAATCTCAGTCCGCCTTTCCGAGCAAAGACATATCAGTCTCATGCTGGACCTTCTTCTTCTTCATCTCCCGTGAGTACATCTAGCACCGATGCTAAGATTGACAAACTCACAGATATTGTTCAGGCTTTGGTTCTTGCTAACCAAAAGAAAGTGACCTTCACTCAGACACCAACACATGGTGAAGTGAAGAAAGTTGAGAGTTGTGTTACTTGTGGTGGTCCTCATGCATACTACAATTGTACTGCCACCGATGGTAGTCCATTTGAAGCCAATGCTCTAGCCGGTAGTTCACATCATGGAGGTAATCAATACCGTCGCCCTCAAATGAACCACACTACGTGCTAACACTAATCAAGCACCACCCGGTTTTAACCCAGAATCATAACATGCAAAACCGAATCGAACCAACCTAGAATGAACCAAGGTTATCAAAACCAAGGTAATTTCTATCCTGCACCAAATCAAGGTTTCCAACATCAAGGGAACCTTCATCAAAACAAGTTTCAATCGAGGGAATCAATTTCATGGGAATATGAATCCTAATCAAGGAAATTTTCAAAACCAAGGCCCTAATCCTAACATTAGAGGCCAGAATTTTCCTAATCCATCTCCCGCCATTGTTCCTCCGGACCATCATCCTGATGAGTTGTTGAAGCAATTCATGAAATCCCAAGATGAAATGAACAGGTTGTTGGTCAGTCAGATTGCTGATCTTAAGAAGTCTTTAAATGATCAACCCTCGGGCTCAGGAAAACTTCCGAGCAACACGATCGCTAACCCGAGGGGCAATGCTAAAGCGATCACAACAGAAGTGGTGTTTCATATACTGGACCTGCTGTTCCTACTACCTCTTCTTCTCTCCCAAAGGTAGTGGAAAGTGAACCTAAGACACACAATGGACCTACGACTCTAATGCCTCCTCCACTAGGAGAAATGAGTCAAGTTACCAAGGATACAACGGACAAGGTGCATTATTCAAGCCCACGAAGTACCGCACACGTCCTACCTTCGGTAGTCCAACCTCAAGTTGTCCAGAAACCCAAGTCAAATCCAGGAGTTGTTTTTGAACCTCCAGTAGTTCCCGTTGAAAACCAGAAATCCAAATCTTCTATTCCTTACCCATCACGTTTGAATGAGCAAAAGCTCCGCGAGAAAGCCAGTCATCAAATGGATAAATTTTTTCAAATTTTCCAAGAGTTACATTTTGACATAAGCTTTGCGGATGCTATCATGCTGATGCCCAAGTTTGCATCAACTCTCAAACACATGTTAAGCAATAAGGAAAAGCTGTTTGAAATGGCTAAAACTCCTCTTAACGAGAACTGCTCGGCAGTTATTCTGAAGAAGCTTCCTGAAAAGCTTGGAGATCCTGGAAAATTTCTCTTACCTTGTGTATTTCCAGGAATGGTTGAATGCTTTGCCCTAGCAGATCTTGGTGCAAGCATCAACCTGATGCCTTATTCAGTATGGAAGAAACTTTCTCTTCCGGAACTTACTCCTACATGCATGACTCTCGAGCTTGCAGATCGTTCCATATCCCGTCCTCTTGGCATTGCCGAGGATGTATTTGTGAAAGTAGGAAAGTTCCATTTTCCAGCTGACTTCGTGGTTGTTGATTTTGATGCCGATCATCGGGTTCCTCTCATTGTTGGTCGAGGATTCCTGAGAACGGGCCGTGCTCTCATTGATGTATTTGAGCAGGAAATCACATTACGTGTTGGTAATGAAGCTGTCACCTTTAACCTTGATCAAACCTCGAGGTACTCCGCAAACTATGATTCTGAATCGGTTAACCGAATAGATATCATTGATATTGCTTCTGAAGAGTACTCTCAAGAAGTTCTTGGTTATTCTCATAATTTTGTGAGTGGGGATCCCACCACATCTTCTCAACCTATCATAGCCAATTCTACCCCTTCTATCACTCCTTTTGAGGGAAGAGACTTCATCTTGGAAGAGATTGAAGCATACTTGGCTAGTGATTCTGTTATGTGGGAAATTGATCATGCTCCAATTGACATTGAGGGGGACATACTTCTTATTGAGAAGTTGCTTAATGATGATCCATCATCAACCCCTCACCCTAGTGATTCAATCCCAGATGAGATTAATCAAAATGAGATTAATCTGGAGGGAGATATTCTTCTTGAGAAATTGTTAAATCATGACATTTCTCCTCCACTCCCTCCTGTCAAACTTCATAACAAGGAAGTCAAGTCAGTTGAGAAAACTGAAGAATTTCCTGAGGTTGAGCTTAAGGACTTACCTCCTCATCTCGAGTATGCATTTCTTGAGGGCGATGATAAATTACCCGTCATTATTGCCCGAGATTTGAGTAAAGATGAAAAAGCTGCTCTCATAAAAATCTTGAAGTCACACCAGCAAGCAATTGCTTGGAAACTCTCCGACATTAAGGGTATCAACCCGAGTTCTGACTCACAAAATCTTGATGGAGGATGACTTCAAACCAGCAGTTCAACATCAGAGAAGAGTAAATCCAAAATCCATGATGTTATCAAACAAGAGGTTATCAAACTTCTTGATGCAGGATTGATTTACCCGATCTCAGATAGTCCTTGGGTTAGCCCAATTCATTGTGTTCCTAAAAAGGGTGGCATAACTGTTGTCACAAATGAAGATAACGGGTTAATTCCAACTCGGTGGTTACACGGGATGGTGTGTGTATTGACTATCGTAAGTTGAATGACGCCACTCGTAAAGACCATTTTCCTCTACCCTTCATGGACCAGATGCTTGAGAGATTAGCAGGGAATGAATACTATTGCTTCCTTGATGGTTTCTCAGGTTATTTTCAGATTCCCATTGATCCACAGGATCAAGAGAAGACCACATTCACCTGCCCATACGGAACTTTTGCCTACAAACGTATGCCTTTTTGCTTATGCAATGCTCCGCACGCTTCCAACGATGTATGATGGCCATTTTCCACGACATGATCGGGGAAACAATGGAGGTGTTTATGGATGACTTCTCGGTCATTGGGGATTCTTTTCAAACATGTCTCTCCCATTTAGAAAAAATGCTTCAAAGGTGTGAAGACACCAATCTGTGTCTAAATTGGGAGAAGAGTCACTTTATGGTCAAAGAAGGCATAGTCCTTGGCCATAAGATTTCCAAGAACGGGATTGAGGTAGATAGAGCAAAAGTGGATGTTATTGCTAAACTACCTCATCCTACTACCGTCAAGGGTATTAGGAGTTTTCTAGGTCATGCCGGTTTCTATCGAAGATTCATAAAAGATTTTTCTAAAAATCGCCCGCCTATGACTCATCTTCTTGAAAAAGATGCTCCTTTTATCTTCTCACCTGAGTGCATAGAAGCTTTTGAAACATTGAAGAAAAGGCTTACTGAAGCACCCATTCTCGTTGCTCCGACGGATTTACCCTTTGAGCTCATGTGCGATGCAAGTGATTTGCTATCGGTGCAGTCTTAGGGCAACGTAGAAACAAGCATTTCCAGCCTATCCACTACGCAAGCAAACTACTGAAGCTCAAACTCATTACACCACCACAGAAAAAGAGCTATTAGCCGTGGTGTATGCATTTGAGAAGTTTCGTCCATACTTAATCTTGACCAAATGCGTGGTGTATACGGATCACTCTGCTCTCAAATATCTCTTTGCAAAACAAGATGCAAAGCCGAGATTGCTCCGTTGGATTCTCCTCCTGCAAGAATTTGATATCATCATACGTGATAAAAAGGAGCTGAGAATCTAGCTGCTGATCATCTGTCCAGATTAGAAACCCTCACCAAGATGTTTTCGAGAAAAAGGAAATAAATGAAACATTTCCTCTCGAGACGCTCAATGCGGTTTCTTTTCGTGGAAACTCTTCTACCCCATGGTTTGCTGACTTCGCAAATTACCATGCGGGTAACTTCATAGTGAAAGGGATGTCGACCCAACAGAAGAACAAATTCTTCAAAGATGTTAAACATTACTTCTGGGACGACCCCTACTTGTTCAAAATTTGTGCGGATCAAGTCATCCGGCGATGTGTGTATGGTCAGGAAGCCAATGACATTCTCAAGGCTTGCCATTCTGGACCTACTGGGGGCCATCATAGTCCAAACTACACCGCCAAAAAGGTGTTTGATTCCGGGTTTTATTGGCCCACAATCTATAAGGATGCCCACGAATTTGTCAAAGCCTGTGACGCTTGTCAACGTCACGGAAATATATCTCAAAGAAATGAAATGCCACAAAATGCCATTCAAGTTTGTGAGATATTTGACATTTGGGGTATTGACTTTATGGGGCCATTTCCATCTTCTCGCGGAAACAAGTACATACTCGTGGCTGTTGACTATTTGTCAAAATGGGTTGAAGCAAAAGCTTTACCTACCAATGATGCCCGGGTAGTTGTGAAAATTTTAAAATCTCTTTTTGCCAGGTTTGGAACTCCGAGAGCGATAATCAGTGATCGTGGTACACATTTCTGCAACGATCAATTTGATCGTGTCATGCAAAAGTATGGTGTTACCCACCGTCTCTCTACTGCATACCACCCCCAAACAAGTGGGCAGGTGGAAGTTTCCAACCGTGGTATTAAAAGAATCCTTGAAAGGACAGTAGGCGAAAATCGTGCATCCCGGTCGATAAGCTAGATGACGCACTCTGGCCTTCCGTACAGCTTACAAAACACCCATCGGGTGTACTCCATACAAGCTTGTGTACGGAAAGGCATGTCATCTTCCGATTGAGTTAGAGCACAAGGCATACTGGGCCTTAAAGCATGCAAACTTCGATATTCAGACAGCTGGTGATCACAGAAAAGTTCAAATGAATGAATTAAATGAACTCCGTGATCAAGCTTATGAGAACTCTTTGATCTATAAGCAAAAGACAAAGAAGATTCATGACTCAAAAATCAAGAACCGCGTTTTCAACGTTGGTGATCGAGTCCTTCTTTTCAATTCAAGATTGAAGATTTTCTCGGGAAAGCTCAAGTCCCGTTGGTCTGGTCCATTTACTATCGCTAAGGTTTATCCTTATGGTACCATTGAGTTATCTCAACCCGATGGTCCTAATTTTAAAGTGAATGGTCATCGAGTGAAGCATTATTTTGGAGAGGACATTCCCCCTGTGGTTGTCCCGGATCTACAAACTTTCCCCATGAACCAATGAATGCGGGGATCGAGTCAAGCTAATGACTCGGGAATCAAAAATATTAGCACACACCATATGGGTTTTCACCCATATTTCTGTCTTCTTTCTCTGTTCTACCACCCTAGTGTGGGGGAGTTGCCCCACACTGTTGTATATAAGTTTTCCATAAAAAAAAAAAAAAAAAAAATCTCTTTCTAAATAATGGCCGTAATATTTCCCTTTTACGTTCTTTGTTTCGGCATAACCGCCGGTACTTTGAATATTGAGGGCAATATTCATTTCTAAGTGTGGGGGGAATTCTCACGAATTTATCATGTATTATCCACCCAATTCCCCCGTTTTTGGCCAAAATTTTTTTGGAGTAAGTGTTTTTCACTTACTCATCTTATGGTTATCAGTCCGCCATGTCTAATAAACAGAAGGATTGGCTAATCCAGGAGCAAACGGCTCTTGGTAAAGATTTCTCAAATCCGTTGACGGCTTGCAATTTGCCCAAAATTGTATGGTATTCAGCTCACCATATCCTAAAAAGTGAAGAGTTGGCTAGCCCGCAAGTTTATGGCTTGTGGTAAAGGCAGTGGAAAATCCATAATTGGTAATCGACTCACCAAAGATAATTCTGATAATTTATCTAAGAGTTGGCTAGTCCAGAGCAAACGGCTTCTGGTAAAGACAAATCAAATCCGTTTACAGCTTATGATTTGCTCAAAATCATTTGGTTATCATTGTACCAAGGTTCTTACTTGAATCAAAACAATTGGCTACTCCAGAAGTGATGGCTTTTGGTAAAGAGTTTTTAAAATCCATTAAAGTTCAAATCATTGCTAGGGACTAGCAATATCTCAGTATGGGGGATTGATGAGTGTCTAAATACTCATCATTTTTGTACAATCTAAACTGCAAAATCATCTGAAAACACTCAAAAATGCATCAAAATGATGAAAATATCACAAATCAGTGTTTTATGTGTTTTAAATGCAAAAAGATCAAAATCAGATGAAAAATGATTCAAGTTTGCAAAATTGGCAGTTTTAGTCCCCCAAGTTTCAAAAGTTGTCAAATCTAGTCCCTGGAATTCAAAAATATGGAATTTTATCATTCAAGGTCCCTGAAATATTCTAAGTTGTTAAAATTGGTCCTTGAATGATTCTTTGGTCAAATGGCAGAAAAGGTCCATGAGCTTTGAAAAACTGCAAAAATAGTCCTTGGATATTTTAAAATGGAATTTTATGCAAAAGTTATCCTTGTACTATCAAAGTTTGTCAAGTTTGGTCCTTGTGATAACATTGGAAAAAGTTCAGTTTTGGTCCCTCAAGTTTGCAGAATTACAAAAATGGTCCTTATGCTTTATTAATACCAATTGGACCCCTTTTGTATTTAGAACCCCATCCAAAACCAAAAAGAACCCTGCCATATACCACTTGACCCCCTGTCATTACCAATTGTGAACCCCCCCATTATTAATACCACTCAGTCAAATAAGTCAAAACCGGGCTACTGTTCATCTTTCTCACAGAAAACGCGCCAAACCAAAACCAGAGCTGGTTTTCCATGATTTACTCCAACCCCCCCCCCCCTTACCTTGTCCCCTCCACCTCCACTAACACCAAAAATCTTTAATTGACTCAAACCAACTCCATTTATTGATCAAACCTGCTATGTGACTTTTGGCGCCAAAATCCACTTGGACGGATATGATGAATTAGAGAGATCCAATGGATGGAAATTGATGGGAAACAATCAGAGAGGTCATCAGAGTTCAAAAAGTCTATAAAGGAGTGGAGAGATGCATTGTATCAATCTATCTAGTGTAAAATTAGTTTTCTTATGTCGTTTTAAGTACTTTTTCAATTTTCAGTATATTTAAAAGCTTTCAAGCATTGTGTTTAAGTTTTTCAAGTATTGTGAATCTCTTAATAAGCAATTTCAAGTTTTAAAGTCCAATTCAGTTTATGCAATTTTTCCTTAAAAAATCTCATATGCTTCAAATATTGTTTTTAGTTGTTTGTATGGACTGAAATAGATCACATAAGCTCCTAGAAAGCTTCTTCAAGCTTTTAGAAACATTAAAAACCAGTTTAGAATCAAAAACAAGAAAATCACAAAAATACCAAATAAATAGTTGAAAAATAAAAAAATCCCATGGAAATGAAGTTCACAGCTGGAGCAGGGTGAATTTTGGATGGCCTTGGGTTAGAAGCTTAGTGGTAAGCTAATAGGGGTGTTAATTGGTCCTTGTTCTCAGTTTTGAGCTTGGAAGCTTTTGTAAGCCTTTTTGTTCATTTTTGCATTTCACTGTTGTAGTTGTTCATTAGCTTGAATTTATGTTTCTTAGTGATCATTAGTTATAGTTAAGTGAAATTAATCATTAATATCAGTTGGTTGTTCTTTTAGATTTGTAGTTTATAAAAATCTCACTTTGACAGTTTTAATAGCATAAGTGTAATCTCTTTGTTGTATGTTGTTATTGTTGTTGTTTAATGTTCATTTAGTCTCATTACATGATATTACAAAGTTTGAAATCAGTTTCATGGTTTAAATTTGTGATTTGATTTGAAAAATCATCAAAACAGTCATATAAAGGGTGTTTGGATTTGCTTGTTTAAACTGTAACAAGACTTGTTTGTGTTGATTGTTTATTGTGGTTCTGTGTCTCATTGGTCAATAATATCTCAAACAAAGCAAGAAAACCAGTGGTCATTTGGTGAAAAGTCAAAATTCCTTTTGATCAAAACTTGTGTGTCCACTGTTGGATTTTTATGATCTATGATCATGATTTGGTGTTTATAAGTTGTTAAATTTGCTCAAGACAGTCTTAGTTTACCTTATAACAACACAATCAGTGCATAGAATCAGATCAAAGTTCATTTTAGTCAACTCCACTAGTTTTTATAAAAAGTCAAAATTTGCATTTGGTCGTTTTTGATTAAAAAAGATATTTTTAGTGTGAGTTTAATAGTAAGATTTAGCTTAAAATCTTTTGGGGTATTATAGTTTAGTTGCTAAACTTAATTAGAAAATTACTAGTTCTTTTTTAATCAGCTTTTTAAGTGCTTATTTTCTAGCTTATTTTGAGTACTTGTCTGAAAATGGTGCCCTGGCAAGTTTGGTGGTCCAACTTGATAAGCTCACATAGAGCTTATTAGTTGCTCAAATCTTGTGATTTTTGGTTCTTTGGGTAGCTAACCTAGCCATCTTGAGATCCCAAGCTTAATTTTATATTTTGTAGCTTATTTGCTAGGGCTGCTATCAGCTTAAATTTTGTCCCATTCCATCAGCATACATACTGAAGTTAATCAGATACACTGAGTAATCGTTTATGGTGCCTTTCACAAGCTCACCATAAGCTCTCTAGTTGCCCTCAGTGTGTGAGCTTTGGATTTTTGGATAGTCTACCAGCTATCTGTTGACTCAGCTCTTGATTTGAACTTTTGAGCTTATTTACTTAGCTTAAATTGTCCTACAAAAAGTCCACAAGTCTGTTTGGTTTGTAAGTTTAGTATTTGTGCTTGTTAGCTTATTAGAGCTTTTCAGTGTGCTTATCTTTGTCTTTTAGCTTCATTTGAGTAGCTTTAGCTTGTTTATAGCTTATTTCATCTTTGTTTCCAGTTTATAACTTTGTTTGAGCTTAAATTCACCAAGATAAGCTCATAAACAAATCTGTTAAGCCCATAAGCTTGTCAAACAGCTTATTTGTGAGTTGTAAAATTTTTGTTTTTATAAAAGTAGCTTATAATCAGTAGTTAAGTAGTTTTCAAAAAGAAAATCCAGAAAAACTTCATTTTAAAAAACAGTGATAGTGTTTATTTAATAGGTTTTAGCTTTTTGATTTTTCTTTTCATCTTATTAATAAGCAAATCTTGTTTTTATATTTTTCTTAGTTTTCTGTCACCTTAAGTTATTTTTAGAAAAAGTTTCATATTTTTCTCTATCTTTTTAGTATTTATTAGAATTTTAAATAGTTAAAAGTATTAAATAATTAGTAATAAATAGTTAAAAAGCATAAAAATATCTTTTCAGTTTTAAAATTAGTTTTATCATATTTTAGATTTTTCCAAGTTGAAATTTTATTTTTCCAGGTTTATTTTATATTTTCTAGAATTTAAGTGTATTTTAAATAGTAATTAATTAGTAATAATTAGATAAAAAGTGAAAAAAATATATTTTTAGTTTTAAAATTATTTTTATAATATTTTAGATTTTTCTCAATTATAATTTTATTTTTCTAGCCTTATTTCATATTTTCTTTTATTTTAGGTTATTTTTAAATAGTTAAAATAGTTTTTAATTAATAATAATTAATTAAATAGTTGTAAAAAAATAATTTTCTTTTTCTAATAATTTTATTTTATTTTTAGGATTTCAAAAATGTCATTTTCATATTTTTAGGTCTTTTATTTCTTAGATATCACTTTTTATTTTGTACGTTTACGTAGTTTTTAAACGTGCGTTTTACGTTTCTTTTATCTGATTGTTGTGTTTTCCAATTCTGTGTCCAAATACATTCCAATCAATCAGTAGTGTAATAATTCATCAAAACTTTTACTGATCACTATCCTTAGTGATCACTCTATCATCTGATCAAGTGTTTGCACACCATTGAGTCTCCGTGGGACTTAACGACCCGGGAATTCATTCTATTCTCCAGGACTTCATTGTATTTGTGTTTTAAGCAGTTTTAAGCTTCTTACGGTTAGCCATTCACAAGTGTCTAGCTTGTGTGAGGTAGCTTGACTTAGCGCAGCATTTATCATACGCTGCCATCATGAATCAACAAAAAACTTCCGCTACTCTGATGAAGAAATCATATCCAGAATGTGAGCATGTCTGTCCAATGTCACAACTTCACATAATGTCAACACTATAAAGGAAGAGTCAGATTTCATGGTAGCTTCATGATCTCAAAGCAAAGCTCAAAACTCATCATCATGATCAGTTAAAGACCCTCCACTTGGATACAACCAAACATGCAAAACATGAAGAATCAAAGACTACGGGCTAAATGAGCAAAGAACTTAATCAGAATTCTAGAACAATCAAATGTAATATCTTGTTTTATTCATTGTAAGTTGAGTATCCTTAGGGGAGATTGTTAGGATTTAGAAAAATCCAAATTGTTAAAGTGTCGGTCACCTCAAGTATATGTAATCTAAGTAGAAAAACTCGTAGTCGTAGTTATTTTATTTTAGTTAGTATTTAGTTAAGTAACACCGTGGAGGACGGACCTGGTCTTACCATCTGATGCCCTATCCACGTTCGTAGGAGGCGATTTTGTAAGATACTATAAATACCCTCTACCTCCCGGTAGAGGGTTGGCTCATAATAAGATTTTTCTTTCTCTCCCACTAAGCTTCCTAAACCTTTTAACTTCTCTCTAAACCCTAAGCCATATGCCCATTTGTTATGGTTTGATGTGTTTGTGAAATCCAATATGTTACAGTGTAACTACGGGTATCTAATGCTAAAAATGAGCACTAACAAATGGGTCCATATTGAGTGGTTAACTAACCGATGTGGTTAGCAAAAACATTAGATGTAAAATGGAAGGCCATTTGGGTTAAATCCTACGATATCTCTTATCATTTGAACATTTTTTATCACTGAGTGATTTTAACCGTAATGCATAACAAGTACAAGTTCTAGAATCGAATAATCACCACACTCATAGCAAATATAAAACAAAAGATGTGTTTTATACAAAAAGAAACCTCACAATTAAGTGGAAAAGGCTATAATGCGTGCTAGAAAATGCTATCGAATCCATAATGAATTACCCGTAATTTGTTCAAATAAAATGTTCAAAAACCTCATTTTATCATTGAAATAACCAAGTTGTTCTTTTAATATATCAATAACGTAGAAACAACTAGACAATCAAGGGCGATTTCCTGCTAATTACTTAAATCCAAAAACTAAACCTAAAAACTAAAAATAAGACTAAAACTAAAATTTAAAAATCGTGATCATTTTTCCTATTTCCTTTCTTCCCCCATACTTACTTAAGTTTTGCATTGTCCTCAATGTAATAAAATGAACTTCAAAGTAAAGAAAATGGGAAAAGAAATAGTCAAAAAGATACCACAGGATAGAATATGCAATATGCATATTGGGTCATAAGCAAGCATGTGAGTTATCCAACTACAAATATTGACCAACAAAAGCTTCCGCCACATCCATCCTCGCAAACAAACTGCAAAATACTAATACACAAAACAAAAACAAACAAACAAAATGCTACTTAAAAATATGAAAATAAACAAAGTATGATAATCATCCTAAAGAAATAGCTAAGAGATAGAGATAATATTGTTCAAAACAATAACCTTTGTTTTTGAAACCATAAATCAAGAATGATCCATGATCATTCGTCATCCTCACTCATCTCATCACCTTCTTCATCATCATCGCTTTCGGTTTCATAGTTCTCCTCCTCATCGAAGATTGTGTAAACCTTCCTCTTTTTCTTCTTTGCAACGCCCGATGAAGATCCTCCAACATCATAGCTAGATCCTCCAACCTCGGGCAATCTACCATATGCGTGCACCGGGTTGGGAAATGGTGCATAGCCGTGATATGGATATGGATAGGTTCCATGATAAGAGGTGTAGGGAAAGGATATGTGGAACATTGGGTGGATTGTAGGGTGGCAACTCATAATTGGCTTTTGAGCCATGAGTTGAAAATCGCATTGAATAATCATTGATGTAATTGTTTCTCAACATCATCAATCTCCACACTTCCCTACACTCAATTTCATTCAAATGCCGTTCCACTCTCCCCAACCGAGTCGAAACTACTAGACGTACTCCGTTTGCACGCTTCCTATCGTATATTGCCCATTGGCACATTTCCCTGCTGATGGTGTGGTTGTTGTTTTGTGGTTGTGGTTGTTGTGGTTGTGGTTGTTGTGGTTCAATCCAAGCCCCAACGCTGCCTTCTTATTCAAGCATTTCCAAAACTATTTGCATTCCAAATCTCACTAAACTTTGCCTCCCACACTTAGCCAACTTACTACTATTATAATACCCAAGATTCCTTGCCAATCTTGTCACAAAATGGCCTCCACAAATATTGCTTACCTTGATTCTCGGGCTCTCCTAGACAAAAACTCAGCTATGAAAGCCAAGCCAAGATTTCCATCCTTAGTTTCCTCCAATAACATCATAACCCACAAGTCCGGCTTATGACATTTTTCCCCTGCTTCCACTCTATGAAACGCCCAGTTACTAGCAACTTGTGTAGCACTCTCATCAAATGATTCCTAATGGTTGCAGCATTCCTCCTAGTACAAGAAGGATCTCCCACTCGATTCCAGTAATGGGGAATACTAGGGTATTCTTTTTCAAACCTCCTAAGCCTCGAAAAATGAGCTTCAAACAATCGATGCTTAACCTCATTCGGTTCATACAAGAAAAGAGCAACAGCAAAATCCGGAAAAGTGTAGGCGTGATCCTGCTCACAAAGCCTAAACCAAACACAAACTTCTTCCATGATGTTTTGAACATTGACCTTTCTTTCAAAGTACATAGTCGAAAAGAACTGCATACACCATTCACGATAAATCTCTTCATTTATGCTAAATGCTCTTTCCCATGACAAATCATCAAACGAATCCCCATCAACCGGATAGACATAAGACATCCACATCATATGACGCAACTCATTTTCACACTCATACTCGGCAAACAAATCCAAATCAATCAACCTTGGAACCAAAGCTGTCCTATTTTGCAACTTTGATAATCGTTCCCTGAAAGCATGTTTCTCCTCATTGGTGAGATCTTTGAACTTCAAGTTTGCATTTGCTTCAGCCTTCAAGCTATACGTGACTTTCTTCCCTTGCGTTCCTTGGCAATACTTGGCAACAATCGGGTTTAGTGGAACCCATGTCGAACTTGAACAACCTACAACATTTCTCTGTAGAAATCATAAATATAAGTCAATATAAGAGTGTTAGAACAAACGGGAAGGTCCATAGAAGCCTCTAAGGTCTACTTCAAAAATTCGAAAATTCCCACATCAGAACGTGGAACCAGATCGGTTGAGGAGCAACCGGATCGGTTCCACTTGCTACCTCAGTCCAACCGTTCGGTTTCGCTTCGCAACCGGATCAGTTACTCCATCCTGCAGAAGGCTTTGCCTTCAAATCCATTTTCCACTAGATTTTCTAATTCCAATCCACTCCTAGATTGCATTCTAACATCATCAATGATTCCCACATCCTCAAATTGTTCTTAATTCGTTTTTCAAAGCTTCCAATCATCACATATTCATCTTGCTTAGAACTAAACAATCTCAACTTCAATTCTTAATTACTTGTTCCAATCAACAATGTGGCATCTAAAATTCATTAAAAACGCATCATCTACCAACTAGGAATCATCAATTGCAACTTAATTTGATTCAATGGCACAACCTAATTAAATCCGAAAATTCAATCATCTAATACTCATTCAATGTTGAATCAATCACTACAATTATTTTTTCAATGCATTCCTATATCAATTACCCACTTAATCCTAAAAGATTACAACTTAATTCGAATTCTATCAAAAACCCCCAAATTAGTGACCTAATTTGCAATTTGAATCAAATACTCTAATTAAACCTTAATTAAGTTAATTGATTGCAGATGCTTACTTGCTTAGGTGCCATGATGATCTTCTACAACTTTTACAATCTTCAAACAACTTCTAATGGTCGAATTTTGCGAAACCCAGCTGGAGGATTAGTGTGTGTGTGTGTTTTTCTGGAAAAATTGAATTTTTGGTATATATACTTGCATGCAACCGTTTCAGTCATGGACACAACCGTTTCGGTTTGCATTTTTGCAGAATTTTGCCTTTTTCACTTTACTTGGGCATTTTACCTTCCAAGCAATGATCGTTTACTCAAAAATCTGATTAAAGATGCACACAACATTCATCCAACCATTTGGAATTTCAACAACATCTAATCTCAAAAACTAAATCATCATACTCATAACTTAAACTAAAACTCAAAATGCATTAATTAAATAACTTCAAAATAATAAGAGCAAATAAAAATGAAATGAAAAACAAGAAATCCTAAATGCATAAAAAAAAAAGTTCATGAAAATCAAGCAAACAATTGCTTGTTATTATGGTGTTTTGCTTCTCCTTAGTACTCCTCGAAATACTCATGCCTTAAGATGTCCTCACTTAGAAATTTTCCGGTCAATTCACGGTGTGTTTCGTGAGTTTTGAATTTCCTTACAAATCTTCTCCCATCCGGGCATAGTATATCAAATTTGACATGCCATTCTCCGTCTCCATCCTCTCTTTTGTAAACACTTGACCCCTCAGGTCCCCATTCCAAATTTTTGAGTTGAACCGGTAGAGAACCTAAGAAATCGGCTAGCTTCTTGTAAACAAGGATGTTTTTGAATGGATTGTAAAATGCTTCCACCGCTAATGCACGTTCCATCTCATCCTCAATATCAAAGTATGGTGGAGCTAGTGGTCCATACATCGGGTTTCCATGGACATCACGTCCAATTTCAAAACAAGTCAAGTCATCGGCCGCTTCAAACAATTCTAAATCCTCCATGAATTCCAAAACTGGTCCCCTCGGTTTGGGATAATATGTTTGTTTTGAGATCCTGTCATCGATTGTCATCGTACCCCTACCCATATCTATGATTGCACCACATGTGCGTAGGAACGGTCTTCCTAGTAGAAGAGGTAGACTCTTATCAACCGGAATGTCTAGGACTAGAAAATCGGCCAAGTAGGGTTGATAGCCAATTTGAACCTTTACGTTTTTCACCTCCCCCATCGCTTTTTCTTGGGAGTTATCCACCATGGTAAGTTTTGAGTGATTTGGTTGTGGTTTACTAAGTCCCAACGTCTTAAATAATGGATAGGGCATAACATTGACGCTTGAACCTGTATCCGCCAAAGCATACATTGGAGTCCTCCCGTTAACTTTAATCGGCAAAACGAAGTTTCCCAGGTCTTTCTCCTTACGTGGCATACCCTAAACAAGATCCTATTTCTATCCTCCTCCGATAGATCTTTATCCTCCAATCTCGCTCTTGCTAACATCACCGCGTCTAGTTTCTTGCGGTATAGAACATAATCTTGTAGTACCTCAATTACCGGCTTTTTCTCATTGAGTTCGAGAAATTTTTGTTCAAGGTTTTCCAAGATGGCTTCTTTTTGGTCTTGGGTTAAAGGTTTGAAGGTGTTTGGTGTGTTGGGTGGTGAAGGTGTGTAATCATGGTTTTTGTTGGTGGATGTGGTAGGAGTTAATTTGTTGGATGAGGTTTTCTTTCTATTATCCTTCCCCATCTTTACGACTTCCACATTCTCCTTCTCCATATTAGCACATAACTCCACAAGCATTTCATTCACCCCCTTCTCCTCTTCCAAGTCGGTGATGTTGATCCTCATCTCCCCTATAGCAAAATCCACTTGACATTTGGTCGTCACAAGAAAATTCCGCCCAAAACATACGTTGGGCTCATCAGCGTTTCCTTCTTCCAAGACAACAAAATCTGCTTCGAACATGTGACCATGAATGTTAACCTTAAGATTCTTAACCATTTTTCTCCTGTAAGCTTCGTAATCCAAACGAACGTGGCCAATTTGATCAAGAACTTTCTCCATAATATAATTTTCACCATAGGCCATGTTTAGTTTAGCGTCCCACGCACTCACCCCTTCGACACTACAAGGTGTACCGAACCTCACAAGTGGTGAATCATACTCCATTATGATGCTTGGTGAATACCACAACTCTACCCTTCTTAGGAAGTTGAACCTTGTTCTCTCCGACTTCTTCCATACAATCCGAATCAATAGCCAAGTCCTTCTTACTCTCTTCCAAAATATTCCCAATCTTCTCCAACGAGTTTCCGGTGTCCTTAAACATCTCATCCAAGTTACGAAGGTACTCAGAAATTCCGCTTAAACTATCTATAACAACTATCTAACAAGACAAAACAAAACCAAATACAAAAATCCAAATCATTAGCATTAGAGTTAGTAAAAACCAAAGCAAACATATAGAAACATATACTAAACAAGTAAAGACACTTAACAAAACTAAAAACACAAGCTAAAACTCAAAATCGAAAAACTACTAATAATTTTACCGAGAGCTCCAACCGGATCGGTTGACCCTCCAACCGATTCGGTTGGTGGTAAACTTCCTAACCAATAACTTCCAACCGATCCGGTTGCGGGTTGCAACCGAACGGTTGGATCAATTTTCCCAATTTTTTTTAACCTATTAATTTTAAATTAATTAAAGACCATTAATTGTGCTTAACTCTTAATTAAATGTGTCTACTCATTATCCTCATTAATTAAAAATATTAATTAAGTTAATTAATCAAAAACTACATTAACTAATCTTCTTAACTACTCATTAAAACTACTAACCCATAAAAACTGAAAATTAACCAAGCTTATTCTGCAATTAAGACAAAATTAACTAAAAAGTAAATAAAACTAAAAATGATTAAATATCAAATATCTAAAAATTACTAAGAAAAGCATAAATAATCTATAGGATAATCTATAAAAATCAGAAATGACAAGAATTAAACTATAAACTATAACACAAAACAATAGATAAACTAAAAACTACAAAAATCAAAAATAAAACTTTCCGAGAGCACTAACCGGTTCTTTGCTCGCGCAACCGATTCGGTTAGCCTCTAAACCAATTTTTTTTTTACTTTATGAAATCTAATTTAAATATTACCAATTTTACAGAATCTTAACAAAATCAAATTACTTAAAAATCCAAAATCCCCGGCAGCGGCGCCAAAAACTTAATGTGCTTTCCGTGTGCAAGTTTTAAAAATTTATAAACACGAATTATCCAGCTATTACTATAAACACATACGAGCAAGTATACTCGTTCGCGATAGCAAAGGCGGGTAAGTCGAGATCGTCCCAAGGGATTTTGCTTTTGAAATTGTTTTAAAAGATTGGTAACAAGAAAGCTTTGTCAAGGCTCTCTCCAAAATGATGGTTTTAGTGAAATTCAATATAAAGAAATATATACTTGTGTGTAATCTATAGGCAATCATAGTAAGTGTTCATGAAGGCTTGGTGTAAACTCTTGATGTGATGCACAAATCATAAGCAAATGATTTCCAACCCATGGTTTATGTTTTGTAAAATCATTTTAAGAACAATAACATATAGGTAATCCTTTCGGTCCTTATCCTAATGATTATCCTATAAAAAATCCATTTGTTTGTAAAATGTTCTTATTAAACTCTTTCCTACGAATCTTTCGACCTTTCGTGATGAAAATGTTTGTAGTCTTGTTTCAATAAGTAAATATGGTGGTTGTCAATCATCATATCCTCATACTAGTTTGTCACTTAACTTTTTGGAATAAAACAAAAGAGAAATCCTTTCGGTCTTTTTTTCTAAAACATGTTTTACAAACAAATCAAACAAGACTAGTAGTTTTCCAACAAACTTATTTAAACAAGATCATATATACATGCATCACATATGAGAACACTAGTATGATTTCCTACATCCTTACACACAAGTATATTCAAGAACTACTCCATGATAATTATAACAAAACACAAGTAATAACAAAGTAATTCCAATAACTCAAGAGAATAGAAATTCATAACAAGTTCCATAGAATACCTAAACTTTTGGATTACAAGAACTAGAATTCGTGGATTATAGCAACCACACGCCTCCAATCGCCTAGCTTAACCGTATAACTCAAAATGATCAAACAATGGATGAGAATTAGTCTCTCCAACCTCCTGGACGTTTTACAGTAGTAACCAAACTGTTGGGATGAATAAAATGGTTGGTAATAGCTTTTGTGTAAACTATTACACTTTGGGTTGTGTCACACCTAGACTACTAAGTCTAGGTTCATTATATAGCTATATAACCATAACTATCTGTCTAAAAACGTTCTCCACAAGTAAATAGCAGGAAATGATCGGCCTCCAATGATTATGGGGAGTTAAGGCAACATTAAATGATAATTTGTGTAACTCCAGCCTTGGCAACCGGATCGGTTGCGCCTTGTTCACTTCGCCCAACCGGATCGGTTGCGGGCTCCAACCGAACGCTTGGGCGCCTCTTGTACCCTCAGTTTTGACTTTTGTTGACTTTTCTTGATTTGCACCTTTTTTCTTTGTTTTCGCTGATGATTTCCAAGACGAAACTTGATCTTAACTTGTTTTAGATACTTAGAAATCATTGCGCTTCCTAGTCATTGAGTCCAAGAGCTTCCTTACTCGACTTCTTTCCTCGGGAATTCTCCAAACGCGCATGAAAACTTCATTTCTTTATCTTTTGTGATACCTGGCTACATACACATACACAATACGCATCTTTTGCACTTTTGCAACAGTTATGAGTAAATATAGCCGATTATCATACACAAAACCAACAATAACGCTACTAAAAACATGTTCATTTTGAGCGTTATCAACGTATAACTAGAATGTAATAGGAATAAAATGGACAGCACTACTTTATCTTATTGATCACAACACACGTAGAATATTTTAGTTTAATTTAATTTTATTTTTTTAGTAGTTAAATAATTAATTTCAATCAAAACCCCTTTTAAATCTGTAAAAACTCACTAGGTTAAGTATAAGCATACTATTCCTGTGATCGACCTCGTACTTACCCCAGTTGCTACATCTGATCAGGTACACTGCCCGTGAAATTGTGTCCCATAAGGTATAAGTCCGACAATTAAAGATTTAAAACTTGAATTAAAAATACCTACAACGAAACACACATCAAGACCTATACATGTACACATGAAAACAAGGTTCAAAAACCCGTTTTTGAGAGATTTTTGGGTGCAAGATATATATGAATCTTCTTGCACCTAAACCTACATTCAAGAACTCAAAGATTGAGATATGATGAATAGTGGGCTGAGTTAAATTAGAGTCTTTAAATGGTGTTTTGTTGTGAAAAAGACTAAACACTTGTCATAGGATGAACAAGGCTAGTCTTTAGAGCTCAAAACTTGAAAAATATCAAGTTTTTGATGTGGTGGTGGTGGTGCTATGGTGGTGGCCGAATTTTCTATGGGAGAGGAGGATAGAAAATGAAGAAAGACACCTAGATAGAATGAGGGTGTGTGTGTGAGAATAAAAGTAAATTTGAAAAACAATATGCTGGTTTTGGAAAGTGTAAAGAGGAAATGTATACACTTGCTTTTTGTCTTCCCAAAGTGGCCGGCCCCTGGGGGTGTTGGATTTTTTTTTCTTTTTTTTTTATGAATTATAATGTGTATAATGTATTTGTGTAAATTTTATTTAAGTATAGTGTTAAAAGGCGAGGTTAAAAACGTATAAACGTGAATACAATGTGATTAGGCTATGTGTGTTTTGGGAGAGGCTTTTAGGGGGCTCAAAATTTTAAAATAATCGCTTATAAAGTAAAATCAATTACCAAAATCTACTCTTACCAAACCCAATAACCAAAATCGACATTATTTCTTCACATTACCAAAATTGACATAGCAAGCAAATACATTCGCCCGTCACCACCATTTGCTCGCTACTCCACTATTTTCTCATCACTTTGTTCAAAAGAAGGTTATTTAATAATAAAAGAAAAAGTACATGGCAAGCAAATGGATTTGCTCGCTACTCCACCAGTTGCTTGCTACTTTTAAAATGTAAAATTTGACACTCACCAAACCATGTATGTATTAAATGAAAAAGTTTGACACTCACCAAACCATGTAAGTGTCATTTGCTTTCAGCGAGCAAATGAGATGGAGAGCAAACAATTTTGCTTGCTACATTTAGTTTTAAGCGAGGGTGAAGAACGAGCAAATGGGATAGAGAGCAACCAATTTTACTTTCTACATCTAGTTTTAAGCGAGTAAATGGGATGGAGAGCAAGCAATTGGGATGGAGGGTAAACAATTTTGCTTGCTACATCTAGTTTTAAATGAGAAAATAGAATGGAGAGCAAATAATTTTGCTTGCTACATCCACTTGTCAACACACCCATATCCTAGAAAATAAATTGCATTAATTTGTAGCGAGGAAATGTGACGGCAAGAAAAGCATTATGCTAGCCAAAACCACGTGTCAACATCATATTTGATGTGGGAAAAAAAATCACTATGTGTCAAAATATGAAGGAGTGGCAAGCAAAAAGTGTGGCGAGCAAACCAGTTTGCTCGCCATGTCTGTTTTCGTTAAACATTTTTCAAAAGTCTACTTTGGTAATATGCTCGCCAATTAGTTCATTTTATATATTTCCTCTATACAATAAGTTTTGTTAGTCACACGGGCTTATGAAGGCTTATATAAGCCACAAGCTTTCATATGCCCAAGCCCATTGAAAGGGGTTTATGAAGGCTTATATAAGCCACAAGTCTCTATACACTCAAGCTTAATTGAAAGGGGCTTATGAGGCTTATAACTATTATAAATTACTTAAATACGCTTCAAAATATGAATTATCACGCAAAGCCGAAATATATATGAATATAATTTGATTTTACATTAAAATACTTCAGTTCCAACTAATTCGTCAAATAACTTTATAGAAATGTAAGTTTCAACTTTCAGCTTATAATATAAGCCTCAACTTCAGCTCCAGCCCTAGCTCCACCCTCACCTCCAGCTCATTGGGTCAAACATACACTATATACATTTTCAATTAGTTAAATCTTTAAATTGCAATTCTATAAAACTGACTTTTATTACATTTGTATTAAAATAAATAAATAAATAAATAAATAAATAAATAAATAAATAAATAAATAAAACTTATATAGATAGCCGGAATACATCCATATATGTAGTTCCTTTTTTGTCATTGTGTCATAAGAAAACACAACTATACCACTGCTATAGAAAAACAATAAACAAAAATAAAGTCAAAGCATTAAAGACCCTCCAATTTATGGATGCGTAAACAAAAAAAGTTGTCTACCTTTCTTTGAGGTATAAAGTTGACTTATCTATAAAGCCAGAATATATACAACACCACAGATTTAAACATTACAGCAACATGACGCTTTGCATTTATCCAAGTGTGCAATTAACTATTAACTATTATGCATATACATAAAGAATTATTTTTTTGTTTGTGAATAGCACATATCAAAACAAAGCAATAAAAAGGTGAATTGTTGCAATCAAGATGTAACAAAATTGTTCAATAGCTTAATACTTTGCAGCCTTTGAGGGTATCTCTTAATATTGTAAAGTTAACTTATCTTTGGTAAACATAATCAAGTAGCTTTAGTATTTATAAGTTGCAAAAACCGGTTATGTGGTATGTCCAAAACGCATACGTAGTTTTTACATTCTCAAAAGTGCAAATGATGTTTTTGTAATAAATTTTGGTGCGGATATCGACATATCTTAAAGTGAAAATAGGCTATTGCCTTCTGCGAGACTTTTTCATTCCATTTTAAGATATTTTAGGAGGGAGGGAGTGGTACCCTAGTATCCGAATTGCCACATCACCTCTATCTAATAAAAACCCTCAAACTCAAAACTACCCAATTCTAACCCGATTTATTTATTTATTTATTTATTTATTTTAACAGTAACAACTTATCTCATCCGCCCCCGTCAAGAAAAATAGATCTCATCCGACTCTTTTTGCAGACAACCACCCTTCTTATCCTATTTCCATTTTCTTTCGGCCACCAAATCTAGACACCACAAAACCAAAACAAAAGAAAGCTATCAAGATTTCTCCTTTGATTATTTCGGCTCAAACCGAGCTCTAATAAAGCAACAAGGTTCTTTCTTTCGTTTTGCTGAAATAACCGAACCATCCAAAGCACACAAGGTCTCGACCCTTTGGTTTTGTTTCATATGAATCATCTTCAAGATCATTTTATGGTCTCAGGTAGGTTGTCTTGATGTTGTTGTCATTTTTGTTTGTCTTTGATCGAACCATCGAACCATCCAACGGTCAAAAAATTGAATTGCTTCCCCTCTCACCGCTCGGTTTATGAAACCGATTTTGTTCAACCCGCGTGCTACCCGATTAGGTGGGTATGGTGTTGCCGATCGGGTAACACTACCCGATCCCACTCCCTCCCCCCTTAGTCACTTCATTTTTTGGCAGAGATATCCGCATGCCACACACCGATGGTTTTTATAAGGACGGTGTCCGAAGTTTCAGAAAGATAGAGAGTATACCACAAAGACTGTTTTTGCAACTAACTTAATTTTTAAAGTTATTCTAAAAAGTGTAAACAACATTGGCTAGAACTGAACCCGAAGGTAGCGTTGCTTAGAATAAATATTTTAAATCGTATGAAAGACTTTACCTTTATGTATCGACTTTCATGAAATATAAATCGTATGAAAGACTTTACCTTTAATTACCTGAAATCTGAAGTTAAAAGGGCAAATGACAAAAAAATCCATCAAACTTGACACTTTATGTGATTGTGTGTAGCCAACTATTTTTTTTCTTATTGTATGTACTGAACTTTCAAATTTCGATCATTATGTGTATTTTGTGACTATTCTGCCATGTAAAATGACCATTTTACCCTTCAAAATTTGAAAAAATTAAGGGTAAGATGGTCACAAAATACACACAATAATCGAATTTTAAAAGTTTAGTACACACAATAAGAAAAAAAATAGTTGGCTACACACAATCATAAAAGTGTCAGTTTGGTGATTTTGCATCACCGATATTATTTAAGTGTAATGGATTAATTTAGGTGACCAATGTGTAATCATGATAAATGTTCAACAAGTCGGGGGTGTGCGGATGCACACTTGTATGACGCTATTATGATTGCTATTCGGGGCGAAGCCCCGAATAGACGGGGTCCGGGGGCCAACGCCCCCGGTAGCAGGGCCAAGAGGCAGCGCCCCTGGCTGGGAAAAATTTTATTTGGTATCAAGTGCTATGTTAAAAACGCCCTAGAAAATAAAATTTCCCGGTAATTTTACCCTAAAATTAAACTGATTTGGCGGTTAATTTAACTGCTATAGCATTTGTAACCGACCAGGCATTTTTTGGTCAATTTCATTTCTGGTTATGTCCATAACTAACAAAACAATTCTCAAGTTCAAATTGGTTTTATCTCATTAAGATTTCGTAGAACACCGAAATACTTCAATCTGATAGTGTTTACACGACTCTCAGATTACTGTGATCATAATTTCCTAACAAAGATTGAAGTATTTTGTGATCATGACGAACGGAGAATCTGTGAAGGACATGACGAGCAAGTTCGATAAGTTGGCAAAGTTTGAAGGGCAGGACTTTCGTCGCTGGCAAAGAAGATGCATTTTCTTCTTACCACCCTGAAAGTTGTGTATGTTCTGAGTACACCCAGTCCGGAATGGGATGAGAATGAAGCTTTGGAGACGACCAGGAAGAGGATGAAGTGGGAAAACGACGACTACATATGCCGTGGTCACATTCTGAACGGTATGTCTGACTCCTTATTTGATATCCATCAAAACGCTGAATCTGCTAAGGCACTGTGGGAGTCCCTAGAATCCAAATACATGGCAGAAGATGCTTCTGCAAAGAAGTTTCTTGTTAGTAATTTTATGAATTACAAGATGGTTGATACCAGGCCTGTCATGGAACAATATCATGAGATGTTAAGGATTCTGGGACAGTATACCCAACATAATTTGATGATGGATGAAGCCATCTCGGTTGCAGTTATCATTGATAAACTGCCTCCTTCCTGGAGAGATTTCAAACATGATTTGAAACATAAAAAGGAAGAGTTAAATTTGGTTCAACTCGGTTCTCATCTACGAATTGAGGAAGGATTACGTAATCAGGAACTTGATAATAATCCTAAAGGAAAGAACCAAATTGGATCTTCTTCCGTTAACATGGTTGAAGGAGATGGAGTCAAAAATTCTAAAAACAATTTTAACAACAACAAGAACAAAAGAAAGTTCAAAGGTGGTGATGATAAATTTGCCAACAAAAAGGGTACTTTGACTTGTTGGAAATGTAACAAGCATGGTCATATGAAGAAGGATTGTCGCTCTAAAAAGGGCAATAATGGCGCTGGTCCAAGTGGGTCTAAGGATCCTGATAAGCAACAAGGTTATAATTCTGATTTTGTACATAATTTTGATAATGTTTTACATTATGTTTCTGTATTTCGATGCATTTTATATTCAGGATGATCAAGTTGCTTGGTGGTTGATTCGGTGCGACATGTCATGTTTGCAATGATCTTCGTTGGTTTCAAGTATGTAATCCAATTGAAGATGGCTCATGTGTAAAGATGGGAAACGTTGCAACCGAACCAATCAAAGGAATAGGGCGTGTTATGTTAACTTTTACTTCTGAAAAACTTATGTTTAGATAATGTATTGTATGTACCCGGGATTCGCAAGAATCTTGTTTCTGAAATTGTGTTGAATAAGTTTGGCTACAAACAAGTGTTGGAAAGTGACAAGTATATCTTGTCAAGACATGGTTCCTTTGTTAGATTTGGTTATGTATGTAATGGAATGATTAGATTAAATTTGAATTATCCTTTGTTTAATGATTCTGCTTGTATGGTTACTTCTAGTCATAGTAATGGTTTAAGTAAATCTGAATTATGGCATGCTAGACTAGGACATGTTCATTACAAGAGAATGAAAGATATGTCTAGAATGAGTCTAATACCTGCTTTTGATATGACACATGAAATTTGCAAAACTTGTATGTTAACAAAGATCACTAGACATCCATTTAAGAGTGTTAACAGGGAAAGCAAAGTATTAGATCTCATACATAGTGATTTATGTGATTTTCATGCCAATCCTTCACTAGGACATAATAAGTATGTCATTACTTTTATTGATGATGCATCTAGATATTGTTATGTCTATCTACTGCATGCTAAACATGAAGCTCTAGATAAATTTAAATTTATAAACAAGAAGTAGAACTTCAAAGACAAGATTTAATAAAAGTATTTCGTACTGATAGAGGTGGTGAGTATTATGATCCAGTTTATTTTCAATCGACTGGAATAATACATCAAACCACGGCTCTACACGCCACACAGAATGGTGTGGCTGACAGGAGAATAGGACTTTAAAGGAAATGGTGAATTCCATGTTATCCTATTCTGGACTAAGTGAAGGGTTTTGGGGTGAGGCTATGTTGACAGCCTGTTATATTCTGAATAGAACTCCAAACAAAAACAGCAAACAAACACCTTATGAAATTTGGACCAAGAAGGTACCAAATTTGACTTATTTGAGGGTTTGGGGCTGTAGAGCAATTGTAAGATTGACTGAACCCAAAATGAAAAATCTGGGTGAGAAAGGTATAGATTGTATTTTCATTGGGTATGCTGAGCATTCCAAGTGTTATAGGTTTTATGTTATAGAACCTAATGATTATGTGTCGGTGAACTCTATAATAGAGTCAAGAGATGCAATATTTGATGAAGAACGGTTTACGTCTATACCAAGACCAAGAAGTATGATTCAGCCATCTTCTAGTAAGATAGTTGAAGATGATGTTGAAGGTACTGATGATGTACCTGGTCCATCTGTTCCTAGGAAAAGCACTAGGACAAGAAAAGCTAAGTCTTTTGGTCTGATTTTCAACTTTATTTAGTTGAAGGAACAAGAGATACGACTTTATCTCAACGTGAATATTGCCTCATTATTGAGGAGGATCCAAGGACTTTGAGTGAAGCAATGGCTTCTAGGGATGTTGCTTTCTGGAAATAAGCAATTCAAAGTGAGATTGATTCTATCATGCAGAATGATACTTGGGAAGTCACTGATTTGCCTCCTGGATGCAAAGCATTAGGAAGTAAATGGATCCTTAAAAGGAAGATGAAAGTGGATGGAAGCATAGATAAATATAAAGCTAGATTGGTTATCCAAGGTTTTAGACAAAAGGAGGGCATTGACTTCTTTGATACTTATGCTCCTGTTGCTAGGATTTCCACTATTAGATTATTGTTAGCTCTTGCAGCTATACATGATCTAGTTATTCACCAAATGGATGTAAAAACTGCATTCTTAAATGGTGATTTGGATGAGGAAATTTACATGAAACAACCTGAAGGGTTTGTGATGCCTGGACATGAAAACAAGGTATGTAAATTGAAGAAATCATTGTATGGTCTAAAACAAGCACCAAAACAATGGCATCAAAAGTTTGATGATGTGGTCTTGTCTAATGGTTTTTTCTTTAAACCAAGCTGACAAGTGTGTGTATAGCAAATTTGATGCTTCTGGTAAAGGAGTGATAATTTGCTTATATGTGGATGACATGTTGATCTTTGGTACTGACCAAGATCAAGTTGATAAGACAAAGGATTTCTTGTCATCTAATTTTGATATGAAAGATCTGGGAGAAGCTGAGGTGATTCTTGGTATTAGAATAAAAAGAGGAAACAAGGTATCTCTATTTCTCAATCACACTATATTGAGAAGATACTGACAAAGTTTAACTTTGCTAATTGTTCTCCTTTTTATACTCCTGTAGATCCTACTGTGAAGTTTCGACCTAATAAAGGAAATCCAGTGTCTTAACTGGAATACTCTAGAGCTATTGGATGTCTTATGTATGCCATGATTAGCACTAGACCATATATAGCTTTTGCTGTGGGAAAGCTTAGTAGATACACTAGCAATCCTGGTGCTCTATATTGGCAAGCTCTGGTCGAAGTATTTCAGTATTTGAAAGGAACCATGGATTATGGTTTAACTTATAGTGGCTATCCTTCTGTTTTAGAAGGTTATTCCGATGCCAGTTGGATAAATAACATAGAGGATCACTCTTCTACGAGTGGTTGGGTATTCCTTCTTGGAGGAGGAGCTATTTCTTGGGCTTCAAAGAAACAGACTTGTATTACAAACTCAACTATGGAGTCTGAATTTGTTGCTTTAGTTGCAGCTGGTAATGAAGCTGAGTGGCTGAGGAATTTGATTTATGAAATTACTTTGTGGCCTAAACCGATATCTACCATTTCTATCAGATGTGATAGTGCTGCTACCTTGGCTAGGGCTTATAGTCAAGTTTATAATGGCAAGTCTAGACACTTAGGTGTTAGACATAGCATGATTCGTGAGCTTATCATGAATGGTGTGATATCTGTGGAGTTTGTAAGAACTCAACTGAATTTAGCCGACCATTTAACCAAAGGGTTAGCAAGAGATGTCGTACGCAAGGCGGCTATTGGGATGGGTTTAAAGTCCATCTAATTAAATCCTTGTATCAAGATACCCAATTCCCATCTAACGTAATGTTAAATGCTGAATTCAATGAGGAAAGCTTGATATCTTTGGATTGGAACACATAATTACATCATCCCACAGTATGTGTTCAGAAACTGCAGATAAAGGAGGTTGAAATTATATTTCTTAATGGTTTTTTGACAAATTGCATGTCAGTGCAAGAGTAAAGAACCACCTATATAAGCATGAAGTTTAGCTGCTTCAAGAAGCTTGGGACTTGTCTTTGATATGCTTATGAAGATAGGACACAGCTAGTAAAACATAGTGTCAAGTGAACATGTGAATGTGTAAATTGTTGTGTATATTTCTTCATGTATTCACCTATGAATAGAAGGAGTTCAATCCTTAGTGTCACTCTTATATTCGAATATTTGGAATGCTAATGTACTAATTGAAATTCAATCGCCTCGACATTTCATTTTGCATCGTTTGTTGTTTGTTATGAGTTTGTTTTAAGTTAATCAAGATTACAATTAATGGGGAGGATTGTTGGTGATTTTGCATCACCCGCCTATTATTTAAGTGTAATGGATTAATTTAGGTGACCATGTTTAATCAGATAAATGTTCAACAAGTCTGGGTTGTGGCTGATGCACACTTGTATGACGCTATTTATGATTATTATTCGAGGGCAAGCCCCGAATGACGGGGTCCCGGCGCTTCGTAGCAGTGGTCCGGGGCGGCAGCCCTGCAGGTCCAAGGGGCAGCCGGCTGGGGTCGAACTTAAAAAATTTATGTGATAAAGTCTATGTTGAAAACGCACTAAAAATAAAAATTCCGGCATTTTAACCCTTAAATTTAATGATTGGCGGTTGATATAACTGCTAGGCGTTACAACCGTTTGGTGGTTTTATTAGTCATATATTCATCTTCCGGTTCGGCCAGTAACTCACAAAACGATTCACGATTCTAAATATGAGTTTTATCCGATTTAAGATTTCGGTAGAACCACCGAAATACTTCAATCTGAAAGTGTTTACACGACTCTCAGATTACTGTGATCCAAATTTCTTAACATTTTTGTGTTAGAAAAAGACTAAAACCATATATAAAAAGGTATAAAATGTACATAGGGTCAAAAGATTTGAGGGGGTCATAGGCCCCCCTCGGTATCTTATAACGCTCAGTTCTCGAGTTTTGAGTGAAGGGAAATAGAAAAGAATAGGAACGGGAAAATGAAAGAACACTCAGTTCTCGAGTTATAATTTGATAGGAAATGAAAGGAAATGGATAAAAGTTTGTGTTTTTTAGTCTTTTTAAAGAAAGGAAAGAGAAACGGAAAGGAAAAGGGGAATAACTTTTGTTTATAAAATCTTCCGGCAAAAAATGAGAGTAAAAGGAAAGGAAAGGGAAAGTTATGTTGTGTAAAGACTAATATACCATTTTAATTGTAATTTAAACAAGTTATTTTCTTTTTTCTACCATTCAACAACATGATTACTTTCCTTTTTCTTTCCTCTTTCATTTATCTCAAAAACATACCAACTAACAGTTTCTTTCCTTTTCCCTTTCCTATTCTTTTTCATTTCCCTTCACTCAAAACTCGAGAATTGAGCGTAAGTGTTAGTTGTTATTTTCTTGAGATAGAAGAAAGGAAAAAGAAAGTAATCATAATCATGTTTTTGAGGGGAGAAAAACGAAAATAACTTGGTCAAATTACATACATGCCCTTTAGTTGTTAATGTAAAATCTTTTAAAAATGATATATTAGTCTTTACACAACATACGGTTCCCTTTCCTCCCAAAAGTGTGAAGAAGATTTAATTAACAAAACTTTCTCCTTATTTTCTTTCTACTTCTCTTTCATCCCTTAAAAAAAGCTCAAGAACACAAAAAACTTTCCATTTCCTTTCCTCTTCCATTTCAACTCGAGAAGAGCGTAAGTTCCGTCCATGACTGAATGTTACCTATTCGTTGTGACCACTGCTCTCTTCAGCCAGAATGTATATTTCATTCATAACTCATACTCTTACAGGAGAGTCCTACACATACATGTTTTCCCATTTCGAATGACAAGTGTGGATTTTACAGAAGATTAATTATGGTTTTTAGACGAGGGGTGATAGTAAAGTGACTAAGCCGTGCATGGAGCTATGGGAACTCAGAAAACACGTCGAAATTACATTCATCACCTACAAGTTCTTGTTCGGAGTTAGTTAAACATTTTATAATTCATTTGTTAGAACATGTTTAGAATTATCGCCTCTGTCTTGCATCAAACCACAAAGAGTGTGTTGAAAATAGAACGATTTGCAATATTCAAAGTGCATGTAATTAGAAGGCTTTGCAACCTTTTACATGGCTTTGTGAAGTAACATTGTACGACTAAGGTTGTAAATTTAATGGTAAGTTACGGTTGGGTTGTGAATTGTGATCAAACAGTAGTCATACCAAGTAAATCAAGTACCTACAAAATTTATTATACAACTACAAAACCAGATTTTAGAATAAAAACATTATTGCTCTTTCACAAAGAAGACATTTACCAACTTGTGTAATAAATTCTCATAAATATATTAATCTATCATAATTTAACAACATATGCATGACATATATGGCTATACTGTCATTATATATGCTAGAATAACCATTACAAATCTTCAGTATATTCATGGCTTTAGGTGTTTTATTCACTTAATCATAAATATATGACTAGGTAGTTACATAATGTAACGCCTTTCTGATTATCAAAATATAAGTGGCACAAGCAACGTACGTATATCCATTTAATATACGTATGTACGAGCCTACATTCCTGTTATAACTTATATCATTGGTTGTGGGGGCAAAATATGGATATGAATGTTATTGCTGTTTGGACATCTTGTTGGTCCCAAACACATCACCTCTGTATGTCTTGTCTTTTAATCGGAACTACCTAAGTAATATGTTTGTACTAGGAAATTTCAGTATGATAATATATAAATTTATAAGCTTATCGAATATTATGTTTTTCGCAAAACTTGGCTACATTAACTAAGTAAATGAATACTTACACTAGGGAAAAAAACAAACAAATCATAGAACAATGCAACAAAAAGAAATGCCTATTGTTCAAATCATTATTTGTGATAATCTTCATCTAAAACCATACTTTTATTCCTCATATTTTTATTTCAAATTTATGTTACATATAAAACATGAACCATGTTAAATTATTAAAATTTTAATACAATGCGATTACTAAACTACCCTTATATTGAAATTAAACATAAAAATATCTATTGATAGATAGTATTAAGTTAACACATGGTAACAACCAATTTATTGAATGATTTCCCTTCTTACTCCAAATTTACTCCTAATTTTATTAAAATTTGTTTCACAATAACTTAAAACCGGTTTTTTAAATACCCCAGTTGAGTCGATGAGTCACCGGGTCTGTTAATACAAATAGCGCATACAAACGTTATTTCTATTTAATGATTTCTCTACGTTTTGTTAATGACAAATATAAAAATGTATTAAATAAAAGATCAAGTAAACAAGTTTTAGACATAAGTTATCCTTTGCCAATAATCACTTAAAAATATATATGAATCCTTAAAACTTGCATAATGATTAAAGAAAGTTTTATCATATACAATGCATAAAACGCTTGCATCATTTCTTAAACGAACACTTTCTTCTGCTACTTTACACATATAAACATCGCCTATACATTTTTCTAAAATGAACTTTTGAATATTATACGTTAGATTCCTATGATAATAGGTTTTAAACCGTACACGTGTATAACCAATTCCTGGGCGTGAGCGAGGCGAGAAACTAGGCGAATGAGTGTCTAGGGCGAGAAGTTTGGGCGTGGTACAAACCAAACTAGTTCTGGGCGCGCGAGACCTGGGCAGACATGGCCGGGTATGCTTTGCGATTAAAGTATCTTCACAAATTCCAATTATTCCATGCAAAGTATAGTCTTCACACATAACCATATGAATCTACTGTTTCCTGACCCCCACTTTCTTCACATCTAATGCCTATAGTATAGTCTTTTCGTTTGAAAAACTCTTAAAGAAAGAGTGGGTCACCTATTATTTAATGAAAAGGATGTAGTGGTTTTAAAAAAAAAGGGAAAAATAAAGGATGTCAGTAAAACGGGTTGATGACTTTTTAGTCCGGTTTTGTAAATTCCATTTTTTTGGTTCAATCTTGTAATCAGGATGCTTTATTGGGTTGGATAGGTAATAAGCTTTATTATAAAATATCACATTGTGTTATCAACTTTAACAAAGTTTTAGTTACTTTCATTTATACAAAATGTTTTATTAATTCTATTTTGACTAAATAGCTAGAATCTTCTCCTTTGAAGATTAATTCAAATACGATCTTCAATTGAAAAATGAATTAGACATTTTGTAATAATCAACCAAAGACGAAAGCATCAAAATTGGTTTGTTCATAAAACTATCATTAACATGTTAAGGCATGGATTGTTAAACACTTTAGGCAAACAACAAACACCCTTAAATGGTTGTGATCACAAACCAGCCACTAGAAATCCGATTGATGAAAAGAATCGTGGTGCTAGAGGTATCTTGTGATTGATGAGATTGATTTTATGGTGAGTGGTTTATGTATTTATATTAGTGTGTGGTTTATGTATTTTATATTGGTGGAGATATTGAGAAAAAGATGATGATGATGATGATGGGAAGTGGAGATGGTGAGAATGAAATGAATAAAAGCGTGTTTGTGAGTGATTTCATTAAGAGATATGTTTGGATTTGAGTAGATAACGAAGATAATGAAGAAGAAAATGGCAATGTTAGTTCGTGGAAATGTATTGTATTTAAATTTTATTAACTAAAGAATGATTATTGCCGAGCATTTCAGACAAGAATGTTTAGTGTGAAAACTGACAAATTACAAAGATGCATTTTGCAGTTTAGTCTACTTTATTTAGAAAATGGATTATACAAGATCTAGTCATTATCTAGGACTATGTAGTCCTTGTATATAGCGGCGGATAACTTGTATATTTTTAATTAAGTGTTATGTGTAAGGTTTATATATAAAAATATGATAAATGATACAAAAGTTTTTGACCTAACGGTATGTGAGTGAATCATCAACCTCTAGGTTATGAATTCAAGTCTGATTGAAGACACATGCGATATGATATTTGTGAAATAGGTGAGTTAGGGTAGCTATAAATTTGATTAATGAAATTTCAAAAAAAAAAAAAAGCTATAAATTTGCACACGCTGATAATACTAGGTTCGACCAGGAATCATTAATCATATGTTTGGTTGTTAGGGGTGTGAAAATTTATTGAGGCACTAACAACTTCTCATTCACCATAATACCAAATAGCAATAAACCTAATGAAATAAATGAATATTACATTATAAAGGTTGTGATTGTAAATTACTCTTCAGACATTGATGTATCAAACAACAGAATAGGTGGTCATTTGGTATCAAACCTTAGAATAGGTGGTCATTTAAGAGGTGTTTGGTTAGGGATATTACATGACACAAAATGGGAATGACAACAATAATGTAACTCTCATGATATGATGAATTTATTACAAACAACTTGTGAAAAATATTTACATTATAACTTGGGGCGTGAAACTCATTGCTTTACAAATGTGTTTCATGATTTCGGTATTTTTGATAAGGGTTAATGGCATGTAATAGTAACTTACTTTTTTGTTTATTTCATATCACGTATAATTTAACTTAAAAATACTACAATACTCATCCAATTCAAATTTTGTTATTATAACTTTTAGAGTTATTCCAAGACCGTTAGTTCTTTTGACTAACTAACCGTTTGAATTAACTCAAAAATATGTTTTCTTTTTCACATTAAATATTTTAATCGCTTTTATACGCTGCGTTCGTTTTATAATTTTGCGCCGCTTTTATACGTTTTCGTCCGTCTCTTTCACATTATATGTTTTCGTCCGTCTTTTTACGAAAAGCGTATAAAAGCGGACGTAAACATATAAAAACAGACAAAAATGTATAAAAGCGGACTAAAACATTTAATGTGAAAAAGAAAACATATTTTTGAGTTAATTACAAACGGTCGTTAGTCAAAAGAACTAATGGTGCAAAGAAGTGACTCTAAAAGTATGACAATGAAACAAAATTTTAAAGTTAGATGGATATTGTGGTATTTTTTTGAGTTCATATCTGATATGTGACCGAATGAAAAAATACGTCGTTATTATATCCCTTTTGATAACTATAAAACTATTCACATGTACCTACATATACAGATAAACACATACATACATGCATGTACATATACATGTATACAAATACGATACCTCTTGACACACGTATACGCATATATAAACATAAAAACTGAGAAGGATTCATGTTCATGTAGCTCAGTGAAGTCGAGCCTTTTTTGGGCTTATGTACGCTGACACGCGGTCTAATCAGTATTTCCGTGGCCGTTTTACACACTTTTCTTTAGCTATCAAGATGTTTATTCAACGAAGTTTGAACTTTGATTTTTCTTCTTAGAGTTGTAGAATATCTTACTACTACACACTGTAGATTGAGGGATACAGTTTATGTACGGTCATATATTATAGAAGAGAAATGATATATGGACCTAAACTTAGGCCTAAATTTAGACCTAAAACCACTTGGCATCATCCTAATGGGTTGTAAAATAAACGCCCTTGCCCTGCAGCCATCAGGATAGTGATACTTGATTTTAGGTCTAAGTTTAGGTACATGTATCATTTCCCATTATAGAATATATCAAACCATAAATTTTCATTTGTGTTACATTTTTTAATGGGACAAGTTATACATACTCTTAAAAAAGCAAATGGCACTGATGACGAGGTCTATATTCGGTCACGAACCACCAAAGCTCAATACTAATAAGCCCGACGAACTCTGGCTACGATAAGTGTTTAGGCCTACGAAGGCCCAAACCCAATGTTATTTACGTAACATGATATCGGATATATCCTAATTATGGAGATAATCATTCTCCAACCGACTTAGGCGGATACCGAAGAGGAACACTAACCAACAAGGATTCCGTGTGTATATAAAGGGAATCCCATCCCTCGTTAAAGGTACGATCTACAAACCCTAAATCGATTACTTACTCTCACGCCGGAGGATAATCGTGGGAGACAATCCCACGATAAGCCTAACGGTGTTTTATGTCTTCTTAGTGCGCAGGTCTCAAGCAACAATCATCAATTGGTACGAGAACCGGAGTCCAAACAAGGAACGCCCAACTTTTGTATCACGTGGGCGCATCCGTGTGACCATTCACTAAGAACTAAGAACTAGAATGACGAAGCATGGAATCGGCGCGTCGCAGCGCATTACCGGAAAAAGTCTGACACGGATCGCCTAAGCAAACTTCGGGACAACCGTGTTGCTTAAACCGTGGATCGTGCCAAGATTTGGCTCTCCTTCGTGGAACCACGCCGGGGACAACCCATGCCATCAGAACCACCGCTTAGCAGAGACCCATCAAGTCCTTTGCCACTCCATTCCAAACGGTGGTGGAGACAAACTTCACAAAAGCACTGATGCCGATAAAAATAAGAGTATAGTGGTGGAAACCGATACTCCTACTCTAAGGGTTGTGTGTCGAACTAGCGCGCAGACGAGTTCAGACGCGCAAAACTACGAAACCTTGGTCGCTCCATGCAAAAGGAAGCAAAGAAGAGGTCAGTCGAGTTTACATGCCCGACTTGATTTGGCGCGAGTTAGAGACATCCCCATCGCGCGAGAAGGCGGAGGGATAGTCACCGACCCCCAGTGTTTAACAGAATTGGGAGGAAAGTTGATGATGATGAGACATCCAACTCACTACATCTGGAAGGAAGTGAGGAGGATGAACAGTGTACCAATGTCCACGCCAGACTTGGTAACCGGAGAATTCATGACAGACTTGGGCGACGATACTCCCCAAGTGAAAGCCCTTCAAGTCCGATTCTCGGATAGCTATTAAACGTAACGAAAGGAAAATTCATCCTTCGATAATTCTCGGACAACGAGGATAAGCGATACAGACATTGGAAGTCCGAAACGATATAATGACCAAGAGGAGGAAGATATATCTCTCCGTGGGCCGCCAAAGGTGGATGCGCTTACTCGACGCATCGCTGATTTTCGAGAACAAAAGGAGCGCATGCCGCCAACGCGGAAAACCTATGACGAACAGTGATCCCGATGATCACCTAAAAATTTTGAATCACCGCTACAATTGAAAATGGCCACAAACTGTATGGTGCCACATGTTCAACTCCACACTAGTAGGAAATGCGCGAACTCGGTTCAATAAGCCTCAACGCAGAAGCATTAACGGTTTTGAAGAATTGAGAAAGGCGTTCCGCCTAAACTTTACTCAATGGAAAAAGTGTGCAAAAAACCCAATTGAACTCGCCAGGTCAAACAAATAAGGGGAATCCAAAGCGCTTTATGGAGCGCTCAAAGATGAATGCATGCAAGTTAAAGCGTCCCGAGGTGCTCAAAATCTCGGGTTCATGAATGGGATCAAGAACCAGAACTTATCAAGAGATTGAATGACAAGATTCCCCAATCCTTTGATGAGCTCATGAAACGCACACGGTCCTTCGTCCAAGGAGAGGCCGCAGCGGCAGATAGCAAGAGAAACTACTCGAACTACCGGCCACAGAACAACCCGGGAGACAATCCACCTGACCGAGTAGTAACCGAATAGAATTATCGCAACAGGGGAGTGGGCGCGACAATGACAAGTATATCCCGCTGACAAAGACTCCAAAGGAGATACTTGCAACAGAAGGAGCAAACTTCCCAAGACCTCGACCAATGCGCACCCCGAGGATCGGCGCTAAGTAGAAAGTGGTACTGCGACTATCACGGACGTAAGGGCCACACTACTAACGAATGTGTCCAAATACGCCAAACTCATCGACAAACTAGTCAAGGAAGGTAGACTGACCATTTGGTCAAAAACATCAAAGAAGGAAAGATAGACAAAAGATCGAATAAGAAGGAGGCCCAAAGATAAGGCGATACTATTTACATGATACAATCATGGCAAAGAGTAACTAGGCGAAGGTTAGCCGAAGTTTTCCCATGGAAGTGCAATTACTTTCCCTACATTAACTACGTAACAATTAGCAGTAGAGCCGCCATCATCAAAATTAATGCGCGGGGGTCACGACATCCACCGCATGTATGTTGATGGTGGAGCATCTCAGCATATAATGTACGAACATCTGCTTCAAAAACTCGCACCGAGATACGCTAGTCACTGAGCCCAGTAATAGCACCGACCGGCTTCACAGAGAAAAGATATGGCCTATGGGGCAATTAACTACCGTTAGAGTAGGTATAACGACCACTCCCACAACAACATGGTGGATTTTATGGCAATCAAATCCCTCTCGCCATACACAATGGCATTATCGAAGACCGAATATCAACCATACGCGCATTCCGCTTACAAAGACACGGGATGCTCAAATTTCCATTAAGGAGGTGTCGTACCCTCTACAATGCTGCTGTACCACCTAAAGAATGTAACGCGTTACATGCAAAACTGCACCCATTACAAAACAAAGGCGCAACCAAAACTCCAAATCTAAAGGTAGCAATCCATCCCATTATCCCGAACAGAAATTTCAATCGAGGAACGCTATCGACAACGGCAAAGCAGCGTTTGCGACTCTTGCAAAAGAATTTGGACATTTTTGCATGGGAGCCAAAGCACATGACCGGAGTACCACGTTCAATCACGGAACATAAGCCAGAATCCGACAAGGATACTCACCAATACGCCAAAAGAAGCGCGGCCATGCTCCGAGCGCCGCAGCAAGCAATCCTGGCAGGTACACAAGCTAGTAGAGGCAGGAATCATGGGAAGTCTACTACCATGACCGGCCTAACCCGCTTATGGTAAAAAGAGTGATGGTAGCTGCCGGATGTGCTGACTTTACCGATCTTAACAAAGCATGTCCACAAGACCTACCCACTACCGAGAGATAGACGGAAGGTGGAATCTTTGTGTGGATATCCACTAAAGTGCTTTCTCGATGCATACAAAGGATACCATCAGATCCAGATGGCTAAGGAGGACGAGGAAACAACGGCCTTTCACACAAGCCAAGGCGCCTATCTGTTATACAAAATGCCCTTTGGCTTGAAGAATGCAGCCACCTATCAACGGGTTAGAGATCATGCGTCGAAAAACAGGTTGGCCGCAACCTAGAGGTTTACATCGATGACCTGGTCATAAAAAGCCATATCGAAGAGAGTTGGTACGCGACATTGAGGAAACCTTCAGGACACTTAAAGAGATCAACATGAAGCTAAATCCTAAAAAATGCACTTTCGGTGCTACGAAGGCATGTTCTCGATACTTGTTAGAACCTCGATGGTATAAAGCCGGTCCGAAAAGACTAAGGTTATCATCGACCTTCCTTCACCGCAAGACGCTGAAGGAAGTTCAATCTCTCAATGGAAAGCTGGCCGGTCTAAATTGATTCCTATCCAAGTCAGCAGACAAATCACTACCTCTTTTCAAAACACTCAAGAAGTGTATAAAAAGGGAGATTTTCGTTGGACTACGAAGGCAGAAGAAGCCTTTGCAACGTTTTAAACAACAACTGGCAACGCCCTACACTTGTAGCACCCACTGGGGAAGAGTTGATTATGTACTTATCTCGCAACTCATGGAGCAAGCCACGCAGCAGTTACTAACGGATAGGAACTCAAGACAAACACCAGTGTACTTTTTGTACGAAGCGCCAAGAAAACAGAGATGAACTATAGCGCAATGGAAAAGTTGGTCCTCGCATTAGTATTCGCCGCCAAACGGTTGCGCAGGTACTTCCAAGCGCACCCAATAGCGTGATCACGCACCAACCGATCAAGCAAATCATCTCTAAACCCGACGATCGCAGGCGATTGCGAATGGAGTGTATTGCTAGGTGAGCACAATATCTCCTATAGACCACGACGCAGTAAAAGGCGGTACCGCAGATTTCATCATCGAAAACCGCATTAACACGATGATCCACCGCACTAAGTAAGAAGGAACTACAAGATCCATGGATCTTGTTTACGGATGGATCCTCATGCGGATGGGTCGTGCGGCCTCATCCTCACAAACCCGGAAGGAATGGAATTCACTCTACGCTCTAATTCCAACAACAAATAATGAGGCAGAATATGAAGCCCTAATAGCCGGACTACGCATTGCAGCTCGAATGAGTGTACGTAACTTGGAAGCGAATGTAGATTCCAGGCTAGTAGCCAACCACGTGTTGGGTGAGTACGTGGCCAAGGAGGAAAACATGATTCAATACCTAGAAAAAACCAAGGCACTAATCAAAGGATTTGACAGGTTTACCATCAAACGGGTTCCTCGAGGGGAAAACCGAAAGGCGGATGTGCTGAGCAAAATCGCATCCACAAGTTTTGCACACCTATCCAAACAGGTGTTGGTGGAAACATTGAAAATCAAGTCCATCTCGGAAATGGAAGTATCCACGATAATAGAGGAAGACGGACCTACGTGGATGACACCAATAGCGGAATTCATTAGCAAGGGAGTATTACCCAAAGAGCAGAAGGAAGCCCGAAGGATCCGGCACACATCACAAAGGTTTGAACTTCGGGACAACATACTATATCGACGCTCTTTTTTGCAACCATGGCTCGGCCGGTTGGTCCTCTACAAGCAAACTATGTACTCGAGAAATCCACGAGGGTTCATGCAGATGCATTCAGGACCACACTGTGGGGTGCGCGCGCTACGGTCCGATATTATTGGCCCACCATGCACGATACATGCGCGGACTTAATCGAAGTGCGCAACACGCCAAGTTCACAGACCACACGCCAACCACACACAGGAGCTAACACCATTACGCACCATGGCCATTTTACGGGGTATAGACATCGCGGTCCTTTTCCTGTTGCAGCAGGAGGATTAAAGTTCCTTATAGTCGCCATAGACTACTTCACCAAGTGGATCGAGGCAAAGGCAAGGTGACAATCATCGACAACCGTGTGAAACGATTGTTCGGAAAATATTGTATGCCGCCTTGCCTATTCGGGAAATCATCTCGACGACGGGAAACAATTTCGCGACAACCCTTTCAAGGACGGTGCGAGAAGCTAAAATCACACACAACACTTCACGCCGCTTAAACACCCACAAACCAACGGCTTAGTTGAACGTGCGAATCGAAGCCTAGGAGAAGGAATTAAGGCACGCTTGGATAAGCACAAAGGAAGATGGGTGGAAGAACTATCACATGTTCTGTGGGCGCACCGCACTTCAATCAAAACCAAAGACAGGACACCCCTTCTCTCTAGTCTATGGATCAAGTCATCATACCAAACAAATCGAAATGCCAACTATTCGCACCGCTGAAATCAATGTGGCAACCAATGACGACGGCGACGTGATCGACTTAGACCTACTAGAAGAGCGAACGCTCATACGGAAGCAAAATCAAAGTCAAGGATGAAAGGATAATATGGTGCTAAAGTGCGAAGTGTTTCATTCGGACCGTGTGACTTCGTTTATCGCCAATGATGCAGCCACGGTAAGACATTGTAAGCTTGGACCAAAGTGGGAGGACCCTATGAGGTTATGAAGCATTAGAACAAAGCGCGCACAAGCTACGAGGCTTGGATGGTTGTGAACTGCCACGCACATGGAACATCTGCAACCTTAAGAGGTGCTACCTATAGGAATGGCTGGGCCAAGCCACATTGCATTTTGCACTTTATTGAAGTGCCCAATACACATTTATGTATTTATTTTTTGTTTTCCTTAGTATATTGTCTTACTTATTTCTCATAAAAACTTGCAAGTATCAATAAAACGTCGCGGTTTCTAGCTAACTCCACGACACATTTCACTTTGTTATTTCCATATAATCGTATGTTTTAACAATTTTTATTTCTTGCCTACATGGCGTGCATGTACTTAAAGAACCCACGATGGTAAAAGGATGAGTCAACGTACTAAAGGACTCGTTGAGTAAGAGGGTTGCAAACCAATCAACACCGATCACGATCCTTGTTAAACACCTTGTTCTCAAGACGTTGGAATAAGTTTGTGCGCATCTCACCGATGGGTGCGAACAATGCATATGGTGCACGTTTAACAACTTAGGAACCAAGACACTTTATTCCTTGATATGATATTTCAAGATCACGTATATCACAACATACACGATTATGATAAAAAAAAAGTACTTATAAATTATCTCTTATGAATACTATGATCTTCATACATGACTATGAATTTCTTATATTATTCGCTTTGTGTACAACTTTGACCTCAGAGATTATGTCTTATATGCTAAAGACAAACAGATAAGTACAAGTTGCAATAATATCAACATACATTTCACAAAAGGAGATTTCTATTAATAACTAAGTTATTACAGAGGATGTTCATAAACAAAAGATCCTATCTATATACTCTTAGACCGCTTCCAAAGGATGAAGTTCCCACGCTGCTTGCAGATCTCCACTCTCGCTAGCCTCTTCAATAAGTCCGAGTCTTGGCGAGATACAGTGGCAACACTCACTGGCACCCCGCCGCACCTTGGAAGATGAGCCGCACCAACCCCAGCACAAAACCGCTTACCTTTAATACCCTATTTATTTTTTAGCAAGTCCGGTGGCATGCGCTTCCAACACTTCCTTCAATGACATTTCTTTCTCCAGAGCAAAAGGATTTAGAATGTCCCCTGGCTAGCAAAAAGTGCACTTGAAGCGCGAGACATCGCCTTAAAATAGTCCGGCCGCTTCAGATTATCAATACGATGGCGCGCTGGTCAACCCTTCCATAATAACAGCTATGGGATAATCTTGGTCGCTACCCATTTCAAAGATTAATCATTGAAGCTCCAAAGACTTCATCTTCTCCATGGCGCACACTAGCTCATCATAAGCCTGCAAGATTATAGCCGGGTACCTTTTCAAGCAGTACCTTCAACAGATTCTATGAAGCTTCTACAGCTTTCGCTTTACCGCTTTAAGGCACATTGGACCATCCCACCAAATGCGCCCACTACCTCTTTGATTCACAGGTAGAAGAAGAGCGTAGGCGCGAAAGCCATGGTGATAAGCCACCAAGGCCAAAGAATAATAACAGGCATGAGATGAGGATATAATTCCTCATCATATTCCAAACTGAGCTTACGCAGCTTCATCTCTTTTGTGTTTCTGAGCATTGCCACGCGTGGTACCAAAATCTTCCAACTGCAACGTCAACGTATCCTTGCTCTTCTCCGATATTTTAGTGCCCAGAGACACGGCCTTGTACCCTGATGACTCAAGGCTTGGTTTATTTGCCCCATTAGAGCCATTTTTCCTCACCGCTTATGAGCGTACACACTTAGACTTCTGCTTCAACCTTGGCACTAGCCAACCGCGCCAAATGGGCTATTTCTCATCCTTTGAGCTTTGGTCGCTTTCACGATAATTTGAACCTTTAGCTTCTCAAATATTGAAGCTTGATGCGCAGACACCTGCACCAACTCTTCAACCAATTGCTCCACTGATGCATCCCCAGCAGATAAGTCCTCATAGTTTTGGCTATGCGGCTCGGACTGCCCAGACTGTACAGGACCCGCCTTGGGGGGTGACTCCACAACCTGTTCAAACCTACATACACAGACAGAGAATTAGCAGTTTCCCATATAAACAGTTGGTGCGCACAAAATATATGGACGACGTTACTTACTGAGGACCAGATATATTAGCAGAGGGATGAGCTGACGCAACATCACTGGAGGATGATTCCACAGTGAAGACCACAGGGCGTTTTTTCCTTGATGTGCTAGCGCCATCCTCTCGAGCGATCTTTTGCTTTCAGCCCGGATTCTTGCTCTTCCTCTTCTTCTCCCATAGGCTCGCTTAATCGCCATGGGTGGTGGCCTGCGCTTACATCGGGATGGCACTCTGGGTTTGGCAACGCTTTGGGCGCCGCTTCCATCGGCGAACCGGGAGCCGGTCCATGTTTCTCCTAAATTCATAGCCGTACGCCTGCGTGGTATCCAACAGGGCTCTTCTCCTTCTCTCAGCGGCCGCGTCCCTACATTCACTTGCATCGGCTTCGCTAGTTGCACAACTGTAAACAGATCCATCTCTACGCAACAGAAGACAACAAGTACACAGGTTACATAATGTGCAAAAAGGAAAAGAAAGCTCTTACATTAATTAAGAAAGGGGATGTGAAGGGATGAGCACCCACCCGCCATTAGCCTAAGAAGATTGGCATCTCATCTAACATACCAAAGTAATTACGCTAATGCCCATATGCACCGAAATTCCTCGGTAGGAACTAATAGGGATGCGGTTGGCGTTTATCAATTCCGCATCCTCTACGACATATGATCCGCAGGCGCCATCCTTCCGGCAATGTCCCATGGGTATAAAATTCAAACGCGGTGGGAAGCACACGCCGTCTACCCGAAAAAGTCTCTTCAGTTCGGAGCGCCCGCCCAGCTCGTGATAACACCGAAGCGCCAACACGCTTAGCAATGAGACCCATCCGTGCGACCACGTTGTGGTAGAACGCACGAAATAAGTGGATCGCGGGTTAATCGCCCAGTCGCAATTAACCTCGAAGTTGGTAATCTTCGCTGCACCAATGCAAAGTGCAGCGGGATAGGTGTAGCTGGTAATAATTCAATACGCCGTACATTGGTGAAATAGGGATATGGGCATACGTTGATTCGCGAACTCAAAAACGTGTGTACCCCTATTTTCCTTTGGGGAAATTCGCATAGATGCCCCGCACTGAACAACCGGATGCACGTCAAGTGGTATAAAATAATCCGAGGTAAACTCTAGAAGTTCATCCTCCGTTATATTGGAAGTAAAATCAGATAACTGTTTGACCATGGTGTTATGTTTCTTTTGTAATGGCGCACGCGTGGTTACCTTTGGATTAGGTAGTTTTCTGTTTTTTGCAATTGAAAGATTTCTTAACAATGGCGGATTGAGTTTTTTACTGTGAGAAACTCTGTCAAATGAGGTAGCCGGTTATATAAGTGTCCTCCTCCTCGCGATGAGTGACACGTGGATCCCACTATCACCAACATGTGGTTCAGATCACTTGATGTGACGCTGCTGCATTTACTTTCCCCCGATTTACGAGGCGTCCATTTTAAAATACTATGTCTAGATACAATGTATAGGTGGGTATCTTTTTTGGCTTCTTTGCTACGCTTTGTAGTTTTTTATTGTCTGCCGTTATTAGTCTAGCATCCGCAGTACTTCACTGCACATACTAGACTGGGGGGACATGATGACGTATAGTCTATATTCGGGTCACGAACCCGACCAAAGCCTGATACTAATAAGCCCAAAGACGAACGGGCTACGCTGATAAGTGTTTAGGCCCACGAAGGCCCAAACCCAATGTTATTTACGTAACATGATATCGGATATATCCTAATTATGGAGATAATCATTCCTCAACCGACTTAGGCGGGATACGCCGAAGGTTGAGGAACACGAAACCAACAAGGATTCCGTGTGTATATAAAGGGAATCACATCCCTCGTTAAAGGTACGATCTACAAACCCTAACTCTCCTTCAACCCTAAATCGATTACTTACTCTCACGCGGGGAGGATAATCGTGGGAGACAATCCCACGATAAGCCTAACGGTGTTTTCTGTCTTCTTAGTGCGCATGTCTCAAGCAACAATCATCAATTGGTACGAGAACCGGAGTCCAAACAAGGAACGCCCAACTTTTGTATGAACAGGCACTCATGTTTTTTTACGTTTATTTATTATTATTATTATTATTATTATTATTATTATTATTATTATTATTATTATTATTATTATTATTATTATTATTATTATTATTATTATTATTATTATTTTATAATTTTATTTATATTAAAAAACTATAAACCTGAAAATACGGAACAGAAAATATAAAGTTTAAAAAGTTAAAAACTTGAAACTGACAGAAAATACAGAACAAAACCTGATAAAAAATTGTATTGTACTATAAATAAAAGGGGTCAGGGAGAACAAAAAGGGACAAGTTATTCACACCCTCCTATAAAAAGGGTATCCAATGATTGAGTGCATTGCGGACTTGTACGATGTGCATCCCGAGTTATACGATTTGACCAAAACCCTATGATGTGACAATATAGGAAGGGTATGTATATCACATCCCGAACAAAAAATCACATGACACTTTTTTAACCCTTACGCAGTATACGATTGAATGTAGGTTCGATACTTCGATAGCCTCAAAGCATTTGTCTTCTTAAGGTCATGTCCATTTCAAAGTTGATTTAATATATGAAACTCAAAACACAGTATTTGATTATAAACTATTCATAAGGTAACATCATGTTTGATGCTTATTAAACTAAGATCCCACTCCAAGAATCAAATTTCGCAAAAATATCTAAACAACAAGTGACAAAAAGAGTATCTATAGTAGGACGACTTGATCAAGTTCATTACATATATCTATTCCACCAAAAACGTCACTTTATCCTTATGGAATCAGTACATGAATATCGTATACAAAATTTAAGTTACTTCATATTAAATAAAATAATATATGCAACAAATATCACATTTACTTTGGTATTGAAAACGTTAAAAATACAAATTTGGTAGTCTTCTCCCACATAAATAAGTTGTGATTCTTTCTAATGGAGTCTTTCTTGACCAAATAGACAGGAGTAGCATGTTGAAAACATGTAAAAGAATCTTAACCGTTTGACTTTTCTTTTTTCTATATACGTTAACACATAATTTATGTTTGTCAAGCTCTCTTAATCATTTTCAAGATATACGTTAACACATAATTTAAACTAACCGGACCTTTATTGGGCCACGAGCCCAACAAGCTCATTATAAGTTTACTAGTTCCTTAGGTTTCAAAATAAGTTATTTAGTAAACTGAATATATGTCGAGCTAAATGTTGGTGGGTATCTCCCAGAACATGGTTAAGACAATCAATGACAGTAGCAATACCACTAGGTGGTTACCGGATATCACTTGGAATCGTGTGATCACTTTCCAAAGTAAACTATTCGACCCTAATGCCTGGGTATCACGAATATCTACTTGGGATAAGAGCAAATGCAGCTTAGAGAATTAGGCACAATTCTATAACCCTTTCGCTAATAAGTGTTTACGTTTTCAGGTGTCTTTCATGCATTATCAGATCTCCTATTTATAGGAGGTTACTCTTGAGTTATTCCAATGGAATTATGAGTATTAATCGCCCATTAATAGCCTCATAATTATCCCCATTATAGCCGTTAGTGGTTACATGACCAATTCAACGTGGTCATAATGCGTTGTAACGCCATTTAGCAAGATTTTTCCATAAGCAGTACTTTCCACTAGCAGTACTTTCACTTGCAGTGGAAATACGACTATCGGTGGAAACACCGCTTATCAAGACTTTCATAGCACTAGCAAAGTGGATACACCACTTCGTGGAAACATCGCCTATCGCTGAAACACTGCTTATCGCTGAAAATCACAAGCGGTACTTTCCACAAGCAGTTTTCCTCAAGCAAGACTTTCTACTAGCACTACCAATACAAACCACTATTAGAGTCAGGGTGTTCATGGACCTTATGGGTGTACACTTCGTACCTCCTAACCCATTTCAAGGTGTGAACTAATCCCACAAGTGCACTAAATTTTCCAACAATCCTCCCCAAATTTAGTTCACTTCCTTTGCATGAAAAATAAACATCAACAAAAACATGTGCATAAACGAAAATGTCCCGAGGATTGAATTTCCATCTTAGTAATTACACGTTCAAATATTCGAGAATCAGGGTGTTCTAAGAATTGAACCCTTCAAACCATTTGAATACCTGAAGATAAATACACACAAGTTTTCAAACACTTAATGAGCTCCTCGACACTATACAAGCCATGTGTCCATATCCAAATTCATAAATGTTGTAGAAACTAAAGTCCAAAGCTTCCCTAAGCGTCAAAACTTCAACATTTACATAGGTGGTTCCTCTTTAGTCATGCTCCTGCCAAGCACTTTTCAAAGAAAATTAACCATTAAGAAGTAAAGACTTCATCCTCCTTTCAGCGATTCTGAGCACAACCTTGGGATGTAAATAAAACATGTGCTCCAGCCACCGAATGTTCATTTCCACATTGAACTCAGCTCCCAAGTTTCCTTAGGAGGGAGTTGGGTGTCCTAGCATTCCGTGACTAAGTTGGACTTAAACCCATCCCTTTAGCAGACTTTATAACCAAGTCTCTAGCCGGACTCCAAGTGATCAACTAAGTTCTCATGGAGATCTAACAAACTCTATAGATACCACCCCATTCATGATAAGCTCACGAATCATGCTATGTGTGACACCTAAGTGTCTAGACTTACCATTGTACATTTGGCTATAAGCCTTAGCCAATGTAGCTGCACTATCACATCGGATAGAAATAGGTGCTATAGGTTTAGGCCACAATGAAATTTCAAGAAGCAAGTTTTTCAACCATTCACTTTCTTTACCATTTTGCTAAAGCCACAAATTCAGATTCCATTGTTGAACTGGTGATGCAAGTTTGCTTCTTGGATGCTGTTGGATATTGGATTTCACAAACACATAAAACCATTAACACAAGTGGGCGTATAAGTGGAATTCTAGAGAGAGAAAGTTAGAGGTTTAGGGAACTTAGTGAGAGAAAGTGAAAGATATTATTATGAGCTCCAACTCTCTACCTTGGAAGGTAGAGAGTATTTATAGTCTTACAATAAACGCCACACAACGGCCGTGGATCGTGCATACAGTGGGTAAAGACCCGTCCGTCCTCCACGGTGTTACTAAACTAAATACTACTTAACATAATAGTACTATGACTACGAAGCTTAACGATTACATATACTTGAGGTGACCGACTCTTTAATACCTAGAATTTCTAATTCCTAACAATCTCCCCTAAGGGAGGTCACCTCAAACATATACTAAAATGACATTGAATACAATCCGATATTACATTAACAATTGATCTTGCATTCTTGATGTAGTACTTTGCTCGAAGCTCGTAGTCATTGATTCCACTCATTGCATGTTTGGTTAATCCAAGTGGAGGTCTTTATCGATCCACGGATAATAATGTTGAGCCGCTTTTGAGATCATCGGCTAATAGAAAATCTCTGATACATCCATTGTGGTGTTGGTATTATGTGATGTTGTGACAATTCGACCGACATGCTCACATTCTAGATCATGATATATTCTCATCAGAGTAGCGGAAGCTTTAGTTGATTCATGATATTGGCAGCAGCAGCGAAGCATGGAGTGAAAATATCTGAGTCATTGATGCACTAATCATGATTTCTTTTGAGATGAATGTGTTAGGTGAGCATGCGGCTATGTATTGACCGCTTCATTCGATCACCGCAAACGCCGGGTGTACCTGCATAAGACAGTTAGCAATAAAGCGCACGAAAGTGTCTTTGATCACTTTCGTTGAATTGAGGTACACGCCCACGGTTCCCGCTGATCAGTACAAGTACGCGTGATCGGTATAATTCAAGAATTTCCTTGAGGGTTTTCGCAAATGCTCTAGTCGTTCTCAAACCGAACGCCTCAAAGAAGACAACACGGAGTGAGTGAACCAAATTTACGTCCAATCGATTGATGAAAAGAGATTTGAAAAACAATCGTGTATTGCTCAATAGAAATTGTTTTTGCAATATATCGAAGGTTTTAATGAAAATCAATTATCAATCATAAAACACCTTTTGATTTGAAAAATTAGTACACGGTCGACGTGCTAATGAAAAGAGTTTTAAAGCACAAAGACCGGTTTTTCAAAGGTATCCGTCAATCCATAACCTGAACCAGATTGATTCAAAAGATTGAATCGCCCCATTGTTTCTGTTCAGTTGTCACATGGTTGATCAGTATAATAGATCTCACATGCCACCTACCAAGAGCTTGTTAGATGTTGGCTCCAGAAGGCTTTCCATCTTCATTGTGAATATGTAAACACATCACTCGGATGTTCTGGCAATACCACAAGGATAATGCGTAGGACTCATAAGATATAATCTTTCTTTCCACATTGTGTGAAAGAGAGTCTTCATTGAAAGTGTCCTAATGAGATTTATTGATGATCTCGTGGCTCTAGACTCAATTTGTGCATATTTTGGATCCTATATCGAGACTAGGGAGAGGGTCTCCTTCTTCAATATCAACAATCTCTAAGAGAAAGTCGATAGATAATGTCGGTTCCCCGTGAGAATGAAACAAGTCCTTTTAAGAGGAACTTGAGTGGTTAAGAAAGTTGAAGTGCAAAGGCGTCCATGGGTCCATGACGTCTTGTCTTCAATACCGATGTTACCATCAGTAGCATATGAATTGAACCGGTTTCCCGCCTCTAAGGTTGAATAAATGGAGGGCTATTTGTTTTCACCCTTTTCTCATTCAATTCTTTTTAATTCTTCAACCCCTTCAATGCTTACCGAGACTTCATAGCAAGAACCTTGTTGGGTTTATTCCGATTACTAGCTCGTCTTAGTCCGCACTCTTCCCATATCTCATTTTTCTCCTTTTATCATCATACCTAAGAACTCTACACTAACTAGTGGATAGTCCATTGGTAGATCCCTCCGATTCGGCGGATCATGGGAACACATACCTAACCTTATCGTCCTTATATCACCATACATAAAGTAAAGTTGGTCGGTCTATTTGGTATTGTTCATCCGCCATTGGAACCAATTGAAAACCATTTGAAAATCAATCCCGATACTTGTGATATATTATCAAAGCATTTTGTACCTGAATTGTTTTGATATTTTTAGAAGAAGAACTCCCCCTCAACATGTGCATCAAATATTTGAAATAGTTTTGCACACGGAGGCAAGAGAAAGAATTAACTTCTTTGATTACCATTTTTTAAAGATATCAACATCACTTCCCTAATCGAATCAAGTAGATAAAGCATTTTGGGAAGGATGAGGTTTTCATGATTTTGCTCCCCTCAATATGTGCCTCGAGATTTGAAAAGAGTTTTGCACATACTAGAGGGAACCTGCACATTGAGATAAGTTGATCACGTTTCAAATCATTGGTTTAAGATAGATGCTCCCCCTCAACATGTGCATGGAAAATTTGAAATCGTTTGGCACATGTGGGAGGGAAGCATGTACATCCTTATAAAACCATTTACCGAATTATCAGTTTAAATCCAATTTAAATCACACATTCTCCCCGATCACAATTATCAAATCATTTGAGATTTGTGATCTCTTATAGATTTAAATTGATTTTGAAAGCTTTTAAGGAGAATTGTGACTTGATTATGAAAGCGTTTTAACTGATAAGGATCGGATTTTAAGACTTTAAACTCCATTGATAAAACATGCATGTACATCTTTTGAAAACAATTTAATGCCAAATAACTTTTTAATTTAATTGAAATCATTCTCCCCTCAATCAATGACATAGGTTGTTGATTGAGAGATAGAGATTTTGACAAATAAGTCCCGATGATTATCAAAAATAGAGACCGAGTTATTTTTCAAAGCATTTAGTTTTCAACAGATAAATGTTTATAGAATCAGAGCATGGAATTTGAAAACATGGTAAAACATGGCTCGTTCTTTCTTTTAAAACCGGTTATTGCCCAAAATGACAATAAACCATTTTTTCTCTTTCTCCCAATTTTTTTTTTTTTTTGATTTTTTGATTTTTTTTTAATAAATTAACAACATCTAAAGTCCCGTGTCATTCTTTGAATGACAACACAAAGACCGTAGATATTATCGAACCGAGAAAACATGACAAATTGACAATATTTTTTTGAAGATTTTTCGAATTTTTCTGATTTTTATGGATTTTGAAAGTTTTATAATTTTCTATTTGATTTTTGAAGGTTTTATAATTTTGTATTTTGTTTTTCGAATAGATATATACAAGAGATAGATGAAGATAGACCTTTACTCCTCGCCTTCCTCCCAAGACTTTGAGTGTTTCGGTTGAAGGCTTTTCAAGCCAAGACGTGGAAGAATAAACTCAAAACGTTCTCTTGGAAGAGCTTTGGTGAAGATGTCCGCTAACCGATATTCAGACCTCACAAAATAGAGTTCCACCACACCTTTTTCCACTTGTTCCCGATGAAATGATGTGAATGTCGATATGCTTTGCTCTTGAGTGTTGAACGTTGTTGCATGAGAGAGCAATAGCACTTTTATTATCACAGTAAGAGGGATTTTGTTGAATTCAAAGCCATAGTCGATAATTGAGATCTCATCCATAGGATTTGAGCACAACAAGATGACATGGCTATGTATTCACCTCTGTAGAGGAAATAGAAGTACTCATTTGCTTCTTTGAAGACCAGCTTACATGCTTATCACCCAAAATCGAGCACCTCCGATGTACTTCGACGAGTATCTTGACATCCCGCATGATCAGCATCTGCATAGGCTGTTAGTGACATACCGGTGTCCTTCGGTACCAAAGTCCCATATTGATGGTTCCTTGGAGATACCAAAGACCCGTTTAACCGCTTCAAGGTGCTTTTTAGTAGGCTTAGCCACGGTATCTAGCACACATGCAAACAACGAACAAGATGTCCGGTCTACTAGCGTGAGGTACATCGGGATCCAATCATACTACGATATTTCGTTTGGTCAATCATGATCCCTGAGTGGTCCTCATCTAGTTTGGTTCGATCAATCATGGGAGTGTCAACAAGGTCACTTGAATCAAATCCAAATTTCTTTAAAATCTCATTTGCATATTTAGATTGATTAATGAAAATGCCTCCGGACTTTGTGAAATTTGTAATCCCAAGAAAAATGACATTTGTCCCATCATTGACATTTGAAATTTTGAACTCATTTCATTTGAAAAACGATCACATTCCATTGGGTCAGCCGAGGCAAAAATAATATCATCAACATAAATTTGAACATGAGTTAAATGTTTGCCGACTTCTGGTGAACAATGTAGGATCAACTGCTCCTTTGCTAAATCTGGTAGATAGAAGAAACTTTGACAGTATCATACCATGCCCTTGGAGCTTGCTTTAAACCATAAAGAGCCTTCTTCAGACGATAAACGTGAGTAGGATGCTCTTGATTCACAAATCCTTCAGTTGGGACGTAGCGACTTCTTTAAGATCTCCGCTCGAAATGCCGCTTTCACATCCATCCGATAGACTACCATGTTCTTACTAGCAAAGATTAGCCAAAAGATTCGATTGCCTCGATTCGAGCAACAGGAGCAAAAGATTCTTCAAAGTCAATACCCTCCTCTTGACGTTATCCTTTAGCAACTAATCGAGCCTTGTTCTTCAACACATCACCATGCTCATCAAGTTTCACTTTGAAGATCCATTTAAGAGCAATAATCATAGCACAATCTGAGCAGGTACTAACTCCCATACATCAAGTCGATCAAACTCATGAATTTCATCTTGCATGGCATTGAACCACCTATCTTCATTCATGGCGGTTTTAACATCTTTTGGTTCGATCTTAGATAGTACGGAGTTGAAGAAGCACCATAAGGCATCGATTGCAAGTTGTTTCCGGTTGATACAGACGAGAGGGATTTCCAATGATGTTGTCTAATGGATGATCGTGAGTCCATTTTCTGAGGTGTTCATGTGGTAGTTGTTGAGGGACCGAGGTAGCAGAGTCGATGTCTCCTGAAGAAGATGGTTCTGATGATGATTCAAGAGCAAATATGTTTTCAAATGGAGCATCTTCAAGAGTAGCAAAGGGATTAACTTCATCATTGATGCCCGAAACATTTCCATGATGTACATTTGAAGAATGATGATTTGTTGATGAGATCAAGGATCGCAGCAGTGCTTCTTGACTTAAAGATATTGAGACTGAAGGATTGACTTCATTCACAGGAATATGAGCATCCTCTTTTGTAGGGATCAACACCTCATTAGTAATTGAATCATACAGTTCATCAAACATAGGATCAAACAATTTCTTTAAATCATCTTCCGATGGAGGTACATATGGAGTTTCTTGAGAAGAGTTTGGAACAAGGGATGAACCAGTTGGACTGTTTTGAAGTCGGGTCCGAAGCTGAGTGTCCAGAGCCATTTGACCGTCAGCTCATCAAACGTAACGTGAATTGTTTCCATGATATTTCGGGTTCTTTTGTTGTAGATTCGGTATCCCTTTTTGTTTGGTGCATATCCTACAAATACTCCAATGTCCGCTTTAGCCCTAAGTTTGCCTAAGTCTTGACCCTCATTGGTTGGATAACACAATGCACCAAACACACGAAGGAAAGAGAGATTAGGTTTTCAGTTGTGGACAAGTTCATATGGAGTTTTTCCATGTATAGTGTGAATCAGGGAGCGATTTTGTGTGTAGCATGCAAGGGCAATAGCTTCACCCGAGAAACATTGGAACCTTTGAGTAAATCAAGATTGTTCTAGCGGCTTCTACAAGAGTTCGATTTCGTCTTTCAACTACACCGTTCCGTTGAGGAGTTCGTGGAACACTTCTTTGATGGCTGATTCCAACGCTTTCATAGAATTCACTAAGTTGTTTGTTGACAAACTCGCCCATTGTCGTGCTCGATAATTTCGACGGTTTTGTTAAGTCGAACTGCGGCTTGATGAGTTTGATGATGATATCAGGAGTTTCATCCTTTGTCCTTAAGAACTTGACCCACGTGAATCTAGAGTAATCATCAACCACAACTAACACATATTTCTTCCCAAAGATATTCTGCACCCTCATTGGTCCACATAAATCCATATGATTCATATGAAGAACTTCGTGACGAGTTAGTAGGTTTGGGTTTATGGGCATACTTTTTGCTTTTTCCCAATTGACATGCTGAACAAAGATGATCCTTTTCATACTTTAGTCTAGGTAAACCTACAACTAAGTCCTTTCTAGAAAGATCATTGATGGTGCCGAAGTTCAAGTGATTGAGACGACGATGCCATAACCATGACTTTGTTTTCGAAGCCTTTGATAACAAGCAAATTGGAGAAGACTTCATCATATCATCGATAGAGATGGTGTAAAGATTTGAACCACGAGTTCCTTTTAACAGTTCCTTGCAATTAAGATCTCTAACAAACAAGTATGTTTTCTCAAGGCTACTTCTAGATCGAATCACAGAATTGACCAACAGAGAACGATTATGACCAAACCTTCCACATAGTATACTCTAGAGATAACACTATCACCAACAACATAATCTCCATAACCCATAATTGCACCGAAATGATCATTACCAAATCTAACAGTCCCGATGAATTTGCTCACGAAGTTCATGAGCCGCGACCGGTCTCTTGTCATATGCTTGGAACGGCTGAGTCCAGTACCACGAACGATTTGAACGATCTGCAGTTGAACGCACAAGAATGGATAATCTGATAATTGGGATCCCCATGCAAGAATGGGTTCCATTTGGTTAGTAACAATGATTGGAACACCCACATCGAAATAGAAACATCCATATCGAAAAGTGAAGCAATGGAATCATTGGGAATAGATGCAACTAGTGTGTCAGATTGACCTATTCAAAGTATGTTCACTTCTTAAGGGAATAGTTCTACCAATAGGCATCCATTTTCTAGTGGGCATTATCTGATTAGTCTTATGACCAAAAGGTATCCAATAATAACCTATCTTTATAAAATTTCTTCCTGTGGGTTTCCACTGTTTTCTAACTTTCTTTCGCTTTTTGCCTTTTGCCTTAGCATGAATTTTGCATTAACAATTTTAACTGGCATTTGACATCATTAGACAAACATTCACACCACATTCATGATTAGAAACAAATCAAGCGACATCATTACAAGGTTTGCAAATAGTATCGAATTGAATTAATTACAAGACGCCTAAGGCTAATACTAGAATCAACACGATTCGTTTTATTCAACTCAAGCTTAAAGTTCCTAGATTGGTCTTCTACTCTCTTCCAATGCACATTCTTAGCTTGCAAGGTCCTATCATTCCTTGTATTGTCTTGAGACTTTGACCTGCTTGCTTTAATGTCACCGATTACTCCTGTAGAGGGAATGGAACATTAGTTGGTTGATCTAGTTTTTGCATTCCTGAACTTGATGTGCAAGGATCCGAAGTACTAGAAGGCACATTAGTGTATACTTTCTTAAGACGTGATTTGAGCTTTTGTAGGCACACTAAAGTTCACTTTCTTAGCACTAACATATCTCGAATCTGAACTACTTGAAGGCACATTAGTGTTTCCTTTCTTAAGACTGGGCATAGAACGGATTTCCCGCTTGGCACTAGGCATAGAACAAGGCATCACAGCTTTGCCTTTTGCACCTAAGGTTAAGGATTTGGGACATGTTGCAATTACACATTCTAGCAACTCTTGAGATCGTTTGGCCCGGAGGCAAGCAAACCTAATTTCACTATCAAGAGGTTTGTTAATGAAATCCTCTTCGACAATCTCACGGAGACATTCTAGACTATCCTTAAGGTGAGCACAGGATTCATGAAAAGCATGTTCATTATTCCTAAGATGAGGAGGAATATATTTATCTGTCACAGTGTATTTGCAGTCTAAGGGTGACTTTGAGACAACATTCTTATTGAAAACAAGTGTCAGTTTCCCATTTCCCGACTTCTCGATTCTCAATTTCCTTTTGTAAAGACGTTATTTTTCGTTGTTTTGGTCACGGGTGACTTTTATTGAATCATATAACTCTTTAAAATGTCGCTTAACTTTTTCATTTTCTTCTAGAAAACTCTCGCTTTCCTTTTGTAAGGCATCAACTAAGTTTTGAAGATGAAAAGTTTGAGAATTCCGAGAATCTAAAGGAGGAGGCATTTGGGAGCCTGTCATATTGTTCGCTTGACCCTTTAATTGAGAGATTTGGGCTTTCAACTTTCGATCGTGTTGCGAGCTTGAATTGTTCATCACGTTTGTTAATTTGAAAACGCATCAAACTCGAGCATCCGAAGATGTCTTGATATTTGAAGTTTTGACATTTTCTTTAAGATGTTGATATTTTAGTTGTAAATTAAAATGCTCAACTTCTAGTTTAGAAAAATGTTTAACCAAATTGTCGTGATCATCCAGTTCAATTTTCTCGCTTAGTTTAGAATTAGTTTTTTCAAGCTCAATGACACGATCATGGGAGACTTTCCGGGCCACAGATAGTTCATGAAATTTGGAAGCATTAATAGAGCAATTTGAAGCAGTGAAAAAGATATCTTGAGCAACACATTCAGGAATAAGAGTCTCATTTAAGGTATGCAAGTTCTTCCTCTCAATCTCATTATATTTTAGTGCTCGCTCATAATCACTAACTTCAACTACCATTGCATCAAATTCCTTTTCTATTCCCTTAATATCAGTTTCTATCCCCTTTTTAAGACTCTCAAAGTGATCTTTCAGAAGTTTAAAGAAAGGCATGACCTCAGTTAAATAACATTCTTTCATTTGCTCAAAACCCCTTTCTCCTTCCGTTATACCAGTGGGTGTGATCCTTTTCTTGCAAGTTTTCTCAAAATCAACAAATAGTTGAAATATAACATATTGGCTAATTAAGGTCTTGCTTTTAGTGGCAATTGTTCTAGGAACAAGATGCATTGGTGTATTAGGAGGATACACAGTCGCTTTAGGCATTTTCCATAGGGGAGGGTTTGTTTCAACAATATTTTCACTACGCTTATCTAAATCCTTTTTCCAGAAAACTTGTTCGGGAGTCAACAATGTCCGAGGCTTAAACATGTTCAAGGAAATCCAGTTTTCCTTCTTGTAGTCATGGGGAGTGATAATTATTTTTTTCTCTTTGCATTTAGGATCATCTAATTTTTTATTCATCCTTTCCCTAGTGACTTCATCCGATTTCTTATCTTCCTCAGTGCACTCAACGCAACTAGGTTTCTGTCTAGGTTTAAGAATATCATTGCCATCATAGATCACACTTTGAGCTGCTTTAGCTATCTTTCCGACTCGGTTGGGTTTATCAATAATGGGAACACTATGCTTATCGCTTAGAACTCTATGCTGAGTGACCATGTGAGCAAATGAATGGTGTTTCCTTGTATGTACAACTTGTTTTCAAGTTTGTTTTTCAAAGTTTTCAGATTAGAAAAATCTCTCAAGAGTTTTGATTCCTTTGCATTAAATTCTTGCTTAAGCATTTTCACATTTTCTTGAAGTTCTTGTTTTTGCTTAGCCGTTTTAGAAAGTTTTTCTTGCAAGGAATTTAATTCTTGTTTCAATACTTCTTCTCTAAAATTACTTTTTCTAATGATTGTACGCACTTGGTCATCCATTTCCTCGCCACGAGTGGTCAACTCAAATTTAGCACGTTGTTCATAAATAGCAACACGTTCTTTATAGGCATTTAGTTCTGAAATTACGTAATCATCAGGCACATGCAGTGTATTCATCAAAAACATAGTCATTGTTGACTGCAGAAGATGCATCACTTGGTACAACTTCACTTTCACTTTGTTTCACATATTGATCATATGGGACAATATTGATATTACCCATATTTTCAACATTTGATTCAATAGTTTCAGTTGATTGTACTTTGTCATGCATCTTTTGCACATCAACATCATCGTATAGTTTTAATACCTCTGAGATGAGTTTGTCTTGGGATGGGCCAACTAGTGGTGAAGAAGAGACCTTGGGAGAAACCATTGGAGAAATGCTAGCCATAAAAATTGTGTGTGCCGTAGGTCCATCATCCACATCCGAGTCGTATGCATCACAATCAGCGACTTGAAAGGCATTCTGATGATTGTGACCTATCTCCTGAATAGGCCGCTCATCCACATCTGCATCATAGGTCTTGGCATTGCCTTCAGCTAGAAACAACAATTCCTCTTCATCCAAAGCAGCACCATTGTCCCGAGCTTGTACCAGCAGATCTTATCTCAAGTAATCGCATTCTGTGGACGCTTTGGAGATGTGCAGTTTCTTGCAATGTGTCCCTCACCACCACAGTTATAACATTTGATCGGCTTAGCTTGACCTTGGTTACCATTCCTTCCTCGATTCTGATTGCCAACATAACCTCTACCAGCTCCACCTCTTCCCCGATCATACTTGTCTTTCCTGAATCTGGTTGCACCACGATCCTTCCATCTTTAACAGTGGCTTGATTGTGTGGGTTAGATGTCGTTCGAGGTTGTTGTTGGTTTGTGGGAGAGAATTCATGTTTTGACTAATCAGAAGAGCTAGTTGATTTATGAAGTTACCCACGGTGCATCAAAGATCTGCTTGTTTGAACATAGGATCCGGAATGAGTTTGTGATTACCATTACCCAAGGGTATGACTTGTGATGCTTTGGTTGTGATTCCGATGTTTGAGTAGAAGGCAGTTGAGTCATTAGACGAGCTTGTCTCTCCCTCGTTGGTTTTGAACCGATTGAGAATCAATTTTTCAAACATAGCATGTCTCTCATTCTCAAGGAGGAAGGCATAGAGTTGCTCATAGTTTGTATTCTTCAATCCTTTAGTGAGCTTCACAAAGGTGACAAACTTGTGCCATTCGGGATTCATGTTGTTCACAAATTTTGAGTTCAATTGAATGTTAGGCATAGTCATTCCGATGTTCCTCATGTCATTCACTAACTTATGAAATCTCACATAGTACTCATAGACACTCTCACCTGGTTTCATCTTGAAGTGTTCAAATTCGTCATAGAGTTGGGATTCTCTGTCTTCCATAGTTAATTCTGAACCCGAGAGAAGCATCTTAACATTATCCCAAACCGCCTTTGCATCGGTGTTGTGATTGATCAGCTTGTAGATGTCTTTAGGAAGACCTTGAAGAACAATGTTTGAAGCCCCGATATCAGCATCGAATCTCTTTTTCTCCTTATCATCAAGCTCATCATACATTTTAGGTCTGTCCATTCCGTAAACAGGAGTACCATCTTCATTAGTATCAAGTATGTCTCTAGTCCTCTCAACTCGATATGGTCCTTCATCAATGGATTTAAGAATGTTGACACCATGTTCCTTTCCAAGGCAAGCATAACTGATTCGTTGAGCCCAAGAATCGTAGTCACTGTCAAGCATGGGTGGACGAGTATCGACCCACCGCTTGAACATCCTCCTCGCAACAGTGGAGATGATAGTAGGAACGTTGGTAGACATGTTAACAGATAATACGGGATTTTATAACTCTATGATTAAAACGAGAAATAGATTCTTTCACGGGATTTTACTAAATCAAGAGAAAACCGTAAGCAATCACCCAAGTCGCTAGAAGATAATGCACCAAGTCGCTAACACTTAATTCGCTACACCACTAAGTCGCTAGAGTCCCAAGTCTCTAGACAAATGCAAGTCGCTAAGTAGTAACTCGCTAAGGCTCAAGTCGCTAGCAAAATTTTGGAAGCAATTCGCTACTCAAGTCGCTAAAGATACAAGTCGCTAAAGAGCAACTCGCTACCACCAAGTCGCTACCGGTAGTGGAGAGTCCACTACTTGTATCAGTAACTCGCTAGATCTAAGTCGCTAGGTCTAAAACTGTAACTCGCTACAAATTTGTAAAGCAAGTCGCTACTAAGAAAGTATTCCGTGTGTTAAGTCGCTAGCAAGAAAAACCACATAAACATCACTTTTCAATCCAAAACAACCCAACCAAGATGATTCAAGCTTACCAAATGAAAACCTAAACACTTGTGATGATTCTAAACATAAAAGTACTAACAAAATCCAAACTTTAACACAAGAAATCAACCAAATGATGCACAAACCACTAAACTTTTTCAAACTCAAAAACCACCTAAAACCACTAGAAATCCAAAGATGTGCAAGATATGATCTAACCATGGCTCTTGATACCAATTGTTGGATATTGGATTTCACAAACACATCAAACCATTAACACAAGTGGGCGTATAAGTGGAATTCTAGAGAGAGAAAGTTAGAGGTTTAGGGAACTTAGTGAGAGAAAGTGAAAGATATTATTATGAGCTCCAACTCTCTACCTTGGAAGGTAGAGAGTATTTATAGTCTTTATATAAAACGCCACACAAGTGGATCAGGCATACAGTGGGTAAAGACCCGTCCGTCCTCCACGGTGTTACTAAACTAAATACTACTTAACATAAAAGTACTATGACTACGAGCTTTCTAACGATTACATATACTTGAGGTGACCGACTCTTTAATACCTGGAATTTCTAATTCCTAACAGATGCCCAAGAAATTGCACCTCCACCAAGTAGGAATACCCAGCCACTGGTAGAAGAATTGTCTTCAGTGTTATTGATCCAACTTGCATCAGTGTAACCTTCCAACACCGATGGGTAACCAAGATATGAGAGACTATAATCCATAGTTCTCTTCAAATACTTCAAGCATTCCTTTGAACTCGCTTGCCGTGATGAGCACTAGGATTACTAGTATACCTACTCAATTTTCCCACTGCAAAACCAATATCAAGTCATGTACAAGTCATGGCATACATCAAGTGCCCAATTACCCTAGAGTACTAAGTTGAGATACTGACCTTGCCATGATTAGGCATCAGCTTCTCACAAGTATCCATAGGTGTACTCAATGGAGTACAATCAAAGTAATTGAATTTCCTCAGTACCTTCTCAATATAATGAGACCGAGAGATAGAAATTCTTTTACTTTCATGTTTAATCCTTATACCAAGGATAACATCAGCCTCCCCATGTCCTTCATGGAGAACCTTGATGACAAAAATTCCTTTGTCGTCAACTGATTTTGGTCAGTGCCAAAGATCAACATGTCATCAACATATAGACAAATGATGACTCCTTTACCAGATTCATCAAATTTGCTATATACACATTTGTCAACTTGGTTAAGAACATAACCACTAGACAAAACCACTTCATCAAATTTTTGATGCCATTGCTTAGGTGCCTGCTTAAGTCCATAAAGAGACTTAATCAGTTTACACACCTTGTTTTCATTACCATGCATGATGAAGCCCTGAGGTTGGTTCATATAAACGTCCTCATCCAATTCACCATTCAAGAAAGCAGTTTTCACATCCATCTGATGAATAACCATATTGTGAATAGATGCCATAGCAATCAGCAGTCTTATGGTACTGATACGAGCCACAGGGGCATAAGTATCAAAATAGTCTATTCCTGACTTTTGTTTAAAGCCCCAATGACTAGTCTATCCTTGAACTTTTCAATAGTTCCATCTACCTTCATTTTTCTTTTGAAAATCCATTTGCAACCCAAAGGTTTGCAACCAAGAGGTAGATCAACCAACACCCAAGTGTTGTTGCCCATGATGGAATCCATCTCATCATTGATTGCTTCTTTCCCGAAAGCAATATCCTGGGACTTCATTGCTTCTTCAAATGTTTTGGGGTCATCCTCAACAATGAAGAAATAGGAGTATTGGTCTGAGACCTCATTCCTGGTACCTTCAACTAAGTATAGTTGAAACTCAGGTCCAAATGACTTTGGAGTCCTGACCCTTTTGCTCTTCTTGAGCACAGGTTCAGTTTTTGAACCACAACCTCATCGAGGGACCACGATGGTTCATCATCGTACCTCGATACACTAGTGTCATGAGTTCCATTAGGAATCCTCTGACTTGGTCTAGGAACTGATGAGAATCTATTCTCATCAAAGTCTGCATCCCTTGATTCAATAATGGAGTTAATTGAAACATATTCATTAGGTTCAATAACATAGAACCTAAAAGCCTTGGAATGCTCAAGATATCCAACAAAGATGCAGTCAATGCCTCTTTCACCCAAAGTCTTTTGCTTTGGATCAGGAAGTCTTACAACAGCCCTACAACCCCAGACCCTGAGATAGTTCAGTTGGGTTTCCTTTTAGTCCAGAGTTCATAAGGGGTAACCTTGTTCCTTTTGTTGGGAACCCTATTTAATAAATAGCAAGTTGTTAACATAGCTTCACCCCCGAACCCTTGACTCAGTCCTGAATAGGACAACATGGAATTAACCATCTCCTTCAAAGACCCTGTTTTTCCTTTCAGAAATACCATTTTGCTGAGGAGTATAAGGGGCAGTCGTTTCATGGATTATTCCAACAGACTGAAAATATAGAGTATCCATGTACTCACCTCCCCTATCAGTCCTTAATCTTTTGATCAAAGACCCAAGTTGTAATTCAACTTCAGTTTTAAACACTTTGAATTTATCTAATGCTTCATCCTTTGTATGTAACAAATAAACATAACAAAACCTAGAAGCATCATCAATAAATGTCACAAAGTACTTCTTATTCCCCAAAGAAGGAGTGGCATGCAAATCACACATGTCACTGTGTATCAGCTCCAAGAGCTTAGTCTCACGACTAACACCACGAAAGGGTTTCTTGGTTATCTTGGTCAACCTGCAAGTTTTACACTTTTCAGTGTCCATGTCAAAAGCAGGGATTAAACAATCCCTAGACATATCTTGCATTCGTTTATAGTGAACATGACCAAGTCTAGCATGCCAAAGGTTAGAATCAGTCTGATCATATGTGGTCACAAAAGCTGAAATAACACTGTCAGTGGTAATATTAAGGCTGAACATTTGATTACATAAATAACCAAAACCAATAAAAACACCACATTTAGAAAGAACAAATTTATCCGATTCAATAACTTGTTTATATCCATGATTATTCAAAACACTACTTGAAACCAAGTTTTTCCTTATATCGGGAACATGAATAACATTAAACAAAGTTACAATCTTTCCAGAACTAAACCTAAGATCTACACAACCACGACCATGCACCAAGGGTGTTGACTCATTTCCCATGTGAAGAATAGAACCATCATTCAGTGACTCATAAGTCTTGAACCAGCTTCTATCTTTGCACACATGAACTGTTGCACCAGAGTCAACCCACCAAGCAACATCATCATCCTGCACATAAAAGATTCAGATACATATGTAACATAATAAATCTGAAAAGACTTATTAAACATATTCCGACCTTTCAGTGAGTTGGCTGAACCACCACTCCCTGAACCATTAGTGCCTGATCCATTGGCTTTACCACCAATTTTAACACCCTTGCAGTCCCTTTTAATGTGACCAGTCTTGCCACATTTCCAACAAGTAGGTGTTGCCTTCTTGTTAGGATCTGCCCTTGTGTTGTCTTGATACTTGCGTTTGCCTTTGTTGTCATTGTACCTGGTGGAGTTGTTATGCTCCACCATATTGACAACAGATGGTCCAGCAGCATTGCCACTCTTTGGCTTGTCATTATCCTGCACCTTGAGAGATTCCTCAATGTGCAGATGACTGCCCAACTCAACAAGAGTTAACTCCTCCTTCATATGTTTCAAGGTATGCTTGAAATCTTTCCATGAAGGAGGGAGTTTGTCAATGACACAAGAGACTTTGATAGCCTCATCCATGTTCATTTGGTGTTGTGTAAACCTTCCAAGTATTCCAAGAAGTTCATTGTATTGTTCCATAACTGGTCTTGAATCAGTCATTTTGTAATTTGTGAAATTACTAACAAGGAACTTCTTACTTGATGCATCCTCAGCCATATATTTGGCATCTAAGGAATCCACAGTTCTTTGGAAGATTCAAAGTTCGATAAATATCAAACAAAGAATCGAGACATACCATTCGAATAAGACCTCTGCATATGTAGTCATCATTCTCCCACTTGCTCCTCCTCCTGATCGCTCCACAAAGTAGCATCATCACCATCATCGTGAATGGGTGTGGCTAGCACATACACCACACTCATACTTGACAGCAAGAAGTGCATCTTCTTCTGCCACCTCCTAAAGTCCACCCCTTCAAACTTGTCCAACTTAGCAAAGTTTGAAGCCATGCGTTTCATTGCAGCAGTTGCCATTGATTATCACAAAATAGTTTACTTTGATTGTTGGTGGGTATCTCCCAGAATAAGACAATCAATGACAGTAGCAATACCACTAGGTGGTTACCGGATATCACTTGGAATCGTGTGATCACTTTCCAAAGTAAACTATTCGATCCTAATGCCTGGGTATCACGAATATCTACTTGGGATAAGACCAAATGCAGTTAGAGAATTAGGCACAATTCTATAACCCTTTCGCTAATAAGTGTTTACGTTTTCCGTGTGTCCTTCATGCATTATCAGATCTCCTATTTATAGGAGGTTACTCTTGAGTTATTCCAATGGAATTATGAGTATTAATCGCCCATTAATAGCCTCATAATTATCCCCATTATAGCCGTTAGTGGTTACATGACCAATTAAACATGGTCATAATGCAGTTGTAATGCCATTTAGCAAGACTTTCCATAAGCAGTACTTTCCACTAGCAAGTACTTTCACTTGCAGTGGAAATACAACCTATCGATGGAAACACCGCTTATCAAGACTTTCATAGCACTAGCGGTGGATACACCACTTCGGTGGAAACACGCCTATCAGTGGAAACACTGCTTATCAGTGAAAATCACAAGCAGTACTTTCCACAAGCAGTACTTTCCTCATGCAGTACTTTCTACTAGCACTACCAATACAAACCACTATTAGGGTCAGGGTGTTCATGGACCTTATGGGTGTACACTCCGTACCTCCTAACCCATTTCAAGGTGTGAACTAATCCCACAAGTGCACTAAATTTTCCAACACTAAATAAGTATGAAAAATAAGTCGGGAAATAAGCCGAGCAAAAAATAAGTGATTAAATAATGTTTGGTGGTTAACATTGTTAAACAATGTTAGGAATAGTGAGTATACGGAATAGCCGTTATTGATTATATGTGCACTTTTGGTATCGATGAACCAAAAAGGGTGTCTCGGGTCCGTTATTGTATCAAAATGATATTTTAAAGTATGTATTGTTGAAACGGATACTTGTGACTTTGTCGGATAATTTTCATTAGTTAATTGGCGATTTTGAAAAGTATGAAAACGTTCTATATACGAACGGGTTATGCCGAAATTTTTTAAAATTTCTATACTTTGAATATAATTCATAAAATTATACTTTTCACAAATTCCGACAAAAATACGAAAAACATAAAAAATTTCAAAACTTCTAAAACTTCTTTTATTCATTTTATAACACTTAATCGTGTGTTTTCTTTTAAACGGAAACACTTTATTTCATCATTTTGAGGTTTCTGGTAACGTGTCGAATTATATTGTTTTATTTATTTTCCTGTTTTCTTATATAATACATGCAATGTATTATATACTTTGACTATTTTATTTTCTCATTCCTTCTTATATATAATACAAGCCATGTATTATATACACTTTGATTATTTTGGGTTGTTCATCTTATATAATTCATGCTACAAACTATATACATGTTTATTTTCATAAAAGTGTATATGTTACATACTTTGACTTTCTTTCGATTTATTCTAATTAACTAATCACCAAACTATTACAACCTGAAAAACTAAATCTTTTATCAACGTGTCGTGTTGATGTAACCATCCTTCGAAGAACTCAATTTCATTACTTTATTTTAGCGTGTCATAACTGTTAAGTTAAATCGTATCTTATAGGTCGAGCCATTCGGTTACTGTTGTGCAGTGTCTCTTAATTCCTTATTTTCTGCTAAATGATCTACTGCTTCAAGGTGAATTCAAAGCCCCATCTTTACTTTAACTCTTTTAATAGACCCCATGGGGGAAGATACATGATACTTACTTTTTCAATGATCACAATTGTTTACAAATGATTGAATTTCTGATTTTATTATTGCTTAAGTTAGAAACCGGTAGCTACTTTACTTGCGCAGATAGTTGCTTTGCTTGGGTGCGTAACCACCTACTTTATTTGGGTGCGTTGATACCTACTTTACTTGGGTACATTGACACCTACTTTACTTGGGTACGTTGAAACCTACATGGGTACTTAGATGCCTACAAGTGCTTGGCTACGTAGACACCAGCACAAAACTGGTATACTTAAGGTTTCGATCATGAGCTTAGGGAAATAACAACTACTTTCGATTTTGGGCGTATACCAATGTAGCCCACTGTTTCTTAAACTTGAAATCTTGTGATCAACTGCTTTATTACTAAACCTATGAATTCACTCAGCAATTGTGTTGACTTTTTAGCATGTATTTTCAAGATTAAAGGCATTAGCTAAACTTTAGAGGCGCAAGGCAATGGCATGGCATGGTCATAGACGACTCTGGTATTTATATATGGGGACCGCTTTATTATGGGCCTGTATTTTCCGCAATATCTTTGAATGATGTAAACTTTATACTTTTAAAAGATGGAAATTTCTTCTAAACGGTTGAGGTAAAACTGTTCTTTATTACTTTGTGTTGTGATCCAATACGTAGCACCTCAGTGACTTGTATGCTTCCACTGGATCTATTTTGGGGGTGTTACAGTCGAGGGTTAAACACTTACTATGCCTTTATAATATGTGGACTTATTTGCATACTTTAACTGTCGTAGCTTTAGTGTCATGAAATTATTGCTATCGTAATACCTTTTTGTATGACCTATTATATGTGTTGTAATAGTCATATACTTGTATCCTTGTGGACTACTTTACCGAATTTACTTAAATCTATGAACTCACCAGCTTTTTGCTGACGTTTTAAGCATGTTTTTCTTAGATGCTTAGCTTATTAGAATGGCATAGAGTCTCATGCATCATTATCGTTATATGTTTTGAACTAAAAACTATTTTCATTAGGACCATGTTATTGTTGATACTTATCAATGTTTTAAACTTTACTTAATGTAATCAAATGTATCTTTTAAGAACGATTCATGTAGGTCGTTCTCTACTACTGTGTGATCTTATTCCATGAAGTCACACCCCCGGTTATCTTTCCGATGTGATGATTTAGGAGTGTTACAAATTTACTACTCCTTACTCACCTCAACAAAACGATATTGCTGAAAGGAAGAACCGTGCCTTGAAAGAAATGGTTAATGTCATGCTGATAAGTTCTTGTTTAAGTCAGGACATGTGGAGGAGGCTATTTTAATGATTACTTATCTTTTAAATAAGATACCTCGTGTGGAAAAATAAGAGACCCCTTATTGTAGGGTTCTAGTGGTCGTCTGCACAGCTGAAACATGCACAACGGAAAATAAACACAGAAAAGTGTGCAGACCAAAACCCTTGTGCAAAGGATTTCTAAACAGTGATGTAACCTATAGTAACACATAAAAAAGGTGTTAAGAAAACTTACTTTTTAATCATGTTAGTAGTAAGATTATTTACTTGATTTAGCTGCATGAAACACCTTCTTTATCTTTTTGATCCTTTACGTCCTTGATTAGGGGTTTTTGAAAATATCACCACCAGGCCCGCGTAAGGTATCCACGGATACTGGACAAATGGGACTGGGGCTACAAACTCATCACAAGCTAGGCGAGTACAAACTTAGGTAAAAACCCTAATTAAAAAAATCCCTTTGGGATTTCGGTCAACTAAGAAGTCAACACAAGTCGACTAGAGGTGAACGACCAAAGGGTTTTGAACCCTTTGGTGTGTTCAATCAATCACACGACAAGAGAGTGGAAAGGGGGAAATTTAAGGATCTTTGAGGAGTTATGTGATGTGTGTGAAAACCCTTTGAGACCTTTAGTATATATAGGGCTCAAAGGAGAGTTCTAGAATAACTTGGAGACCACAAGAAGTTAATTTGGATTGTTTAACTAAATAGTACAAAACATGACAGGGTGTAGATCTGCGATGATCTGTGGGAGAATTCCTAGTATTGCAAGATTAAATGGGAGGAAATCAAGATCTGGGACAAACGTGCATTGCCTAATGGGGAAAGATAGTTTGGCACGTGAGATGTGTTGATCTTGAGTTGTTATGCAAGAATAAATAAGCCATGTAACTTAAAAGATATGAAGTTTGGGATTTCAAATCAAAAAACAAGCAACTACGTCGCGGTTTCAAGGGGCTTGTATCGAAGTTCTAATGGACTTAGTAGAATCAGTAACAAGGAGTCACGGTTCTTATTCGTTAGAAAAGTTCCATTTTACTTAAGTATAAAATGAAGTGCATCGATGAACACTAAGTTCTTGTGTGTTTGTATTTAGATAAGTCTATAATCTAATCACTAATACCAAAATCCTTTAGGTCATTGACAGAAAGACAATAGTAACAGAATTAAGAAATGAGGCTCAAAGGTCCTAGGGAAAGGACGAGTCAGAAAATTAAAGTAGTGATTGCTCCCAAAACTATCTTATACGAGCTAAATCAATCGCCAGGAATCGGAAGTGATGTCGTAAACTCATGTAAATCAGACGAGACATTACTATGAGATTTCATTAGCATGTTTTGAATCCGTGAATGTAAGACATTTCATTCAAAAAGGGTCCATAGTTGCTTATTATGGCGGGAGACCGAGGTATGTAAATCAGCTATTGTGAAAGTTGTGATACTCTGGGGAGTGTATCAAGTTTCACATTCATTGTGCGGGGCAAATGTTGGATGTGATGAAGATCGAGAAGTAACCACATGGATTCGTCAATTAATGGCGTTCTCGGATCATCGCATGCTATCCCAATGACCTGAGGTGTTAGGTCATTTGACTTGGTTTCTCACTTGGTTTTGGCTTAGTTTCCAGTTATTTCATAAAAGCGTAACGCTCTGTGCTAATGCTGGATTCAGTGAGAGGTAAGGAAAAATCATTTAATGATCGAGATGGAAATTTGCAACTCCAAATTGCAATAAACTGGAGAAGGATGTTTTTCCGGGCCCCTTGTGGTGAGATGTTTTGCAGAAGCATGGTCGTGCGACTAGTGTCTGTGAATACCATGGGAGAGAAAAACAAATACGATAACAAGAAAGGAAAAAAGTATTTCGCGATTAACATATCCATGTCTAATACTTTCTAAAATATCACAAAGTGCAAAGGGATATAGTCATACATATAGACTCAGCTAAGATGTTGCTTGAGTTTTTGTAAATCACTACTTGAATATTGATGCAGGTTTTACTGACCAGGTTTTAATATTTATAAGTGTCTCGTTTACCTATGGTCCACCTTATGCACTAACAGGCAGTGTACCCGGTCGTGTGTAGTGTAGTAATCGGTAAAACCGAGGTCGTCCCAAGAGCTATGTGAGCGGATTCTAATTAAGTCTAGATGTCACTGGTTTTTAATGGTTTTTAGGTTTGAAGTAATTAATAAACTAATAAAGCTAGAAATGACATAAAGCAAATAAAAGGTAGAGTTGTGATCAATAGGGGAAAAGTGTGCTAACCTATTTACTCATCCTATCATATTATGTTCACGTCTAATTACTTCCAATTGATTCAAGTGGGGGTTTAGATCGCTAGGACAACATTTGGTCAGTTCGTCCTAACCTATCAGCAAAGGTTTCCACCAGAGATCAAGCTACTACTTTTGAAAGTACAGTTGTTTTTAGTCCCCTAAGCCAAGACGTTAAGTTTCGCTACATGCAAGATTCATAACAATGAGTTCTCGGGCGCTAGCAGCTTAGACACTCATCCCTAACTTCTTAAGTTCATCCAAACGGTAGGTGATCATTTGGTCAGTTCACACAAGCAAAGAAGGGTCGTCAGTTGGTCAATTCTTACCCTTCCCACTCAGTCTACCTACTTAAGGTCAGTTGGTTAATTATCCTAAGCAACTAGACACTACCGCCATTCAAAACTACCAAAACAAGGGTAGCTACCAATGAACTATGCATGCATACACTAGAAACAATTGTACGGAAGTAATGTAAACATAAACACAACAATTAGAGAATCATAACTAGGCTAGCACCAAAGGTGCTTAGCCGATCATATTAAGAGAAACAATCAATTCAATGTTTAACATATTGAAATACATGAATCGAAAGTAAAAAGAAAGATAATCGCTAATGCTTATCTTTAGGGAGTGATTTCTCCCTTGGAGATGGCTCCGTATGCTCTTCAAGATCTGCCTTTGGTCCCCTACTCACGTTCTCTGCTTTTTGGTGTGGAGTGAATGATGTGAAATGCAGAATTTAGGGCTGGTATTTATAGGCGAGATCTAGTTACGGCGTAACTTAAGTTGAGAGTTACGCTGTAACCTATATAAATCCATAATAATGCTCTCGTTATAGCTGGTTACGGCGTAACACATGGGATGAGTTACGCCGTATCTTCAATACAGGTTACAATGTCATGATTACGCCGTAATAGTTGGAAGGAGTTACGGCATAGCTTGTAGCGGCGTGGAACTTGTTGGGAATTCTACTAAGTAAGAATTATGCTGAAGTTACTGCTGATGATTCTGCTGAAGTGTTGTGGAATCTGCTGAAGAAGTAATTCTGCTGAAGTAATAAAACCATGTAGTTGGTTTCTGCGGAGATAGATATTCCGCGTATTTTATAGTTAGTTAGGATATGCATGAGCTTTATTAGGAAGTGATAATCTTATTTAGTTTTATGATTATACGTTTCTTGGGAAACGGTTTAGGGTTCCTTGTATATAAAAGGAACACATTAGTATGAATTAGGTACGAGTTTGAAAAACAAGTTTTTAGTAATATTCAAAGATCAATAGAGGATCAAAGTATTCTTAGTTATTCGTGTTTGATTTCCGCTTGAATACAAGTAATAGAGACTGTCTATTAGTGTGTTTGTGATTACATAAGAATTACTAACGATCCACGAGCGCTCACAGATCTATCAAGGTCTTAAGGTCTACAAGTGGTATCAGAGCCTCGAGAGAGTCTCTGTGATACTAAGAATATTCTTTTCTTTACACCCACACAACCAAAACTACCTTAACCATGCCTGGGTCAGACGATGAAATTGAAGTCACTACCAATCAAAACACCACATCCTTGCAACAACTCAATCTCTCAAACAACAATGCAAAGTTCCCATACCTGAAGAAGGAGGAGTATGATTTGTGGGCTATGAAGATGCATAATTGGATTTCCAATATTGATTGGAATCTTTGGGAAGTTATGAAGAAGGGTAACAGTTTGAAGAGGCATATCACAGATCCTGATGGTACTGTTACCATCGTTGGTCCCAAAACTACTGAAAAGATACTAGCTGTACAGAGAGAGAAAAAAGTTAGAACTATTCTCCTTCAGGCTATACCAGATGATCAAATGGGTGACTTTCACTACATGCAGGATGCTAAGGACATCTGGATGGCTATCAAGGCTAGGTTTGGTGGGAACGAGGAGTCAAGGAGAATGAAGAAATCAATGCTGAAACAGTAGTTTCAAGAATTCCAAATCTCTGAAGAAGAAGGTATCCACAAGGGGTATGACAGGTTCCATAAGATTTTGAGTCAATTGAATCAGCTGAAGGCAAGGCCAGACAATGATGATTGCAATTCAAAGTTCTTACGATCTTTACCTCCATCTTGGTTGCAAGTAAGCATTGCACTCAAAGCTAAAGGTGGGCTAGATATGCTCACTTTTGATGAACTATACAATAGACTTAAATCTCTTGATCCCGATGTTAGAAGTCCCTTTCGTTCAACCACTCCTAGTCACACAGCATTTGTTGGGGCCTTCTCAAATAAGATGACTTATGCTCCAATTCCAGGTTCCTCAGCATCATCATCCTACATTACCACTCCATCAAATTCTCAACCTAAATCCAGTGGTGTATTGGAAGATGTACTTCACTCTTTTGTTGCTAATTATGACACTCAACAAAGAACTAGCTTTTGAGGATTTTGAACAGGTGGATCCACTTGATATGGAAGAGATGAACTTGAAGTGGCAACTGGCCATGCTTTCAGTGGACATCAAGAGGTTTGAGCGTAAGTCTGGGAGAAAGTTTGGTTTCCAGGGAAGAGATCCATCAAGATTTGACAGAAGGAAAGTCAAGTGCTATACTTGTGGTCAGATGGGTCACTTCTCAAGAGAATGCAAGGATAGGAAGGCTGGTGATGAGGTTAGGTATTCTTCATATCAGCAAGAAGATGGAAATTCCAAAGCTGGATCCTCAACTGCTATGGTCACTCTGGATGACCATGTCAACTGGAAGGTGCATGAGCCTGAGAATGATGAAGCTCCTGGTTCTAAGAATATTGGATTGCTGGCAAGCTGTACTTTAGAGGATCGGCATGATCAAGTTGCCTTAATAGGCATCTCTCAGGTACATAATTGTATTTTTGGTTGTTGTGAAAGATATAATGAACTTAAGGAAGCATATGATGAATTGAAACCTAAATATAATGAATGTTATGTCGAAGTTGAGGCTTATAAACAGGCTTTAAAAACATTAGAAAGACAAAAATTTTGGTTTCAAAAGAATCAACTGGCTTATGATGAAAAGATAAGGGTGTTAGAAAGTGATTTAGAATGTGCTAAAATTGATTTAAAACGTACTGAGAAAGAAAAAGCTGATGTAGTTTCTGAAAACCAAGTGCTAAAAGAGAAACTAGATGTGGAAGTAGCTAGGCATAAAGAATGGTTATTGTCTGGTAACAAGTTAGCTGGTCATATCTATGCTAGTCAAAATCCTAATACTGCAATAGGTTTAGGTTTTAAGAAGTATGTAGGGTTAGAAGCTAGGGATGACCTACGTAAATCTACACCAGCAGGATTAGCTAATTTTGTAAAAGAAGGAAAATTACATGTTGTCCCTGGACCTATTAGAGGAGAACATATGCCCATTGACCTTTCCATCACAGTTGACTTTGATGGATCACACCATCTTTATGGCAAAAAGTCAAAAGACTTGCCAGACCCTGATTCTTCATCTACTGACTTTGTCTCTTGTGCTGACAGTGACAAGTCCTCTGACCAAGGGTCTACTTCTACCAGTTGTGATTCAAATGAAAAGTCAGACCTTCCCAAGACCTCTCCCAAGCCTACACCCAAGACTCCTTACAAGTCTGTTAGAGTTGCTGCTGAGGAATCAACTTCCAAGATAGTTTCCTCTGAAGACTTGTCTTTTAATTCTTTGCAAAATAATGTCTTTCATTCTGTTAAAAACAATTCTGTTAATGTTTGTGGTTTGAATACTTTTGCATGTAATAGAACATCTTTCACTTTGAATAAATCTTCTTACAAGAAGAAATGTTTTGTTTGTGGAAGTAAATTTCATTTGATTAAGGATTGTAATTTTCATGAGCAAAGAATGGGTGTATGTGCTAGTCAAAAGAAACCTAGACCAATGTGGAAAAATGTTAATGATATACCATCTTTTATTCCACAAGCAACTCATAATAAACCTTCTCCATTTCCATGGAGAAGATCTGTTGCTAGACCATATGTGAGACCAACTTGTTCATATTTTCAAAATGGTTATTGGCCTGGATGTGTTGACTCAATGTATGATGGGAAGGGATATCGGGATACTGCTGTGAAGCCCTCAGCAGGTTGTTCTTGGACTAAAAAGGGACCTAATTTTCAATGGAGGACCAAGAACAATGGTGGATCTTATACATCTACATGGCCTAAATCTTATGATCCACAAGGCAGGCTCAAGTCAGAAATGACTTGAGTATCCATAGTGTACTAATACTTTGTATATATTTTTGTTGTTGTTGCAGGATCATCTCCTGAGGAGTAAGGATGTTGGCATAGTGGATAGTGGTTGTTCCAGAAGCATGTCAGGAAACAAAGAAAAGATGCATGATTTTGTACCCATAGAAGGAGGAGGCAGTGTGACTTTTGGTGGAGGAGATGGTAGAATCACAGGGAAAGGCACCATTAGAACACGTCATTTGGATTTTGAGAATGTGTACTGTGTAAAGAAACTGCAACATTTCAACTTGTTCTCAGCATCACAAATTTGTGACATCAAGTACAAAGTATTATTTTGTGAGAATGAATGTATTGTGCTCTCTAAAGACTTTACACTTCCAGAAGATACATCCATTCTGCTGAGAGTTCCTAGAAGCCACAATTTATACACATTCAATTTGAATGATGTTCAACCAGAAGGTTACCTCCCATGTTTGGTGTCTAAAGCATCCCTAGATGAGTCTACAAAATGGCATAGAAGGATGGCTCATGTGAACTTCAAGACCATTAACAAGCTTTCTAAACTGGGTCTAGTTGAAGGACTTCCTTCCAAAGTCTTCACCAATGAACACAATTGTGTTGCCTGCAACAAAGGAAAGCAACACAAAGCCTCATACAAAGCCATTACAGCTGTGAGCACTATCTCAGAACCTCTTCAGTTGCTGCATATGGATCTCTTTGGTCCAACCCAAGTCAGGAGTATTGATCACAAGTATTTCTGCCTGGTAATCACTGATGACTATAGCAGGTTTTGTTGGGTATTCTTTTTGAGGACTAAAGATGAAACATCTCAAGTTTTAAAAGAGTTCATTACCCTTGTTGAAAACCAGTTGAACAAAAAGGTTAAAGGAATTCGGTGTGATAATGGGACAGAGTTCAAAAATGCTGTATCAATAGAACTCTATAAGTCTAGGGATAAAAATGGACTATAGCACTCCAAGAACCCCACAACAAAATGGGGTAGCTAAAAGAAAGAATAGGACCTTAATAGAGGCAGCAAGATCCATGCTTGTAGACTCTAAATTACCCACTATGTTCTGGACTGAAGCAGTTAGCACGGCTTGCTATGTACTAAACAGGGTATCCATTACTAGACCTCATTTCAAGACACCTTATGAACTTCTCACTGGGAAAGTTCCTGCTATACATTACCTCAAACCGTTTGGATGTCAAGTGACCATTTTGAACACCAGTGATCCATTGGAAAATTTTGATGAGAAAGCAGATGAGGGGTATATTGTGGGCTATTCGGCTCATAGTAAGGCTTATAGGGTATATAATTTGAATGCTAGAAAGATTGAGGAGACACTTAACCTGAGATACCTAAAAGATAAGCCCAATGTTCAAGGTCAAGGTCATGTTTGGTCATTTGACTTGGATTACTTAACTGATTACTTGGGTTATACCAGACATGTTGCTAACCAATCTGCAGGTACACAAGAGTCTCCCACTGACAATGCAGGTACCCTGGATGATGACTCAGAGAGTGAGTCTGATCATGATGAACAACCAATTCTTGTACCTTCCTTCTCTCCTAACCATTTTGCAGGTGATCATTATAAAGTAACTTCTGAGGAGCATGAAGATGAGTCACACTATGCAGAGGACCTTGCTAGGCTCAAGAAGCAAGAGTATGCAGCCAATCTAGAACCTGAGAGGCTTGGTGGGGAGTTTGCAAGAGAAGCAGTCAGTGGAAACCATGATTCTCCTGAAAGTCATCATGTTTCTCCTGAAAACACCAAATCTGCTGAAAGCCCTGCTGCATCTACTCCAATTCCTACTAGTGTGTCCACAAACTTTGAAGAACCATATACCCGATTTCCAAGTCCTTCAGATCTTGGTAGTCATCAACCCAAAGATGGAATCTTCACCTCACCTTCCTATGACAGTGATTTTGAGCCCAATGTGAACAATCTTGACACCACAATTGATGTCAACCCCTCTGCTACAAATAGGATCAACAGTGCTCATCCTCAATCAAATATTATTGGTGATCCTAAAGCATCTGTTCGAACTAGAGGTGTTGTGTCAAGTTCTAAGTATGGTCAAGTTGCTTTTCTTTCCTATGTCTCAAACCATCAAATGGACAATCACACAGACTTTAAGCATTGTCTGTTTGCTTGCTTCCTTTCTCAAGTGGAACCAACCAGTGTTACTCAAGCTCTTGAAGATTCAAGTTGGCTTGAAGCAATGCAAGATGAAATGCAACAATTCAAGAATCAGCAGGTTTGGATTTTGGTACCACTACCTGATGGGAAGTTTGCAATTGGGACAAAATGGATCTTGAAGAATAAAAGAGATGCAAGGGGTATAGTGGTTAAAAACAAAGCAAGATTAGTGGCTCAGGGGTTCAGGCAAGAGGAAGGAATTGATTATGATGAAGTTTTTGCACCTGTAGCTAGAGTTGAGGCCATTAGAATATTCTTGGCCTATGCATCCTATATGGGGTTCATGGTTTATCAGATGGATGTGAAAGGTACTTTTCTGTATGGTGAGATAGAAGAAGAGGTATATGTCACTCAACCCAAAGGCTTTGAAGACCCAGATCATCCACAACATGTTTACAAGGTTGTGAAAGCTCTTTATGAACTTCATCAGGCACCAAGAGCATGGTATGCTAGGCTATCTGCATTTCTGCTGAAGCATGGTTATAGAAGAGGTGCCATTGACAAAACACTTTTCCTAAAGAAAAATAATAGAGACATCATTCTTGTGCAAGTTTATGTGGATGACATTATCTTTGGCTCCACTAAAGAAGCTTGGTGCAGGGAGTTTGAGGATTTAATGAAGGGAGAATTTCAGATGAGTGCTATAGGGGAGCTTACTTTCTTTTTGGGTCTACAAGTTCAGCAGAAACCTGATGGTATTTTTATCAGTCAGGATAAATATGTGAAAGACATTTTGAAGAAGTTTGATATGGAAAATGTCAGAACTGCCACTACACCTTATGAAGCTCCAAAACCAAAGAACAATTTTGAACCAGATCCAGCTGTGAATTTTCACTTATACAGATCTATGATTGGTTCATTAATGTATTTAACAGCTTCTAGGCTTGATATTACCTTTGCTGTGAGTGCTTTTTCTAGACATCAGGTCACTCCACTTACTTCCAACTTGATTGCAGTCAAAAAGATCTTCAAGTATCTGAAAGGCCAGCCCAAGTTAGGTCTTTGGTACCCAAAAGAGTCTCCTTTTGTATTGGAAGCATATAGTGATAGTGATTATGCTGGTGTGAATCTGGATAGGAGATCCACAACTGGAGGTTGCCATTTTCTTGGTAGAAGATTGATTTCTTGGCAATGCAAGAAACAAACAATTGTTGCTACCTTAACTACTAAGCAGAGTATGTTGCTGCTGCAAATTGTTGTGGTCAGGTACTATGGATTCAAAATCAGTTGTTGGATTATGGGTTTAATTTCATGAACACCACAATCTATATTGATAATCAAAGTACCATATGCATAGTTAAAAATCCAGTTTTTCATAATAGAACTAAGCATATTGAGATCAGGCACCACTTTATAAGAGATGCATATGAAAAACATTTGATAAAGGTGGTTAAGATTCACACAGATGAGAATGTGGTAGATTTGTTGACTAAAGCTTTTGATGGACCCAGGTTTCAATACCTAGTTGTCCATACTGCAAAGTTTGAGGGGAGGCATAGGCCTCAGGGGAGGCATATGCCTCAGGGGAGGATAGTAGTTGTATATTTTGTAAACTTTGTAGATATTTGGTTATCTTTTTGTTTGCTAACACTAACCTGCTAATGTTCTTTCAGTTTTGTTTGTCTTGGTTTGGTTTGTGTGCTACTTTGTGTCTGTTTTACAGATTGCATTTTTGAGAGTTGAAGTTCACCAAGTTGGTAAATGGAAAGATGGTCATGTAAGCTTAAAGAGTGTTTCTACTGAAGAAAAGCACAAGTATTGTTACAAGTTATCTCATTGATTCTACTGAAGGAAAGTAATGAAGTAAAAGTGCTAATCATTGAGAGAAAGACATGTTGATCATTCATTCAAGAAATAATTTACAGCTTACAATCAACTTCAAATGAAATACAAGACCATTCCTAAACAAGATCTACCAAACAGATACTAGTTCCTATCATTTATTACAAAAGCTGGTGGATATGCATGACCAGTACGATGAAGAAGCTGAAGATGAAAATGGAGTGGATGGATTGATGAAAACGACGATGAAGATGCTCAAGAACCTAGTTTTATATCTTTGGTCCTTGGCATGATGGATGCATTTGTGATATGAGAAATCTTCAGTTGTTCCATCTACTCGTTCCACCATAAAGCATCACTCCATCTTCCCTTTTCCCTTTCCCTTCACCTCTGCCCTCTTGCCTTTTCCCCTGCTTCCATGGTATGAAGCACCAGTTCCTGGAGTAGGAAGTGCAATCACCACTTCTCTTGTCTTTGGGAGTGGTGGATCTCTGGCACTTGGCTCTAGACGATCTGGGGAGTCATCAGAACCACTAGATGAATCACTTGGATCCACTACACTGTCATCTTCAGAAGAAGGGAGAAAGGGGGACTTTAAAGGTCGAGGCTAATCTTGATAGGGATATCGAAATAATGGGTGTGAATCATCACTAGATGATGATGATGATGAGGAGGAGGTTAGATCTATGACTTCTGGTTTGGTAGACATGATTGTTGCTGCTGATTGTGGTATTATTGAGAAATTAGGGTTTTTGGAGTAAATTGGGGTTAAATGATATGTGTTTGTTGTGAATTTGGGATATATTATAGGCGGAGTCAGTGCTTGATGTTAATTAATGCGAGTTGGGAGGCACAGTAAAACTCAAGATATTTACTGAAGATACTTAGTCACTTGAGTTGTTTCTGCTGATTGACATCCTTCAGCAGATTGACCATCGCTTCACGAAGTGTTAATTTTGAATTTGGTTGGAGTTACTTTACACATCAGATATGGTCAACGTTTTGTTCCGATATTTTTGACTATAAATTGGGTAACTTCTATTAATAACCTTCTTCGCATATCTTCACCCAAAATTAACTGATTCCCTCTTCACTCGATTTAAACACACTTCCAGTTGCGTGAATCATAACCCATACTCACAATTTCTCATATGGCGCTTCAATTTAAGAAAGATCATAACAAGGTTGCTTTTCTGGGAAAAGCGAAGGGACATGAGTTGTATGAACCAATGGTGGATTTCTTGAAGCGTTCCAAGATTCATTATGCACTTACATATTCTCCAAATGTGATATATGAATCGTTGGTTACACAATTTTGGGCATCTGCTACTAAACGAAGTGACACAGAGATTGTAGCAGTGATTGATGGGACTGACTATGTTGTGACTGAGGAGCTGATTAGGAGACAACTTCGATTGGATGATGAAGGTGGGGTTTATCACTCTAACACTGAAGTGATACTTGCTGGGTTGAGAGCTGTGGGTTATCAGAGTACTAGAACAGATATGTGGCACAAAAACAAGCTTTGCCCCATGTGGAGGTTTTTGGTACACACTTTACTTCAGTGCATAAGTAATAAGTCAGGCGGATGGGACCAATTCTCTACCCAATTGGGTTGTGGTATTATATGTCTTTCACAGGGTTTAACTTATAATTTTTCTAAGTATATTTTTGATAATATGGTTGAAAATGTTCAAAAGAAAAAGCATAAGTTTCTTATGTATCCCAGGTTTTTACAAATGATTTTAGACATAACAACCCAAGATAGAGTCTTTTGTCCCATAGGAGCTCTAAGTGCTAAATTATTTGCTTCAATGAAGGCTCATTATGTTGGGACACATCATCCTTTGCTAGAAGCTATGTTGCCACAAGGCAATGAGGCTGCTGATGAGGGTAATGTTGTTGGTGCTCCACCCTCTACTAATGTTGCTGCTGATGGTAATCCATCAGTTGCCATGGATTAGGGCCCTTCCACACTGCTGAAGCATCACATGTTTCTCCTGACCAACCTCCACCTACATATGTACCCACACCCAGTCCTAGTCCACCACCTACTCATGTTATTCCTGATGAGTATGATCCTGAGTTTAATAGACTGAACACCTAGCCCCATTAGAGAGCCATTTGTTGGAAGCTCTCCTGTTCTTGAGCATGTCCATATTTCTCCTGAAAGGTCCAATGAAGCTCCCATTACCGCTGAGCAATCTGCTGGTGGAGCTGAGGACCCTATTACACTTACATCTGTATATGCTTTGTTGAACAGGTATGTAAAAGAGGTTGCTGATCTTAGAAAGGAGCTAGAAGATACGAAATCTTCACTTGGTGGTGAAATTGTGGGGTTGAAGAGAAAGGTTCAGGATTTAGAGGAACAACTTGGGCATAATAGCAAAAGGAAGTTTTTGGTTACTTCTGATGAGGAGCACGAGGATATTCATTTGGATTCACTTGAAATCTTGGCTGATGTGGCTCAACAGACTCATACTTCTTCTCCAATTGTTGCTGAATCTTCAAAGCAAAAGGAACCTATTCTGTTTACTAGAAGAAGGAGAAGACAGTATTTGAGCAAGGATTCCACTGAATCTTCAAAGGTGCCGAGTGTTGCTAATGTTGCAACTGCTGATGATCATGTTATTGTTGATGTTCAAATGGTGGATGTTTCTTCTGAACATGGTCAAGTTTCATCTGTGCAAGACAAATCATGTCTTTCACCTTCAGCAGATCATCCTGAAGTATTTGTTGCTGGAAGAAGTTTTAATCTGAATCCTAATGCTGATGTCTCTTCTGCATTTGTTGAAGACACTCCTCAAAATATTACTTCTGATGCTTTCATGGGTGTTTCTTCTGAAAACATTAATATAGTTCCCATTGTTGATATTCCTTATGCTGATTCTGCTTATGAACCTGCTGATAAAAGGAAAGGAGTTATGATTGATGAAGAGCTTGGTTCAGATCTTGTGAGTGAACAAGAAAGGCTACAAGCAAGATTGCTAGCAGAGTATGCAGATATGATGAAGAGTCAAGCTTTGGCACAACAGTTGTCAGATCAGTTTAATTCCAATTTGCCTCCTGAAAGACAAAGGAAATTGGATGAACAATCCACTCAGTTTACGGATGAGCAATGGGATACTTATACTCTTCAAGTTGTGTTAATACAAACATCGTCATTAAACGTTATTTATATTTTTGATCTTTACCTAAGTTTTGTTAACAACAAAATTAATTTAATTTGTATAAAAGCTTAAAGCTTGTCAAGTTTAATAGATATTAAAACAAGCTTTTTCAAACAATATATTCATCATTCAAGCATTTACATTGTGACCAATCATATCTTAATATGAGTCTAAGCATAATGTATGATAGTAGTTTTTAGAATGTTTTAGTTTCTTAAAAACTAAACATTACTTATGTATTTGCATATTTCTAAAAATAGAAAACCAACACATGACATCATATGATGCATCATGGAAATCATTGGAAGATATCATTAGATATTTTGTGTGGATTTGTACTCTTCATATCTTACACAATCTTACATAGATATGGTTGACTTTAGCAAGATCTTGATATCTTTGTCGGACTGGCGGCACCAAAATCCACAAGGCGGAACCCTTTAAGGGGTCCGCGGTCCGTGATGCCGATGGTTTTGGCTATAAATAGCAAAGCCAAACCAAGTACTTTTTCATCCCTTTCCATCATACTCTCTTACATATCTTCTCTCTAACCTTTCTAACTCAGTTTCATATCATATTAGTGATCTCTTTTGTAGCAAAGAAGATCAAGTCACATTCAAGCTTCAAACGAGAAGTTGGAAGTCTTGTTTGTTTAGTGTTGTATGATCTTGTGTTGATTCATACTTCATTGTTGTATTAAACCATCATAATCTTGTGAGTGTGAGTGGTTAGTATTTTAGTCCTCAAAATACATTGTGTGTGGGAGTGGTTGTACCCTTGGAAAGAACTCGACATCTAGCTTAGTGTCGGAAATAGTGCAAGCGAAGTGTAAAGGTTTTCTCCGCCGGTGAAAGGAGCTTGTTGACTAGTGAAGTTAAACTCTCGAGTGTGAGACTCGGGAGTGGAGTAGGGCAAGGAAAAAGAGTCCTTGTAGACCGAACCACTATAAACAACTTGTTGTGGTTTGATCATTTCTTTCCTTATTTACTCTTTACATATTGCTTGCATATTTCATTAACATATCTAAGATCAACATAAATTGATCTTTCAATAAGTTTCAAAACAAAGTTTTTAATCGGTAAACTATTCAACCCCCCATCTAGTTTTCCACAACTGGTACCTGAGCCTCGTTTCTCAAGAATTTCTAAAATAAATTGTATTTTATAAACTTGAAACGATCCATGGATTCTGAAAACTTTAAAGAAGGGCAATCTATGCAAAGACCACCACTCTTTGAAACCAATGGATTTATCTATTAGAAAAACCATTTTGAAACATATGTAAAATCAAAAGATATAGATCTTTGGTTTGTTATTGTTAAAGGGATTTTAGTTCTACAACAAAAGATATTTCGTTGATGAACAAAAGAAATTAGTTGCTAAAAATAATGAAGCTAAAATGATGCTTTATAATGCTTTACCTAGAAAAGAATATGAAAGAATTTTTATGTGTGAAACCGCCAAAGATATTTGGGAATCTTTGATTGTTACACATCAAGGTAATTCACAAGTCAAGGATAACAAAATTGATCTTCTTGTTCAACAATATGAACAATTTGTTATCCCCGAAGATGAAACCATTGATTGTGGCTTTGCTCGCTTTAATACTATTATTACATCACTTAAAGCACTTGATGAATCTTTTCGTAGTAAGAACTTTGTCATGAAATTTCTTAGAGCACTCCATCCCAAATGGAGAGCTAAAGTGACCGCTATTGAAGAATCAAAAGATCTCTCAAAAATGTCACTAGACGAGCTAATCGGTAACCTCAAAGTACACGAAATGGTGATGGAGAAAGATTTGGAGATCATCAAAGGAAGAAGGGAGAAGATCAAATCCGTTGCTCTAAAAGCAAAGGCGGAATCAAGTGATGACGACGAATCTTGCTCCGGTAGTGAAGATGAGGAGTATGCCATGGCCGTTAGAGATTTTAAGAAGTTCTTTAGAAGAAGAGGAAAGTTTGTAAGACAACCTCGAGAAGAAAAGAAGCCATTCCGAAAAGATCGGGATGACAAAAAGGGTAAAGGTGAAAGAAAGTGTTTTAGATGTGGTGATGCAAGTCATCTCATAGGAGAATGTCCCAAGCCACCTAAAAGCAAAACTCAACGAGCTTTTGTAAGTGGTGCTTGGAGTGATAGTGAAGACGATGAAGAATCAAGCAAGGAAGAGATCGCTCTAATGGCACATGAGTCAAACGAGGTACTTTCCGACTCTTCTTATTCTTCTATTGATGATGACACTTTGCAAAAACAATATAATCAATTGTGTGAGCTAAGTCTAAAAATTATAACTAAAAATAAATTTTTAAAAACCAAAAAGGAATTTTTGGAAAATGAAGTTTATGAGTTAAAAGAAAAAGCAAAACGACTTGAAAAAGGAAAAGCAAATGACGATAGTTGTAAATCATGTCAAGAGCTTAATATTGAAATAGAAAAACTAAAGCTCACACAAGATGTTCTAATCGAACAAAATTCTAAATTTAAAAGGTTTAACAAAAACATCGCTCTTGCCGATGAAATAGTTATAATACATAAAACACCGGGAGACATGAATGGGCTAGGATTTAATGAGGTATTAATTCCAAAGAGTCAAAACAAAACGGCAGAAAAGGACGAACAAATCTGTCAAAACTTCTGCAGATACAACACGGACCAGACGGACCCAAAATAAGGGTTCCGTCCGTTGAACCAAATGGTGCCGTGGGTACTTCAACAGACGAATGTTTCGCGATACGGACCGTAGTGAATTTGTCAAAGTAACAAAGAAAACCAAGGATAGTGTTAAACTAAAATCACCTGTTACATCAGAGTAGGACTTGCAAAAATGAATTTAGATAAAAAAACTACTCAACAACGACATAAAACACCTTTTGCGAAACGCCCCTTTCCTAAAAGCAACCATAACGTACATCCCAACTACCAACACAACGGTTGGAATCAAAACTTTCCTAGACCATATCAAACTCCAGATTACATGTCATGGAACTCTTACCCATCGTTTCCATACATGAATCAAATAAATGGTATGTTTAACCCAAACGGACCCATGAGATATTAGAGGGCCAAATGCTTGAGTTATTTGTTTCTTAGGTATGCTTGAAAGTTGGATTGGAACATGATGAATGGATAAAAGATAGTGGATGCTCACGACACATGACGGGCAACAAAAGTCTCTTCTCATCATACCAAGAGTATGACGGAGGTAATGTCACTTTTGGTAGCAATCTCAAAAGCAAAATCATTGGCAAAGGTACGATCGCTCATAACTCCCTAACTATTGAAAATTTTGCTCATGTAGATAGGTTAGGATTTAATCTACTTAGTATTAGCCAATTATGTGATAAAAAGTATAAAGTACTATTTGATGAAAATGGTAGTAAAATACTAAAAGATGGTATCACCATAACTAAAGGAGTTAGGAAAAATAACATATACGTCATGAAAATAGATAAAACATCTAATGACAAACTTTGCCTAACAACATTAGATGATAGCTCATCTCTTTGGCATAGACGCTTAGGTCACGCTAATATGAGACTTATACAAAACCTATCTTCAAAAGAGCTAGTTAGGAATTTACCAAAACTAAAATATGACCAACACTTTTGCGACGCTTGCAAAATTGGTAAACAAACCCATAGTAGTCACAAATCTAAAAATATGGTGTCCACATCTAAGTGTCTAGAATTATTGCATATGGACATGTTTTGTCCATCCGCTATAAGAAGCTACGGAGGCAACTTATACACTTTGGTCATAGTAGATGATTACTCAAGGTTTACTTGGACGTTGTTTTTGAAACCAAAAATGAAGCTTTTGATAAATTTGAAATTCTTAGCAAGAAAATTCAAAATCAACTAGGCGTTAAATTGTGTCGATCCGAACGGATCATGGTCGTGAATTTGACAACGAAACTCAATTTGGAAACTTTTGTGATACAAATGGTATAACACATAACTTTTCCGCTCCACGAACACCTCAATCAAATGGAGTAGTAGAACGTAAAAATAGAACAATTCAAGAAATGAGTAGAACAATGCTTAATGAACAAAACATTCCTCAAAAGTTTTGGTGTAACGCCGTTGACACTTCTACATATATTTTAAATAGAGTCTTAATACGTCATTTCCTAAACAAAACACCATATGAGCTTTATAAAGGTAAAAAGCCAACTTTAGGATATTTTAGAGTCTTTGGTTGTAAATGCTTTATTCTTAATACTAAAGATTATCTCACCAAGTTTGACCCAAAGTCTTATGAAGGTGTATTTCTTGGTTATTCTCAAACTAATAAAGCTTACATTGTCCTAAACAAAGAAACAATGATAGTCGAGGAATCGTTGAACATAACATTCGACGAAAGTCCACCTCCCTCTAAGACATCACCTTTGGTAGATGATGACTTAGTTGAAAGTCAAATGATAGAAAGTCAAGAAATAATTAATAATAACAAGGAAGATGAACCATTAAATAAAGAAATTGTAAACATCAAAGAATCTAAAAGTCATCCTTTAGATAAGGTCATAGGACAACTTAATCAAAGAACCTTAAGATCACAAGCCCAAAATCAAAGTAATTATTTTTGTTTTGTATCCACCATTGAACCGAAAAATATAAATGAAGCAATAAAAGATGAATCATGGGTAATTGCCATGCAAGAAGAGTTAAACCAATTCGTTAGAAATGATGTTTGGAAATTAGTTCCAACACCTAAAGATCAAACTATAATTGGAACGAAATGGGTTTTTCGAAATAAAATGAATGAAAATGGTGTAGTATCTAGAAACAAAGCTAGGCTTGTTGCACAAGGTTATAATCAACAAGAGGGGATTGACTATGATGAAACTTATGCACCGGTAGCTAGACTTGAGTCTATTAGAATATTACTTGCTTATGCATGTGCTTATGACTTTAAATTATTTCAAATGGATGTTAAAAGTGCTTTTCTTAATGGGTTTATTAACGAAGAAGTGTATGTTGCTCAACCTCCCGGTTTTACCGACTTTGAGAAACCACATCATGTCTTCAAACTCAAGAAAGCATTGTATGGCCTTAAGCAAGCACCAAAAGCTTGGTACGACCGACTTAAGACTTTTCTTATTGATAACAAATACACTATGGGATTAGTAGATAATACTCTTTTTACCAAGAAAAAGGAATCACATATTATCATTGTTCAAATATACGTTGATGACATTATATTCGGATCAACTTGTCAAGAGCTATGTGATGATTTCTCTAAAATCATGCACGACGAGTTTGAAATGAGTATGATGGGTGAGTTAAATTTCTTTCTAGGACTTCAAATTAAACAACTAGAAGATGGCATATTTTTTAACCAATCTAAATATATAAAAGACATGCTTAAGAAATTTGGTCTTGAAGATTCCAAACCAACTAAAACACCCATGTCCTCGGACACTAAACTCACCAAGGATGAAGAAGGTGAATCCGTAGATAACACTAAATATAGAGGAATGATTGGTAGCCTACTCTATCTTACGGCTAGTAGACCCGACATTATGTTTAGTGTTTGTCTATGTGCTCGCTTTCAAGAAAACCCAAAGGCATCACACTTAGAAGCCTTAAAAGGATTTTTAGATACATTAAGGGAACAACGTGTTTAGGATTATGGTATCCCAAAGGAACGGGTGTAGAAACCATAGTGTATGCCGACTCGGATCATGCCGGTGACTATGTCGATAGAAAAAGTACAAGTGGTATTTGCACTTTTGTTGGACATTGTCTCACCTCATGGTTTGCAAAGAAGCAAACGGCTTTAGCCATCTCAACTACTGAAGCCGAGTACGTCTCAGCCGGAAAAGCATGTCAACAAGCTCTTTGGATGAAGCAAGCTCTCGTAGATTACGGAATTCATCTCAACGACATTGTAATACTTTGCGACAACAAAGGAGCCATCGATCTCAGCAAGAATCCCGTTCAACATGCTCGTACAAAGCATATTGAAATCCGCCATCACTTTCTTCGCGACAATGTACAAAAAGGAAACATCTCAGTCGAGAAAGTATCCTTCGAAGACAACATTGCGGACATTTTAACTAAGCCTCTTAAACGAGAACCTTTTAATCTTCTTAGACTTGGTTTAGGGTTAATGGAACCAAACATGTAGGATAAACATAGCCCAAAACATTAGAATAGTCAAAACAAAACAATTTTGTTTTGTATCTGGTACTGTAGCCACGGCACCAAACGACAACACGGACGGAACCAAAATTTTGGTACCGTCTGGTCCGTGGTGTCTCTGAAGCAAAACTGCTACCTATAAAACATCTTCTTCCTCAAAACCCACTTTACCAAAACGTGTAAACATTAAACCAAGCTCATTATTGACACCTTCCAACTCACTAATCACTGAAGATAACATCATTGTAAGTATCCTAACTACATTTTATCTCTCAACTCTGAGTTTAGGATCCTTATTTATGCACAAAACCATTACAAATCATTACATGGGGTTTTATGTATGCTTTTATATTAAATATGAATTCAATTGGCAAATTGCATAACTAGTCATTGAAATTAGGTACTACATTATCATATTGCATAAACAAATCATGCTTCCTACTAATCAATAGATAATAACTATAAGGCCTTATTCAAATAACCAAACACCCCATGTCAAAAATTTTGAAAAGCTTCTCACTTTTAGGAAAACAATTTTTTCATTGTTAATACAAATAGAAACGTTAGACTTTCATCACTTGCATGCTCTTGAATACTAAAGGTATTGCATAACTAATATGCATTCCCGGGTATATTCAAATGAAGCCACATTGAATTAGGAGCATTTGGGTTATCTCATGGTATTTGCCAAACACCCCACTAAAACCATTTTTATGCATAAAATGAGTCGAGATAACCGCAACTCCAAATCATTTTCATGTAGGCGCACACTAGAACCAAAACGTTAAAGTGTAGTCTCATTTTTTTTAACATATTAATTCTTGCTCTTAGGAATAACCATGGTAGCCGCAAGATTCTATGATCACAAGGACACCCTTGCTTACATTCCCAAACATCACAAAACCAAAGGACTTTCCAAGGAACAAGTAGAAATCTTTAAGAGTCTAGAATCAAGGTATTTCCATGAGGGTAGAACCATTCACCCATCATTCCTTGAAAATACAAATCTCCGTGAAGAACTAGCCGCCATTCAATTCGATTGTCTCCTTGACATCGATGAACCAATTTGTCCTAGGTTTGTGTTAGAGTTCTATGCTAGTGTGACCGGCTTTAGTGATGAAGACGATGATGAATTTTGTCTTAGGTTTAAAATCAATCAAAACGACTACACCATCACCTTAGCTAACTTTGCTCAATTGCTAGGAATTCCCAACCGAGGGACTTGTGTCTACTTGGATAAGTGGTCACTCACCGTTCTTGATGCAATCAATGACCGCACTCCTCCCTATCAAACCCGTTTGGCCGATAAGGATGTTATCCGTGAAAACCTATTTAACCCAAGGGGTGATACAACCCGAGTTACCCGAAAGGGAAAGGAGGTAAACCGAGATCCATATGGAATGGAGCTAAATGAACTTAAGCCTGAATTTAAGAAATGGGAGGAGCTACTAAGAGCCAACGTCATTAGCACCATAGGAAATAGGGATCACATCAACGCTTGCCTTTGTCACATGCTCTACAACTTGTCCACCCGTCAACCATTCAATTTAGCTTACTACATCGCTAGGAGAATGATTGATATTCCAACTCAAGGATCGGTTGCTCTTCCATACGGGATGCTTCTCACCCGTCTCTATAGAAACTTTGCACCAATTCCACCAAGCCCAAAAGGGATGCACCTTCACTATGAGCTCATCCCTCACATCTTTGTACCTTTAAGTGATGCACGAGTTGCTAAGACAAAAGGCAAGAGAGCAAAACCTCCAACTCCATCATCATCATCATCAAATAGCTCCGAGGATGGTCTTCCAAGCTCTCATCTTCCACCTCATGAGTATTATGCGTCTCTTCCCGAGATCGAGAATGAATCAGCGGAATTCAAGCAAACTAAGGGAATGTTCAAGTGCCTTGGTAGGATGATGAGCAAGATCTACAAGAATTTGGACAAATGAGGGCCCATTAAGGAGAGTTTGGAACAATACATTATCGTTAATGTTTGATACAATTTAGTTTTTTTTATTGTGTAGGATGATAATATCACTTAAAACAATGTTGTATGCTAACAAACTTATGCAGGGGGATAGCGCAGGTATGCTATCAAATTTTACCCATTTTCACTATAATTTGAAAATCACTAGGCCTTGCTCAAAATCTATGCTCCACTATGTTTGTACATGTGTTATTTACTTTTCCTAACTAGAAATGTTTAGTGTCACATGTTTTGAGAAAAATTTCAGGTTTCAGAAAAGTCCCCGGCACCTTAAAATCTACTCTGTGAAGTTTTCTACACTTCACGGATCAGACGGCACCAACGTTTTGGTTCCGTCTGTTATGTGAAATGGTACCGCCGTACCTGTACAGGCGGACGAGACGGCACCCTTTTTAGGGATCCGTCCATGTAAACTTTTGGTGCCGTGGATCCTCCAGGTAAATTTCTGAATTTCGACTCTTTCGTGATTCCAAATTACCATCCATTGCTTATAAGTCAATCTTAACTAGTTTATACACTTATTAGAACTAGTATAATTCACTTAGGCATATAAGAAATCCATTTCCCACCAAAATTCAAAAATTTGAAAAATTCACCCAAGGAGCCCTTTGACATAAAGGAAGGAACCAAATTTTTGGTACCTTCAAATCCGTGGGTAATCTGGTTGTTAGGAATTTCCACTCATTAGAACACATTTATTGCAAATCTTTTCTTCTTCACTCCATCTCTCTTGTATGGCTTGACTTGGGTGATATGACTAGCATTTAACCCACTTCCAAATCATTAGGAACCTTATCTCTTCAATGGTTTAACATCAAATCAAACACATTTCTCCATAATTTTTCACTTCTATAAATTGAGAGGTTTTACCATGATCATCCTCACACCTTCTTCATTCTTACCATTATCTAGCAAAGAAAAACACAAGTCAAAATGACAAAATCCTCTCCTAAACCTTGCAAGAAAACCACTAGAATTAGCGTGAGGCCTTGTTGTTTCGTAAACTTGAGTTCCTCATCCGAGTCTTCTCCACTCACAATCTCATCTCCCATCCGAGATGATACAAGCCTTACCTTGGCTACACCTACTCAATCACCAATTGTGATCACCACTCCACCACCTACAAAAACACCAACTTCACCTCCACCGGCACCCATACAAACATCCAAAACACCCTCACCACCATCACCACCAAAGTCTCCAACTCTCATTCCTTTGGAGTTATTTTCCACACCACCCACTTCTCCAAATCCTTTCTTGGAGGACTTGGATGACTTGCCTTCTAGGCCAAATCATCCACCACCATTGCCATCCTTTGGCACAATTGAGCGAATTGCTCATGAGTCACCTAGGCCATCCTTTGACCCAAATGCCCCATTAGGGCCAAAACCTCTTCTCTTCCACCCCATTCACAAAGACATCCATGGTCCTTTGTATGGGGACCAACCACTCCCCACATCAATGTCCCCTCACTTAGAGGACATTGAGGAGTGCATGTGGGATGCTAATCCCACAAGAGAGGAGATTCAAGCGGAACTCCAACACCTCCACCAATTCAAAGGCATGGTGGATTCTCACCTTAGTGAGACTATGCAAATGCAAAATGCTTTGCTAGCCTCCATCATGACCACCCCAAACATCCCCACCAACACCAACACATCTACCATTCCACCACCACAACCTCACCAAACATACTATCCTCCTAGGCATGGTTGCTCAACTTGTGAGCAAACGGCCCAAACCGTTGAACGGACTCGGGTTATGGTCCATGACTTTCAAGAGGAAATGAGGTTCATCATCAATCACATCCTTGAGCGCCTCAACGCTCTTTCTCATCCACCATCTCATTAGGATGGTCATAGATTAGCATTTCTAAGTTTTTCTTTTTGTCTTAGGATTATTTATTTTCTTGTACTAAAAACACATCATTGTGTTCTCTTTTCATGATTTTTATTCATGAAAATTTTAGCTAATGAATGGTGTTTTCTATATTGTTGGTGCTTTTACATAGTGTTTTGAAATGCTTGTGAATGATCATTATTACTAACATTTTTTTGTAGCTTTATTTTCACAATCCATGTATCTTCCCATTAAACACCCAATTTAGGGGGAGCTTTGATCAAGGGGGAGATAATTTCACGGGCTCATTACATTCGCATAAGCCTCTTCTTTTGTTGAGACAAAAGGGGAGAAAATATAGAACTTGTTTATATTTGACTTTTCTGAAAAAGTCAAACTGCATACATTGACTTTCTGAAAAAAAGTCAAACATGATACTTCATTGGTAATACTTGACTTTTCTGAAAAAGTCAATTGCATAATTTCTGAAAAAGTCAACATCATGCATCAACTAGTGAATACTTTGACTTTCTGAAAAAGTCAAACATCATACACTTGCATTATCATTTCCTTTTCAAGTTCTAAAACTAATATTTTTATAACTCTTGCACAAACTTTGTATCTTTTATAAAAATAAAATTTATATTTTGTCCTCAACAAAAAGGGGGAGATTGTTAATACAAATATCGTCATCAAACGTTATTTATATTTTTGATCTTTACCTAAGTTTTGTTAACGACAAAAGTAAATTTAATTTGTATAAAAGCTTAAAGCTTGTCAAGTTTAATAGATATTAAAACAAGCTTTTTCAAACAATATCTTCATCATTCAAGCATTTACATTGTGACCAATCATATCTTAATATGAGTCTAAGCATAATGTATGATAGTAGTTTTTAGAATGTTTTAGTTTCTTAAAAACTAAACATTACTTATGTATTTGCATATTTCTAAAAATAGAAAAACAACACATGACATCATGTGATGCATCATGGAAATCATTGGAAGATATCATTAGATATTTTGTGTGGATTTGTACTCTTCATATCTTACACAATCTTACATAGATATGGTTGACTTTGGCAAATATCTTGATATCTTGCTTGTGACTGGCGGCACCAAAATCCACAACGGGCGGAACCCTTTAAGGGGTTCGCGGTCCGTGGATGCTGCTGATGGTTTTGGCTATAAATAGAAAAGTCAAACCAAGTAGTTTTTCATCCCTTTCCATCATACTCTCTTACATATCTTCTCTCTAACCTTTCTAACTCAGTTTCATATCATATTAGTGATCTCTTTTGTAGCAAAGAAGATCAAGTTACATTCAAGCTTCAAACGAGAAGTTGGAAGTCTTGTTTGTTTAGTGTTGTATGATCTTGTGTTGATTCATACTTCATTGTTGTATTAAATCATCATAATATTGTGAGTATGAGGGGTTAGTATTTTAGTCCTCAAAATACATTGTGTGTGGGAGTGGTTGTACCCTTGGGAAAGAACTCGACATCTAGCTTAGTGTCGGAAATAGTGTAAGCGAAGTGTAACCGTTTTCTCCACCGGTGAAAGGAGCTTGTTGATTAGTGAAGTTAAACTCTCGAGTGTGAGACTCGGGGAGTGGAGTAGGGCAAGGAAAAAGAGTCCTTGTAGACCGAACCACTATAAACAACTTGTTGTGGTTTGATAATTTCTTTTCTTATTTACTCTTTGTATATTGCTTGCATATTTTATTAACACATCTAAGATCAATATCAATTGATCTTTCAATAAGTTTCAAAACAAAGTTTTTAATTGGTAAACTATTCAACCCCCCCTTCTAGTTTTCTACAAGTTGCATCAAATCCTACTCTTGCTCAGAGCATTTTAGGAGCTGATTTTGATAGTGAGAACTTTTCTGCTCAAATGATGGCCCTTGGAAAACAAAAGAAGCAAGCTGCAGCTGCAAATAGAAAGGCCCTTGCTGAACAAAAGGCTAAAGCCAAGAGGGAAAGACCACCAACTGCAGCTCAGAAGAAAACGTATATGAGGAATGTGGTGTATAACAAAAGTATTGCTATCTATCAGTCTGGTTTAACAAAGAAGCAAGTCTGGGCTTTAGATGATTCTGAGTTGACTAGTATGTATCATAAGATTATGAAGCAGATTAATCCACCATCTAAATTAAAGAGAATTGCTGGTGGTATTGATGCTCCCAAAGCTAAAAGACCAAAGACTGTTGAGCTTGTGGATTCTTTTGATACTAATACAGCACAACAAAGCTCTCATGATGTTTCTGTTGAGGAACATCCTGAAGGTGGACAATCTTCTGAGCAAGTGCCATCTGCTGAACCTCTTATTGTTTCTTCTGAAGATTTACACAGTACTGCTGATACATCTTCTGCACTGAAAGGAGCAGATACGGTTAAGAGAGCTGAACAGGCAGCTGCTAGAGCTAAAGAGGCTAGAGAAGAGCTTGATAAGTCATATGCAATGGGTGATCCTCTTTTAATTCCCTCTGTTTCTACTGAGGATGCCTCTGGTACATCTGAGAAGATACCTTCTTCTATTTTTATGGGCATTTATATACCTGGGAGGAGAGAAAAAAGGATGTCTAGAAGAAGACATATTGCAATAAGGAGATCTGTGCGAGTGGCTGGGAAGAAGGCATCTGGCATATCTAAAAAGGGTGGTTCTTCTAAGAATTTGGATCTCAAGGCTGCTGAGTGAACATTTATTAAAGTGGGATCTTCTGACACTTTTCTTGAGGGGTCTCATGGTGTGTTGACTGCATGAACATTGACTGATGATCAACTTAACACCATCTATAGGTTGGATAACTCTTCTATGCAGTTTACCTTCTTGAAAGACATACTTCATATGGTGGATAGGCAAGATTTGAGTACACTTCATGGACTTGTTACACAATATTATGCTACTCATACTCCACAAGGCTCTGGGTTGTACTTATTGGGAGATCTTCAAGTTCTTTTTGACTCTCAATCTCCAAATGGTAAAGGGTATTCAATTTGGAAGGATTCACATAAGTGGAAGGTTGAGACTTGGAGATTTTATCCTATACCCAGTTTGCATGTTGTGGAGACCAAGTGTGGGATGTCTGTGTGTATGTTTTCTGATAAGCTATATCCTTTGTCTGTTAAATTGATGCAACGAATGCTTAGAAGGAAATTAGAAGTTCCTCCAGATCCAGTGGGGAATGATATGCTTCATGCTGAACAATTGATTGGATTAATTAAGACTCAGCTTCTGCAACACCAAGGTTCTTCTTGATTTTGGTATCTTGTATTATTTCTTTCTTTCCTTGTTTCATTCTAAGTTAAAAATAAAAAAAAATAAAAAAAAATATTTTTTTTTAATTATCTTGTATATTTTGTTTGTCTAACTTTTCTTTCATGTTAGTTGTATATGGCTCTGTTGATGGTTATCGACCCACCAGATGTGCTTTGTGTACCTCAAAGAGTTGGCTAGTCCAAAGGGTACCGCTTTGGTAAAGACACATCAAATATGTTGATAGCTGTAATGGTTTGCTTAAAATCATAGGGTTTGCAACTCACCCATGCTTAATTGCTGAGGGTTGTATGGTCATCAATTCACCATGGCTTATACCTTTTTGGTATCCAAGAATTGGCTAGACCACAAGTATATGGCTTGTGGTAAAGGCAGTGGAATACCATATTTGGTAATCAATTCACCAAGGGGATTCTTTCCACCTAAGAATTGACTAGTCCTGAGCAAACGACTACAGGTAAAGACATGTCAAATCCGTTTATAGTTGCTGATTTGCTAATAAATTAGATGGTTATCAGTGTACCATAGTTTTCGAACTTAAACATTTGGCTACTCCAGTAGTAATGGCTATTGGTAAAGAGACATCAAAACCATTGTTTTCAATGATTCACCTCTCCCAGGAGTTAACACACCTGGATGTGATGAGAATAGTCTGAAACTAATATGTTTTGATGTACATTTTGTCATTTGTTGCTGCAAAGATCTGGAGTTTCAAAGTTCTACCATCATAGAGATGTGATTGTTTTGGTTCTTTGCTGCTGATGTTCGAATACAATCCTCTTGTTCTACAGTGTTAAAGATCTATCAAGAATCTTGAACTTAACAATGTCAAATTCAAGATTAGGGGAGGATTGTTGGGAATTCTACTAAGTAAGAATTATGCTGAAGTTACTGCTGATGATTCTGCTGAAGTGTTGTGGAATCTGCTGAAGAAGTAATTCTGCTGAAGTTATAAAACCGTGTAGTTGGTTTCTGCGAAGATAGATATTCAGCGTATTTTATAGTTAGTTAGGATATGCATGAGCTTTATAAGGAAGTGATAATCTTATTTAGTTTTATGATTATACATTTCTTGGGAAACGGTTTAGGGTTCCTTGTGTATAAAAGGAACACATTAGTATGAATTAGGTACGAGTTTGAAAAACAAGTTTTTAGTAATATTCAAAGATCCATAGAAGATCAAAGTATTCTTAGTTATTCGTGTTTATACTTCTGTTTGATTTCCGCTTCAATACAAGTAATAGAGACTGTCTATTAGTGTGTTTGTGATTACATAAGAATTACTAACGATCCACGAGCGCTCAAAGATCTATCAAGGTCTTAGGTTCTACAGAACTTCTTTTGACCTAATGGTTACGGCGTAATCCTTAGTGGGATTTACGCCGTAATCTTCTCCTGAGCTGGCCTTCTGAGTCACGCATTAGTTACGACGTAATGTGAGAGAGGAGTTACGCCGTAGCTTCATCACAGTGGGCATAATATCATTAATTCTTTGTAAAATCTCCAAATCCGCATCTCTTTAGCTCTAATGCTCGTAATTTACCTCAAAGTGAAATAGAGAGGAAAACAAGCATAAATCCATATAAATGATAAAAAAACACGAGCATTATCAGGGGAAATTGACACTTAATATTCAGGAATATTTGATGTTATCAAATATCCCCCCACTTGAACTCTACTTGCCCTCAAGTAGACCTTATTAGATAAATTTCTAAAAAGATATCTCCCATTACCTAGAAAATATAAGTTTAAAAATCCCTTATGCTAGAATAAAACAAAGCCGAACACCTCACGAAATGGGAACAAAACACTCAAACTCTCTCAACTAATCTAACTGTCAATTTCGGGGTGATCACTCAAAGAACAGTCATAGCATGTATTCTATCATAAGCTTGGCGGTTACACAAATCTCCACCACTAGAGTTAAGGACTAAACAATTCTCGAAGGCAATCTTGGTAGACACGACATAGGTTAAGGGTGAATCGTCATTACTAACATGTCACGGAGAAGTGGACAAAATCAATGACACATGACCAAATCCATGGCCAAGACACCAAAGATTGCTCGCTTCATCACCTAGACACGCTTCATGACTAAATGGTAGGATAAAACATGGGATATAATTGGTGTAAATTAAAAATAACAAGCAAATAGTCTAAACCTATAACCAAGTCATCACCGTTTACCGTTCATCTAAAGTTCAAGTTTCAAGGCTAAGAACATGATATATCAAGTAGATGTGCCATTAGAGGACGTCATGATGGGCACATTACATGTTCTTCAACTGTTGGCGCAATGATTACCAACTTCATTCTTCACATGTGACCGAGGTGGCCTCCTTGATACTAAATCTTCGATGAGCTCTTAAACATAGTGCTTATAATTTTGCACTTTTACAATAAATAAATAACTATAACTACTTTTTTTTCTAATCATTTTTTTTTTTTGTACATTACAACTACACAAAGCATCCCCTCACTTAAGATGAACAATATGAGAATTTGGGGGATCTTCAATGATCTTCAAATATATGCCTTTGACGAAAGCGTGATTCCCGAACCTTTCCACTTAATCCTTGAACTTAGGCAACCAATGACTTCCCGATCACAAATTAAGACTACACGGTAGGCTAAGGTGTATGGGTGTATCGAAACAATATATTGGATGAACAAAATGAAAGGAATGGCTCAGACGGGTGTATCTAGGGGTATCTTGCACTAAAGGTGGGTGCAACAAAAGGGTTTAACATGGGGGTCGAGAAGTCGAGGTGACTAATCGAAAGACACACAAGGATAGGCTGTTTGGGTGATAATCATATAATATTGCCTTCTTAAACTGAATAGTACAAATACATTAAGCTAACTCAACAAACATCGTCTATGGTCTCGAAATGATGCAAAGGCCAAGTTCTAAAGTTTACAAGCTACTGGCACACTCATAATTTGGTGGATTTGGGGTAAATATTTGGAAACGAATAAGGCTAATCTCACCATATAATATCAATGGTTATAATGTGCTCGGCTACGATCTAATCTAGTTAGGTTAAGAAAAATATGTCAACATTTAAAAATGTCATAATTTTTCAAAATAAACTAGAAAAACGAGGGCAAAATAAAGTTTAAGAGATAATTCTACTCCCGTCCCCCCATTTTAAATGTACAAAGTCCCTTTTGTACTAAACATTAAATAAAGGTGAACAAAAAGTAGACTTAAAGCGAGAAATTTCCTGAAATTCGCTCCTAAAAAAAAGAAGGCCCACGAAAAGAATCGTGCCTTCGCTTAAGCATCCACGAGCAAACTTCATTCCCTGAAATCACACTACCAACAAGCATAATTCTAAAAAAAGAAAAAGAAAAACGAAAAGAAATCTAACTCACTTTCGTAGGAATCACGGTTGCATTTAGCGTACGCAACAAGCCTTTTAAACCACTTAGTGTCCCAAGTGGACGAGTGTAGTCTCGTGAGGGCTTACAAGGAACATACCCACAAAGTTCATTTGAAAACTAATACAAGGTTATTGTGTTTAACAAGAAAGAATTAATACTGGAGGATAGTTACGTCGTAACTCCTAGAAGGAGTTACGCAGTAATTATGGCAAGACCTGGCAGACGCTACTGGAGTGTAGCTACGGCGTAACCGTTGCATGGGACTACGCTGTAATTGGTAATGCTCTAGAGAGGATCGCTACTGGAGGTGTGTGACAGCGTAATCATGGGGATGAGTTACGACGTAACTGATGGACAGACCTTGTCCCTGTTTTAGCTGCTGTTGCAATCTTCTTCATTTCCTGCAAAAAATGGTTAAAAGCACAAAACCCAATAGAAATAGAAATAAATGAAATAAAAAGGATAATTCGGGTTGTCTCCCGAAAGAGCACTTTTCTTTATTAACGAGTCTTTAAGTTAGACTCAAAGCCATTTGACTTTACGCAGGAGCGAAGAATTCATCTCCCAAAAGCTTACTAACATCCTTCCCATAATAATTTTTTGCTATGTGCCCATTCAGTTTGAAAAACTCCCCAGCATTATTATAAAATTCAATAGTCCTATAAGGGAACACCTTACTCACTGTGTAAGGACCAACCCAGCGAGATCTCATTTTTCCAGGGAAGATTTTGAGTCTTGAGTTAAAAACGAGCACCTCCTACCCAACTTCAAACTTTTTATCCTTTATTCGCGCGTCGTGCCATATTTTGGTCCTATCGTTGTATGCTTTGATATGATCGTAGGCTTCGTCTCTTAATTCAGCAAGGCGATTGATTTGAGAAAATCGGTGTTCCTTGACCAAGTCAGTCTCAAAATTAGCATTTTTAAGTGCCTAGTATGCTTTATGTTCGAATTCTACCGGGAGATGACAAGCTTTTCCGTATACGATCTTAAAAAGTGTGCTTCCAATAGGGGTTTTGTAGGCGGTTCTGAATGCCCAAAAAGCTTCGTCCAGTTTTTCGGACCAATCTTTTCTGTTACTGCTGACGGATTTCTCCAAAATTAGCTTGAGTGCCCGATTGGTGTTTTCTGTTTGCCCATTAGTTTGGGGGTGGTAAGGCGTAGACATCCGGTGGACTACTCCGTATCTGTTCAACACTTTTTCCATAATTTCATTACAAACGTGTGTCCCTCGATCACTTATGATGGTTTTAGGAATCCCAAATCTGGAGAATAACTTCTTTAAAAATTGAATGACGCTTCTAGGATCACAAGTTTGTAGAGCTTCAGCTTCGACCCATTTTGAAACATAATCGACAGCTACCAAAATATAACTTTTGTTTTTCGATGGGGGTGAAAGGTCCCATGAAATCAATTCCTTAGACATCAAATACTTCACATACCAAAATATTATTTAGCGGCATCTGATTTCGAGAAGAGATGTTGTAGGATCATTCATTTTATGTTGTTTGATGATTCGGGTGATCTAGGGAGATGATTATACAAGTATGCCATGTTAGGGAGATGAAGAGAGTAGAGAGGAAATTCTAGAGAGAGGTTTAAAACAAAAATGAAAAGGTTAGATTGAGAAGTTCCACCCCTTCCAAGGATGGAAGGGGTATTTATAGTTACAAGCTAAACGTCCTCCTGTCGGACTGTGGATCAGGCATACAGTGGGTAAAGACCCATCCTTCCTCCTCGGTGTTACTCTAAACTAACTAAGCTAGTAAACTACTAAATAACGTCAATAACGATATGTCTACGAGCTAACATATGCTAGACTATAATTGGGGTGACCGACACTTCCTTAAGGAATTTCCAATTCCTAACAATCTCCCCCTAAGGGAGGTCACCCCATGATTTACATTTTGAATCCTAGCATTCTATTTTGTATTCTGTTCTGAGCTCGTAGACTTCAATTCTTCACTTCTGCAATCTTTGTGCTTTAGCAGTGATACTTCAAAGTCCGCATATTTTGTACTTTCAGTGGAGGTCTTTGAACTGATCCACTTCTTGATGATCTTTGAGCTTTCTTTGAGATCATCAGCCACAGTTAATTCTGGATCACCCTTTGTTGTGTTGCCTTCATGTGATGTTGTAACTTTGGACTGACATGCTCACACTTTCTGGATCATGACATCTTTTCATCAGAGTAGCGGAAGCATATTTATATGTCTTTGATTGTCATGATTTTCTTCAATTATATTGGTGTAAGCTGTGAGCATGCGGTTGTGAATTGACTTCTTAATAACGATCAGTTGCAACCGTCCAATGTTCCTGCAAACAACAGTTAGCATTAAAACACACGAAAGTGTCTTTGTTCACTTTCGTTGAATATAGTTGCAAGAACCACGGTTACCCGTTGATCAGTATAAATCTGTGATCGGTAGAATTCGAAGAATCTCCTTGATAGGGTTTCGCAGCTTGATCTAGCCGTTCTCAAACCGAAGCGTCCCAAAGTAGACAACACGGAGTGAGTGAACCAGCGAATTGAGATTCACTAATTGATGAAAAATTGATTTGAAAAAAAATCGCGTATTGCTTGAAGAAAGAGTTTTGCAATACGATGAAGGTTTTATGAGAAAGATCAATTTTCAATCAAAAATGCTTTTTGTATTTGAAAAAGAATACACATTCGATGTGCTAGAGAAAAGAAGAGATTTGCACATCGAACGGTTTTTCCAAAAGTATTTTTTTCAATCAGAGATACTTTTTGTGTTTGAAATATGAATACACATTCGATGTGCTAGAGAAAAGAAGAGATTTGCACATCGAACGGTTTTTCCAAAAGTATTCGTCAATTCATTTCCTGGACCAAGGTTGATTCAAGAGTGAATCGCCCCATTGTTTCTATCCAGTTGTCACAAGCTTGATCTTTAGAAAAGATCTCACATGTCACCCACCAAGAGCTTGTATGATGTTGGCTCTAGAAGGATTTCCATCTTCATCGTGAATACTTTTACATATCACTCGGATGTTTTGGCAATACCACAAGGATAATGCGTAGGACTCTCAATATATACTTACTTTCCACATTGTGTGAAACAACAAATATTAATTAATTTTGTGTCCTAATTAGATATTGTGGATGATCTCTTGGCTCTAGACTCAATAGTGCATTTTGGTTTCATATGCCGGAGACTAGGGAGAGGGTCTCCTTCTTCAATATCAACAATCTCTAAGAGAAAGTCGATAAATTATGTAGGTTCCCCGTAAGAATGAAACAAGTCATTTTAAGAGGAACTTGAGTAGCTTGGGAAGTTAGGTGCAGTGCATCACTGGGTCCATGACGTTTTGTCTTCAATACCAGTGTTACCTTAGTAGACACCAGTAGCATATGTATTGAACCCGGTTTATGCCCTAAGGTTGAATTAAGGGAGGGCTATTTCTTGTCACCCTTTTCACATTCAATTCTTTTTCATTCTTCAACCCCTTCAGTGCTTACCGAGACTTCATAACTAGAACCTTGTTGGGTTTATTCCAGTACTAGCTCTGTCTCAGTCGACACTCTTCCCATATTCTCGTTTTTCTCCTTTTTTCATCATACCTAAGGACTCTACACTATCTAGTGGATTGTCCCTGGGTAGATCCCTCCGGCTCTGGCGGGATCATAGGAACGAATACCTAACCTAATCATCCTTATAACACCATGCATAAAGTAAATTGGTCGGTCTTTTGGTATTGTTCATTCCTTCTCGAAACCAATTGAAAAATCATTTGGAAAATCAATCAAGGTACTTGTGATATAAAATCAAAGTATTTTGTACCTTAATTGTTTTTGATCTTTTAGAAATGCTCCCCCTCAACATGTGCATGTGGTTTTGAAATTGTTTAGCACATGGAGGCAAGAGTTCTTTGAAACAATTTCTTGATCACAATTTCCTTAGAAAAAGCCTTTTGATTTTCTTGGTAAATTCTCCTCCTCAAAATGTGCGTTGAATATTTGGAAATCATTTTGCACATAGAGGAAAGAGGTTTTTAAAGAACTTCCACGATTGCCAATAGAAACCATCCGCCCCCCCCCCCCCCCCTTCAATATGTGCATTGATATACGAAAGAGTTTAGCACATATTAGAGAGAACTTGCACTTTGAATCAAAACAATCATCTTTTATCAGATTTCATATTTAAATCACATTTTCTCCCCCGATCAAAAATATCAAATCCTTTGAGATTTTGGATCCCAAGTGATTTAAATAGTTTTAGAAAACTTTGGGAGAAAATATGTATGGTTTAAATTCTCTTTTGGTTTTTGGTTAAATGCTCCTCCTCAAACATGTGCATCATGTATTTGAAATCGTTTGACACATGAAGGATTTGAGATTTAAAACCGATTTGAGATTTAAATCACGACCTCTCCCCCGATCAAAAATTTTAAACCAATTGAGATTTGTGATCCCAATTGATTTAAATTATTTAGAAAGTTTTGGGGAAAGACGTGGCATGATTTAAGTTTGAAATTAACTTATAAGGATCAATTTTAGACATTAAAGATTGTTAGTATCAGGTATGATAGTTTTAAGAGATCTTTAAGTAAAATAAAACAATTTCACAATCAAACAAGAACAGAAAAAGTTTTATTTTGAAAGATCTTTGAGTTTTAAAGAAAATCATACCATGACATAACATTAAATCTTTAGATCACCACTTTATATTGTACAAAACGGACTTTTATGAAGAAATATCATTTGAAAATATTTAATTTGAAATCACTCTCCCCCTCAATCAATGACCGTAGTCGTTGATTGAGTGACTTATGTTTAAAATGAAGTCCGGTTGATTTCCAAAATTTGAGTTCAGTTTATTTTCAAAACAATATTTTTCCATTTTCAAAACAATTTTATCAAATTTGTTTGAAAAATGGTGTTGTTCACTACTTGTCCTGCACAAAGATACGTTAGGTGGATAAGAAGCTTTTGTTGTTGCTGTAGGGTTGGAAGAAAACCATCTGCAGATGCAGTGAGACCTCTTAAGTTGCATCTATCGTGCCAACTCTCCATGGAGATCTAATTAAGCTCCGTTTCTTCATTTGTCGACCTAAGAAATAGTTACCCTTTCCTTTCGGCATCCAATCATCTTCATATGTGGGATCCGGATCAGGAACATTCTTTTAAACCATATTATCTGCATACGTTAGTAAACACAGATAGACATATATGGTGGTCGACAACACCCAAACAACAATCGACTAATACAAGTCAATCCAACATATCAATCAGATCATGTAAAGCATGGGAATAATGTGTTCATCAAACTATAATCATCTAATCCTAACAATCACATCCTAGATTCCTAGTCCTTCAATATAGGCAATTATCTTTTTTAGTTAAGCACGTAGGATGATTATATAAGCCCGATAGATGATATAAATTTGAAAACATTCTCCCCCTCAACCAATGACTCATTTTTTAAAAGTTTTAGATAAGCTGAAGTCATTGATTGGGTTTTGCAAATTTATGAAAACTTGATTCTGATTGATTTTCAACAAATATTTTTCTGAAGAATTTTAGAAGAAAAAATATTTGAGTAGGAACAGCAGTCCTTCGACATACTTTCCTCATTTTGTTTTAGGATAAGTGCACGAATTTTGTGAAAATCATTTAAGCGTAGCACTTTCCTTCCTTTAAAAGTGGGTTGCATATCTGAAATGATAGCAAACCATAGTTAAGCAAGGGTTACAGTCTGAAATAACTGCAAGTCATAGTTTGTGACATGTTTTGAAAAGAAATATTTACACCTCCTGCTCGAACTTCATCTATGGTCCCGTGCCATTGTTGAATGACATTTCTAAGACTGTAGATGTTATCGATACTAGAAGACATGTCTTGAGAAAACATATTTTTGGTATTTTTCTAATTTTCTGATTTTTATGGGTTTTTGATGGTTTTATATTTTTATATTTTCTTTTTGCTGGTTTTATATTTTTGTATTTTGGTTTTTTGATAAATATTTACAAAGATAGAGTAGATGATATAGTTTAAGAAGATGATATACGAGTACCGAGATAAGGATATCGAACAACCCCGTTGTAGAAGATAGAAATCGTCATCTCTTAAACATCCACCACCAAAGTTTCTGAGGCTCTTGAAAAGAAGGAATTGATCCTTTAAGAATGCGATACTTTGGCAGCTTCCCCCCAAACCGAAAATCCTTTAGCTGAGCAGATTCTAAGCTTCTTTCAAGCTTGCCTTAGCCAGGTCCACAAAGAAGCACACCATTATCATCGATCTTGCTGCTCCTTTTAAGAATGATCTTTGTGATTCTTCGTTCAGGGTTATATCATCCAATAGAACATCAACGTATCATCCCACGCTTGAGAGATTCTTCTCAATTTTCTTTTCTACTGACGTCTGAAGCGATGCATCCCTAAAAGGTGTCAAGAGACCACTTCCCCCAAGTAGATGAATTGATGCAGTCAGTCTCTTAGAATAGAACTCACGAACCCGAATACACATATACCCAAAGACAGAGAAACTTATACCATCGAAGTAGCAGATTAAGTCCGATAGCCAAAGAATAACCACGATGTATACTTTTCTCTCCCCTGATGATAGTGTATGAAGCTCAAGAACCCAAAGTACCCAAATGCCCAAAGACAGAATAACCGATAACATTGAAGTAGCATGTGACGCACGGTAACTTTTCACTTATTATTAAATAATAAAGGGTAATTTATTATTACTAAGCATACTCATTAAGCATACATAAGCTTTCCTGATCATTTGAGTGGACAACTTGCACCCTGTAGTCTGTCGTATTAATTTTGCATTCATCGCATAATTTGAATATTGTGTTATTTTAGTCCTGAAATTTTCTTATGATTAAAGTTGTAAGACGAGAGGTTATCTCGTTTTCCCATTGAGACCGACACCGCACGCGTACCGGCACTATGATAAGGGCAAATAAAACATATGGTAAATCCCCGGAATCGAAAATATTACCAATATAATACCATTTCAGAAACTTAATCATAAGGCTTTTCAGTATAAAAATTATCGAACCTTAATACTTCAGTCACGGTTTAATAACGCGGGACGCAAAATACTTAATACAAATTTTAGTTTACTTACAACACATAACAATTAAAAACTTACCTCAAAATTTAAAATGATACAAGTTATCTAAGAAAAATGAAAATACTAATCCATCTACTTTTTTTTAACCGCCCCTCTCTCTTCTTCTTTTTTTATCGTTTTCCTGCCTTCTCTCTATTCCCCACGTCTGTCTCTCACATAATAGATAACAACAAAACTCTTTCTTCCCAAAAAGGTCCTATCCTTTCCTGCTACCCCTACCATACGTCTAAGTCAACTCACCCAAAAGAGGTAAATGATAAAAATGGATCATAAAAGAATGTCTTTCACCTTCACTTTCTTCATTAAAGGCAAATCGATGATTGTTTTTGTTGGGTCTTCACCAAAACCCATGCCGCCCCAGTTTAATCAAGAATCAGAGTGTCCAAGAGATGGCTATAGGAGCATCATAGGTCGTTTTCTCCTTCCTATCCTTCCAATAAGGAGCCGCCTGGTGTAAGGATAGGTGTAAGAGAGAAGAAGGTCTTAGCTTAATATGGTATTACACCATGTCCCAAGATGAAAAGTAAGGTCAAAGACCCTCTACAAGGCTTTCCATTTCACTGATTCGAGCCATGAGAGTCCCTCTCATCCACCATTTACATTCCACTCTCAAAACTCTTCATTTTACTTGTGGCGATAAGCATCAGTTTACGTTTGGGTTCAAGCCAAGAAAGGTTGGAGTTGGGTTTAGTTTTGATCTCGAGTTAGCATTCATCCTCGTCATTTTCATCTCCCTTTGATAAGGTTTACTATTTTTGCTCTTCTGGTAAATTTAGTAATCTTATGAATCTTAAAAGTGAGATGTTAAATTTTGATAATATGTATTGATTCATGCTTGAGAATTTCGGTTAATTAAGTTGTCATCATCTTTGGTGTGTTAAGCTTGTTTTTTGGTTAATCGATGAGACCCGTTTGATATCTTGGTTACACCAGTCGACACCCGTGTCGTGATACGTTCTATCGACATAATCATATGTCAAAGTTGTTAAATCTTATGGCCACAATAGATTTTAAACATGGGAAGTCTAATAACTCTAAATTGATGGGGTAACCGGGTGATTAAGTCTTAGGACCATTAGCACAATCTTGGATTGTGGCTATAAGTCTTGTGTTAAACTTGTTATGTCTGCCTAGGAAAGAACCCAAGTCGAGAGTACCAATTGCCAAAATGAATGTGATTAGCCTATAATATGTCATGATCCGTAGTGGTATAATAGGATGTCGGGATGAAACCGGGTTGAGTAGTACTCGACTAACACATGGTTTCGCCACACCCTTGCTCTAACTTTTCAGTTAATGTGTTAGTCTTGAGCATCATTCGGGACGTTATGGACACGACGAGTAGTCGAGTATGTGCTGAAGCACATCAGTCGTGATACCCTCGGCCTGAGTTTAACCCCGAAATGATAACATCTTGCTGGAAACCTCTCGACACCTCGAATGCATCCTTTGTTATATCTCATTGTCTCCTGTGTTTGGTCTTCGCCACACAATTTTTGGCACAAGTATTTTCCTTCAAATTTGTTAACAGAAATCATTCCCACCAAGTTTCTGGGCCACAACCCAAAGCATAACTTTGTTTTACAAAAAGAGTCTTGGTTGGTTTTGGGCCCAAGCCCAAACCTTGTACCCCAACGCGGGGCCACATCCCACTGTGGTTTTGGGATGTCCGTTTGGGTGATTTAAGCAAATCAATGAAATAAAACTTGTAGTGTAATCGGAAGTCAAATAAACTAAACTTGTTTCCCGAATATTCATTCCATTCATTTCATTATATATAGTCATAACATCAAGTGTAAAAAAGTCTAATACAAGAAACAAGTGTTTAAAAACATGATCTACTTAATAAGGTTTACATCAAAGTTTTAACGTCAAATGTGTTCGGGTAGACACCTTTATGTTAAGTAAATTACTAGTCGTGAATTGTGAATGTTAAGAACCAATTTTTAACAAACAAATAGTGACTAACTATATCATTTTATCATATAATAAATTTGAAAGTCTTCAAATTTAAAATGAGTATTTTCTAAAAACAATTAGAAAATAAATCAAATTTATTTGAATTTGACAATACAATTATGTGTTAACATGAATAAGTATATATACATTCATATACTTACTAGTAAAACATTTTGATTATTTTACTAGCCAATTTTGATTTTAATACCATTATAAAGACAATATTAATTGAACCATTATAAGAAAGTCTAAATTAAAATAATGAACTAAAATATTGCCCTCCTTATCTAGGTCGCGTGTCGGTGCAGTTCCATAACATTCATTGAAGTCCCACCTTTGGACTACTTATTGCTAAGGTGAGTTTATAGCCCCTCTTTTATTTGATAAATTGTTTTATACATGTTGGGGTGAGAAAATATGCAAAACCTTTTATGGACCTGAACTATTGCAGGATTAATATTACGTGGTTTAGCCTAAGCCCTTATGTCCCTAGAAATGCCCCCTTTCATGAACCGTCAGTTCCCTGATGGGAAGCGCGAATGTTATAAATAGATCTATTGAGGGTGACTCCTCCGTTCGGTTGGCCATACTTAGGTCAAGGCGAAACGTATACCTTGTCGGAATCAAGTGTTAAGGGACAAAACACTCGCGTTGGGCCCCATATATTGTATGACTTCATTTAGCATACAGAAACTGTCGTAGTATCGGTTGCATGAACTTAGTGCTAACGTAATAGACTTTCATCCATATATCATTATATTCGTTGTAATGATTATATGCCTTTGATTATGGTCCATGCTATTGTTTTATATAAACCTATGAACTCACCAACTTTCAGCTGACCTTTTTAGCATATTTTCTCAGGTGTTTGACTTGTTATCATGGTTCAAGGCAAGGAATGGCATTGGTCGTACTTGTGCTAAAAGAAGTGTTTTAACACAAAATGATGTTTTATTTGGGACCACAAAACTTATGGGTTGTGCCCTTTTATTTAAACAATGGTTGTAAGACAATGTTTTTAAAACTATTTTATGAAATTAAACGGAGTATGTATTCTGTTCTTTATTACTTGTGTTATGATCTCCAATTTAGTAGCACCCCATGACCCGTATGCTTCCGCTAAACCAGATTTGGGGGTGTTACAGATTGGCATCAGAGCCTAAGTTATAGAGAACTAGGTACATATAAACCCTAAACTATAACTACTTTTTTACAAAAACATCACGCTACGACCATCAGTTGCCACTTACCTTACTTGTCATTTTACTTAGAGTTCATTTAAATAGGATTGCATGTTTCATTTCCTATTTACTAGTTCACTATTCCATATTTATTATGAGTATTTTTCCACATACTTACACATATGCACCGTCTTGTCACAGACCATGCCTTCACCTGCCTTTCACCACGATGTTCAAGAGAACATCCTACTTGTTGCTCACTCACCTGCTACTCACCAGATTCCACTCATGACCACAGATCCGTACATCCAAGTTGTACAATTAGGTCAGCCAGACACTGCACCTGTTTCATCCATACCCACTCTCACTACTGCTCCATCTGCCTTACTGACCCACAGGCATAAAGCCCGCATGATTTTCAGAGTGCCTGGATATCGTGAGCGATATTCATTCCTACCTACATCAGCTTCCCAGATGACCCGCACTGCTTACATGGGTCCCTCTACCACTCCAGTATCACTATCATCATCATCCACCCAATCACCACCTCACCAGAGGCTCAGGAGAGCCAGTGACTCCTACTCAGAGGAAGACCCAGAGGAAGATCTAGGGGAAGACCCAGAGGATGAGTCGGCAGAGTCTATGCCAGTTGAGGGTATTCCTCTAGAAATGGGTATGCAGATTGAGCAAGGGGACAATGTAGAGATTGTTCAGATTATCCAATGAGTTGGGACAGAGTTCTAGGATGGCTCAGAGGATGAGTGACGATATGGACATTGATGTACTGACTGGGTTAGGACAGAGAGCTGCTTTTCTTCGTAGTCAGGAGAAGGGTAATGAGATTTTGTGGAGAGATGTGGATTGTTTGATCAGTACTATACCACACGTTGCGAGCCCGGATTACACTCCATCATCTCCATCATTCATACCATCTGCTTTGGACATGGAGCATCTTGCTCACTCTATTGGACAAATTGAGACTTTTGTGAAAGCAGCACCGAGTGATGCATAGCATGTGTCAGATCCACCAGTGTCCTCAGATGGTGAGGAATTGACTCTCACCGAGAGGGTACTCATCCAGTTGGACTCGCACGAGACCTTACTAGGGGTCTATACAGATCAGTTAGAGAGAGTTGAGCCAACACGCTTACAGGCTTATGAGCAGCGTGTTGAGGCTCTTGATTGCACTACAGATGTGTTATTTGAGAGCAAGGAGTTGGAGAGGCACGAGAGGATTCGGTTAGGTTTCAGGTTTGAGGCTCAGATTGAGGATATTCGAGAGCTAGATAGCATATCGCGAGCATTGGGCAGAGGACAGGCCAGGATGCATGGCAGACATGAGGAGTTGGAGAGGACGCAGTGGATTGCTAGGGATACTGCCAGGGCTGAGTGGCAGAGGACCTCAGATTTGGAGTCCATGTTAGCCTCCCAAATGAGGCGCATTGTGAGCCTGGAGGCTACTCAGCGAGAGCTCGTTGCTAGTATTGAGCGTTTGCGCACAGAGCGCGGTCATCCTTAGATTCCTTGTTGTATGATGTAGTACACTAAACTGGTGAAGTGTTTTCCGTGTGCAAGTTTTAAAAATTTATAAACACGAATTATCCGGCTATTACTATAAACACATACGAGCAAGTATACTCGTTCACGATAGCAAAGGTGGGTAAGTCGATATCGTCCCAAGAGATTTCGCTTTTAAATTTGTTTTAAAAGATTGGTAACAAGAAAGCTTTGTCAAGGCTCTCTCCAAAAATTATGGTTTTAGTGAAAATCAATATTAAGAAACATATACTTGTGTGTAGTCTATAGGCAATCATAGTAAGTGTTCATCAAGGCTTGGTGTAAACTCTTAATATGATCCACAAATAATAAGCAAATGATTTCCAACCCATGGTTTATGTTTTGTAAAATCATTTTAAGAACAATAACATATAGGTAATCCTTTTGGTCCTTATCCTAATGATCATCCTTTAGAAAATCCATTTGTTTGTAAAATGTTCTTATTAAACTCGTTCCTACGAATCTTTCGACCTTTCGTGATGAAAATGTTCCTATTCTTGTTTCAATAAGTAACCATGGTGGTTTTCAATCACCATATCCCCATACTAGTTTGTCACTTAACATTTTTGGAATATAACACAAGAGAAATCCTTTCGGTCCTTTTTCTTAAAACATGTTTTACCGACAAATCAAACAAGACTAGTAGTTTTCCAACAAACTCATTTAAACAAGATCATATACATGCATCACATATGAGAACACTAGTACGATTTCCTACATCCTTACACACAAGTATATTCAAGAACTACTCCATGAAAATTATAACAAAACACAAGTAATAACAAAGTAATTCAAATAACTCAAGAGAATAGAAATTCATAACAAGTTTCATAGAATACCTAAACTTTTGGATTACAAGAATTAGAATTTGTGGATTATAGCAACCACACGCCTCCAATCGTCTAGCTTTACCGTATAACTCCGAATGATCAAACAATGGATGAGAATTCGTCTCTCCAACCTCCTGGACGTTTTACAGCAGTAACCAAACTTTTGGGATGAATAATATGAGTTGGTAATAGCTTTGGTGTAAACTATTACACTTTGGATTGTGTCACACCTAGACTACTAAGTCTAGGTTCATTATATAGCTAGAGAACCATAACTATCTGTCTAAAAACGTTCTCTATAAGTAAATAACAGGAAATGATCGGCCTCCAATGATTATCGGGAGTTAAGGCAACATTAAATAACAAAAGTTGTAACTCCAGTCTTGGCAACCGGATCGGTTGCGTTTGGTTCACTCGCCTAACCGTATCGTTGCGGGCTCCAACCGAACGGTTGAGCGCCTCTTGTACCTCCAGCTTTGGCTTTTGTTGACTTTTCTTGATTTGCGCCTTTTTCTTTGTTTTCGCTGATGATTTCCAAGACGAAACTTGATCTTTACTTGTTGTAGATACTTAGAAATCATTGCGCTTCCTAATCATTGAGTCCAAGAGCTTCCTTACTTGATTTCCTTCCTCAGGAATTCTCCAAATGTGCATGAAATCTTCATTTCTTCATCTTTTGCGATACCTGACTACATTCATATACACAATACGAATCTTTTGCACGTTTGCAACAGTTATGAGTAAATATAGCCGATTATCATACACAAAACCAACAATAATGCAACTAAAAACATGTTCATTTTGAGCGTTATCAAATTCTCCCATACTTAAGTTCTACTCGCCCTCGAGTAGGTCTAACATTTACAAAAATCGATTTCAATGGTCTTGATACCGTGGTTCTGAAAATTTTAACAATCATCTCAAAATAAATAATCATTAATTTGCTTTGAATATGTGAAAACTTTAAAATGAACCAAATACTTTAGATAACACAACTAAACACCTCACGAATGATTTTAAGAATTCACTCAACACTCATATATTGTTGGGTATGTGTGAATCACTCAATGCCTAGTCATGATCAATGCTTTTTACCATAAGCTTGTACAAGTATCAAAACAAAGAAAATAAATTCATCAAAGAGGGATTTTATTCGGGTTATAACGTTAAGGCTTCGGGTTTATAAATTGTATGGATAAGGCATGGGATGGTTTATAAAATTGATGTTAAAAGAAAAATAAAGTCAAGTACTCAAGTCTAAACCTCCATGTTGCTAGCCATCATACAAACCACAATCCCGAGAATGATTATATTTTCCTCTTCTTCACATATCGATCTACAAACATATATAACTCAATTTAGCTCATTGAGTAATCAATATTCTTCATATAGCACATTGGCTATAACCATTTTTTTTTTGTTTTTTTAATAGGTTCCCTCACACTTAGTGTAAGCACACACCACAAAAAATACAAACGAGAAAGACGTCTCATTCATCTTTGTTGGAGAATGGTACATACAATAGACAAAGTGTAGCTTCTTCATAATCATCAAAAACACTCCAACATTCCAAAAAACTAGCAACAAACCAATAGACATGACATGGGTTGGCTAAGATTTAAGGTGTAAAATCTTTTTGTATTTTTCTGAATTTAAACAAGAATGAAAAGATTGGCTCGAAGGGTGTAACTAATGGTATCTAGCGCTAACAAATGGGTCCATATGGGTGGTTAACTAACCGATGTGGTTAGCAAAAAAACATTAGATGTAAAATGGAAGGCCATTTGGGTTAAATCCTACGATGTCTCTTATCATTTGAACATATTTTTATCACTCGAGAGTGATATTTAACCGTAATGCATAACAAGTACAAGTTCTAGAATCGACATAATCACCGGCACACTCATAGCAAATATAAAACAAAAGATGTGTTTTATACAAAAAGAAACCTCACAATTAAGTGGAAAAAGGCTATAATGCGTGCTAGAAAATGCTATCGAATCCATAATGAATTACTTCCGTAATTTGGTTCAAATCAAAAATTTTCAAAAACCTCATTTTACCATTCAAAAACCTCATTTTACCATCGAAATACCCAAGTTGTTTTTTCATATATCTTGATATGTGTGAAAACAACTAGACAACCAAGGGCGATTTCCTGCTAATTCCTTAAATCCAAAAACTTCGCCTAAAAATCAAAAATAAGACTAAAAACTAAAAATTTAAAAATCGTGTCATTTTTCCTATTTTCTTCCCTCCGCCATACTTAAGTTTTGCATTGTCCTCAATGTAATAAAATGAACTTCAAAGTAAAGAAAATGGGAAAAAGAAATAGTCAAAAGATACCACGGGATAGAATATGCAATATGCATATTGGGTCATAAGCAAGCATGTGAGTTATCCAACTCTAAATATTGACCAACAATAAGCTTCTGTCACATCCATCCTGCAAACAAAACTGCAAAATACGCAATACACAAAACAAAACAAACAAACAATCCAAACGCTACTTAAAAATGAAAATAAACAAAGTATGATAATCATCCTAAAGAAATAGTTAAGAGATAGAGATAGAGATAATTTTGTTCATCACACAATAACAATTGTTTTTTAAACCATAAATCAAGAATGATCCACGATCATTCGTCATCCTCACTCATCTCATCACCTTCATCATCATCATCGCTTTCGATTTCATAATTCTCCTCCTCATCAAAGATTGTGTAAACCTTCCTCTTCTTCTTCTCCTTTGCAACTCCCGATGAAGATCCTCCAACATCATAGCTAGATCCTCCAACCTCTGGTAATCTACCATATGCACTAGGTCGGAAATGGTGCATATCCAGGATATGGATACGGATAGGGTCCAGGATAAGAGGTTTAGGGGAAAGGATATGGTGGAACATTGGGTGGGTTGTAGGGTGGCAACTCGTAATTGGCTTCTTGAGCCAAGTGTTGAAAAATCGGCATCGAATAATCATTTATATAATTGTTCCTCAACATCATCGAGTCTCTCCAAACATTCCTACACTCAATTTCATTCAAATGTTGGTTCCACTCTCCCCAACCTGAGTCAAAACTACTAGACGTACCCCGTTTTCACGTTTCCCATCGATACATTGCCCATTGGCACATTTCCTTGCTGTTGTGGTGGTTGTTGTTATTGTGGTTGTGGTTCAATCCATGCTCCCAACATTTTCGTCAACCTATTCAAAGCATTACCAAAACCAATTGCATTCCAAATCTCACTAATCTTTGGCTCTCCACCTTAGCCAACCCAAGATTCCTTGCCAACCTTGTCACAAAATGGCCTCCACAAATGTTGCTATTACCTTTGATTCCCGGGGCTCTCCTAGACAAATACTCGGCTATGAGCCAAGCCGCATTTCCATCCTTAGTTTCTTCCAACAACATCATAACCCACAAGTCTGGCCTATGGCATTTGTCCCTGCTTCCAACTCTATGAAACGACCCAGTTACTAGCAACTTATGTAGCACTCTCATCAACGGATTCCTAATGGTTGCAGCATTCCTTCTAGTACAAGAAGGATCTCCCACGCGATTCCAATAAGCGGGGATACTAGGGTAATCTTTTTCAAACCTCCTAAGCCTCGAAAAATGAGCTTCAAACAATCGATGCTTAATTTCATTCGGCTCATACAAGCCAAGAGCAACAGCAAAATCCGGCAAAGTGTAGGCGTGATCCTGCCCACAAAGCCTAAACCAAACACAAACTTCTTCCATGATGTTTCGAACATTGACCTTTCTTTCAAAGTACATAGTCGAAAAGAACTCCATACACTATTCACGATAAACCTCTTCATTTATGCTAAATGCTCTTTCCCATGACAAATCATCAAACGAATCCCCATCAACCGGATAGACATAAGACATCCGCATCATATGACGCAACTCATTTTCACACTCATATTCGGCAAACAAATCCCAATCAATCAACCTAGGAACCAAAATTGTCCTATTTTGCAACTTTGATAATCGTTCCCTGAAAGCATGTTTCTCCTCATTGGTGAGATCTTTGAACTTCAAGTTTGCATTCCCTTCAGCCTTCAAGCTATACATAACCTTCTTCCTTGCGTTCCTTTGGCAATACTTGGTAATAATCGGGTTTAGTGGAACCCATGTCGAACTTGAACAACCTACAACATTTCTCTGTAGAAATCATAAATATAAGTCAATATAAGAGTGTTAGAACAAACGATAAGGTTAATAGAAGCCTCTAGGGTCTAGTTCAAAAATCTGAAAATTCCCACAATAGAACGTGAAACCGGATCGGTTGAGGGGCAACCGGATCGGTTCCACTCAAGACCTCAATCTAACCGTTTGGTTGCGATACGCAACCGGATCGGTTAAAGATCCTGCAGAAGGCTTTGGCCTTTCAATCCATTTCCCACTAGATTCTTCTAATTCTAATTCACTCCTAAACTGCATGCTAACATCATCAATGATTCCCACATCCTGAAATTGCTCTTAATCTGTATTCAAGACTTCTAATCATCACATGTTCATCTTGCTTAGAACTTAACAATCTCAACTTCAATTCTTAATTACTTGTTCTAATCAACAATGTGGCATTTAAAATTCATTAAAAATGCGTCATCTACCAACTAGGCATCATCAATTGCAGCTTAATTTGATTCAATGGCACAACCTAATTAAATTCGAAAATTCAATCATCTAATACTCATTCCATGTTGAATCAATCACTACAATTCTTTTTGCAATACATTCATATATCAATTACCCACTTAATCCTAAAAGATTACAACTTAATTCGAATTCTATCAAAAACCCCCAAATTAGTGACCTAATTTGCAATTCGAATCAAATACTCTAATTAAACCTTAATTAAGTTAATTGATTGCAGATGCTTACTTGCTTAGATCCCATGATGATCTGCTACAACTTTTACAATCTTCAAACAACTTCTAATGGTCGAATTTTGCGAAACCCAGAAGGAGGTTTAGTGTGTGTATGTGTTTTTCTGAAAAAAATTGAATTTTTGGTATTTATACTTGCATGCAACCGTTTCAGTCATGGACACAACCGTTTCGGTTTGCATTTTTGCAGAATTTTGCCTTTTTCACTTTACTAGGGCATTTTACCTTCCAAGCAACAATCGTTTACTCAAAAATCCGATTAAAGATGCACACAACATTTATCCAACCATTTGGAAATTTCAACAACATCTAATCTCAAAAACTAAATCATCATACTTATAATCATAACTAAAACTAAAACTCAAAATGCATTGATTAAATAACTTCAAATCAAAATAATAAGAGAAATAAAAATCAAATGAAGAACAAAAAAATCCTAAATGCATAAAATTAAAAGTTTCATCAAGAGATGAAAATCAAGCAAACAATTGCTTGTTATTATCGTATTGTGCTTCTCCTTATTACTCCTCAAAATACTCATGCCTTAAGATGTCCTCACTTTGAAATTTCCCGGTGTGTTTCATGAGTTTTGAATTTCCTTAAAAATCTTCTCCCATCCGGGCATAGTATATCAAATTTGATGTGCCATTCCCCGTCTCCATCCTCTCTTTTGTAAACAATTGACCCCTCGGGTCCCCATTCCAAATTTTTGAGTTGAACCGGTAGAGAACCTAAGAAATATGTGAGTTTCTTGTAAACAAGGATGTTTTTTAATGGATTGTAGAATGCTTCCACCGCGAGTGCACGTTCCATCTCATCCTCAATATCAAAGTATGGTGGAGCTAGTGGTCCATACATGGGGTTTCCATGGACATCACATCCAATTTCAAAACAAGTCAAGTCATCCTCCCCATCAAACAATTCTATATCCTCCATGAATTCCAACACTTTTCCCCTCGGCTTGGGATAATAGGTTTGTTTTGAGATCCCATCATCGATTGTCATCGTACCCCTCCTCATATCTATGATTGCACCACATGTGCGTAGGAACGGTCTTTCAAGTAGAAGAGGTAGACTCTTATCAACCGGTATGTCTAGGACTAGAAAATTGGCCAAGTAGGGTTGATAGCCAATTTACACCCTTACGTTTTTCACCTCCCCCATCGCCTTTGCTTGGGAGTTATCCGCCATGGTTAGTTTGGAGTGGTTTGGTTGTGGTTTACTAAGGCCCAACGTTTTGAATAATGGATAGGGCATAACATTGACGCTTGAACTCGTATCCGCCAAAGCATACACTGGAGTGGTCCCGTTAACTTTAATGGGCAAAACGAAGTTTCCCGGGTCACTCTCCTTACGTGGCATACCCTTAAACAAGATCCTATCTCTATCCTCTTCCGATAGATCTTTATCCTCCAACCTTGCTCTTGCTAACATAACCGCGTCTAGTTTCTTGCGGTATAGAACATAATCTTGTAGTACCTCAATTACTGGCTTTTTCTCATTGAGTTCGAGAAATTTTTGTTCAAGGTTTTCTAAGATAGCTTCTTTTTGGTCTTGGGTTAAAGGTTTGAAGGTGTTTGGTGTATTGGTGGTGAAGGTGTGTAATCATGGTTTTTGTTGGTGGATGTGGTAGGAGTTAATTTGTTAGATGAGGTTTTCTTTCTATTAGCCTTCCCCATCTTCACGATTTCCACATTCTCCTTCTCCATGTTAGCATATAACTCCACAAGAATTTCCTTCACTCCCTTCTCCTCTTCCAAGTCGGTAATGTTGATCCTCATCTCCCCTAAAGCAAAATCCACTTGACATTTGGTTGTCACAAGAAAATCTCGCCCAAAGCATACGTCGGGCTCATCCGCGTTTCCTTCTTCCAAGACAACAAAATCCGCTTCGAAAATATGACCATGAATGTTAACCCGAAGATTCTTAACCATTTTTCTCCCATAGGCCTCATAATCCAAACGAACGTGGCCAATTTGATCAAGAACTTTGTCCACAATATAATTTTCACCATAGGCCATGTTTAATTGAGCGTCCCACGCACTCACCCCTTCGACACTACAAGGTGTACCGGACCTCATAAGTGGTGAATCATACTCCGTTAGTGGTGCTTGCGTGAATACCACAACTCTACTCTTCTTAGAGACTTGAACCTTATTCTCTCCCACTTCTTCCACACATTCCGGATCCATAGCCAACTCCTTCTTACTTTCTTCCAAAATATTCACAATCTTCTCCAACGAGTTTTCGGTGTCCTTAAACATCTCATCCAAGTTACGTAGGTACTCAGAAATTCCGCTTAAACTATCCATAACAACTATCTAACAAAACAAAACAAAACCAAAGACAAACATCCAAATCATTAGCGTTAGAGTTAGTAAAAATCAAAACAAACTACAGAAACATATACTAAACAAGTAAAGACACTTATTAAGACTAAAAACACAAGCTAAAACTCAAAATAGAAAAACTAGAAAAAAATTTAGCGAGAGCTCCAACCGTTTCGGTTAGCCCTCCACCCGATTCGGTTGGTGGTAAGCTTCCAGACCAAAAACTTCCAACCGATCCGGTTGCGGGTTGCAACCGAACGGTTGGGACGATTTTCTAATTTTTTTTTACTGAAATTAATTAATTAAACCTATTAATTATAAATTAATTAATTACCATTAATTATACTTAAACTCTAATTAAATGTGTCTACTCATTATCCTTATTAATTAAAAATATTAATTATGCTAATTAAAAACTATATTAACTAAATGAACTAAACTAATCATTAAAACTACTAAACTTATAAAAACTGAAAATTAACTAAGCTAATCGCTACAATAAAGACAAGATTAATTAAAAAGTAAATAAAACTAAAAATGACTTAAGATCAAAAATCTAAACATTACTAAAACAAGCATAAACAATCTATAAGACAATCTATAAAAATAAAAAATGACAATAAATAAACTATAAACTATAACACAAAACAATAGATAAACTAAAAACTACAAAAATCAAAAATTAAACTTTTTCGAGAGCACCAACCATTTCGGTTGCTCGCGCAACCGATTCGGTTAGTCTCTAAAACCATTTTTTTTTCTTATCAATATGAAATCTAATTTTAATATTACCAATTTTACAGAATCGAAACAAAATCAAAACACTTAAAAATCCCCGGCAGCGGCGCCAAAAACTTGATGTGCTTTCCGTGTGCAAGTTTTAAAAATTTATAAACACGAATTATCCGGCTATTACTAGAAACACATACGAACAAGTATACTCGTTCGTGATAGCAAAGGTGGGTAAGTCGAGATAGTCCCAAGAGATTTCGCTTTTGAATTTGTGTTAAAAGATTAGTAACAAGAAAGCTTTGTCAAGAATCTCTCCGAAAATTACGGTTTTAGTGAAAATCAATATTAAGAAACATATACTTGTGTGTAGTCTATAGGCAATCATAATAAGTGTTCATCAAGGCTTGGTGTAAACTCTTAATGTGATGCACAAATCATAAGCAAATGATTTCCAACCCATGGTTTATGTTTTGTAAAATCATTTTAAGAACAATAACATATAGGTAATCCTTTCGGTCCTTATCCTAATGATTATCCTTTAGAAAATCCATTTGTTTGTAAAATGTTCTTATTAAACTCGTTCCTACGAATCTTTTGACCTTTCGTGATGAAAATGTTTCTAGTCTTGTTTCAATAAGTAAACATGGTGGTTGTCAATCACCATATCCCCATACTAGTTTGTCACTTAACTTTTTGGAATAAAACACAAGAGAAATCCTTTCGGTCCTTTTTCTTAAAACATGTTTTACCGACAAATCAAACAAAACTAGTATTTTTCCAACAAACTCATTTAAACAAGATCATATACATGCATCACATATGAGAACACTAGTATGATTTCCTACATCCTTACACACAAGTATATTCAAGAACTACTCCATGACAATTATAACAAAACACAAGTAATAACAAAGTAATTCAAATAACTCAAGAGAATAGAAATTCATAACAAGTTCCATAGAATACCTAAACTTTTGGATTACAAGAATTAGAATTTGTGGATTATAGCAACCACACACCTCCAATCTTCTAGCTTAACCGTATAACTCCGAATGATCAAACAATGGATGAGAATTCGTCTCTCCAACCTCCTGGACGTTTTACAGCAGTAACCAAACTTTTGGGATGAATAATACGAGTTGGTAATAGCTTTGGTGTAAACTATTACACTTTGGATTGTGTCATACCTAGACTACTAAGTCTAGGTTCATTATATAGCTAGAGAACCATAACTATCTGTCTAAAAACGTTCTCTACAAGTAAATAACAGGAAATGATCGACCTCCAATGATTATAGGGAGTTAAGGCAACATTACATAACAAAAGTTGTAACTCCAGTCTTGGCAACCGGATCGGTTGCGTTTGGTTCACTCGCCCAACCGGATCGGTTGCGGGCTCCAACCGAACGGTTGGGCGCCTCTTGTACCTCCAGCTTTGAATTTTGTTGACTTTTCTTGATTTCCGCCTTTTTCTTTGTTTATGATGATTTCCAAGACGAAACTTAATCTTTAGTTCTAATCATTGAGTCCAAGAGCTTCCTTACTTGATTTCCTTCCTCGGGAATTCTCCAAATGTGCATGAAATCTTCATTTCTTCATCTTTTGCGATACCTGACTACATTCACATACACAATACGCATCTTTTGCACTTTTGCAACAATTATGAGTAAATATAGCCGATTATCATATACAAAACCAATAATAACGCTACTAAAAACATGTTCATTTTGAGCGTTATCAACTGGATCATGACAGTTAGTGTTTGATATGACTCTTGTATTTCAGCTTGTATTGCAGCTTGTATTTTGGCTTGTAACCGAAATTACTATCTATGACAAGCTTGATTTCTTATCCAATTATCTTTTCCCTCATAATCTGTTCATGTGTTATGTCTGTGATGTTTACACTATTACCTGATCCTTACCTTGTTTAAAAGGTTCTATATCTCATCACCTTTCTTAATGCAGAAAATGCCACAAAAAAGAAGATCAAACAGGACCAACCGTGGTGGAGCTGCTAATGCTCCTATCCCAACGAGAGTCACTCGCAATCGAACTACAAACACTGACCCCAGCAAGGGTCACACATGATCAAACTGTTAATGCCCCTACTCCAGCTAGGGCTACTCCCCACCAACCTACCATGAATCAAACAATGATAGACCAACTGGTCAATGAAAGAGTGAATGCAGCTCTAGCTGCAGCAAATCACTCATCTACTGAAACTAGAACCTCAAGACCAGCCACTTATAGCCGCGACTGTACTTATCAGGATTTCCGCAAAACCATGACTGGAGGTTTTAGTGGAACTGAAGGAGCTGTTGGTCTCACCAGGTGGATTGAGAAACTTGAGACTGTGTTTTGAATCTGTAACTGTGAAGAAGAAGCCAAGGTTAAGTACGCATCCTTTACTTTCATGGATGTTGCTCTAACCTGGTGGAACAACTACTTGAAGTCCGCAAGCATTGATGTTGCTTACACCATGCCGTGGGAAAATTTCAAAGAAATGGTGCTTCGAAAGTACTGCCCTCACAACGAGATAAAGAAGTTAGAGCATGAGTTTTGGAACCTCAAGGTTCAAGGCACTAACATGGCTGCCTACAATCAGCGCTTTCAGGAATTGGCTTTACTATGCCCTGAGATGGTTCAAACTGAGACTCGATTGCTAGAAAGGTACATCGGAGGACTTCCCCCATCCATCAAAGGAAATGTCACCACTTCTAAGGCTGCTGATCTCCATGAGACTATTGAAGTGGCCAACAAACTCATGGATCAAGTGATCGAGGATGCCTTGGAAAAAGTGGTTGACAACAAGAGGAAATGGGATGATCACTCCCGAAGCTACAACAAACATGGGAATCACAGCAACAATAGTGGGATCCACAACAACAACCAGAACAAAAGGCAAAATGTTGCTAAAGCTTATGCCGCTGGAACAGAAGAAAGGAAACCGTATGCAGGGACTTCGCCACTGTGTAACCGATGCACCCTACACCACAAGGGACAGTGTACAGTCAAATGCCGCAACTGTCAGAAGATCGGACATTTGACCGGGAACTGCAGGTCCAAATCTTTGGCAACGGTTCAAACAGCACCAGCTCAGGACCCTAAGGCTGCTATAACTTGCTTTGGTTATGGTGAAAAGGGGCATTATAAGAATGAATGCCGAAAACCCAGAAACCAAGGCAACGGGGGAAATCAAGGTAACCGAGGTAACCAAGGAAGCCATGGAAATGGCAGAATTCAGGGAAATGTTGGACAGCAAGATAACAAGGGAAATGGTGGAGGACCTCGTGGAAGGGTCTATGCTGTGACCAAAGTAGAAGCTCAGGAAGACCCGAATGTCGTGACGGGTACGTTCCTTATAAATAACCGTTATGCATCCATATTGTTTGATACGGGAGTGGATAGGAGTTTTGTTTCTAATCCACTACTCTATATTTCCCCGACTACTTTAGACAATGCATACAATGTGGAACTAGCTAACGGTAACGTAGAAAGGGTAGATACCATCATAAGAGGTTGCACTCTAAACCTATTGAACCACCCATTCAACATCGATCTTCTGCCAGTAGAACTGGGTAGTTTCGACGTTATCATCGGGATGGATTGGTTGTCAAAATACCATGCCGCCATCATTTGCGACGAGAGGCTTGTTGTATACCCTATGGAAATGAAGTACTAACGGTAGAAGGAGACAGAAGTGATAGAAGAAGCGCGTCAAGACTACACATCATTTCCTACACTAAGGCATTAAAGTGTATCGAGGAAGGATGTCATATCTTCCTAGCCCAAGTCACTGGGAAGGAAGAAAAGGAAACGGAAGAAAAACGTCTGGAGGACGTGCCAATAGTGAGAGAATTTCCAGAAGTTTTTCCTGAAGACTTACCGGGACTTCCGCCAGCCCGACAGGTTGAATTTCAAATCGATTTAGTTCCTGGTGCAGCACTTGTGGCAAGAGCACCTTATCGACTAGCTCCAATAGAACTACAGGAGCTATCAAACCAGTTGTCGGAACTTGCGGAAAAAGGATTCATCAGACCGAGTTCTTCACCATGGGGAGCACCGGTTCTATTCGTCAAGAAGAAGGATGGAACTTTCAGAATGTGCATCGACTACCGTGAGTTGAATAAACTGACCATTAAGAACCGTTACCCACTTCCAAGGATCGACGATTTATTCGATCAACTTCAAGGTTCGAGTGTTTATTCAAAAATTGACTTAAGGTCCGGATACCATCAACTAAGAGTTCGGGAAGAAGATATTCCCAAGATCGCCTTTAGAACTCGTTATGGACATTACGAATTCCAAGTCATTCCTTTTGGGTTGACCAACGCACCAGCTGTGTTCATGGACCTCATGAACCGAGTGTGCAAACCATACCTGGACAAATTTGTAATCGTTTTCATTGACGATATCTTGATTTATTCCAAGAGCGTCAAAGAACACGAGGAACATCTTAGGTTGATCTTGGAATTGCTAAAGAAAGAGGAGTTGTATGCTAAATTCTCGAAGTGCGAGTTTTGGATATCAACTGTGCAATTTATGGGTCCGTAATCGACAGTCAGGGTATTCATGTAGATCCCGCAAAGATTGAGTCAATATAGGATTGGGCGACACCCACAACACCTACTGAAATATGCCAATTCTTAGGACTCGCTGGATACTACAGAAGATTTATTAAAGGCTTCTCAAAGATAGCTAAGTCTTTAACCAAACTAACCCAGAAACACGTCAAGTTTGACTGGGGAGAAAAAGAAGAAGAAGCTTTTCAACTTCTTAAGGAAAAGTTGTGTAGTTCACCTATCTTGGCCCTACCTGAGGGTAGTAAAGACTTTGTTGTCTATTGCGACACTTCACATAAAAGGCTAGGAGCGGTGTTAAAGCAAAGAGAGAAGGTAATAGCATACGCCTCTCGCCAATTCAAAACCCATGAGAAGAATTACACAACCCACGACCTGGAATTAGGATCGGTTGTGTTCGCACTCAGAATTTGGATACATTATTTGTATGGCACAAAGTGTATCGTGTACACCGATCACAAAAGCCTACAACACATTTTGGACCAAAAAGAACTGAACATGAGACAACGCCAAAGGTTGGAATTGCTCAGCGACTACGACTGCGAAATTCGTTAGCACCCGGGTAAAGCAAATGTAGTTGCTGATGCTCTCAGTAGAAAAGTGATAACGCTACACGCGTCGTTCGGGGTCAAAGGAACTTCCTTTTCGTCGAGCAAGGTTTTCAACACCCTAGGCAGTGAACCTAATCGTTGTAGTGTAGTATTAGGGTAAGCCACGGGTATTGATATCATTCTCTAGGGGAATAGGAATGCTAGTGAAAAGTTACTACGCTAAGGTTGGGGTTGAGGAAGATTATTTTTTATCTTTTTATGGTTTTTAGGAAATTGAAAGGTACGAATCTCGGGGTTTGGATTTGGGGGTTGGTATTGCTACCGATTACACTACTTATCTAATTATCTAATCTAAGGTGTATGTAGTCTATGTCTAATTATTGTGTGCTCGTATGATAGTTTAAAGATGTGTTTACTTAGGTTTTACTACTCCTTAATTATCTCCTATTGGTGGTTGAATTGTCAGGTCCTTATTCTTAGTTGCGTTGTGTGTCTAAAGTTGTAGGGTATGCGTTTCTCCCTAACTCTTTGAACTTACCAAAGGGTCTCGTCTACAAAACCCACTAGGGATAATAAACTCTTACTCTAAGGCACTCTTTGGATGGTTTAGCTTACAACTACTCAAGGAGTCATATTCTAAGGTTCACAAAGATTTAATCAAGCATTAAGTACACAACGAATGACCTATCGCATTACTAGATCATTAACAAACTAAGATAAGAGACAACCAATCTGGATTGAATCTAGGCCGTCTGAGTTGCGACGGCCTACTCTTTTATAGCTTGACGTCATCACTTGAAAATAAGAGTTTTGGCTTCTGTCCCGTCACAAAATCCTTTGACGGCGTCGCAGATAGCATGGCGCCGTCACCTTGTATTTTCAGCAGCTGGAGTGTCTCGATTCTTGACTTTGGCCATTTTCTTCGTATATTCGCACCTTTTCGTCCAAATAAGTGCCATTACAGCAATTTGCTTTCAAGAGACCTAAAAAGTGAAAAGGAACGATATTAAGTAATAACGGATACAAAAGTGATCAAATAAGGGCTTAAATGACCCCTCAAAAATGTACCTTTTAAAACCTTATCAAATATCCCTACACTTGGTATTTGCTTGTCCTCAAGCAAATGTGCTTTTAGCCAATTAATTTATAAGTTAGGGGTCATGAAGCATTGGTTTAAAACAGTCCACAACATATATAAGCCCCGCAAAAGTCATAACAAGCACGGAAATTACATACTAGCACCTCACATGGGGTGTTTGGATACTCACATCTCTCTCGGGTGTATATGAAATATAACAAGTTGGAAATGGAAGATAAACACTCATTAACCGGTCCTAGTACATAGATTACCATAGGCTTGAGAATAGATCAAACCTCCATCGCTTTGGCGTAAGCACCTAGGAAAGACTATCAAAGAGGTCTTTAAAGGGTTGTAATGTTAGGCTTATGGTAGGGAAACAAAGGGTTTGGTGGGATAGGCTTTTTAGTGGTGGCAAGTCAAAAATCTCTATGTTAAATGCATACGAAGAATGGCGTTGCTAAGCCAAGACTCGACACTCTAGACTTTAGCTAACTGAAACAATCAAACATAAATTTAAAGGATAGATGTAGGATGGTAGCCCGTATGTTTTTTTTTTTTTTTACACTCTATTTTTTTTCTTTTCTCTTTTTCTATTTTTTTCGATTTTTTTTTTTTTTTTTTTCATACACTTTTACTCTACCATCCTCTACGGTAACATCAAAATGATAGGGATTTATAGGCACATCCCTACACTTGAGTTTTTATTACTCTAACACTAATTTGACCCGAATTGAAAAGATCAAAACACTTGGGGTACATTATTACGCAAACAAAGGGAATTTGAATTTAACGTTCCCTTCCCGTCATTTCATAAACTTTAACTTTTCCCATGAATCCCAATCGTCCCAAAACTGTGTACAAAGGATATGACTCGACTTAGCAACTCATGCAAGCAACCAGATAATTGAACTAAGGGTTTAGGGTGATAACAATAATGCACTAAAAGTGAGTGCATAAAGGGTAGGCTAAGGCGATTTGGGTGTATATTTGGGGGTGGGGTGTAAACAATGCTCTTCATTGATATTCGGAAAAACCGAAACATCACGAGAACCGCGAAAAGGATAGGCTCTGAGGGTTAACTAGGGGTATCGTGTACTAAAGATGAGTACAACGCAAAGGGTGTGGGGGAATTACTCAACCGATGTGGAAGAAGTAATTATATTACAGGTATCAAACAAGGGTTATCCTAATGCCTCTTATCATTTAGTTATTCCTAACTACACAAGTGTAGTCTCACTAGCGATCTCGGGATGCATCACAAAACAAGTTCTAGAATCTAATATACTACCGGTTCACACTCTAAGCATTAAAGATGAATGCTTTAATTCCTACTAATCTAAGGGTGATCCTCACATTTTGGGTGGAATTTAGGTGGTAAAGGGTTTTTGTGCTAGTCATGCAACTTCCTATCCGTGAGACGCTTTTGTTAAGACTAATGGCCGACTCCTATATGTCATGAAAAATTAAAAATTTGGTGCTAAAATTACCCTAACCGACATTTTCTCATGGTTTATTACACAAATACACTTGGACAAAGCAAATAATCAAGGATAAGCATAGTTTCAAAGTTCCCGTTTTATTTTCCCTCCCTACACTTAAACTGAACATTGTCCCCAATGTTGCCCGAAAGTATCAAAGTTATGATAATGGAAGGTAATTAATAACGAAAGAAACTAATACTCCCCTGATTAGCTCGGTAGGATCCGTGTGTGAAGTAGTGGTTAAATCCTTTCCAAGAAGAATTTATGCGTGAAAAGCTCCTTCCAATCTTATGTAACTTCTTCTTGATAAATTAAACATGCACACTTGAAGAAAACAAACGAAACCTTCGCGTAAAATCGGCGGTAATAATATATATAAGACTCGATTTAAACTAGGATATAATGCTTGTGGAATGGATGTTTACAGAATTTCTGGAAAATTAAGACCTGGAAAAAATCCAAAAATTTATAAGTAGCACAGAAAACGAGAAAAAAGTAATTTGTTGTTTTACTCCTTCCGACGCCGTCAGGTTGCGATCTGACGCGTCAGTTATCCGACAAAAGCGGTCTGCGATTTTAGAAAAAATTCGGAAAATTTACATCTTTAGAATCTGAAAAAATTTCTGCAAAACATCCATTATGACCCGATACAAGCATTTGACTCGAACAAACACACATATATATCTTTTAATGAATTGTTATTATCATGTTTACGTTTCTTTTGAAAACGTGTGTAATCCTCCCTACACTTATTCCTTATGTAAAATACCTTTATATGCAATTAAGACGAGGTTAAAAACAAAATAAAGCATTTTTACAAATTTAAACATGAGAATAAACAATCAATAAAAGACATATGACACTAACAAGCAAACAATTAAGCATGGGTTGCCTCCCACGAAGTGCTTTTCTTTATTAAAGAGTCTTGTAGCTAGACTCGTAGTCGTGCCCTCACGTGACTTCATTACCGTCATCTTCTTCCTCATAACGGTCTCTATCGGGGGATTCCATGTTGTAGAAGTGCCCTATGATGCACTTCTCTAAGAGTTCGTCTGTAACCACCGGTAAATTTCACCTCGTATTAAACTAATATAATATTCTAACGAAAGAATACATGTTCATTTTCTACGTCCAAATTTTTTTTAAGAAACAATATTCTTTTATTTGATCACAAAAACTAGCCAATGTGATGAACTCACATCTTTAATAAACATAAACATCTTTATATGTAAAACTATAAAGGTTTTCAACTTTTATTTACCACTTTACGTTATTTCGTTAACATACTTATTAAACTTTCGAACTAAACGTTAGCCATTTATTAGAGTTTCCACGAAGCCCTAATTTATTTTAGCTATGATTTTACACAACTAAATCATAATTCCTAAAGTACAACATTTTATACCTAGAGTACAAGTCATTAAAGCACGGAACCTAGCTATACTTTAATTCCGTTACAAGCCCTAATATACAACTTTATGATTTTATGTACATGATATATTTTCAAAATACTAAAGTACAAGTCTTTCAAGCATATGTACAAGTCTTTAATGCATACAAGCTTAATACTTATATAAATTATATTATAAACCTCAATGTACCTATTTTTAAGCACAAGGTACAACCCTATAATGCACAAGCCTTAAAAATATATTTTATATTTTTGTAAGTACAACAAAACAATGCTAATGTACAAACAACAAATGCACCAAACTTAAGCCTTTATTTTTATTATTTACATGTAAATTAACCTAAACTATATTTTACCTAAGGTAAATTAGAAACTTAACTATGTAAATACCATTTACACAATAGGTATAACAATGCAAGCCCTAAGTACTACCCTAAGCCTAACGCCCCCCCATGTTACCTTAGTTAAAATTGAACTAAACATTTACCATATACTACATGTAATTACCTTAACCACAATTAGTTCCTTGCACCATAGATGAACACATCACCTTGTCCCCTAGATTTTCCACCCTTGTGGCTAGGAAATTGAACAAGTATGCGCCTAGGTGTTCTCTTCCTAACCCATTCGATTTAAATGGAGGAAAACAAGTAAATGTGTTCTTTGTAAAAACCATTTGAATCAACTACTTAAAGTATGAACATAAATTAGACACATCATCCCTCCTCTTCTACCCTTGGTTAAAAATGGAGATACATGGCGTCTTTTGAACCATTCGAACCAAAAACCTAATGTATGGATATCTTATAAACACCATTTTCCATGTTCTCTTGAACAAGTGTTCCTATATGTAGCCATACAAATCCTAATCCTCCACCCTATATAAATCGACCCATACATTCCCATTTTATCTCATCACCATTTGAAACACACAAACACTCTCACACACACATACTTACTGATTTCTAAGTCTAAGAGAAGGAAGAAGTAAGGGTACATTAGAGCCCTGGAGGAGGGAAAGAGTCTTGTTCCATTTGAAAGCCAATCTAGTTCTAGTCGAATCTCAAGTTTGTAAGTCTATTAAACTCATTCTATTTCGTTTTAACTTTTAATATCAATTGCATACTGTTAAAAAGTATTTTATAAGGAAAACGTAGCAATTTGAATCACTTAAAACGAGTACACGAGTCAAAAGTTATGGTCTAAAGAAGTTGCCAAAAATCTGACCGAACTTTCTGTGGACAGAACACTCGGGCACGCGAAACGAGGCATTTCTGGTCCGTTTCATGAAAAAGTTAAAGCCCGAAAGTTGTCCGGAACGACGTTTTCTTCTAAAACTCAGGAGCACGAGGCCAGAAAACGCATAACGAACTCATAATTTAATAAAAATCCCTACAGCTGTTGTGTATAAGTTACAAAAACAGCCAACACCCCCTACTTGCGCCCTATTTATTTACATCGTGTCAAAGGTATTAAGGCCAACCAAAGCACCGTTGTAAACACCACCTAGGACACTCTAGAACGCCCCCATAACCCGGTTAAAAAGCCTAGTCGTTGTGCTTGAAAACAGTCCTTTATTTTGGTCAAAAGTCATTAACACCAAAAAGCTTTTTACAACAAATATATGGGAAAACATGAGATTTTTGATAAATTTGATTTAGAACTATCTTATAAACATTAGAAATGGATAAAACCACATTTCATAAGGTCGCATGCAAAAGATATAGAGTATTATGGTTTAAAAACGAAGATTGCAAGTTGGCAAAAATAGCTTAAGTACCCCTTTTCCGTAATTGATATCTTGCAAGTTAAAAGGTTTCAAAGTACGAGGTTTACACCGTCTTAAAGGGCTTGCTGCATAGTTGTTAATGCCCCAATAGCGTCTTTAAAAACACTTATAGTCTATTTTATAATTAACCACAAAGAGGGTGACTCGCGGACATTTTCATAAAAAGGCCTTGTGTACACTTTTCAAAAATTGAGTCGTGGGAGTTATAGGATGATGGGAAATGACTTAAAAAGAGTTAATAAACATATTACAACATCTCTAGGTGACCCCGTAAAGGTTAATGGGTTAAAACTGAAATTTTCTTAAAACGCGTCGTGGCCTAGTGACCATGTTCGTGGACTTGTATCTTTCTAATCAAAGAAAACTAGGACATGAGACTTATATCATTTAGAAGGGCTTACAACATAGTGCTTAAAGGGTCAAATGCGATGTAGGAACACTAGCTTGCCTCGTGTAAAATCCGCCCTCTTTTAGCCCCGTTATCGCCCAAAAACCAACAAAAGGCACCTAACCCCCCCTACTTTGGAAAATCATTGCGACCAAACCGTAAGAGATTAGGACCTCTAGTTTGAACCATTAGAAAGACCACCAGAAAAACTCTTGAAAGGATCAAGAACGTAGTAAAAACCTATTAAGGCCTCGTTTATATTCACCCGTACTTTTATCCATTTAGGCCAAAAATTAGTAAATTTTTCTTATAAAATTTTAAGTATAAAATTGTAATTTTGTAAAATAAAGTTTCCTTGGACTAAAATGTAATTTCGTGAAGTTAACTATATAAGGGCAGATTTTGTCAATAATTCATAGTTGAGGGTTTAAAGTGTCATTTTTGAAAGTACAAGGGTAAAAACTGTAAATATTTAAAATTGTAAATTATAACATTTTGGAAACATAAAATATTTAACAACTTTGGTTTTGATAAAAACTTATTAATAATCATTTGAGTCATAACAATAAGTATGATAAGCATATTTAATTTTTGTAGAGACTTCCTATTAGCTATATAACATTTCCGTCGCATAAACTTGAATACAAATACTAAATACATGATATACTAACTCAGGTCGAGAGTCGGAGCAGTTTGTTCATTTTATCTAATTTGTTTTCCATCCAGACTACGATAACACCGAGGTGAGTTCATAGTCCCACTTTTACATATTTGTTTTCAAAACTCGTGGGGAGATACATGCTACAAAAACCGAACACAAGTATTTTTTTGTATGCTATCCTGATTGATATTGCCTAAGTTAGCTACTGATGCTACTAAAAGCCCCTCATATCATGAACCATTAATCACTTGCGAGTGAACGCGAATATCGTGAATAGATCTATTGGCAGTTGACGCCCCATTTGGTTAGCCGGATAGGTAACCAAATGCACGTTATTTGAGAATACTAGGAGAATGGCAAACTCCTACCGGAGGGAATTGTTGCTCACATCATCATTATGATGTTTGTAACTCACGTCATTATTATGACGCCGTACTGTTAAGGTTTGCGTGTCATGAGACTTAGGGCAATATACTATACTGCAATATTACAAATTTTACTACTGCTTATCTTGTGTTCAACTGATTATTATACAAACACTATGGATTCACTCAACCTTTGTGTTGACTTTTTAGCATGTTTATCTCAGGTTCATAATTTACGAGGATGGCATGGAAGGGCACGGATACTCAAGAAGGCTATATTATCATTCGATAACTTGTTTAATAAACTGTAAAACCACTGGGACCTCATTTTGTAAACTCTGATATTTAAATAAATCGAATGATAAATCTTTTAAAATGATACAATTAGAGTTCGTTTTCTGTTATTGTAACTTTTGAGCCATGAAGTAACACCAGTTTGAATTCCGCTGCGTATCACGAAATTGGGGGTGTTACAGATTGGTATCAGAGCTACAGTTATAGAGAAACGGATCTAGTTGAGGTCCGAACTATAACTATTTTTACAAAGAAAACATTTTATAGCCTTTCGTTCTCCATGCCTTCCATCCTCCAGGTAATTATGTGACTTCTAGACAGTTTATGCTACACAAACACTTTAGTATACTGATATATACTTCTGATCACTTTATACAAAATAAACATACTTGCATGAGTCTATTCTAAGGCATTATGACTTAATCACATTTCCCCGAGCATGTACCTACTTTTATATTTTTCAAATTTATGAAACCTTCTCAAGACATTGTAACCAATTACAATGGTCTCCCCTACTTACCTTATTTTCACTAAATATATATACTCGCCAACTATTTTGAGTATGATGGCAACTTTCCTTGATTTTCTTACTCCCATCTCTAAAAAGATGAGTGTAAATACTCCTTCTGTACTCCTAGAAAACCCAAATCTCCTTGTAACTCATTAGTTAAGTACGAATGTTAATTCAGAAATTCTTAAGTAGGATGATTTACAATGTCTTAATTTGAATGGATTGGGACGCCTTTTATTTAAATAAAGAAATTGTGAATCGCCGAACCATAATTTTATATTCCTTTATTTACATTGTTTGGGACGCCTCTCTATGTAAGTGATGGATTATAAATGAGTGGGCTTATTTGTATCTGAAACGACATGAGTATGAACTCGAGGATCACAAACTGATTCATAATCTACAAAAGCTGAAGTTCAGCAACTTTCTCTACATTCATCAATTTCTCATCCGAAATTTTACTTATTAAAAGACAGTTTTCGATGTTAATAATTTGATTTTCACAAACCATTATGAACCATGTTATTTTCAAAATTTATTTACTAAAACATGATGACCCTTATAAAATAACAATCTTCATTCAAAATAAATTTTCTTGAGTTTATATGACCTTTAGAATAATGTTATTCACATGCAAAAACAATAAATTCTAACTTATAAGCTTTCACAAGTGAAACCACATTTCATCCTTATTACTTCAACATTTAACATGGACTGAATCTCGGGACGAGATTCAATTTAAGGGGGTGAGACTGTAACTACCGGTAAATTTCACCTCGTATTAAACTAATATAATATTCTAACGAAAGAATACATGTCCATTTTCTACGTCCAAATTTTTTTTAAGAAACAATATTCTTTTATTTGATCACAAAAACTAGCCAATGTGATGAACTCACATCTTTAATAAACATAAACATCTTTATATGTAAAACTATAAAGGTTTTCAACTTTTATTTACCACTTTACGTTATTTCGTTAACATACTTATTAAACTTTCGAACTAAACGTTAGCCATTTATTAGAGTTTCCACGAAGCCCTAATTTATTTTAGCTATGATTTTACACAACTAAATCATAATTCCTAAAGTACAACATTTTATACCTAGAGTACAAGTCATTAAAGCACGGAACCTAGCTATACTTTAATTCAGTTACAAGCCCTAATATACAACTTTATGATTTTATGTACATGATATATTTTCAAAATACTAAAGTACAAGTCTTTCAAGCATATGTACAAGTCTTTAATGCATACAAGCTTAATACTTATATAAATTATATTATAAACCTCAATGTACCTATTTTTAAGCACAAGGTACAACCCTATAATGCACAAGCCTTAAAAATATATTTTATTTTTTTTGTAAGTACAACAAAACAATGCTAATGTACAAACAACAAATGCACCAAACTTAAGCCTTTACTTTTATTATTTACATGTAAATTAACCTAAACTATATTTTACCTAAGGTAAATTAGAAACTTAACTATGTAAATACCATTTACACAATAGGTATAACAATGCAAGCCCTAAGTACTACCCTAAGCCTAAGCCCCCATGTTACCTTAGTTAAAATTGAACTAAACATTTACCATATACTACATGTAATTACCTTAACCACAATTAGTTCCTTGCACCATAGATGAACACATCACCTTGTCCCCTAGATTTTCCACCCTTGTGGCTAGGAAATTGAACAAGTATGCGCCTAGGTGTTCTCTTCCTAACCCATTCGATTTAAATGGAGGAAAACAAGTAAATGTGTTCTTTGTAAAAACCATTTGAATCAACTACCTAAAGTATGAACATAAATTAGACACATCATCCCTCCTCTTCTACCCTTGGTTAAAAATGGAGATACATGGCGTCTTTTGAACCATTCGAACCAAAAACCTAATGTATGGATATCTTATAAACACCATTTTCCATGTTCTCTTGAACAAGTGTTCCTATATGTAGCCATACAAATCCTAATCCTCCACCCTATATAAATCGACCCATACATTCCCATTTTATCTCATCACCATTTGAAACACACAAACACTCTCACACACACATACTTACTGATTTCTAAGTCTAAGAGAAGGAAGAAGGAAGGGTACATTAGAGCCTGGGAGGAGGGAAAGAGTCTTGTTCCATTTGAAAGCCAATCTAGTTCTAGTCGAATCTCAAGTTTGTAAGTCTATTAAACTCATTCTATTTCGTTTTAACTTTTAATATCAATTGCATACTGTTAAAAAGGATTTTATAAGGAAAACGTAGCAATTTGAATCACTTAAAACGAGTACACGAGTCAAAAGTTATGGTCTAAAGAAGTTGCCAAAAATCTGTCCGAACTTTCTGTGGACAGAACACTCGGGCACGCGAAACGAGGCATTTCTGGTCCGTTTCATGAAAAAGTTAAAGCACGAAAGTTGTCCGGAACGACGTTTTCTTCAAAAACTCAGGAGCACGAGGCCAGAAAACGCATAACGAACTCATAATTTAATAAAAATCCCAACAGCTGTTATGTATAAGTTACAAAAACAGCCAACACCCCCTACTTGCGCCCTATTTATTTACATCGTGTCAAAGGTATTAAGGCCAACCAAAGCACCGTTGTAAACACCACCTAGGACACTCTAGAACGCCTCCATAACCCGGTTAAAAAGCCTAGTCGTTTTGCTTGAAAACAGTCCTTTATTTTGGTCAAAAGTCATTAACACCAAAAAGCTTTTTACAACAAATATATGGGAAAACATGAGATTTTTGATAAATTTGATTTAGAACTATCTTATAAACATTAGAAATGGATAAAACCACATTTCAGAAGGTCGCATGCAAAAGATATAGAGTATTATGGTTTAAAAACGAAGATTGCAAGTTGGCAAAAATAGCTTAAGTACCCCTTTTCCGTAATTGATATCTTGCAAGTTAAAAGGTTTCAAAGTACGAGGTTTACACCGTCTTAAAGGGCTTGCTGCATAGTTGTTAATTCCCCAATAGCGTCTTTAAAAACACTTATAGTCTATTTTATAATTAACCACAAAGAGGGTGACTCGCGGACATTTTCATAAAAAGGCTTTGTGTACACTTTTCAAAAATTGAGTCGTGGGAGTTATAGGATGATGGGAAATGACTTAAAAAGAGTTAATAAACATATTACAATATCTCTAGGTGACCCGTAAAGGTTAATGGGTTAAAACTGAAATTTTCTTAAAACGCGTCGTGGCCTAGTGACCATGTTCGTGGACTTGTATCTTTCTAATCAAAGAGAGCTAGGACATGAGACTTATATCATTTAGAAGGGCTTACAACATAGTGCTTAAAGGGTCAAATGCGATGTAGGAACACTAGCTTGCCTCGTGTAAAATCTGCCATCTTTTAGCCCCGTTATCGCCCAAAAACCAACAAAAGGCACCTAACCCCCCCTACTTTGGAAAATCATTGCGACCAAACCGTAAGAGCTTAAGACCTCTAGTTTGAACCATTAGAAAGACCACCAGAAAAACTCTTGAAAGGATCAAGAACGTAGTAAAAACCTATTAAGGCCTCGTTTATATTCACCCGTACTTTTATCCATTTAGGCCAAAAATTAGTAAATTTTTCTTATAAAATTTGAAGTATAAAAATTGTAATTTTTGTAAAATAAAGTTTCCTTGGACTAAAAATGTAATTTCTGTGAAGTTAACTATATAAGGGCTGATTTTGTCAATAATTCATAGTTGAGGGTTTAAAGTGTCATTTTTGAAAGTACAAGGGTAAAAACTGTAAATATTTAAAATTGTAAATTATAACATTTTGGAAACATAAAATATTTAACAACTTTGGTTTTGATAAAAACTTATTAATAATCATTTGAGTCATAACAATAAGTATGATAAGCATATTTAATTTTTGTAGAGACTTCCTATTAGCTATATAACATTTCCGTCGCATAAACTTGAATACAAATACTAAATACATGATATACTAACTCAGGTCGAGAGTCGGAGCAGTTTGTTCATTTTATCTAATTTGTTTTCCATCCAGACTACGATAACACCGAGGTGAGTTCATAGTCCCACTTTTACATATTTGTTTTCAAAACTCGTGGGGAGATACATGCTACAAAAACCGAACACAAGTATTTTTTTGTATGCTATCCTGATTGATATTGCCTAAGTTAGCTACTGATGCCACTAAAAGCCCCTCATATCATGAACCATTAATCACTTGCGAGTGAACGCGAATATCGTGAATAGATCTATTGGCAGTTGATGCCCCATTTGGTTAGCCGGATAGGTAACCAAATGCACGTTATTTGAGAATACTAGGAGAATGGCAAACTCCTACCGGAGGGCATTGTTGCTCACATCATCATTATGATGTTTGTAACTCACGTCATTATTATGACCCCGTACTGTTAAGGTTTGCGTGTCATGAGACTTAGGGCAATATGATGTACTACGATATTACGGTTTTACTACTATTCAACTTGTGTTCAACTGATTATTATACAAACACTATGGATTCACTCAACCTTTGTGTTGACTTTTTAGCATGTTTATCTCAGGTTCATAATTTACGAGGATGGCATGGAAGGGCACGGATACTCAAGAAGGCTATATTATCATTCGATAACTTATTTAATAAACTGTAAAACCACTGGGACCTCATTTTGTAAACTCTGATATTTATATAAATCGAATGATAAATCTTTTAAAATGATACAATTAGAGTTCGTTTTCTGTTATTGTAACTGTTGAGCCATGAAGTAACACCCAGTTTGAATTCCGCTGCGTATCACGAAATTTGGGGTGTTACATCGTCTTCTCCCCATTCGGTCCTATATTTCGGTCCTAGGTTCAAACAATCCTTATAGAATCCGAAAATCTTAGCCATAACATAATCTACTCCTTTTTCTTTATCCTCCTCATTCCTATAGTAGACCGATAGTTTAAGTTCCTTTTCATCATTAGAGAGTGATGAAAACTTCTCAATCTTAAACGGCATTTGGTAAGCTATGTCATCGGTCTCATCCTTGAATCGCACTACTCCTAATGAAGGATCATAGGTCATCCCGGTGTTTTCTATGAAAGCTTTTCCTAGAATAACGTGGGACAAGCTAGGGTCTATGGTCGTGCTAATATCATCCACAATTATGAAGTCCGTAGGAAACGTGAAACTACCTACATAAACGGGCAATCCCTTAACTCTACCAAGAAAATTGCAACTAACACTAGGATCATCGGGGTCTTGCCTAGTCACTACCCAATTGTAGTAGGTGCTAGTCATTATGTTGATTGGGGATTTGCGGTCAATGTATGCCTTTGCCACGAAAAGGTGTCCTATGCAACATGGTATGTTAAGATTCCAATGGTTCCCAAACTTGATTCTAGGGCTTTTCCTAACATACATGTGACGGAGGTCACGCACTAAGTCAGGGTGGCGAGTTAGCTCTTCTTCCGTAGGAAACTTATTGAAATAGTCATTATCTACTTCACCTACTTCCTCGGTTGTTTCATTAGTCTCACGTGTACGGTCCTCTTCATCATTGGTCCTATTAGGTTTCACTAAGGCGATGGTATTGACGAATTGGACATGCTTAGCTAACTTACTTGGGTCCTTAATCTCTACACCGGAAGGCTCGGGGGTTGAGATAGCATTAACCTTCCTATCACTATTGGTCATGGCTTTCAAAAGGTTGTCTATCTTCCTATCCATTTCGGCTTGTTGTTGGTTAAAGCGGTCCGAGAGCTTAGCTATTTGGGCTTCTTGGGTTGCAACTAGGTTTTGCAACATCCCTTCGATGTTTTGTTGGTTAGGACCGTGGGATAGGGGCCATGAAAATTCATTGGAAGTGAATTCCTTGGTTTGTCCCCAATAGAAGTCGGGCTTGCCCTTCCATGCTTCTCGGGTTTCATTGAAATTCCTAGGTCCGGGTATTGTAGGGAATCTTCCTCCCGTTCCATTAGTACGCGAGGATGCGTAGTCAACGGAAACATGTTCCGGGGATCGGGTGCAAGTGCGCGTGTTATGAGGATCATAAAACGGCTCACACGAGGAAGAAACTTTGTTCACATGGTGTGAAGACTTAGGGTTTTCGTAGGAACTCATTAGGAATTTAACTTGATCTTCAAGTTCGATCATCCTACGGTCGGAAGATTGTGAGTCAATGGGAGGCAAGGAGATTGCCTTAACGGTTTTAGGCAACTCATGGGGGTCATTCCAACTTTCGTTGTCATAGAGAGCAAGGTCCTCTATTATACCCCATGATTCTTCCGCGGTGAGATCACTAAGTTTTCCACCGGCCGCTTGGTCAATGGATCGCTCGGTGGGGAAGTTGACATGATCATAAAAGATTTGGACTTGGAGCCAAAGATCAATGCCGTGATGAGGGACTTTATGAAGTAAGTCCTTGAATCGAGTCCATGCTTTGTAGAGAGATTCACCCTGACGTTGTTGGAACATCAAGATGTCATTCCTAAGCTTAGTGGTTCTCCCCGGTGGGAAAAATTGAGCAAGGAAACGAGAGGTGAGATCATCCCAACTTGAGATGGAACCGGCGGGAAGTCGCTCAACCCAATTACTAGCTTGGTCCCGTAGAGAGAATTGGAAGAGACGCAGGTGCGTGGTCTCCCGAGTAGTAGCATCAAGATCGATGGAATCGACAATTTTAAGGAAATCCCTAAGATGCTGATTTGGATCTTCGGAACGAAGTCCATGGAATGCACATCCGTTTTGCACCAACCGGATGGTGTCGGATCGCAGGGCCGTAGTTTGGGCTTGGTCGGGAAGCTCAATGGTGTTCCTATAGCCTAGGTGGCTTGGTCTCGAGTATTCACCAAGAGTACGGGCTCTTGGCAGGTCAATTGGTGGTGGGTTGATGAATGGTGGGTGGTTATCACCTTCCATGATGAAAAGTGATGGGATTACGAACAAAGGTCACAAAGAAGGAGGATAGACTACGAGAAAGCTAAGAATGAGAAAAAATTTTACTTGATAGGAATCAAGCAAAGAAACCTAAACAAGGTGGACTACTAACTAGCTATTCTATTCCCGTGGCCAAAAACTTGATAATGCTACACAGCGTCGTTCGGGTCAAAGGAACTTCCTTTTTCGTCGAGCAAGTTTTTCAACAGCCTAGGCAGTGAACCTAATCATTGTAGTGTAGTATTAAGGTAAGCCACGGGTATTGATATCGTTCTCTAGGGGAATAGGAATGCTAGTGAGAAGTTACTACGCTAAGGTTGGGGTTGAGGAAGATTATTTTTTATCTTTTTATGTTTTTTAGGAAATTGAAAGGTACGAATCTCGGGGTTTGGATTTGGGGGTTGGTATTGCTACCGATTACTCTACTTATCTAATTATCTAATCTAAGGTGTATGTAGTCTATGTCTAATTATTGTGTGCTCGTACAATAGTTTAAAGATGTGTTTACTTAGGTTTTACTACTCCTTAATTATCTCCTATTGGTGGTTGAATTGTCACGTCCTTATTCTTAGTTGCGTTGTGTGTCTAAAGTTGTTGGGTATGCGTTTCTCCCTAACTCTTTGAACTTACCAAAGGGTCTCGTCTACAAAACCCACTAGGGATAATAAACTCTTACTCTAAGGCACTCTTTGGATGGTTTAGCTTACAACTACTCAAGGAGTCATATTCTAAGGTTCACAAAGATTTAATCAAGCATTAAGTACACAACGAATGACCTATCGCATTACTAGATCATTAACAAACTAAGATAAGAGACAACCAATCAATATTCAATAATTAAGTTTCATATTCCCTAAGCAAACACAAAAGTAAATTAGCCGGACATGGAGAACATGCAAGCATACACACAAATAATCAAAGACATAATTGAATTAATGAAGTAAAACACTTATCTTGATGTAAGATAGGGTTTGAAACCCTAAAATACTGAACAAGACAGCCTTGGTTCGGTTTAGGTTTTTACTCCAAAAGACTACACTAATACTGAAAAATTCGGATACTATATATAAGATTACACATGCGACGGCGTCACCTTATGTTTCGTGACGCCGTCGTGTCGCCGTCATTAGGGTTTCGTCTTGGCCACGTTAGACTTGCGACGGCGTCACCTTGTGCTTGTGACTCCGTCCTCTTCAGCTTTCGGCCGTGCGGATTGAATCTAGGCCGTCCGAGTTGCGACGGCCTACTCTTTTATAACTTGACGTCGTCACTTGAAAATAAGAGTTTTGGCTTCTGTTCCGTCACAAAATCCTCCGACGGCGTCGCGGATAAGCATGGCGTCGTCACCTTGTATTTTCAGCAGCTGGAGTGTCTCGATTCTTGACTTTGGCCATTTTCTTCGTATATTCGCACCTTTTCGTCCAAATAAGTGCCATTACAGCAATTTGCTTTCAAGAGACCTAAAAAGTGAAAAGGAATGATATTAAGTAATAACGGATACAAAAGTGATCAAATAAGGGCTTAAATGACCCCTCAAAAAGGTACCTTTTAAAACCTTATCAAAAAGAGCGACCAAAACCCCTTAGAGTCAGATCTTTGGGTATGACAATCAGTTCACCTCTTCCATCCAAGATTCTTGAGGCTCAGTCAGAAGCACTCAAAGAAGAGAATCGCCCAAATGAGAACCTTTACGGAATGCCAGAAAGTGAAAATGGATTCGTAAAAAGGTCGGATGGAACCTTATGTTTTAAGGATCAAAGTTGGATTCAACGTTACGGAGGAATTCGTGATATCATTATGCACGAATCCCAAAAATCTAAATACTTCATACACCCAGGATCCGACAAGATGTATCTAGATCTGAAGAAATTGTATTGGTGGCCAAACATGAAGGCCGACATTGCGACATATGTTAGCCAGTGTTTAACCTGCTCAAAAGTCAAGCCGAACACCAGAGACCCTCAGGTCTACTAGTACAACCCGAAATTCCCGAATGGAAATGGGAACGCATAACAATGGACTTTATCACCAAGCTACCTAAGACCTCTAGTGGCTACTACACTATTTGGGTAATAGTTGATCGTCTCGCCAAGTCAGCTCATTTTCTACCGATAAAGGAAAATGACGGTATGGACAAACTTACATGATTGTACCTAAAGGAAATCATCGCACACCATGGAGTCCCAATCTCCATCATCTCGGATAGAGATAGCCGTTTCACCTCAAATTTCTGGAAGTTACTCCAAGATGCATTAGGATCTAACCTTGACATGTGCACCGCTTACCATCCTCAAACTGATGGACAAAGCGAAGGACCATTCAAACCCTGGAGGATATGCTAAGAGCATGTGTGATAGATTCTGGAAATGGCTGGGATAAACACTTGCCATTAGCCGAGTTCTCTTACAACAACAGCTATCACACAAGCATCAAAGCTGCACCATATGAAGCACTCTACGGTCGAAAGTGCAGATTGCCCGTGTGTTGGGCCGAGGTCGGAGAAAGTCAACTTACTGGTCCGGAACTAATTCAAAAGACTACTGAGAAGATTGTGCTAATCAAGAACTGGCTATAAGCAGCACGTGATCGTCAAAAGAGCTACGCGGACAAAAGACGAAAGCCACTTGAGTTTCAAGTGGGAGATAAAGTCATGCTAAAAGTTTCGCCATGGAAAGGCGTAATCCATTTTGGAAAACGTGGAAAGTTGAACCCTCGTTACATTAGACCTTTCAAAATTCTCGCAAGAATCAGGCCGGTAGCCTACCGACTCGAGTTACCACAAGAACTCAACTTTGTGCATAACGTGTTTCACGTATGCAACTTGAAGAAATGTCTTTCTGACGAAGCTCTTGCTATTCCATTGGAAGAAATCCAAATCGACGAAAGATTGAATTTCGTCGAGGAACCCATTGAGATCATGGATCGAGAAATCAAACGGCTCAAGCAAAGCCGCATCCCTATCGTTAAGGTCCGTTGGAACTCTCAAAGAGGTCCAGAATACACGTGGGAACGTGAAGATGAGTTCAAGCGTAAATACCCACATCTTTTCACAACTTCAGCAAGTAACTCTAACTGAAAACCGAGGACGGTTTTCCTTTTAAGGCGGGGAGGATGTGACACACAGTAATTTTTCACTTATTATTAAATAATAAAGGGTAATTTATTATTACTAAGCATATTCATTAAGCATGCATAAGCTTGCCTGATCATTTCAGTGGATAACTCGCACCCTGTAGCCTGTTGCATTACTTTTGCATTCATCGCATAATTTGAATATTGTGTTATTTTAGTCCTGAAATTTTCTTATGATTAAAGTTGTAAGACGAGAGGTTATCTCGTTTTCCCATTGAGACCGACACCGCACGCGTACCGACACTATGATAAGGGAAAATAAAACATATGGTAAATCCCCGGAATAGAAAATATTACCAATATAATACCATTTCAGAAACGTAATCATAAGGCGTTTCAATATTAAAATTATCAAACCTTAATACTTCAGTCACGGTTTAATAACAAGGGATGCAAAATACTTAATACAAATTTTAGTTTACTTACAACACTTAACAATTAAAAACTTACCTCATAAATTTAAAATGATATAAGTTATCTAAGAAAAATAAAAATACTAATCCATCTACTTTTTTTTAACCACCCCCCTCTCTTCTTCTTTTTTTATCGTTTTCTTGCCTTCTCTCTATTCCCCACGTCTCTCTCTCACATAAGAGATAACAACAAAACTCTTTCTTCCCAAAAAGGTCCTATCTTTTCCTGCTACCCCTACCATACGTCTAAGTCAACTCACCCAAAAGAGGTAAATGATAAAAAGGGATCATACAAGAATGTCTTTCACCTTCACTTTCTTCATTAATGGCAAATCGGTGATTGTTTTTGTTGGGTCTTCACCAACACCCACGCCGCCCCAGTTTCAATCAAGAATTAGAGTATCTAAGAGATGGCTATAGGAGCATCATAGGTCTTTTTCTCCTTCCTATCCTTCCAATAAGGAGCTGCCTGGTGTGAGGATAAGTGTAAGAGAGAAGAAGGTCTTAGCTTAATATGGTTTTACACCATGTCCCAAGATGAAAAGTGAGGTCAAAGACCCTCTACAAGGCTTTCTATTTCACTGATTCGAGCTATGAGAGTCCCTATCATCCACCATTTACATTCCACTCTCAAAACTCTTCATTTTACTTGTGGCGATAAGCATCAGTTTACGTTTGGGTTCGAGCCAAGAAAGGTTGGAGTTGGGTTTAGTTTTGATCTCGAGTTAGCATTCATCCTCGTCAGTTTCATCTCCCTTTGATAAGGTTTACTATTATTGCTCTTCTTGTAAATTTAGTAATGTTATGAATCTTAAAAGTGAGATGTTAAATTTTGATAATATGTATTGATTCATGCTTGAGAATTTCGGTTAATTAAGTTGTCATCATCTTTGGTGTGTTAAGCTTGTTGTTTGGTTAATCGATGAGACCCGTTTGATATCTTGGTTACACCAATCGACACCTATGTCGTGATAAGTTCTGTCAACATAATCATATGTCAAAGTTGTTAAATCTTATGGCCACAATAGATTTTAAACATGGGAAGTCTAATAACTCTAAATTGATGGGGTAATCGGGTGATTAAGTCTTAGGACCATTAGCACAATCTTGGATTGTGGCTATAAGTATTGTGTTAAACTTGTTGTGTCTTCCTAGGAAAAGAACCCAAGTCGAGAGTACCAATTTCCAAAATGAATGTGATTAGCCTATAATATGTCATGATCCGTAGTGGTATAATAGGATGTCGGGATGAAACTGGATTGAGTAGTACTCGACTAACACATAGTTTCGCCACACCCTTGCTCTAACTTTTCAGTTAATGTGTTAGTCTTGAGCATCATTCGGGACGTTATGAACACGACGAGTAGTCGAGTATTTGCTGAAGCACATCAGTCGTGACACCCTCGACCTGAGTTTAACCCCGAAATGATAACATCTTGCTCGAAACCTCTCGATACCTCAAATGCATCCTTTGTTATATCTCATTGTCTCCTGTGTTTGGTCTTCGCCACACAATTTTTGGCACAAGTATTTGCCTTCGAATTTGTTAACAAAAATCATTCCCACCAAGTTTCTGGGCAACAGCCAAAATCATAACTTTGTTTTACAAAAAGAGTCTTGGTTGGTTTTGGGCCCAAGCCCAAACCTTGTACCCCAACTGCGGGCCACAGCCCACTGTGGTTTTGGGATGTCCGTTTGGGTGATTTAAGCAAATCAACGAAATAAAACTTGTAGTGTAATCGGAAGTCAAATAAACTAAACTCGTTTCCCGGATATTCCTTCCTTTCATTTCGTTATATATAGTCATAACATCAAGTGTAAAAAAGTCTAATTCAAGAAACAAGAGTTTAAATACATGATCTACTTAATAAGGTCTACATCAAAGTTTTAACGTCAAATGTGTTCGGGTAGACACCTTTATGTCAATTAAATTGCTAGTCGTGAATTGTGAATGTTAAGAACCAATTTTTAACAAACAAATAGTGACTAACTATATCATTTTATCATATAATAAATTTGAAAGTCTTCAAATTTAAAATGAGTATTTTCTAAAAACAATTAGAAAATAAATCAACTTTATTCGAATTTGACGATACAATTATGTGTTAACATGAATAAGTATATATACATTCATATACTTACTAGTAAAATATTTTGATTATTTTACTAGCCAATTTCGATTTTAATACCATTATAAAGATAATATTAATTGAACCATTATAAGAAAGTCTAAATTAAAATAATGAACTAAAATATTGCCCTCCTTATCTAGGTCGCGTGTCGGTGCAGTTCTATAACATTCATTGAAGTCCCACCTTTGGACTACTTATTGCTAAGGTGAGTTTATAGCCCCTCTTTTATTTGATAAATTGTTTTATACATTTTGGGGTGAGAAAATATGCAAAACCTTTTATGGACCTTAACTATTGCATGATTAATATTACGTGGTTTAGCCTAAGCCCTTATGTCCCTAGAAATGCCCCCTTTCATGAACCGTCAGTTCCTAGCTGGGAAGCGCGAATGTTATAAATAGATCTATTGAGGGTGACTCCTCCGTTCGGTTGGCCATACTTAGGTCAAGCCGAAACGTATACCATGTCGGAATCGAGTGTTGAGGGACAAAACACTCGCATTAGGCCCCATATATTGTATGACTTCATTTAGCATACAGAAACTGTCGTAATATCGGTTGCATGAACTTAGTGCTAACGTAATAGACTTTCATCCATATATCATTATATTCGTTGTAATGATTATATGCCTTTTATTATGGTCCATGCTTATTGTTTTATATAAACCTATGAACTCACCAACTTTTAGCTGACCTTTTAAGCATATTTTCTCAGGTGTTTGACTTGTTATCATGGTTCAAGGCAAGGAGTGGCAATGGTCGTAGTTATGCTAAAAGAAGTGTTTTAACACAAAATGATATTTTTATTTGGGACCACAAAACTTATGGGTTGTGCCCTTTTATTTAAACAATGGTTGTAAGACAATGTTTTTAAAACTATTTTATGAAATTAAACGGAGTATGTATTCCGTTCTTTATTACTTGTGTTATGATCTCCGATTTAGTAGCACCCCATGACCCGTATGCTTTCGCTAAACCAGATTTGGGGGTGCTATGCTGAATCACTGATTATCTCTGCGGATGTCAACTCTGAAATAAGTGATCTAACACTTAGTCACTGATTAAACTCTCAAGTGAATCAGTTGTGCGTCCCCAATGTACACAATCTCTCTCCCCTAATGATTGCTATAACATCAGAATCATCACACACTTGTGTACCTCTTTTATCACCAGAAACTAACTCTTCCATCTCTTCCCCCACATAGTTGGAATAAGAACACTAAACGCCATGAATCAAACCTTGAGTTTCTCTGCGGTAATGACATTTGTCTTCCCGGGATATCTTCAATCACTTAGAAGTATTAAGTTCATCAAGTTTACTCGTTCATCAAGTTTACTCGCGTTTAGATACGTGTCTCCTTCCCCCTTGCTGGTTTTGACACTTCAGAATCAGCAACATATTATGAGCCCAAATACTTGAAATCTTTTGAGAAGAACACTTGAAGACTTGTGAGAATCAACTTGCTGAAGTAGAAAGTAAGGAAGTCTACTTGGGGATTAAATTTGAAATTTCACTCTCCCCCAATTAGTGCTCTCCCCTAAACTGACAATCTTTATGATGAATTCCCGGATTAAGAAGAAGTCTTTAGATCATTAAATGCAACTCGTCTTTAGTCTTCTAACATGCAGCAGAAAATGTAGAACAGACTCTGGACTCGACCTTCTTCTAGATTGTCCGTTTGGGGAATAGAATGTTAACATCTTCTTCTCACCAAATGCATTCCCGTTAACTTAGATATAGCAAATCCCCTTAACTCAAATCCCTCCCAATCAAACAAAAATAGAAAGATGTTCATTAAGGAAATCAGCCCCGTAACTGGAAGCACTTTGTCATTAATCTCATTAGTCCGTGAGAAGATGTCAACCAACGGCTCTGAGAAGAACACTCTTGCTTCGTTAATATGTTAGTCATAATCTATTCTCTGTTGGTCAATTCAGTGACTCTGATCTTGAAAAGGCCTTCAAAAAACACTCTTGCTTTGATAGAGAACTAGATGGTGTTGAACTTTTAAAGGGAACACGTGGAACTCATTTGTACACCATCTCTATCGAAGACATGATGAAGATGACCCAATAAGAAGAAGCTTGGTTCTTACATTATTTTGGAGCCGTATGACCATTTATTCTTAGATATCAATCAACCATGCAGTATTATCACACTTCTTCTCCCCCTCAAGAATTGCATACGGAGATGCCATTCTTGATTAAGTAAGTGAAATCATCCAAATGTAGTCTATTCATACTTCTCCCCCTCAAAGGTAGCATATGATGTCGCCATCATCATTATAATTGAGCAAGTGGAATAAGAAGACAATCAACAGTAGTTCGGTTCACTTGATGACTGAAGGCGCATGGAAAAAGCATGAAGCATGTTGATGAGAATGGTCATAATTGAGAAGATTTCTCTTCTTCAAAAGATAAAGCGCACTGAAGCGTACACTTTTCTTTTCTTTGAGGTACGAGGCTTGAACTGTTGTGTTCAAACATCATAAGAAGATTTCTCTTCTTCAGAAGATAAAGCGCACTTAAACGTACACTTTTCTTTTCATTAGAGAACGAGGCTTGAACTGTTGTGTTCAAACGTCATAATCTCTCTCTTTTCTACCTCTCTTAGCAAACTTGATATCAACCCCATTATCATTCAGTAGGCTCTTTGTCATGACACCTGATGGAGAAAACCCAATATGATGAATTTGACCCTGAATTAAAACAACCCAAACTCGTGACTTAAACTTGCACATATGTAACAAAGAGCGGTGCTGAGATTTCATGCCCCATTGAATCTCGAAGTACTCTATACTCTTCATCCAACCAACCATCAAGTATAAGACGTACATCACCTCTTGAAAATCCACAATTCAATGTGACATTGAGCACTACAACGTAACTCCTTAAAGTGATAGTTATTTTGTGCTGTAAGAGCCCAAATTCCCCCAAGTGGTAAAAGAAAAGGAAAAGTCACCCAAAAATAACTAGATTTCCAAGTCTTCGTTTTTGAAAATATTAAAAGCTCGAACAAGGATCTTGAAGAATCTTCATCCAACCATCCCCGATACCTTCAGATACTAAGTACACTCGCCCATGAAATTTCACTTCAACCTCAAATAGATAATAATGAATTAACGTCGTTGTCACATTTTCTAGTTAAAAGCACAAATCTAGCCTCCTTTGAAGTTTTAAGTGAACTATGATAATGGTTTCATCCCGACCATGGTTAAAAGCACATAACCCCGTAAAACTTTGAAATAACCAAACTGCCAAGAAGAAAATCCAAATAATCACCCAATTCATGAAGTACACCCTTTTTTCCCTTCTTCGAAGAAGAAACCATAGCACCAGCATCTGATAAGATCCCAAAATACACTTTCCTTTCTCCAGGATGAATCTATCATCACGGGATTTTATAATTATATGGTTTAAACCGAGAAATAATTTATTTCGCGAGATTTTACAAAGTCAATAATAAACCATAAGATAGATTCGGAAATGCACTTTACAATTACTAGGAGGTTTCCATTGTCACGGGATTTTACAAATCTATGATTTAAACCGAGAAATAGATTCTTTCGCGGGATTTTACAAAATCAAGACTAAACCATAAAACAATGTCAGCTTGAATGTTTTATGACAACTTTGGTTTCAGTGAATATCTGGTTTTAGAGGAACATGCAGCGATTCATAAACGGTTCATACTCCATCATCAACAATTCTTCTCCCATATGTAGAATACTTCACAAACCATACTAAGTAGAGTAGTATGCACTACTTTCCCTTGGAGGTTGACTGTAACACATCAAAGTACACGTTTCTCCCCCATGATGGTTTCGAACTTTCGGAAGCATCATAACGTGTACAACCATTTGCACGAGAAGTTCATGTCATAAGCAAACATCTTGTAAAATCATGACTGATACTGAAGATTCTCGAAAGATTTTGCTCAGACTATGAAGTATCATTGACATTTTGTAGCAAAAAATATTCCATGAGAATTGCTGATCACATCTTATCCATTAAATACTTTGGCTAACATATCATTCACGAATTCTGTCGGCAATTGTTGTGACCATTTGGAGAAGTAAACCCGGTATACCAAACTTGAACATGAAGTAGAATTCCCCAGAGTTGTTACTTAAGCTTGTACTAATCCTTGTGAAAAAAAAACGGTGTACCCAATGTACAAAACCTCTTGACATATCCTCAACTGCGTGAGACACCGAAGTGATAGTTACGTTGTGGGTTAATCGAGAAAGAATCACAAACGTAACTAAATAGCCAAGTCTTTATCACACTCTATCAATGCCTAAACAAGTCATCTTCGCGGAAGGGTAGAAAGAAAGAAGACGAAATAAGTAAACGCGTCCAGAAAACCTCACTGCAAATCCAAATAAGAAATATCGAACAAAACCCCTTAGTCAACGTCGTTCAACCATCAATTCAAGCCGTGACATAATAATTTCCGTGAATATGGATAAACCAAAGTATCAAATCGCATAATACAACGAATCTCATCAGCATACCCAATCTCATCATCAACTCTCATAACCAATCAAATCTCATTTTCAAATCACATCGACAAATCTCATAATTAAATATTATCAATTCCAAATCTTGAGAAGTACATCTTATGATACATATACTCCAAAGCCCATATAATCTACACAAGAACCCCGTAAGTAATATCTGTACAAAAACCTTGTAGCCATCATTTTCTCAAATTTAAGCACAAGCCGTGAATAAGCAGTATCCACCGTGAACATTTATGGGCCAAAATACCATTCATATTCCAAAATTTATTCATACACCATGATGTAATTAAAATTCGGATTATGCACAAAATTATAAACTCCGTTCAAATGGATCTGCTAACAGACAGTCCGTAAATTATCAATAGCCCAAGTCCATGTGTTTACTCGATTTACCAAAATCAGCCCATTACATATTTGAAGCACGCACGGCCCATGTTTCATGTGTATAACCAATCCAGGTAAATATCTATACGGCCCATGATTCATCAACATACAAACGGAACACTGCACAATCGGCCCAAGTCACCTCCAGATAATACCTTTGGCCCATGAAGATTCACCCGTCCATAATAATGTAACCCTAATCCCACGGGGTATTTAATGTCTCACATAACACTCAACAACCCTAATATATCTCACATATCACAAACCCTCACCTCACTAACAAAACGCAGACACAACATCTTTCTCCCACATCTTAGAAACACGCCTCATCCATCTAATAAATATTAACAAACCCTAATTAATATTCTCAAATATTAAAACCATCCATATCTCATATCAAACTGACCCTAATTCGTCCTATCATTAGTACATGATTACCAAGACCTTTAAATGCTCAGAACACGCTCGCCACAGGGATGGCTTGAGCTTGTGGAATCGGACCCAAGATTTGACCAGAGGATACGGGTAGGTACTTAAATATGAATATTTCGATTCTTGTTTTTGAATTTATTTGAGGTATTAACGAATCAGTGAAATGATTTAACACATTTGTTAAAGTCATTTCTTTAATTATTCGGATAGTATCACACATGTAGCTTCGTTTTTGAGTTTGTAAACGAACCAAGAATGGATTATAACAGGTTTGTTATAGATCTTTTTCTTTTTAGTTCGGATATAACAAAGAGGCTATGCTTCAAAGTGATAGATCGATGAGGATTTCCTTCGTTACTTAGACCTTCAAGAGTCTTATAATATCTATGAGAAACCTAAACGAATGAAACTAAGATCTCAAAAACTTTCTGTTTTGCATATACACGAGTGAGAGAAATGGGTGGTGAACTATCTGAGATCTTGTAGGAGTGAGTTTGATGTTGGTTTAAACGATGAGAGTTGAGCCTTGATGCATGGTTTTTTATTTTCGTTCGAGTCTTGTTGTTACACGAGTCTTGTTGTTGGTTTAAGATCGTGATACTTGTGATTCTTGAAGTTTTAAGGTATTATGGTCAACAACACGCAGTCTTCATCTTCTTTGTCCCCTTTTCTGTCAAGTCACACCAATCATGGGTCAAAACGCAGTAGTGAATTCAGATCAACACAAGTCGCATTTGACACAAGTCGCATTTGACACAAGTCGCATTTGACACAAATCGCATTTGACACAAATCGCATATGACACAAATCGCATTTGATACAAATCGCATTTGACACAAATTGCATTCGTACATTCCTTCAAAACCGCAACATAGATACGTGCCAAATCGCAGTCAAGGATTTCTCGACCATTTTGATTTTTCCGACAATAATTCTAACCATGTTTTCAGATCAACTTCAAACCCCAGAAAAGTGACATAAAAGGTATACATTTGACCCATATTGACCACAGAAACTGACCAGTTCGACCATTGAAATTTTCACAGATTGGTTACTTTTCACAAGAAAAGGTTCAAAAGTCACATAAAGAGAATAAGTTATCATAAATACTGTATAGCCAGAAAGTGACTTAAAACAGATGTATGAAACATTTACCGGATAGCAAGTGACATATTTGACTCATTTTGGATACATAAAAATGGTTAACAAAACAGCTTTACACATGATTCAAACCACAAGACATTGACCAAATAACGTAACCCATATCAAACCGCATCACAAAAAAAAACCGCAACAAACCGCACAAAAACACGAATCGGACCATATGAATCAACACAAACAACAAAACCTAGGCTCTGATACCATTTGTAGGATCATTCATTTTATGTTGTTTGATGATTCGGGTGGTCTAGGGAGATGATTATACAAGTATGCCATGTTAGAGAGATGAAGAGAGTAGAGAGGGAATTCTAGAGAGAGGTTTAAAACAAAAATGAAAAGGTTAGATTGAGAAGTTCCACCCCTTCCAAGGATGGAAGGGGTATTTATAGTTACAAGCTAAACGTTCTCCTGTCAGACTGTGGATCAGGCATACAGTGGGTAAAGACCCATCCTTCCTCCACGGTGTTACTCTAAACTAACTAACTAAGCTAATAAACTACTAAATAACGATATGTCTACGAGCTAACATATGCTAGACTATAATTGGGGTGACCGACACTTCCTTATGGAATTTCCAATTCCTAACAGATGTTACCTGCCCTTTGACATGCGTCACAATTTCTTGCAAATTTTGCGGCATCCTTGAAAATGCTAGGCCAAAAGAATCCTGCTTCATAAATCTTTCTAGCAGTAGTGTCGGTCCCGAAAATGCCCTCCAGCGGGTCTGTTGTGGCAGTGTTCCAGGAGTCGTTGTTGTTCTTCTCCGAAAACGCATCTCCCAATTATACAGTTAGGGCAAGATCTAAATAGGAAAGGGTCATCCCAAAAATAATATTTTAAATCTGAGAAGAACTTTTTCTTTTGATCATAAGTTTTGTTGCTTGGTAGAACTCTGGCGGCGAGGTAATTAGCGAAGTCTGCATACCATGGTTCAGGACCAGGATCTTTAATTCTTACTGACATAAGATGCTCATCAGGGAATGAATCACGAATAGTTTCTATGTCAAGCTCCCCAAGCTCAGGGTTTTCTAACCGAGATAGGTGATCAGCTGCCAAATTTTTTGCCCCCTTCTTATCCTTGATTTTTATTTTAAATTCTTGTAGCAAAAGAACCCATCTTATCAACCTTGGTTTGGCATCCTGTTTACTGAACAAGTACTTCAAAGCATAATGGTTAGTGTATAAAATAGTTTCAGACATTACTAAGTAAGATCTAAATTAATCAAATGCATAGACCACTGCAAGGAGTTCCTTTTTGGTGGTCGTATAATGTTCCTGCGCTTCATTTAAGGTTTTACTAGCATAATAAATAGGTTTGAATTTTTTGTCTATCCTTTGTCCTAAAACAGCCCCCACCGCATAGTCACTGGCATCGCACATTAGTTCAAAATCGTTGTTCCAATCCGGAGCAATGATAACAGGAGTTGTAGTCAATTTTTCTTTTAAAATATCAAAAGCGTTTTTGCATTCATCATTAAAGTCAAATTTTGCATCCTTCATGAGAAGTTGGGTCATATGTTTAGCAGTTTTTAAAAAATCTTTTATAAATCTTCTATAAAACCCAGCGTGCCCAAGAAAACTCCTAATCCCTTTAAGATTAGTTGGGTAAGGGAGTCGAGAAATAACGTCAACCTTAGCTTTATCGACTTCAGTCCCAATTTGGGAAATTTTATGTCCCAAAACAATTCCTTCTTTTACCATAAAATGACATTTTTCCCAATTCAGGACAAGGTTGGTTTCTTCACATCTAGCAAGTATTTTAGATAAATTATTAAGGCAAGATGAAAAATAGTTACCAAATACCGAGAAATCGTCCATAAATACTTCCATGAAATCTTGGCACATTATCCGAGAAGATTGCCGTCATGCAACGTTGGAATGTGGCAGGGGCATTGCATAACCCAAAAGACATTCTATGGTGAGCGAATGTTCCGTATGGGCAAGTGAAAGTTGTCTTCTCCTAATCCTTTGGAGCGATTGGAATCTGGAAATACCCTGAAAATCCACCAAGGAAACAATAATATTCATGTTCATAAAGCCTTTCTAACATTTGATTGATAAAAGGGAGTAGAAAGTGATCTTTCCGCGTTGCGTCATTTAATTTTCTGTAATCGATGCAAACTCTCCAGCCAGTAACTGTTCTTGTAGGGATTAGTTCGTTATCCTCATTAGTAACCACGGTCATTCCTCCTTTCTTTGGCACAACATGAATAGGACTAACCCAAGGGCTATCGGAAATAGCGTAAATTAGACATGCATCCAAGAGTTTAATGATTTCATCCTTGACCACATCTTGAACTTTTGGGTTTAATATCCTTTGTGGTTGCACTACAGGTTTAAAATCATCTTCCATTAGTATCTTGTGAGAACAGTATGAAGGGTTAATTCTTTTTATGTCAGAAACTTTTCATGCAATCGCTCCCTTGTGCTTGCTCAAAACCTGTAATAACAATTTCTTTTCCTCGTCAGATAATAAAGAAGAAATAACAACAGGGAAATTAGGATCATCATTAATAAATGCATATTCTAAATGAGAAGGGAGCTCTTTAAGCTTGGGAGTATTATCAGCTTTTTTTGGGATGTTAGCAGAACACAACGTTTGGCTATCCACAGAATTTCCTTCCCACTTGTCATCTTCATCATTAGATGCGTTGTCATCGTCTTCAAATATTAGTGATTTCAAGGGTTCTGGCTGAAAGCATTCTTGCGCATGTCTCTGAACATTAACCTCGACTAGATCGAGGTCTTCAAGGTTGTCGAAGTGAAAGAAGTGTATTTCATAGATCTTTCTAGGTCGAAGGTAATCTTACCATTTCTAATTTCCAAATAGATCTTCTTGTTAAAAACATCAATCATGGCGTGTACTGTGCAAGAAAGGGCCTTCCGAGTAAAATGGTGACATCATCTTCTTCCATTTCGAGGACCATAAAGTTGACCGGGAATACAAATTTATCAATCTTGACAAGGACATTCTCGGCAATTCCGTTTGTTTTATTAGCCAGCTCAATGCACATTCTAATAGGTTTCAGGCTTCCCAATTCTAGTCGTGAACAAAGCGAGAATGGCATAAGGCTGATGCTGGCTCCTAAGTCAGCAAGGGATTTTTCAAACACGATACCTCCGATGGTGCAAGGTAAGGTGAAACTCCCAGGATCTTCTTCTTTGAGAGGCATGTCTTTTAGAAGTGCAGCAGAACACCTTTGATTCATGGTAACCTGTGTCTGATCAGAAAGTCTTTTATGAGTGAGGAGGTCCTTCATGAATTTAGCATATTTTGGCGTTTGTTCAAGTGCTTCCACGAGAGGAATGTTTAAGCTAAGCTGTTGTAATTTCTCCATAAATTTCTGAAATTGTAATCGTTCTTGCTCCTTCTTAATTCTTCCAGGAAATGGTATGGGCGGAATATAAGGCCGAACTTTTTCTCGTGACAAAGTTGGTTGAGTAGCCACCATTTCCTTGTTGCTGTCATGAGGGATTTTGTGGAAAACTAGAAGGGTGGTTGAATAGTTTACTGATTAAAAACTTTGTTTTGAAACTTATTGAAAGATCAATTGATATTGATCTTAGATATGTTAGTGAATCGTAATCAACAATATATAAAGAGTAGATAAGGAAAGAAACAATCAAACCACAACAAGTTGTTTATAGTGGTTCGGTCTACAAGGACTCTTTTTCCTTGCCCTACTCCACTCCCCGAGTCTCACAATCAAGAGTTTAACTTCACTAGTCAACAAGCTCCTTTCACCAGCGGAGAAACCTTTACACTTCACTTACACACTATTTCTGACACTAAGCTAGATGTCGAGTTCTTTTCAATGGTACAACCACTCCCACACACAATGTATTTTAAGGACTAAAATACTAACCACTCACACTCATTAGATTATGATGGTTTGGTACAATAATGATATATGAATCAACACAAGATCATACAACAACAAACAAACAAGACTTCCAACTTCTTGTTGAAGCTTGAATGTATCTTGATCTTCTTTTCTACAAAAGAGATCACTAATATGATATGAAACTGAGTTAGAAATGTTAGAGAGAAGGAATGTATGAGAATATGATAGAAAGGGATGAAAAACAACTTGGTTTGGCTTTGCTATTTATAGCCAAAATGTTCAGCAAGCACCACGGACCACGGAACCCTCAAAAGGGTTCCGCCCGTGTTAATTTTTGGTGCCGCCGAGGTCTGACAGCAAGATCTCAAAATCTTACCAAAGTCAACCATATCTATCCAAGATTGTGTAAGATATGTAGAGTCTAAATCTACACAAAGTATCTAGTAAAATCTTCTAAGGATTTCAATGATGCACCACATGATGTCATGTGTTTGTTTTTCTATTTTTAGAAATATGTTAAAATGTAAATACATATGTAATGTTTTGTTTTAAGAAACCAAAACATTCTTGAACTAAAACTACTATCATACATTATGGTTTAGAGTCATATCAATATATGATTAATCACAATGTAAATGCTTGAGTGATGAAGATATTGTTTGAAAAAGCTTGTTTTAATATCTATTAAACTTGACAAGCTTTAAGCTTTATAAAAATTAAATTTACTTTTGTCGTTAACAAAACTTAGGTAAAGATCAAAAATATAAATAACGTTTAATGACGATATTTGTATTAACAATCTCTCCCTTTTTGATGAGGACAAAACATAAATTTTATTTTTATAAAAGATGTAAAGATTGTACAAGATTTATAAAAATATTATTTTTAGAACTTGAAAGATAAAGATGATAATGCAAGTATGTCCTAATGTAGACATGATGTTGACTTTTTCAGAAAGTCATGGTATGCAGTTGACTTTTTAGAAAGTCAAAGTCTTCATTAGTTGAAGTATGATGTTTGACTTTTCAGAAAGTCAAAGTATGCAGTTGACTTTTTTCAGAAAGTCAAATATAACCAAGTTCTATATATTTCTCCCCCTTTTTGTCTCAACAAAAAGAAGATGCGAGGCGAAATGTGTAATGAGCCCGAGCCATTATCTCCCCCTTGACCAATGCTCCTCCTAAATTGGGTGTCAAGAGAAAGATATATGGATTGTGAAAAAGCTACAAGAAAAGAATTGTTAGTAATAAGCATCATCACAAGCATTTCCAAACACCATGTAACAAGCAACAACAATATAAGAAACACCATTCATTTGGTAAAAATTTTCATGTTTTAAGAATCATGAAAAGGGAACACAATTAAGTGTTTAGTACAATGATAAAATCCTAAAAAGGAAATTATCCTAGAAAATAAAAATTACAAGAAAAATCCTAGAAAATAAAAATGCTTAAAGAAAATAAGCTAGGACCCTCCTATTGAGGTGGTGGATGAGCAAAAGCATTGAGGCGCTCTAGGATGTGATTGAGGATGAACCTCATTTCCTCTTGAAGCTCATGCACCATCACCCGGGTCCTTTCGGTTATTTGGGCGGTTCGCTCACAATTGGAGCAACCATGCCTAGAAGGGTAGTATGGTTCATGGTTTTGTGGTGGTGGAATGGTGGAGGTGTTGGTGTTGGTGTTTGGAGTGGTGATTATGGAGGCTAGCAAAGCACTTTGCATTTGCATAGCATCACTAAGATGAGAATCCATCATATTTGAAAATTGGTGGAGATGATGGAGTTCGGCTTGAATCTCTTCTTTGGTGGGGTGATCTTCCCACATGGATTCCTCAATGTCCTCTATATGAGGAGACATTGATGTAGGAAGTGGTTGATCCCCATACAAAGGACCATGGATTTCCTTGTGGATAGGATGGAAGAGAAGAGGTCTTGGCCCTAACGGGGCGTTTAGGTCAAATGATGGACGTGGAGACTCATGAGCTATTCACTTAATAGTACCAAAAGATGGTAGTGGTGGTGGATGATTAGGCCTAGGAGGCAAGTCCTCTAAGTCTTCCAAAAATGGATTTGGAGATGTAGGTGGTGTAGAGAATAACTCTAATGGGATGAGTGTTGGAGATTTTGGAGGTGATGGTGGTTTTGATGTTTGGATAAGAGCCGGTGGTGGTGAGCTAGGAGTCTTTGTTTGTATTGGAGTAGTGATAGTGATAGGTGATTGTGGAGGTGGTGTATGAGTAGCCAAAGTGATAGTGGTCTCATCTCTTATGGGTGATGAGATGGTTAATGGAGAAGACACGGAAGAAGAGCTTATGCTGACAAAGCAACAAGGTCTTACGCTCATTCTAGCGGTTCTTTTTCAAGGCTTGGTTGATGGTGAAGATTTAGTCATTGTGACTTAAGCTTTTGCTAGTAGATGATGAGAATTGAGAAGGTGTGAAGAAGATCATGGTAAAAGCTCTTAATTTATAGGAATGGAAAATTATAGAGAAATGTGTTTGATTTGATGTTAAACCATAGAATAGATGAGGTTCCTAATGATTTTGAAGTGGGTTTAATGCTAGTCATATCACCCAAGTCAATCCATACAAGAAGGATGGAGTGAAGAGACAAAGATTTGCAATAAATGTGTTCTAATGATTATGAGATCCTAACAATCAGATTACTCACGGATTGCAAGGAACCAAATTTTTGGTTCCTTCCTTTATTCAAAAGGGCTCCTTGGGTGGATTTTTGAAATTTTTGAATTTTGGTGGGAAATGGATATCCTATGTGCCTAAGTGTGTTATACTAGTTTTAATATGGGTAATAACTATTTAAGATTAACCTAGAAGCAATGTATGGTAATTTGGAATGTCGAAATAAGCGAAATTCAGAAAATTACCTGTAGGATCCACGACACCAAAAAACTACACAGGTAGAACCCTTAAAAGGGTGCCGCCTGGTCCGCCTGTACAGGTACGGCGGTACCAATTTGCATAACACACGGTACCAAATTTTTGGTGCCGTCTGATCCGTGGACACCAGAAAAGTTCACAGAACAGGTTTTTAGGTGTCGAGGAGTTTTCCGAAACCTGAAATTTCACTTAAAACATGTGACATTAATCATTTCTAGTTATGAAAAGTCAATAACACATATACAAACATAGTGGAGCATAGACTTTGACCAAGGGCTAACGATTTTCACATAAAAGTGAAAATGGGTAAAATTTGATAACACACTTGTACTATCCCCCTGCATGAAATTGTTAGCATACATCATTGTTTTAAGTCATATTATCATCCTACAAATTAAAAGAAACCAAATTGTATCATACATCAAAGTTATTGTCTTGTTCCAAACACTCCTTCAAATGAACCTCACTTATCCAACTTCTTGTAAATCTTGTTCATCATCCTACCAAGTCACTTGAACATCCCCTTGGTTTGCTTGAACTCCGCCGATTCATTCTCAATCTCGCAGAGAGACGCATAGTACTCATGAGGTGGAAGGCGAGAATTTGGAAGACCATCCTCAGAGCTATTTGATGATGATGATGATGGAGTTGGAGGTTTTGCCCTTTTACCTTTAGTCTTAGCCACTTGCTCGTCACTCAAGGGCACAAAAATGTGAGGGATGAGCTCATAGTCAAGCTTCAACCCTTTTGGGCTTGGTGGAATGGGTGCAAAGGCTCTATAGAGACGGGGTGAGAAACATCCCGTAAGGAAGAGCAACCGATCATTGAGTTGGAATGTCAATCATTCTCCTAGCAATGTAGTAGGCAAAATTGAATGGTTGACGGGTGGACAAGTTGTAGAGCATGTGACAAAGGCAAGCATTGATATGGTCCCTATTTCCTATGGTGCTAATGACGTTGGCTCTAAGTAGTTCCTCCCATTTCTTAAATTCGGGCTTAAGTTCATTGAGCTCCATTCCATATGGATCTCGGTTCACCTCCTTTCCCTTTCGGGTAACACGGGTTGGAGCGGCCCTTGCATTAAAAAGGTGCTCACGGATGACATCCTTGTCCGCTAAAGGAGTTTGGTAGGGAAGAGAGCGGTCATTGATTGCATCAAGGATAGTGAGTGACTACTTATCCGAGTAGACACATGTCCCTCGGTTGGGAATTCCTAGCACTTGAGCAAATTGGGTTAAGGAGATGGTGTAGTTATTTTGATTGATCCTAAACCTAAGGCTAAATTCATCATCCTCATCAATGAAACCAGTGACACTAGCATAGAACTCTAACACAAACCTAGGACAAATGGGTTCATCGATGTCAAGGAGACAATCGAAGTGAATGGCGGCTAGTTCTTGATGGAGATTGGTTCCATCGACAAAGGATGAGTGAATGATTCTACCCTCATGGAAGTACCTTTGTTCTAGACTCGTAAATATTTTGACTTGTTCCTTGGAGAGGCCCTTGGTTTTGTGATGTTTGGGAATGTAGTTGAGAGTATCCTTGTGATCATAGAATCTTGCGGCTACCATGGTTATTCCTATGAGTAAGAATTTGCATGTTAAAAATGAGAACAAACTTAACGTTTTGGTTCTAGTGTGTGCCTATATGAAAACGATTTGGAGTTGTGGTTATCTCGACTCATTTTATGCATAAAATGGTTTTTAGTGGGGGTGTTTGGCAAAAGGCATGAGATAACCCAAACGCTCCTAATTCAATGTGGCTTCATTTGAATATACCCGGGAATACATATTAGTTATGTATTACCTTTAGTATTCAAGAGCATGAAAGTGATGAAAATTTTACGTTTCTATTTGTATTAACAATGAAAAATTGTTTTACTACAAGTGAGAAGCTTTTCAAAAAAAAATTGACATGGGGTGTTTGGTTATTTGAATAAAACATTATAGTCATTATCTTTTGATTAGTGGGAAACATGATTTTTTTATGCAATGTGACAATGTAGTACCTAATTTCAATGACTAGTTATGAAATTTGCCAATTGAATCCATGTTTTGTACAAGAATATACATAATCCCCATGTAATGATTTTGTGCACAAATTAGAATCCTAGAATCAGAATTAAGAGATGAAATGTAGTTAGGATACTTACAATGATGTTATCTTCAGTGATTAGTGGGTGAGAAAATGTCAACAATGGGTAGGTCTAATGTTTACACGTTTTGGTAAAGTAGGTTGTGAGGAAGAAGATGTTTTGTAGGTAGCATTTTTGCTACTGTTGTCACCACGGACCAGACGGCACCAAAAATATGGTTCCGCCTTTGTTGTCGTTTGGTGTCGTGGGAACAGTAGCAGTTTTAAACAAATTTGTTTTGTTTTGTTTGTTCTAAGGTTTAGACTATGTTTTACCTACATGTTTGGTTCCATTAACCCCAAACCAAGTCTAAGAAGATTAAATGGTTCTCGTTTGAGACGCTTAGTTAGAATGTCGGCAATGTTGTCTTCGGAGGATACTTTCTTAATTGAGATGTTTCCTTTTTGAACATTGTCGCGAAGAAAGTGATGACGGATTTTAATATGCTTCGTACGAGCATGTTGGACGGGATTTTTGCTGAGATCAATAGCTCCTTTGTTGTCTCAAAATATAACGATATTGTTGAGATGAATTCCGTAATCCACGAGAGCTTGCTTCAACCAAAGAGCTTGTTGACATGCTTTTCCGGCTGAGACGTATTCGGCTTCAGTAGTTGAGATAGCTGAAGCCGATTGCTTCTTTGCAAACCATGAGGTGAGACAATGTCCAACAAAAGTGCAAATACCACTTGTACTTTTTCTATCGACATAGTCACCGGCATGGTCCGAGTCGGCATACACTAAAGTTTCTACACCCGTTCCTTTGGGATACCATAATCCTAAACATGTCGTTCCCTTAATGTATCTAAAAATCCTTTTTAAGGCTTCTAAGTGTGATACCTTGGGATTTTCTTGAAAGCGAGCACATAGACAAACACTAAACATAATGTCGGGTCTACTAGCCGTGAGATAGAGTAGGCTACCAATCATTCCTCTATATTTAGTGTTATCCACCGATTCACCTTCCTCATCCTTGGTGAGTTTAGTGTCCGAAGACATGGGTTTCTTAGTTGGTTTTGAATCTTCAAGACCAAATTTCTTAAGCATATCTTTTATATATTTAGATTGGTTAAAGAATATGCCATCTTCTAGTTGTTTAATTTGAAGTCCTAGAAAGAAGTTTAATTCACCCATCATACTCATCTCAAACTCATCGTGCATGATTTTAGAGAAATCATCACATAGCTCTTGACAAGTTGATCCGAATATGATGTAATCAACGTATATTTAAACGATGATAATATGTGATTCCTTTTTCTTGGTAAAAAGAGTATTATCTACTAATCCCATGGTGTATTTGTTTTGAACAAGAAAAGTCTTAAGCCTATCATACCAAGCTTTTGGTGCTTGCTTAAGACCGTATAATGCTTTCTTGAGTTTGAAGACATGATGTGGTTTCTCAAAGTCGGTAAAACCGGAAGGTTGAGCAACATATACTTCTTCATTAATAAACCCATTAAGAAATGCACTCTTAACATCCATTAGAAATAATTTAAAGTCATAAGCACATGCATATGCAAGTAAGATTCTAATAGACTCGAGCCTATCTACCGGTGCATAAGTTTCATCATAATCAATTCCCTCTTGTTGATTATAACCTTGTGCGACAATCCTAGCTTTGTTTCTAGACACTACACCATTTTCATCCATTTTATTTCGAAAAACCCATTTCGTTCCAATTATAGTTTGATCTTTAGGTTTTGGAACTAACTTCCAAACATCATTTCTAACGAATTGGTTTAACTCTTTTTGCATAACAATTACCCAAGATTCATCTTTTATTGCTTCAATTATGTTTTTCGGTTCAATGGTAGATACAAAACAGTTGATTTTGGGCTTGTGATCTTAAGGTTCTTTGATTAAGTTGTCCTATGACATTTTCTAAATGATGACTTTTGGATTCTTTGATGTTTATAATTTCATTATTTAATGGTTCATCTTCCTTGTCATTTTCAATTATTTTTTGACTTTCTACAAGTTGACTTTCAACTAAGTCATCATCTACCAAAGGTGATGTCTTAGAGGGAGGTGGACTTTCGTCGAATGTTATGTTCAACGATTCCTCGACTCTCATTGTTTCTTTGTTTAAGACAATGTAAGCTTTACTAGTTTGTGAGTAACCAAGAAATACACCTTCATAAGACTTTGGGTCAAACTTGGTGAGATAATCTTTAGTATTAAGAATGAAACATTTACATCCAAATACTCTAAAATATCCTAAAGTTGGCTTTTTACCTTTATATAGCTCATATGGTGTTTTGTTTAAGAAATGACGTATTAAGACTCTATTTAAAATATATGTAGAAGTGTCAACGGCGTTACACCAAAACTTTTGAGGAATGATTTGTTCATTAAGCATTGTTCTACTCATTTCTTGAATGGTTCTATTTTTACGTTCTACAACTCCATTTGATTGAGGTGTTCGAGGAGCTGAGAAGTTGTGTGTTATACCATTTGCATCACAAAAGTTTCCAAATTGTATTTCATTGTCAAATTCACGACCATGATCCGTTCGGATTGACACAATGTTGACACCTAGTTGATTTTGAATTTTCTTGCTAAGAATTTCAAATTTATCAAAAGCTTCATTTTTGGTTTTCAAAAACAACGTCCAAGTAAACCTTGAGTAATCATCTACTATGACCAAAGTGTATAAGTTGCCTCCATAGCTTCTTATAGCGGATGGACCAAACAAGTCCATATGTAAAAGTTCTAGACACTTAGATGTGGACACCATGTTTTTAGCCTTATGACTACTATAGGTTCGTTTACCAATTTTGTAAGCGTCGCAAAAATGTTGGTCATATTTAAGTTTTGGTAAATTTCTAACTAGCTTTTTTGAAGATAGGTTTTGTATAAGTCTCATATTAGCGTGACCTAAGCGTCTATGCCAAAGAGTTGAGCTATCATCTAAGGTTGTTAGACAAAGTTTGTCATTAGATGTTTTATCTATTTTCATGACGTATATATTATTTTTCCTAACTCCTTTAGTTATTGTGATACCATCTTTTAGTATTTTACTACCATTTTCTTCAAATAGTACTGTATACTTTTTATCACATAATTGGCTAATACTAAGTAGATTAAATCCTAACCTATCGACATGAGCAACATTTTCAATAGTTATGGAGTTATGAGCGATCGTACCTTTGCCAATGATTTTGCTTTTGAGATTGCTACAAAAAGTAACATTACCTCCGTCATACTCTTGGTATGTTGAGAAGAGGCTTTTGTTGCCCGTCATGTGTCGTGAGCATCCACTATCTTTTATCCATTCATCAGGTTCCAATCCAACTTTCAAGCATACCTAAGACACAAATAACTCAAGCGTTTGGTCCCTAATATCTCATGGGTCCGTTTGGGTTAAACATACCATTTACTTGATTCATGTATGGAAATGATGGGTAAGAGTTCCATGGCATGTAATCAGGAGTTTGATATGGTCTAGGGAAGTTTTGATTCCAACCATTATGTTGATAGTAGGGTTGTATGTTATGGTTGCTCTTAGGAAAGGGGTGTTTGGCAAAAGGTGTTTTATGTCGTTGTTGAGTAGTTTTATATCTAAATTTATTTCTAGCAAGTCCTACTCCTGATGTAACAACAGGTTTTACTTTAACACTATCCTTGGTTTTCTTTGTTACTTTGACAAATTCACTACGGTCCGTATCACAAATATCTTGTCCTGCTGCAGTCCACACGACACCATTTTTTACAAAGGACGGAACCCTGTTTTTGGGTCCGTCTGGTCGGTGCTGTACTGTAGCAGATTTGACAGTTTGTTTGTCCTTTTCGGCCATTTTGGTTTGACTCTTTGGAATTAACACCTCATTAAATCCTAGTCCATTCATGTTTCCTGATGTTTTTTTAATTCTAACTATTTCATCAGCACAAGCAATGTTTTTGTTAAACCTTTTAAACTTAGAATTATGTTCGATTAGAACATCTTGTGTGAGCTTTAGTTTTTCTATTTCAAGATTAAGCTCTTGACATGATTTGCAACCATCGTCGTTTACTTTTCCCTTTTCTAATCGTTTTGCCTTTTCTTTTCATTCATAGACTTCATTTTCTAAAAATTCCTTTTTAGTCTTTAAAAACTTATTTTTAGTTATGATTTTTAGACTAAGCTCACACTATTGATTATATTGTTTTTGCAAAGTGTCATCATCAATAGAGGAATAAGATGAGTCGAAATGTACCTCGTTTGACTCATGTGCCATTAGAGCGATCTCATCCTTGCTCGACTCTTCATCATCCTCACTATCGCTCCAAGCACCACTTAAAAAAGCTCGTTGAGTTTTGCTTTTAGGTGGCTTGTGACAATCTCCTATTAGATGACTTGCATCACCGCATCTAAAACACTTTCTTTCACCTTTGCCATTTTTGTCATCCCGGTCTTTTCGGAATGGCTTCTTTTCTTCTCGAGGTTGTCTTACAAACTTTCCTCTTCGTCTAAAGAACTTTTTGAAATCTCTAATGGCCATGGCATACTCCTCATCTTCACTACCGGAGCAAGATTCGTCATCATCTCTTGATTCCGTTCTTGCTTTTAGAGCAATGGATTTGATTTTCTCTCTTTTTCCTTTGATGATTTCCGAATCTTTCTCCATCACCATTTCGTGTACTTTGAGGTTTCCGATAAGCTCGTCTAATGTCACTTTTGAGAGATCTTTTGATTCCTCAATAGCCATCACTTTAGCTCTCCACTTTGGATTGAGTGCTCTAAGAAATATCCTGACAAAGTTCTTACTACGAAAAGATTCATCAAGTGCTTTAAGAGATGTAATAATAGTATTAAAGCGAGCAAAGCCACAATCAATGGTTTCATCTTCAGGGATAACAAATTATTCATATTGTTGAACAAGAAGATCAATTTTGTTATCCTTGACTTGTGAATTTCCTTGATGTGTAATAATCAAAGATTCCCAAATATCTTTGGCGGTTTCACACATAAAAATTCTTTCATATTCTTTTATAGGCAAAGTATTATAAAGCATCATTTTAGCTTCATTATTTTAGCTATTAATTTCTTTTGTTCATTAACAGAAATATCTTTTGTTGTAGAATTAAAATCCCCTTTAACAATAACAAACCAAAGATCTATATCTTTTGATTTTACATATGTTTCAAAACGGTTTTTTTCAATAGATAAATCCATTGGTTTCAAAGAGTGGTGGTCTTTGCATAGATTGCCCTTCTTTAAAGTTTTCAGAATCCATGGATCGTTTCAAGTTTATAAAATACAATATATTTTAGAAATTCTTGAGCAACGAAGCTCTGGTACCAATTGTGAAAAACTAGAAGGGGGTTGAATAGTTTACCGAATAAAAACTTTGTTTTGAAACTTATTGAAAGATCAATTGATATTGATCTTAGATATGTTAGTGAATAGTAATCAACAATATATAAAGAGTAGATAAGGAAAGAAACAATCAAACCACAACAAGTTGTTTATAGTGGTTCGGTCTACAAGGACTCTTTTTCCTTGCCCTACTCCACTCCCCGAGTCTCACACTCGAGAGTTTAACTTCACTAGTCAACAAGCTCCTTTTACCGGCGGAGAAATCTTTACACTTCGCTTACACACTATTTCCGACATTAAGCTAGATGTCGAGTTCTTTTCAAGGGTACAACCACTCCCACACACAATGTATTTTAAGGACTAAAATACTAACCACTCACACTCACAAGATTATGATCGTTTGGTACAATAATGATATATGAATCAACACAAGATCATACAACAACAAATAAACAAGACTTTCAACTTCTTGTTGAAGCTTGAATGTATCTTGATCTTCTTTTCTACAAAAGAGATCACTAATATGATATGAAACTGAGTTAGAAATATTAAAGAGAAGGAATGTATGAGAATATGATAGAAAGGGATGAAAAACAACTTGGTTTGGCTTTGCTATTTGTAGCCAAAATGTTCAGCAAGTGATGTGCTTACCGTGTGCAAGTTTTAAAAATTTATAAACACGATTTATCTGTTTAATACCAAAAACACATACAAGCAAGTATACTCGTCCGCGATAGCAAAGGTGGGTAAGTCGAGATCGTCCCAAGAGATTTTTTGTTTGAATTTGTTAAAAAGATTTGTAACAAGAAAGCTTTGTCAAGGCTTCTTCCAAAAGTGATGTTATAGTGAAATTCAATAATAAGAAAGATATATACTTGTGTGTAGTCTATAGGCAATCATAAGTAGTGTTCATGAAGGCTTGGTGTAAACTCTTGATGTGATGCACAAATCATAAGCAAATGATTTCCAACCATGGTTTATGTTTGCAAAAATCATTCTAAGAACAAAAACATATAGGTAATCCTTTCGGTCCTTATTGTTGGAATCACTCCTAGACCTTATTCAAGTGTTAGTTACTCATATGTAATAGTTAGCTTATTATGGCCTTTATGTTTGTTATTAGCCTTAAGCTTATGTAGAAGGCCCATGAGCTTAGGCCCAAGCCCATAGGAGAAAGGAAGGGACTAGGAGTGTTGCCCTAGCTTCCCTCCTATAAATACTATGTAATAACCCTCACTTGAGAGTTGGTTGTTCAAGTTATTTCTTTCACATACTCCTACGCGTAACCGTCTCATATTATCGTGTGTGTGTGTGTTTGATTTCTTGTTCAATCGCCTCTCTATCTTTCTTGTAAGCTTGTGTTGTAAATCTAGTGACCTAACAGTGGTATCAATCGCCAAATAGTTGGGTGAACACTTTTGTTTTTGAAGTTCTTGTTTTCATTCTTACGCGTAAACGTGGTCAAAACTTTGGCTCACTTAAAAACTTGATTTTTTCACTTTTTAATCCAAGATTCTTGTACTTTCAATGTTTTAAGGTGTTAAAATAACTGTTTTTGGCAAAAAGTTTCAAACTTTACGCGTGTATTTAAGTTTTTAAGCTTGTTTTTGTTCGTGGTTATCGTTCTGCATAACTGCATTTTAAGAGCTTTGGATCATCAAGTTTCACACTTTTGTGTCTTTTGGTGTTATTGAAGCTATTTCATCACACAAAAACTGGTTTAGAAACATATTTGGGCAAAATCATTTTTACGAGTAAGTCTACACGTAAGAAAACCCTAATCTTACGCGTAACTTTATCCTTGGTTTGATCTTCATTTTCGTGGTTTACTCCGTGTTTTCTTGCTTGGATAAGCCTGAAAATACGTCGACTTTGGATATCTTTTGCACTGTGAAGTGTAAAAGATCACTTGGGATAAAACCCTAAAATTACGCATAAGCATAAAGCTTACGCGTAGAAATCCTACGCATAAGATTCATCTTACGCCTAAGCCAAGTCTTACGCATAAGGTAATCCTACGCATAAGTTTCTACGCCTATCTTTGTGTCTACGCGTAACTTTAGAGTCTTTTCCATACTTACGCGTAAGCTAAATTCTACGCGTAACTTCTAATTGTTACGCGTAACTTTGGTGTTTTTACGCATAAGTGTTACTTGGCTATTGTGATTTCTACGCCTAAGGATTCTTCTTCAACAAAGGTTCATTCGACTACAAAGATCCATTTTTACTACACAAGTTTTTCAACATGTCACAACCACCATACTCTAACTATTTCCCTTACACTTATTCTCAACGTCAACAACAACTAACTCCACAACATCAACAATGGAATCAACAACAAGCAATTTATCAACAACAATTTAATCAACAACATACTCCACAACTTGCTGCAATCCCACAACCTCAAATGGTTCAACCACCACCAAGTCTTCAAGTTCAACCCTACACAAATGAATTCAATCAACATCCATCTAGGAACACTATGAAGGAACCCACTTGGTTTGCAAAGATGTGTGAAGCTTTAAGTAGCCAACAATCAATTCATGAGGCTGGATCACTTGATAGACCTCCAATGCTCACTCCAGGAAACTACGATCAATGGGTGATAAGGTTCTTTAGGTTTTGTGATCTGAAGAAGCCACATGGAAAGTTCTTAAAGAAGGTTATCTTGGAAGGTCCATTTTAGATGCCTACTGTTATCGTACCCGAGATCCAAATGCTATTCCTCCAAGAGATGAACAAACGAACATTGCTCTTGTTGCAGACTTGAATCCTCAAGAACTTCTACACTATGAAGCTGATGAACTTGCAATGCAATACATCCTCTTAGGATTACCTAACCCAATTCTTCGAAGTTTTGATGCTCAAAAGACTGCAAAGGAAATGTGGGATAATATTCATCTTCTTATGGAAGGATCCGTACTCAATCAGGAGGATTTGGAATCCAAAATTTACTTGGCTTATGAACACTTCATGATTGAATCTGGAGAGACACTAGAGTCCTATCATCATCGTTTTTCAGACATCATCAATGATTTGGATAAACACAACATCATCATGCCAAGAATTGCAGTGAATACTAAGTTCCTGAGTAGTCTTGGTCCTGAATGGGAGAAGTATGTCATTTTCCTCCGTCAAGCAAAGAATTTGCATCATTCTACATATGGATTGTTGTACGATTACTTGAAACCTCATGAAAAGGAAGTTGATAAGGAAAGGATTCTCCGTGCTCAAATTGCTCCACCGACACATCCGGAAAATCAACAACTTGCCTTATATGCTCAAAGCAGTTATTCTCCTCAACCAGCAACTCAACCAACTGCTACAATCACACCACAAGATCCTTCACAGCCTCAATCTCAACAAACTCAATTGGTTCCATACAACAACAACAATGCTCAAGCACTTGTCGATGAAGCTAATGAGGAATCTGATCCGTTTGAAGCACTTGCAACAAGGATTTGCTATGATTGCTAATGCCTTTAGCCGTTATACCAACAAATCCAACAACCGTATTCGCTCCTCATCTAATACAAGGAATCAAGCTGTTGTGAACAATAGAAGTTGAAGTTCGAATCGTGGTTATGGTCGTCAGGATGGGCGGTGGTCAAGGGTTTAATCTTTGTGGGTAGGAATAACAATCGAGCTCCAGTGGTGGAGCGGGAAATGCTCGGCATGGGTTGAATGGTCTTCGATGCTACAACGCAATGAGAAGGGACACCTGGCTAATGCATGCCCAAAGCCAAGGACTAGGGCAGTGCTTATTTCAAAGAGGCTCTTCTTTTGGCTCTTAAGGATGAAGGTGGTGGAACTCTCACAGACAAAGAACAGAGCTTTATGGCAAATCTTGACTCGGATGATGATATGGAGGACTTGCAGGCCAATGCAATTGTTATGTTGATGGCTAATATGCATGAGTTACACATGAGTGACACAGGCCCAGTGTATGACACTGATGGCTTGTCTCAGGTACCCGAACAAACCATATTTATCTCCGATCTCATATCTCCGCCAACATCTGAATCCGGCAAGGCTCAGAATGTTCAAAATGCGCCATCCACATCTCATTCCGATGATTTTCAACTAGACCCCGTAGTTATATTTGGCGATCAAGATGACCAAACGGTTTCCCTTGATAATCAAATTGACTCCGTGGTTATACTTGAGGATCTCATTAATGATCATGTTGAGACTCACGTTGAACACGCCGAACTTTTGCCTCATCCAGATTTTGCTCGTTTAATACAAGACCAATAGACCATAGTGAAAAAATGTCATGCCATTATTCAGGACTTGAAATGCAAAAATGCACTGTTAACCAAGGATTTTGAATGTTTACAAAAGCAACTCAACTTTTCAAAACTCAAGAAAAACGTGAAAATGGTTTTGAAGCAACCTTTGCCAAATCTTATCAAAACGAAAAATATTTAGAAAGGCAGATCGTGATCTAGCAGCTTCGAAGAATGCTTTGTTATGCGAAATAGAACAACTGAAACATGAACATAAAAAGCTAATTAACGCTCTCACCTTGGAAAATCAAAAGCTAATTTGAGTTGTTAACTTGTCAAAAACAGTTCTCTGCATACAAAAAGCATTCAACGAAATGAATAGATGATCATCTTGAAGAAATCATTGGCTTGCAAAACAAACTTAAAGAGTTTAAAGCTGTTGTTTACAAACATGGCGAGTCGGTCACAGCCATTGAAAAGTTTACTTTAAAACCCAATCCAAATGGATATGGACCGAATCTTGCTGATTACAAACCTAAGCTTTCAATAAAATCATTCAAACCAAATCACTGAAGTTTCCGGTCAGAATATAAAGTTGATAATTACATTATGAGTGTTGTTGAATATCATCGTCAAGAGGAATTAGATGGAAGAGGCGAGAGTCGATCAAAATTAGAAAAGTTGTTTACAACAAACCTTTTAACTATTCAAAAGCGGTCACTTTCGTCACACCAACGGATTCTTCTAACACACCAAGGGTAATCATTAAAACACCTGAGTCTTCTAATGTTAATCCCCAACCAGATTATGCACAAACTTATGGTCCTTTACCTTCCATCAGTGAAGTAAACTCAAAACATGAAAATCGCAAAATTCTCAGATATTTTGACATTTTCATGGGTGACCTCAAAACTTTACAACATGAGATAGAATATCATTCTGAAATCAAAGTTCAACACTTTCAATCGCCTCTAGCGCGAGAACAAAGAGACATTTTTCAGAAAATCTTTTACCAAATGTTAAAAATTTGAAAAGTTGTGCATTGTCTTGGGAAAGGGACTTTCATAAGGAACTTGGATTAATGAAGGTCGTTTTCGAGAAAACCGAAACATCTATTTCTAACACTAAACGTAAAAAGAAACTGTTGAGAAAAGATGTTGATCGACTCTTGGAAGATGTCATCTGTGCTGATGTCCATAATGCTGTGTTATTGAATTCTTTGTCATATGTATTTGATTATATCTCTACCGATACTGTTGATTATGTGGTAAATGTTGAGAACACTGATAATGTGCTTCAGATCGAGTCCTTAAAAGTTGAAAACAAACGATTGTCAAATGAACTTTCAAATGCAATACGTCGTCTTAATTAGTGTCAAAAAGATATTCACGATCAACAACTTGCTTTTCAACACAAAATCGCCCAGTGGCATGCAAAATCTTCTAATCCTAAAGTTGAGCAACTGGATGATCAAAACGTGTCTTTTAAGTGTCAAATCTCAAAATATGAACAAGAACTTGTAAAAGTTAAAAAGGAATATCGTGTCATATTTGATTTACTTAAAAAGACTCGTGATGAAGCATCAAATGAACTTGATCATTATCTTGCACACACTAAAGAAGTTATGCATTTTGCTGGTAACATTCACTCTGAAAATCAAGATCTGATTCACACTATCTTCAAGTTAAGAGAAATGTTAGGAAAGTATGAACAACTTCCGCCAACCATCATTAAGAGATTAGCCCCAGTAACACTTAGTACTCATGAACCTAGAATCACTACTGCCAAATCACAAGTTGCTAACGTGCTTCCTTCTACTAAAACAGGACTAGTTGCGTCTTTTCCAAACGTCCGCACTTCACGGCCTAGAGCACTACATCGAAGAATAGGAAGTTGCGACCTAAGAAAAGATCAATAAGGAATGCTAAAGTAGAAGAACACACTAGGACTATGAATAAGACTCACGTTGCTTCCACTATAGATATTGCGTCTGGCACATGTAATAGAAATAGTGATGTAACGAATGCTAAACCGTTAAGTACTTTTGATATTCAGTCTGATGCACCTTGTGTTATTTGTCTTAAAAGTATAAATTCGATTGTCATGATAAATGTGTTGCTAAAGCTATCATCTCTCGTTTAAAGAATCCTAAGAACCGGAATACCTCTAGGCCCACTAATCTTTCTAAGTCAGTGCTTGGTAGACCGCCCTCTTTAGATTCTAAGAAACGCATTCGTCCCTGTAGCTCAGTTTCACCTCCTAGGAATGTAGTACCACCTAGTGCATTCACTAAGACTAAAGCAAATACTAGTTGGAGATGGCAGAAATGGATATATAACACACTAGGATTTAAGTGGATACCTAAAGCTATTGATGTGTGTATATCTACTATAACCGCTACGGAACCCTCTAACATTTCGGGTTCCACATCTACTTCTATTCCATCTGTGTCGTCTGTGTGTAATGCAGGTGATACTGATCATTCTCTGGATTGTTGATAGCGGATGTTCCCGACACATGACAGCAACCTTAAACTGTTATCAAACTTTATTGCAAAGTTCATTGGCACTGTCAGGTTCGGGAATGATCACTTCGCAGCTATCATGGGCTACGGAGACTATATCAATGGGAACATCGAAATTAGCAGGGTTTATTATGTGGAAGGCCTCGGTCACAATCTGTTTTCAGTAGGTCAGTTCTGTGATGGAGATTTGGAGGTTGCTTTCAGGGAGAAAACTTGTTTCATTCAAGTCTTTACACTATCTCTATGCAAGACAAGGTTGCTTCTTCTCCCATCTGCTTACTTTCAAAGGCAACATCAACAAAATCCTGGCTATGGCACCGTCGTCTCTCACATCGAAACTTTCAAACCATCACCAACCTTGCTCGACACAAACTACTTGAAGGACTCCCACGATTTTGGTATTCTAAAGATCACCTTTGCTCAGCTTGTGAACAAGGCAAAAGCACTCGTGCTCATTTTCCTTCAAATGGATTTGTGTGGTCCGATGCGCGTGCAAACGATCAATGGCAAACGCTACATCTTAGTAATTGTTGATGACTATTCACGCTGGACTTGGGTCTACTTTCTTCGAAGCAAAGATCAAGCTCCACAGATGATCATCACCTTTCTCACGAAAATACAAGTTCAGCTACGAAACACCGTTCGAAAAATCAGAACAGACAGAGGCACTGAATTTGTTAACCAAACTCTTCGTGAATTTATGAGAAAGTAGGAATTCAGCATCAGACATCTATTGCACGTACACCCGAACAAAACGGAGTTGTTGAAAGACGAAACCGAGCGTTAGTGGAAGCTGCAAGAACAATGTTAATCAATGCTAAACTTTCAGATTACTTATGGGCTAAGCTGTATCTCTGCATGCTATACTCAAAACCGTTCTATGATTACAAAACGCCACAACAAAACACCTTTTGAGCTTGTCCACAACAGAAAACCGAATCTCAAACACTTTCATGTATTTGGATCTCTTTGCTATCCGAATAATGATCGTGATGACTTTGGAAAGCTCAAAGCCAAAGCTGACATTGGAGTCTTTATCGGATCCTGTGATAATTCAAAAGGTTTCCGAATCTGGAATCGTCGTACAAAACCGGTGATGGAAACGATTCATGCTCATTTTGATGAACTTACGGAAATGGCTTCTGAGTATAACAGCTTGGAACCCGGTCACAACCGCTTAAACTTCCCCAAACCCCATCATCAGCTGAACAAAGCCCCTAGCTTACTCGTCAACAAATGGAAAGGTTATTTGCTCCGCTGTTCAATGATGATATTGATGAACGTGCTCCAGGTGTATCCGCTGCTCAACCTAATAATACCCTTATACCTGATACACCTGCTACAACAACTACTGTTGAAGAAGCACCACCAGTTGACTCCAACACAACAGTTGAACAAACCACTTCCAACAATGATGAACCGGCTGATGATGTTCTGAATGAAGTATCCCCACCTGCAGATTTTGATCCAAATGCGTTCTTTAACCCGTTTGCTAATGAGACTGCTGCACCAGATGTCGCGGAATCTTCAACAAACCATTTGAATCCTCAGAATCTGCACAATGTATACCAACATCAACCCTCCACACATAGATGGACGAAAGACCATCCTCTGGAAAACATTATTGGCACCCTGAATCAACCAGTCGTTACGAGACAACGTCTTCACACAGACGGTGAACATTGCATTTATGCACTCACTGTCTGCCAATCTAAACCTAAAAACATCAAAGACGCAATGACAAAAGACAACTGGATTGAATCCATGCAAGAAGAACTCAACCAATTCAAACGTCTTGAAGTATGGGAACTGGTTGAAAGACCAACAGGGTCTACGTCATTGGTCTCAAATGGATTTGGAAAAACAAATTGGATCTTTGAAGGAAACGTTATCAGAAATAAGTCACGTCCGGTGGCTAAGGGTTATCGTCAGGAAGAGGGAATAGACTTTGAAGAATCTTTTGCTCCGTTGCCGTCTTGAGGCTGTTCGGATATTTCTCGCGTTCGCGGCTCATATGAATATGACGGTCTATCGGATGGATGTCAAAACTGCGTTTCTCAATGGACAACTTAAAGAAACGGTTTATGTCAACCAACCAGATGGATTCGTTGATCCTGAGTTTCCGAATCACGTCTACAAACTGAACAAAGCTCTGTATGGTCTCAAACAAGCTCCTCGGGCATGGTACGATAAGCTATCATCTTTCCTCATTGCTAATAATTTCACCAAAGGTTCGGTTGACCCAACTCTTTTAATACAATATCACGGGCCACATATCTTAATTGTTCAAATTTACGTGGATGACATCATTTTTGGGTCTACACATAAAAAGTTTTCAATCGCTTTTGCAAAACTAATGAAGAAAAATTTTGAAATGTCCATGATGGGTGAACTCACGTTCTTTCTTGGACTGCAAGTTCATCAATCACCCCGTGGTATTTTCTTGAGTCAGTCCAAATATGCCCTTGAATTGTTAAACAAATTTGGAATGAAAACCTGTGACACCTATGCCACACCAATGGCTCATACCAAGAAGCTAGACGCTGATTTACATGGGAAATTGGTGGACCCTACAAAATACCGTAGTATTATTGGGTCTCTCATGTATCTAACAGCTAGCAGACCTGATATTGTCTTTGCCGTATATCTTTGCTCTCGTTATCAGTCGCGACCAACTGAAACCCACCTCTCTGAGGCTAAAAGAATCCTCCGATACATAAAGGGACCAATTAACTTGGGGATCGGTATGGGAAGGATTCTGGTTTTGAACTAATCGCTTTTTCAGACGCTGACCACGCAGGATGCTTAGACTCACGAAAAGTACTTCAGGAGCTTTACAATTTCTTGGTGATAAACCGGTGTCATGGCAATCGAAGAAGCAGGATTGTACATCGCTGTCCTCAACCGAAGCAGAATATGTAGCCATGTCGGCGTGTTGTGCTCAAGTCATTTGGATGAGAACACAACTCAAAGACTATGGTTACGTATTTGACAGAATCCCGATGTACTGCGACAATCAGAATGCCATTGCGATCTCGTGCAACTCAGTTCAGCACTCGAAATCAAAGCACATCGATCTTCGATATCATTTCATCAAGGATCACGTGGAACAGGTACTGTTGAATTATATTTTGTGGGTACAGAATACCAATTGGCAGATCTTCTCACCAAAGCCTTGCCTCCGCTAGGTTTAATGAGTTGGTCCACCGGATTGGTATGAGGTGTTTGACTCAAGAGGAATAGGATGACCTCCTAAACAGATTAAAAACCTGTCAAACACCAAAATCTCTTTTGTAAATAATTTTTCAAAAACAAAATACAAAAGTATAAAATCTGATAAAACAACAAAAATATTCTTCTATCTATTTTCTTTCAACATTGCAAGTACATTTCTTCCGTCAACACTATAATCTTTCAAAATTCAGTATTTTTTCGATCTAGTGTTGAGGGGGAGAAAATAAATTCTTAACTGTTTCAAAAACATCCGTGTACTTGCATGTTACTCTACTCTGGTTGTTTCTTGTATCAATGGTGGTAAACTTTTCTGGTTAAACTGACACTCCTCGTACTAAAATTTATAACCTTTCATTATTTTCTTAAGTCGAGGGGGAGTGTCGTCAAAGTTTCTTTCTTAAAATCTTCGTTTGGTAACCAATGTGGAAGTTAAATGGCTTTGTTTGAAAAAGGAAAAGGTGGAGGGACCAAAAATATCAAAATCTTAAAGTTATCTTAAATAAAAACACCTCCCACCTACCTTTAACTTCACATTTATTACTCTTAACCTAAAAACATCCTACGCATAGAAATCGTTCAAGAAATCCGTGCTTTAGATCATCATTTTGTAAGTATTTTCATGATCTTAACGATAATACAAGCTAAGGTTTTGAATTTCAAGCAAATCCTACGGCTACAACGTTAGTTATGCGTGATTATGTGTTCTACGCATAAGCGTATGAACACACAATCAATGTGAGTGTGTTTTTGGTTGAAAAGAAAGTGTCAAAACGTGTTTTTAACAACAAGGATACTATTTTTACCCTCTAAATCCACCCAGAAACACGAATTGGTGGATTTTGAATATTAGGGTTTATGAGTCGATTTGGGTGTTTACAAATGTGAAGAGTTTTGTTCAAAAAGATTGTTGTGTAATGTTTATATGATGATGAATTGATGATTTCCAAGCTCTATAACCACCCAGAAACTCTAAATGATTAAAAATTTGGAATTAGGGTTTAAAGTTCATAAGTTTGGGCATTTTTGATTCTCCACGATTTAGATGTTATAACTTGGTTTATAGACTCTCACAACATCTTAGAACTACCAGAAATTGTTTGGTGCAAATCCCATGGCTAGAAATTATACGCGTAATTCATAACCCTTAGGGTTTTGACCTACGCATATGACTTTCTACTCATAACTGTTTAACGAATGTTCATGCCATGATTTGTTATTAAAATGAACTTTTGTGTTAATATTGATGATTTGATGAATTTATTTCAGGCTTGCTACGCTTAAAATTCATAATCAAGGTCATTTGAATCTCTACGCATAAGGATTACCCTACGCGTAGTCAGGTTCTACAATGGGACTACGCGTATCCTGTGAAGGATATGCGTAAACAGTGACCTCTACGCATAAGGTCTACTCTTACGAGTAAGCCTTACGCGTAAGGTATAAATACGCCTACGCGTAAGCTCTACGCATAAGGTCCCCTTTTCCTACGCGTAACATTTCTTACGCGTAAGTTAAGATCCTACGCATAAGCTTTCGTCTACGCGTATGTCATTACCTTTTACGCTTAACTTTGCCAATTCTACGCCTATGCCTTGATTGACCTTCATTATGAATTGTTACGTGTACAAACTTGTTAATAAACTTATCATAACGTCACGAATCCAATAATGTCACTAATAAACTTAAACGTTTGATATGTTGTGAACAATAAGTGATAACATAAACTTTAAAACTTAAAGTTAACTAACTCACGAAACATTTCACGACGTCATTGGACTATTGGCCAAACAAGTGACTTAGGACTCGTAACAATCATTGACCCTGTACATTCAATAACTAGACAATAAGACCTTCTGTTGACTAACATTATGTCTTTCGATATGTTGGTTCTTTTGGCTAATGTTATTTCAGATCACGACATGGGTGAACAAATGAATGTGGATGCATCAGAAGTTCTTACAATTGCTGATATCTTTCCAGAGGGTTATCCGAGAAAGATTGGAAAGAACAACCTTAGGGTTGACTTTGACACCCTCTCATGCTCAGAATCTTCTTGTCTCATTGCATTGGATATTCTCAGGAATCATCCCTACCAGAACATGCTCTCACACTTTGCCACAGTTCCAGAGGTCTACATTCAACAATTCTGGGATTCTATGCAGAGGATCACTGGTCAAAGTGCTGTGACATTGACACTTAATCACAAACAAGTCATTATCACTCCTGCAGACTTACGGGCTGTACTCATCATTCCAGACATCGTGCCTACTGACTTCTTTGCCACACCTTGAGAGAAAGTTCTGCAATTTCTACTTGATATTGGCTATGATGAAGCGTCAGGAATTATTAACAAGCACTCTCACGTGGATCTTAAGAACATTCCTCAACCGTGGAGAACACTCTACATCATTATCACTAAGTCTGTCTCGGTCGTGCGGTGGCTATGAGCATCCCAAGCTCATGGAACTGCAAGTCTTCTGGTCATTGATCAATAAGAAGGACATTGAAATCGAAGCACTGATATGGGATGACATGATGTCATTTCACAAGAAACTTGGCTCAAAGATTCCCTATGTCAGATACACGAAGCTTTTGATCCAGAGAGCACTTTGGCTTAATCCTGATATTCCCAAGAGGCTCAATGACCCTGACAATCACGACATGTTGTCCGAACCTATCCTTTCTATCAGAATCAAGGAATCGACAACAAAGAAACAAGGTGCCGTGCTGCCTGATCACCTTCCGACAAATGAAATCAAAAAGCTTGAAACATACAAAAGGTATCAAGTAGCAATACGAGAAGGCAAAGTTGGTCATCTCGATGAAAAGCCTTCTGGAACTCCTACTCGGAGAACCAGAAGAGGAAGTGCTGGAAGTGCAATAAGCACAGAGAGTCAAAGGAAGGTCCCAAAGAGGAAACCTACTCCAAGGAAGAAAGTTCCCTCCAAGGAAGCTGCTCCTATTCCTACAACTGAACCGCAGAGAAAGCTAATGGACGAGGACTCGGAGGCTACTGAATCAGCTGAAGAGACTTTCTATTCTGAATCTGCAACCGTAACACCTCCTTCAGCAGCTAAACCTCCAAGTCCACCAGCTGACAAAGGAAAATGGAAGACTCTTGTACTTGTGCCTTATGAAGAAAGCTCAGATGAAGAAGAAGAGCAACTGGATACCTCATACAGGAAGAAGTTCAAATTCCTTAGACTCCAACACGTGGCAAAAGAATTTGTAAAAGAACAAATGGGTGGCCCCGGAGGGTCAAGTGGTGCAGCTCAACCTTCACCAGATCCTGATGCGGTTAATCAACACGATAAGGGATCTGGTGCCACCACTTTGGTACAACAACAGACACGTGTCGAAGATACTCTTGAGTTTGATTTTGAAGAATCAGAATCTGAGAAGCTGGAGAAGGTTAAAGCTGATGAAGAAGCTGCAGTTAAAGCCAAAGCTGATGAACAAGCTAAGACGGCAATGAAGAAGATGTTGAGTATGATACGTTTCTTCTAGATAGTCCTGCACGATCAAAGGAAGAAACTTCCGAACCACCAAAGGACCCGGAGCCTCCTCACATCTCATCATCATCAGATTCTTCTTCTCACTCTTCACCACCACCATCAAAAGATCAACCAAATCATCATCCAGATCAGTGAAGAAGCCACCTCGATCTTGGATTTCTCATACTCATAAAAGAATTGTAAAAGCTGTCCAACAAGTCTGAAAGAAGGACATGCTCTACAGAAAACTGAATTGGTTTCTTTGACCAAATGCAGTATCTACATGATGAGAATGACAAGATGCAGAATGAAAGGGAATACATACAGAAGCTCATGCAAGATGATCTACAAGGGAAAATGGACAGAATGATCGAAGGCTACACTCACAAGTACCTTCTGGATATCGTTCCTAAAGTCACAAAGGAGATGTTTACCAGACAACTATATCCGAATCTTATGCAGATAGCCAAGCAAACTATAAGATCAACACCCTTAACCGTCACAATCAATCCATCTGATCCTGTAGTTTTCTCGGATAATGAATTGGTGGCCAAGCTTGTCACACAAATTTCTACACGATCTGGGACATTTACTTCTGATGAAGGAAAGCTGTTTCAAGCTTTGTTGGACTACCAACTCCAAGAAGCATGCAGATTCAAAGCTGAAAAGTCCAAACGTCCTAGAGACGATGAAGATAAGGATCAGGATAAGAATGATGAAGCTAAACGACAAAAGAAGTCTGGTGAATCATCTTCCATGCCACCACCTCCCCAACGGCCTCCTACTCAACAAAGGTCTCCTCCTCGTTCTTCTACCGATAAACCTCGTGATTCTGAGACACCTCCCCAGACTCAAAAAACCGGTGATTACTTTGAGTATACGGGTGGTGACGATGAAGAACACCATGAGCCCCTACAACAACCCACCTCTCCCAAACAAGTACAGAAACCAGAATCCTCATCTAGGCATAAGAAACAGAAGAAAAGGCGCCCAAGGCAGACGTCCTATCATGGCTAGATGAAGACACCACAGAGGAATTTGAATGGTTTTATACACTTGTCAATTCCACTCCCTACCCTGAAGAAGGTCAAGATCTGGTAGACGGTAATACATTGGAGCATGCTAATATTATGCAAGAAAAGTTCCATGTGAAGAAGATGACGAAATCCGAGTTGAGGCGAATCAAGAATGAAGCTTTTCAACTGTGGAAAGACAGCTCAGAAAGTGCCATCGAGGTCGAATATCACCTTGAAAACATTGCTCGAGCTATGTCTAACAACATGGATTGGCTCAACCCAGATGCAAACATCGACTTCACCAAACGGGACAACCCTCCATACTACACCGACTGGTCAAAACCTCTACCAACAATTGGCCAACCAGATGAACCAAGGATTCCATTCAGACATTTCTTCAACAAAGACCTGGAATTTCTCCTTTATAGTGGCGATGGTTCAAGGAAGTATGCTACATCTCTGACACTTCCATTCCCAGCAGCCGAATACTCAAACTGTAGAGCTATCGAGGAAAGAGCTAATCACTTGTTCTCTAACAAAGTGGAAGCCTACGACCGAGCTGCACTGTACGGGATTCATCATTGGCCGGAACGCCAAAGAATCTACTACAGAAGCTGCCAGGTTCAGAAATCTCAACATGCAGTATTCAGTTCTAAAAGTATCGTTGCCATCAAACACGTCGATCTTTCATCTAAGTGGGACTACACCTTCCTAAAGAATATCGTGGTCAAACGACAAGATGAAAGGGATTATGCATTCTCTGAAGCTGACTTTGAGAATTTTTCTATCAACGACATCGAAGACATGTACCTTGCCAAAGTACAAGGTCGTATGAGACAATTCTCCACTGCAGTACAGCGTGAATTCATCAAGTCAGTGCTCATCTTCATCAGACGCATAGTTATCCAAGAACGTGTAGAAGATCTCCAACTGGCAGTTGAATCATATCGGACCGTGTCAACTTCACTCCACCGCAGCTTGATCTACCCGACATCAACCGGCTTCCACAATATACGCTCATCAGCAAACCTTTCGGCGTCGTTTACCGCAGTGAACTTCAAAGAAATTGCTTGATGGCGTGCAGAGATCTTCATAAGTTTGGAGATCACACTTTGAAGATGGTTAGGGACGGATTGGCTTACCGGTTAAAGGATATACACCAAAAGATCGGGCCTCCTAAGCGATGGAATTCTCAGGATCGAAGGGGCGTGAAGAGGATCATCACCATGATTGATGAACGGTTGTATAGAAGGGATCGATTCGAAGACTGGAAAGCTATGTTGGTGGTCGACCAGAGAAACATCATCGGCTTTCAGCGCCCGACTCACACTCCTGGCGACATCTCTGGACTACCTGGTACCCCTTGAACTGCTTCTTTCAGTATTACTTTGGATGTATGATTGTTTATGTCAGTGGCTTGTGCACACATTACAGTGTACAACCCATACTTGTAAATAAAGGACCCTATGGTACGCTTCAGTGCCACAATCCTTATAAAAGGAGCGAAAGCTTCTTACTTTTGAGTAAAACCTATCAAACCTTTAATTTTTCAAGGTTTTGCTCAAAAGAACAAGTACTTCCCCTTATGATTTTCAAAACCTCAACCGTTTATATCACTTGTTGTGGGGGAGTACTTGAATTAAAACTTTGTTCAAAAATTGTTCACAGTGGTCATTCTTCCCGCAACACTCGAAATGGTCATATTTATTCTCAACTTTTCAAAAATAACATCACATATGCCATTTTTGAGAGGGAGAAAATACGTGATAAGAAATATGTTGTGTAAATGCAAATGAATCTTTGTGCTATAGACTTAACCCATGAATTGACGAGATCTTAGCTGTTAGTAACTCGAAAAGACTTGTCCGGGACGGGTAATAATTTCAAGCTAGTTCGCTAGTGATGTAAGCGTGTCTCGCAAAGGACTTGTCCGAGTAGAATGTACCATTCGAGAAACTCTTGGTAGACATGAACTCTGACGGGTTTGACAACCTTTCAAGGATTGTCTACACCTTCAAGGTAGTTATTAGAGCTAATTGTCACCTAAAAGCTGACAATGCAACTCTTTAACTATGCCACGTAACCGTGTCTCGCGGGGGAATGTCTATCTTGAGTTGATCAATTCAAAATGTGCGCGCTCTTTCCTCACTGTGCATTTTAACCGTTAAAACTCTTAAGCACATGTGGAGGGGGAGTATTTATGCAAAATCTTATCTCAACAGTGGTACTAAAATGTTTTTCATTCACAAACACTTTGAGAGATTTTTCACAACAGTGGTTTTAATGGCAACATAGGTTAGTCATGAAGTTATAAGGTGACTAAGGTTAGGAATAACCATCCTATGATCCGCCAGAGCCGGAGGGATCTACCCCAGGACACCACAAATAGTTAGTATTTAGAAGTCCTTAGGTATGATTGTAAAAAGGAGAAAATGAGAATCGGAGAAAGAAGGAGTTGAAGAATTAAAAAGAAATGCAAAGAAAAGGGTGAAAAGAAATAGCCCTCCAAATTATTCAACTTAGGGTAGAACCCGGGTTCAATTCATATACTACTGGTTGTCACTAGATGACACCGGTATTGAAGATTAAAAGTCGTCATGGACCCAGTTACGCATGCACTAAACCTTCTTAACCACTCAAGTTTCTCTCAACAGAAGCTTGTTTCATTCTCACAGGGAACACTACATAATCTATCGGCCTTCTCTTAGAGATTGCTGATATTGAAGAAGGAGACCCTCTCCCTAGTCTCCGCTCAGGAAAACCAAACGCACTATTGAGTCTAGAGCCACGAGATTCATCAAAAGATCTCTTAGGTACACTTGACATTTCGTCACTTGATATTCAACAATAAGAATTTCAGTGGTACATTATCGAGTCCTTCACAGATCTTAGCAATCTGTCGAGAACATTTATGAGAGGTTCACATTTGTGATCCTCAGTGATTGAATGGAAACTCCTGCCTGGGTCAACATCAAGCGCCACGACAGCAGGTCGCTTCGGCAACTCCCCGTGGATTGCGCTGAGTGGTCTCAAATGGTCTACATTCGTGAGGTGATGCTTCGGTGTACCTCAGCGACTCATCTGAATCGTAGGTGTACTTCGGCACATCGTGTTATCTCACTTGTGGGACTCCGATTCAGGAACGGCCTTTGTAAGAATTAGAGTTGTGTTTTCACACTATTTTGTTAACACTCTCGAAGTTCAAACTTGTAAGTGCCGGAATCCGCTTATTACTAACCGTTTTAATGTTTTCTTCTTATGGAAGCTCTGGAGCGGAATGATCTTGCAGATTCTTCTCATGCTCACGCCAACATCATCACTAATGAAAGTTCTATCCAAAAGCAACACAACAGTCAGAATGATTCTTCGTCAAATCAAAGAATCTACAAAGTTAAAAACTTAAAGAACTTCATCAGTACTGAATTCAAACATCAAAAGAGCATGTGAGCATGTTGAAGAATGGACGTGGAACACTGGCAGCGAAGCAGACTGAGGCGACTTGATCTGCAGACAACAACATACTATCACTTTCATCACAAAGAACAATGATCAAAGAACAAAGTTAAAGATGACGTCAAAGCATAACTGTTCAAAGAAAACTATCTCGCTACACTGGGGAGATGGTTCAAATCAAGGCAATTCTTCTCACAAGAAAGAAGAATGTCAGAAGACGTCAAAGCTACTATTACATCAACGCCTTCACCGTTTTTCATCACCAACACTTGAGTGTTTGTTACTCATATGTAATAACACTTGAGGGGGAGATTGTTGGAATCACTCCTAGACCTTATTCAAGTGTTAGTTACTCATATGTAATAGTTAGCTTATTATGGCCTTTATGTTTGTTATTAGCCTTAAGCTTATGTAGAAGGCCCATGAGCTTAGGCCCAAGCCCATAGGAGAAAGGAAGGGACTAGGAGTGTTGCCCTAGCTTCCCTCCTATAAATACTATGTAATAACCCTCACTTGAGGGTTGGTTGTTCAAGTTATTTCTTTCACATACTCCTACGCGTAACCGTCTCATATTATCATGTGTGTGTGTTTGATTTCTTGTTCAATCGCCTCTCTATCTTTCTTGTAAGCTTGTGTTGTAAATCTAGTGACCTAACGCTTATCCTAATGATTATCCTTTAGAAAATCCATTTGTTTGTAAAATGTTCTTATTAAACTCGTTCTTACGAATCTTTCGACCTTTCGTGATGAAAATGTTTATAGTCTTGTTTTAATAAGTAAACATGGTGGTTGTCAATCTCCATATCCCCATACTAGTTTGTCACTTAACTTTTTGGAATAAAACACAAGAGAAATCCTTTCGGTCCTTTTTCTTAAAACATGTTTTACAGACAAATCAAACCAAGACTAGTATTTTTCCAACAAACTCATTCAAACAAGATCATATATACATGCATCACATATAAGAATACTAGTATGATTTCCTACATCCCAACACACAAGTATATCCAAAAACTACTCCATGATAATAATAACAAAACACAAGAAATAACAAAGTAATTCCAATAACTCAAGAGAATAGAAATCCATAACAAAGTTCATAGAATACCTAAACTTTTGTGATTACAAGAACTAGAAATCGTGGCTTATAGCAACCACACGCCTCCAATCACCTAGCTTAACCGTATAACTCCGAATAACCAAAACAATGGATGAGAATTGCTCTCTCCAACCTCCTGGACGTTTTACAGTGAATACTAAACTTTTGGGATGAATAAAATGGTTGGTAATAGTTTTGGTGTAAACTATTACACTTTGGGTTGTGTCACACCTAGTAAACTAAGTCTAGGTTCAATATATAGCCAAAGAGACTTTACTAACTGGCCAAAAACATTCCCAACAAGTTAATATCAAGAAATGATCGGCCTCCAATGATTATGGGGAGTTAAGGCAACATTAAATGCGTTTTTGTGTAACTCCAGACCATGCAACCGGATCGGTTGCCTTTTTTACCAATGCCCAGTCGGATTCGGTTACGGGCTACGACCGAACGGTTAGGTGTTCTAGTTTTGAATTTTGTTGACTTTCTTGGTCCATGCCTCATTCTTTGCTCTCGCTGATGATTTTCAAGGCGAAACTTAATTTTCCTTGCTGTAGATACTTAGAAATCATTGCGCTTCCTAATCATTGAGTCCAAAAGCTTCCTTGCTCGACTTCCTTCCTTGGGAATCTTCCAAATGTGCATAAAAACTTCATTTCTTCATCATTTGTGATACCTGGCTACATATACATACACAATACGCATCTTTTGCACTTTTGCAACAGTTATGAGTAAATATAGCCGATTATCATGCACAAAACCAACAATAACGCTACTAAAAACATGTTCATTTTAGGCGTTATCAAATTCCCCCAAACTTAAATTCTACTCGCCCTCGAGTAGGTCTAACATTTGCAAAAATCGATTTCAATGGTCTTGATACCGTGGTTCCGAAAATTTAACAATCATCCAAAAAGAGATAATCATTAATTTGCTTTTAATATGTGAAAAACTTTTAAAATGAACCAAACACTTTAGATAACATAACTAGAACACCTCACGAATGATTTTAAGAATTCACTCAACACTCATATATTAGTGGGTATATGTAAATCACTCAATGCCTAGTCATGATCAATGCTTTTTACCATAAGCTTGTACAAGTATCAAAACAAAGAAAATAAATTCATCAAAGAGGGCTTTTATTCGGGTTATAACGTTAAGACTTCGGGTTTATAAAAGGTATGGATAAGGCATGGGATGGTTTATGAAATTGGTGTAAAAAGAAAAATAAAGTCAAGTCTAAACCTCCATGTTGCTAGCCATCATACAAACCACAATCCCTAAAATGATTACTTCTCTTCTTCACATATCGATCTCCAAACATATGTATAACTCAATTTAGTTCATTGGCTAATCAATATTCCTCATATAGCTCATTGGCTATAACCATTTTTTTAACAAGTTCCCCCACACTTAGTGTAAGCATACACCACAAAAAATACAAATGAGAAAGACGTCTCCTTCATCTTTGTTGGAGAATGGTACACACTATAGACAAAGTGTAGCTTCTTCATAATCATCAAAAACAATCCAACACTCCAAACAACTAGCAACAAATCGATAGACATGACTTGGGTTGGCTAAGGTTTAAAGGTGTAAAATCTTTTTGTATTTTTCTGGATTTATCAAATGAAAAGATTGGCTCGAAAGGTGTAACTAAGGGTATCTAGTGCTAAAGATGAGCACTAACAAATGGGTCCATATAAGGTGGTTAACTAACCAATGTGGTTAGCTAATATATCATTAGATGTAAAATGGAAGGCCATTTGGGTTAAATCCTACGATGCCTCTTATCACTTGAACATAATTTTATCACTCAAGAGTGATTTTAACCGTAATGCATAACTAGTACAAGTTCTAGAATCGACATAATCACCGGCACACTCATAGCAAATATAAAACAAAAGATGTGTTTTATACAAAAAGAAACCTCACAATTAAGTGGAAAAAGGCTATAATGCACGCTAGAAAATGCTATCGAATCCAAAATGAATTACTTCCGTAATTTGGTTCAAATCGAAATTTTTTCAAAAACCTCATTTTACCATTGAAATACCCAAGTTGTTTTTAATATATATAAAAAATATGTGAAAACAACTAGACAATCAAGGGCGAATTCCTGCTAATTACTCGCATCCAAAAGTTATCTAAAAATAAGACTAAAAAAACTAAAAATTTAAAAATGCGTATCATTTTTCCTATTTTCTTCCCTCTCCCATACTTAAGTTTTGCATTGTCCTCAATGTAATAGAAAAATAAACTTCAAAGTAAAGAAAATGGGAAAAAGAAATAGTCAAAAGATACCAAGGATAAAATATGCAATACGCATATTGGGTCATAAGCAAGCATGTGAGTTATCCAACTCCAAATATTTGACCATCAATAAGCTTCCGACACATCCATCCTGCAAACAAAACTGCAATATACAATACACAAAACAAAACAAAACAAAACAATCCAAATGCTACTAAAAATATGAAAAATAAACAAAGATAAAGTATGACAATCCTCCTAGAGAAAATAGTTTAAGAGATAGAGATGATATTGTTTAACACATGATAACCATTGTTTTTGAAACCATAAATCAAGAATGATCCACGATCATTCGTCGTCCTCACTCATCTCATCACCTTCCTCATCATCATCATCCTCGTCATCATCACTCCCGGTAACATAGTTCTCATCCACTAACTCAGAACGAACTCTCATCTTCTTCTTCTTTCCTCCAACTCCTGATGACGATCCTCCAACATCATAGTTTGATCCACCAACCTCGGGTAATCTTCCATATGCGGGCACTGGGTCAGGAAACGGTGCATAACCAGGATATGGGTACGGATAAGGTCCAGGATAAGAAGTGTATGGGAAAGGATATGGTGGAACATTGGGTGGATTGTAGGGAAACTCGTAATTGGCTTCTTAAGCCATGTGTTGAAAAATAGGCATTGAATAATCATTTATGTAATTGTTTCTCAACATCATCGAGTCTCTCCAAACTTCCCTACACTGAATTTCATTCAAATGTTGGTTCCACTCTCCCCAACCTGAGTCAAAACTACTGGACATACCTGTTTGCATGTTCCCCATCGGTATATTGCCCATTGGCACATTTTCTTGCTGTTGTGGTGGTTGTTGTTGTGCTTGTTGCGGTTCAATCCATGCTCCTAATGTTTTCAATTTCTTATTCAAAGCATTCCCGAAACCACTTGCACTCCAAATTTTGCTAAACTTTGGCTCCCCACACTTAGCCAACTCACTACTATTGTAATACCCAAGATTTCTTGCCAACCTTGTCACAAAATGTCCTCCACAAATGTTGCTATTACTTTTGATTCCCGGGGATCTCCTAGACAAATATTCGGCTATTTGCCAAACCGCATTACCGTCCTTAGATTCTTCTAATAGCATCATAACCCACAAGTACGGTTTCTGACATTTGTCCCTACTTCCATATTTATGAAACGGCCCAGTCACTATCAACTTGTGAAGTATTCTCATTAACGGATTCCTAATTGTTGCAGCATTCCTCCTAGTACAAGAAGGATCTCCCACTCGATTCCAATAAGTGGGCACACTAGGGTATTCTTTTTCAAACCTTCGAAGCCTCGAAAAGTGAGCTTCAAATAATCGATGCTTAACCTCATGTGGTTCATACAAGCCAAGAGCAACAGCGAAATCCGGCAAAGTGTAGGCATGATCCCGCCTACAAAGCCTAAACCATACACAAACTTCTTCCATCAAGTTCCGAACATTGATCTTCCTCTCAAAATACATAGTCGAAAAGAACTCCATACACCACTCACGATAAACCTCTTCATTTATGCTAAATGCTCTTTCCCATGAAAAATCATCGAATGAATCCCCATCAGCCGGATACACATAAGATGTTTGCATCATTTTCAGCAACTCCTCTTCACACTCATATTCGGCAAACAAATCCCAATCAATCACCCTCGGAACCAAACATGTCCTATTTTGCAATTTTGACAATCGTTCCCGGAAAGCATGTTTCTCCCCGTCGGTGAGATCTTTGAACTTTAGGTTGTCATTTGCTTCCGTCTTCAAGCTATACTTGACTTTCTTCCTTTCGTTCCTTTGGAAAAACTTGGTAACAATCGGGTTAATTGGATCATGTGCCGAGCTTGAACTACCTACAACAATTCTCTGTAGAAATCATAAATATAAGTCAATATAAGAGTGTTAGAACAAATGGGAAGGTCTATGGAAGCCTCAAAGGTCTACTTCAAAAATTCGAAAAATCCCACAACAGAACCTGGAACCGGATTCGGTTGCAGAGAAACCGGATCGGCTCCTCTGTTGTCCTTCTCCAACCGTTCGGTTGCGCTTCGCAACCGGATCGGCTCCTCAACCTGCATAAGGCTTTTCCTTCTAATCCAACTCCCACTTGATTTTTCTAAGTTCAATTCACTCCAAGACTGCATTCTAACGTCTCCAATGGTTTCTACATCCTCAAATTACTCTAAATTAACTTTCCAAACCTCTAATCATCACCTAATCATTTTGCTTAGAACTCAACAAATTAGAACTCAATTCTTTCAATCACTAGTTCTAATCAACAATGTGGCATCTATTATTCATTAAGAACGCATCATCTACCAACTAGGAATCATCAATTGCAACTTAATTTGATTCAATGGCATAACCTAATTAAATCTGAAAATTCAATCATCTAATACTCGTTCCATGTTGAATCAATCACTACAATTCTTTTTGCAATGCATTCCTATATCAATTACCCACTTAATCCTACAAGATTACAACTTAATTCGAATTCTATCAAAAACCCCCCAAATTAGTGACCTAATTTGCAATTTGAATCAAATGCTCTAATTAAACCTTAATTGAGTTAATTGAATGCAGATGCTTACTTGTTTGGGTGCCATGATGATCTTCTACAACTTATACAACCTTCAAATAGCTTCTATTGGTCGAATTTTGCGAAACCCAGCTGGAGGATTAGTGTGTGTGTGTTTTTCTGGAAAAAGTGAATTTTTGATATATATACTTGTATGCAACCGGTTCAGTCATGGACACAACCGTTTCGGTTTGCATTTTTGCCAAATTTTGCATTTTTCTCGTTACTTAGGCATTTTTCCTTCCAAGCAACAATCGTTTACTCAAAAATCCTAATAAAGATGCACACAACATTCATCCACCATTTGGAAATTTCAACAATCATCTAATCTCAAAACTCAAATCATCATACTCATAAACTAGAACTAAAACTCAAACTCAAACTAAAACTCATAATCATAATGCATTAAATCAAATAACCTCAACATAATAATAAAGATAAAACTGAAAATGAAAAACAAGAAATCCTAAATGCATAAAATTAAAAAGAAGTTCATGAAATTCAAGCAAATAATTGCTTGTTTATTATGGTTCCTTGCTTCTCCTTAGAATTCCTCGAAATACTCACGCCTTAAGATGTCCTCACTTAGAAATTTCCCGGTCAATTCACGGTGTGTTTCATAAGTTTTGAACTTCCTTATAAATCTTCTCCCATCCGGACATAGTATATCAAATTTGACGTGCCATTCTCCATCCCCATTTTGTCTTTTGTAAATGCCCGACCCCTCGGGTCTCCATTCCAAATTCTTGAGTTGAACCGGTAAAGAACCTAAGAAATCGGTTAGCTTTTTGTAAACAAGGATGTTTTTGAATGGATTGTAAAATGCTTCCACCGCTAGTGCGCGTTCCATCTCATCCTCAATATCAAAGTATGGTGGAGCTAGTGGTCCATACATCGGGTTTCCTTGGACATCACGTCCTACTTCAAAAAAAGTCAAGTCATTGTCCGCTTCCATCAATTCTAAATCTTCCATGAATTCCACAGCTGGTCCCCTCGGTTTGGGATAATAGGTTTGTTTCGAGATTCCATCATCGATAGTCATCGTACCTCTACCCATGTCTATGATTGCACCACATGTGCGTAGGAATGGTCTTCCTAGTAGAAGTGGTAAACTCTTATCAACCAGAATGTCTAGAACTAGAAAATCAGCCAAATAGGGTTGATAACCAATTTGAACTCTTACGTTTTTCACCTCCCCCATTGCTTTTGCTTGGGAGTTATCCGCCATGGTAAGTTTCGAATGAGTTGGTTGTGGCTTACTAAGACCCAACGTCATAAACAAAGGATGGGGCATAACATTAACACTTGAACCCGTATCGGCTAAGGCATAAACTGGTGTAGTCCCATTCACTTTTATTGGCAAAACAAAATTCCCCGGATCTTTCTCCTTACGTGGCATACCTCTAAACAAAATCCTGTCTCTATCCTCTTCCGATAGATCTTTATCCTCCAATCTTTCTCTTGCTAGCATCAACGCATCTAGTTTCTTACGGTAGAGAACGTAATCTTGTAGTACTTCAATCACCGGCTTTTTCTCATTTAGCTCAAGAAAATTTTGTTCAAGGTTTTCCAAAATAGCTTCTTTTTGTTCTTTGGTTAAAGGTTTGAAAGTGTTTGGTGTAGTAGGTGGTGAAGGTGTGTAGTCATTTGTTTTGTTGGTGGATGTGGTAGGAGTTAATTTGTTGGATGAGGTTTTCTTCCTATTTGCCTTCCCCATCTTTACGACTTCCACATCTTCCTTTTCCATATTAGCACATAATTCCACAAGCATTTCATTCACCCCCTTTTATTCTTCCAAATCGGTGATATTGATCCTCATTTCCCCCAAGGCAAAATCCACTTGGCATTTGGTTGTTACAAGAAAATCCCGCCCAAAACATACATTGGGCTCATCAGCGTTCCCTTCTTCCAAGACAACAAAATCTGTTTCAAAAATGTGACCATGAATGTTAACCTTGAGATTCTTAACCATTCTTCTTCCGTATGCTTCGTAATCCAAACGTACATGACCAATTTGATCAAGAACTTTTTCCACAATGTAATTTTCACCATAAGCCATGTTTTGTTGCGCATCCCAAGCACTCACCCCTTCTACACTACAAGGTGTACCAAACCTCATAAGTGGCGAATCATACTCCGTTAAAGGTGCTTGTGTGAATACCACAACTCTTCCCTTCTTAGGAAGTTGAACTTTGTTTTCACCCGTTTCTTCCATACTAACCATATCAATTCCCAAATCTTTCTTACTCCCTTCTAAGATATTTCCAATCTTCTCCAATGAACTTCCGGTGTCTTTGAACATCTCATCCAAGTTACGAAGGTACTCAGAAATTCCGCTTAAACTATCCATAATAACTATCTATCAAGACAAAAACAAAACCAAAAACAAAAATCCAAATCATTAGCGTTAGAGTTAGTCAAAACAAAAGCAAACTATAGAAACATATACTAAGCAAGTAAAGACACTTAACAAAACTGAAAACACAAGCTAAAACTCAAAATCTAAAAAGTAGAAAAAATTTTACCGAGAGCTCCAACCGGATCGGTTGGCTCACCAACCGATTCGGTTGGTGGTAAACTACTTAACCAAAACGTCAAACCGGATCCGGTTACGGGTTGCAACCGAACGGTTGGATTGATAATTTTTTATATATATATATATATATATATATATATATATATATATATATATATATATATATATATATATATATATATATATATATATATATATATATATATACCTGCAAATGAATTAAAATTAAAAGCTATTAAGTGTACTTAAACTCTAAATTAATGAAGACTACTCATTATTCTTATTAATTATAAAAACTAATTAAGCTATTAAATGAAAACTAAATTAACTACTCAATTAAACTACTCATTAAGACTACTAAAACCATAAAAACTGAAAATTAACTATTACTGAAATTAAGACAATTAACTAAAAAGTAAATAAAACTAACAATAACTAAAATAAGAGAAAAACTAAAAATCTAAGAAAAGCATAAACAACCAAAGATATAATCTACAAAAATAAAAAATGACAAGAATTAATCAAAAAACTATAACACAAATCACTGAATAAACTAAAACTATGAAAATCAAAAGACAAAAATAATCCCGAGAGCACTAACCGGATCCGGTTGTAGGAGCAACCGAATCGGTTAGCTTCTAAACCAAAAACTTTTTTTTTCTTTCTTCTGTTTTCACGAAATTCAATTTAAAAACTACCAATTTTACAAAATCTTAACAAAATCAAATTGCTTAAAAATCCAAAATCCCCGGCAGCGGCGCCAAAAACTTGATGTGCTTACCGTGTGCAAGTTTTAAAAATTTATAAACACGATTTATCCGTTTAATACCAAAAACACATACGAGCAAGTATACTCGTCCGCGATAGCAAAGGTGGGTAAGTCGAGATCGTTCCAAGAGATTTTGTGTTTGAATTTGTTAAAAAGATTTGTAACAAGAAAGCTTTGTCAAGGCTTCTTCCAAAAGTGATGTTATAGTGAAATTCAATAATAAGAAAGATATATACTTGTGTGTAGTCTATAGGCAATCATAAGTAGTGTTCATGAAGGCTTGGTGTAAACTCTTGATGTGATGCACAAATCATAAGCAAATGATTTCCAACCATGGTTTATGTTTGCAAAAATCATTCTAAGAACAAAAACATATAGTTAATCCTTTCGGTCCTTATCCTAATGATTATCCTTTAGAAAATTCATTTATTTGTAAAATGTTCTTATTAAACTCGTTCTTACGAATCTTTCGACCTTTCGTGATGAAAATGTTTCTAGTCTTGTTTTAATAAGTAAACATGGTGGTTGTCAATCACCATATCCCCATACTAGTTTGTCACTTAACTTTTTGGAATAAAACACAAGAGAAATCCTTTCGGTCCTTTTTCTTAAAACATGTTGTACCGACAAATCAAACCAAGACTAGTATTTTTCCTACAAACTCATTCAAACAAGATCATATATACATGCATCACATATAAGAATACTAGTATGATTTCCTACATCCCAACACACAAGTATATCCAAAAACTACTCCATGATAATAATAACAAAACACAAAAAATAACAAAGTAATTCCAATAACTCAAGAGAATAGAAATACATAACAAAGTTCATAGAATACCTAAACTTTTGCGATTACAAGAACTAGAAATCGTGGCTTATAGCAACCACACGCTTCCAATCACCTAGCTTAACCGTATAACTCCGAATAACCAAAACAATGGATGAGAATTGCTCTCTCCAACCTCCTAGACGTTTTACAGTGAATACTAAACTTTTGGGATGAATAAAATGGTTGGTAATAGTTTTGGTGTAAACTATTACACTTTGGGTTGTGTCACACCTAGTAAACTAAGTCTAGGTTCAATATATAGCCAAAGAGACTTTACTAACTGGCCAAAAATGTTCCCAACAAGTTAATATCAAGAAATGATCGGCCTCCAATGATTATGGGGAGTTAAGGCAACATTAAATGCGTTTTTGTGTAACTCCAGACCATGCAACCGGATTGGTTATACTGCAACCGGATCGGTTGCCTTTTTTACCAATGCCTAACCGGATTCGGTTACGGGCTACGACCGAACGGTTGGGTGTTCCAGTTTTGACTTTTGTTGACTTTCTTGGTCCATGCCTCATTCTTTGCTCTCGCTGATGATTTCCAAGGCGAAACTTGATTTTCCTTGCCGTAGATACTTAGAAATCATTGCGCTTCTTAATCATTGAGTCCAAAAGCTTCCTTGCTCGACTTCCTTCCTTGGGAATCTTCCAAATGTGCATAAAAACTTTATTTCTTCATCATTTGTGATACCTGGCTACATATACATACACAATACGCATCTTTTGCACTTTTGCAACAATTATGAGTAAATATAGCCGATTATCATGCACAAAACCAACAATAACGCTACTAAAAACATGTTCATTTTAGGCGTTATCAGCAAGCATCACGGCCCACGGAACCCTCAAAAGGGTTCCACCCGTGTTAATTTTTGGTGTTGCCGAGGTCTGACAACAAGATCTCAAAATCTTACTAAAGTCAACCACATCTATCCAAGATTGTGTAAGATATGTACACAAAGTATCTAGTGAAATCTTTTAAGGATTTCAATGATGCACCACATGATGTCATGTGTTTGTTTTTCTATTTTTAGAAATATGTTAAAATGTAAATACATATGTAATGTTTTGTTTTAAGAAACCAAAATATTTTTGAACTAAAACTACTATCATACATTATGGTTTAAAGTCATATCAATATATGATTAATCACAATGTAAATGCTTGAGTGATGAAGATATTGTTTGAAAAAGCTTGTTTTAATATCTATTAAACTTGACAAGCTTTAAGCTTTATAAAAATTAAATTTACTTTTGTTGTTAACAAAACTTAGGTAAAGATCAAAAATATAAATAACGTTTAATGACGATATTTGTATTAACAGATTTTGTTCATTCTGAACATCTGAGTTTGAGGGATAAGCTGGTTCTTTATAGTTTAATCCACTTTGGGTTGTGATAGCATGGGCCAAATCTCTAGGATTGGTTTCAGTTGTGCTAGGAAGTTCCCCCTTGTCTCTGATTCTGACCGATTCGGCGAGCTTTCCGACCTGATTCTCCAATCTTCTTATAGCAGCTGCTTGAGTCTTAGTACATGGTCGTAGTCTTTCTTGATGTTCCATATCAGTTTCTCACTTTCCTCTTGCTTTCTGCTAGATTCTTTCACAAGCTTTTTTATTGCTTTTTCGAGGTCTGTCACTCTTCCTTCAACTGGCTATCGAACTTATGTTTAACCATCTTCACTTCTTCAGTAAGGGAGTGCATGTCAGATTCAAACTCTTCCAAGTTCTTAATCACCGACTGTAGTTCCAACGGGCTTTCCTTCCAATCTTCATTCCAGGATGAAGAATGAAGGGCAACTTCTTCAACTCTAGTCCATCCTTTATCAGCAGTCATCAAAAGGACAGGTTCTTTGGAGTCTAACATTTGTCGAGTCTTGATATTAAGCCAGTTGTAGAATATTTGCAGTTGCTCGTGCTTGTTTAGTTTATGCTCGGGGCATTTGTGGATGGCCTCGTTGAATCTTTCCCAAGTTGTAAATAACGGTTCATCATTGTTTTGACAGAACCTTCTGATTTTGTCAACTTGCTGAAGGATCTTTGCAGGGGTTCGATATTCTTTAAGAAAGGCCTTCTTGAATGCATTCCATGTTGTAATAGATCCAGGGGTAGTTTCTTCAGCCAATCTCTAGCTCTTCCCTTGAGAGTGAATGGGAATGCTCTCATCATAATATGGTCTCTGGAAACACCTGGTGCATGGAAATAATCAGCGATTTCACATACCTTGGAGTTCGTGTGCTTCTTTATCATTGTTTCCATAAAAGCTACATCGCTTTAGTTCTTCCAGACATAGCCCCCAGAATTCGAATGTAAGATTTTCTTCGAGAGCTGGAATATTGATCCCCTATTTCACTTTAGAGGTGGTAAAAGTAAATGTAAAGTAAAGTAACGCCCAATGCCGTCTTTCACAGGTTATGGGTACCCAATACCGTTTCCGGTGTATGGGGGAGGTTAAGATGTAGACAGCCTTACCCCTGCCTAAGGTAGAGAGGCTGCTTCCAGTTCTACCAAAGGTATAAAGGACCTCTGGCCTTTTGTAGGGAGTGAGGATAGACATTAATGGTGAACGACATAACATCTGAAATTGAAATAATTAAAAAAAAATAAAGACTTAAATAAAAATCCTAATATAACTCCCCGGCAATGACACAAAAAACTTGATGCAGGTTTTACTGACCAGGTTTTAATATTTATAAGTGTCTCGTTTACCTATGGTCCACCTTATGCACTAACGGGCAGTGTACCCGGTCGTGTGTAGTGTAGTAATCGGTAAAATCGAGGTCGTCCCAAGAGCTATGTGAGCGGATTCTAATTAAGTCTAGTTGTCACTGGTTTTTAATGGTTTTTAGGTTTGAAGTGATTAATAAACTAATAAAGCTAGAAATGACAGAAAGCAAATAAAAGGTAGAGTTGTGATAAATAGGGGAAAAGTGTGCTAACCTAGTTACTCATCCTATCATATTATGTTCACGTCTAATTACTTCCAATTGATTCAAGTGGGGGTTTAGGTCGCTAGGACAGCATTTGGTCAGTTCGTCTTAACCTATCAGCAAAGGTTTCCACCGGAGATCAAGCTACTACCCTTGAAAGTCTAGTTGTTTTTAGTCCCCTAATCCAAGGCATTAAGTTCCGCTACATGCAAGATTCATAACAATTAGTTCCCGGGCTATAGCATCTTAAACACTCATCCCTAACTTCTTAAGTTCATCCAAACGTCAGGTGATCATTTGGTCAGTTCGCACAAGCAAAGAAGGGTCGTTAGTTGGTCAATTCTTACCCTTCCTACTCAGTCTACCTACTTAGGGTTAGTTGGTCAATTCTCCTAGGCAACTAGACACTACCGCCATTCAAAACTACCGAAACAAGGGTAGCTACCAATGAACTATGCATGCATACACTAGAAACAATTATACGGAAGCAATGTAAACATAAACACAACAATTAGGGAATCATAACTAGGCTAGCACCAAAGGTGCTTAGCCGATCATATTAAGAGAAACAATCAATTCAATGTTTAACATATTGAAATACATGAATCAAAAGTAAAAAGAAAGATAGTCGCCAATGCTTATTGTTAGGGAGTGATTTCTCCCTTGGAGAAGACTCCGTATGCTCTTCAAGATCTGCCTTTGGTCCCTTACTCGCGTTCTCTGCTTTTTGGTGTGGAGTGAATGATGTGAAATGCAGAATTTAGGGCTGGTATTTATAGGCGAGATCTAGTTACGGCGTAACTTAAGTTGAGAGTTACGCCGTAACCTATATAAATCCATAATAATGCTCTCGTTATAGCTGGTTACGGCGTAACACATGGGATGAGTTACGTCGTATCTTCAATACAGGTTACAATGTCATGATTGCGTCGTAATCGTTGGAAGGAGTTATGACGTAGCTTGTAGCGGCGTGGAACTTCTTTTGACCTAATGGGTTACGACGTAATCCTTAGTGGAGTTCATGCCATAATCTTCTGTGGTGGCCTTCTGAGTCACGCATTAGTTACGGTGTAATGTGAGAGAGGAGTTACGCCGTAGCTTCATCACAGTGGGCATACTATCATTAATTCTTTGTAAAATCTCAAAATCCGCGTCTCTTTAGCTCCAATGCTCGTAATTTACCTAAAAGTGAAATATAGAGGAAAACAAGTGTAAATCCATATAAATGATATAAAATACGAGCATTATCGGGGGAAATTGACACTTAATATTCAGGACTATTTGATGTTATCAAATATTGAATCTGTTTCTGTAAGTTGTGTACTTCAATGTCTTGCTAGTGACCTCTTGGTACCGTGAAAGTGGTTCTCATGTTATTGCTTTACACAAGTGGGAGTCTGAAAGGATTATGTGAAAAGAACAACGTCTTTCACAATTGGCCTTCACAGGAATGCCGAAGGGTCACACCAGTGCACACTAAAAGGAACACGTAAATGAAAGTGAGAAACGAGTGACAAAATGAAATGAAAATGAAGAGGAAATGAGAATACAGTAATATTCTTATAGTGGGGTAAAACGGTAGTTATCCGGGCATATATATTTATATGGGATAAATATATTAAGAACACAAAACGCAAAACAATCTCCTAGAGGGATTAGGTTTGACAATTTGTCAAATTTATGTACTTAGGGATAATTCTAGAAAATCCTAGTTGGTCTAAAATGTTCCTTGGTACCTTATAATTACGAAGACGTCCTAAACAAATTCCCATTCCCTTACTCCATAACCCTATCCGAATTTCTCCTCTCCCTTATCTATAATTCGATCGACTTTAGGGTTTGACAAACCCTAAGTCGACTAGTTGACTTCCAGTCGACTTACCCGCGTTCGTACTCGCCCAACTGACATAGGTCCGTAGCCCTAGTTCTACATGTACAGTACGGGTGGATACCTGACGTAACTCAAATGGTGATTCTCCCCATAAACCCTTTGGGTCGATCGAACATGAAGGCATCAAGAAGAAGAAGGCGATTTCGTGCATGCAGCTGATTGTAGTCAAGAGTTAAAGCTTACATCTTGCAAGAACAAATAAGTAACTCTGTAAACACCCTTCATACGTGTTATATATAGGTTATATCTCTGATTAGGAGATCTTGGTATTAGAGTTTTGTCTGCATGGCCTTTATGTGTTTATTTTTCATTGTGCATGTTTTATAGGCCATGTGGGTGACCATCTTAAGGAAAACCTATATTAGTTAACTGGAGATCCTATGATATGGGTTTAATAGGACAATCTAATCATATAAAACGCGAGGGAAGTCAATGCAGGGGAGTTATTTAAAGTTGTGACTTCCTAATCCATTCTTATAATAAAGGTGACATGTTGTTAGGTTAAACATATGACTTTAATGATTCAAGATGAAATCGAAAATCATATGTCTTTAATGATTCAAAATGAAATCATTTATGTGAGAGAGAAGTGAGGTCGTTACGAAGGGAATTGTGGGGGGGGGGGGGAAATGGGTTCCAAGCTTGTGAATTTATGCGAGCTCGCGTGACCTACGGAGACGAATGCAGCTCTGAAAATTCATATGCGCGTGAATCTTTTTGCTGCAGGGTTAACTAGTTTCCAAATTATGTATCAAATTATTTTAGGAATAAATATAAACTTACTGAACAAGGTTTACATAATCATTTTGCATAATAAAAGATATGCAAATCTGGTTTAATTATAACATATTTGTTTAATTATGGCTATGATATAATATTGGAGAACAAGACAACTTTTTGTATCAATTCAATCATATTTCTCATTTGTTAAGATACAACGGAAAATCATAAGATCCATACGTTTTTCTGCTTCCATTGTTCGATCAAGGCACACCAACGTCTTCGTAAAATCTATGGCAAGTTTGTCGCTTCCAACATTACACCTGCTTTGGCACTTTTACTCTAAAAAATTGACACAACCGTTTCAAAAGAATCGTATTAAACACGAAAATTAGTATAATATAATTTTCGTTAATAAAAATTTCACTCACTTTCACCCTGAAAAGTAAAAACTAGTACTCAACTGAGTTACAACAACTAACTCGCAATAGTTTTACATTTCCTCGCCACTTTATTCCTCAAAACAAATGGACCCTTCTCCATCGGAAAGGTTGTAGCTCTACACTAACTTCAATTAATAAATAAGAATTGGGTACTTTAGGGAATGTGGTCGGATCTCGGATCCGGGGTGCGGGTCAAGTTGTTGATCGTGCTCTCCAAGGCAGTCATTTGTTTAAAGAAAGAGGTATTAATGGTTTATTAAACCTCTTTACTAGTTGTAATTTTGTGTCGCATCATATGTGTTTGATGAAATGCTTAAGTGAAGTTTAATAAGTATTTTTGGTTGGAGAAATGATGTGATGAAATTTCATAAAGTTTTGACCTTTTGTTGTTGTTGTTGTTGAAGATACGGAGGATGTTTTTGGATTTTGCATTGGTTGTTTGTGTTGAGTTGAGATTAGTAGGTGTGGTACTGTGTGTGCATTTTCTTGTGGTCACTACAGAATTGAGTCTTTCGGATGAAATGGGTTGCTGTTTGGGGTTCCAACTCATGGATGGTTGGTTAATCACGAGATTGCAGTTTATAGAATATAGTTGCATACAAGTGCATTATATGTAGATGTAATTGAATTGAAGGATAAGATGTTGTTATACGGATTGTTGTTGTACTAAATGTTGATACTTTTAGTGATGTTTGAAGGTAATTTTCAATTATTAAGATTCTTGTTACACTGTTACACTACTAGTTTTATTGTCATTTCACATTTTGTTTAGGAGTTCAACGGTAACTCACGGAACTAGTAGTGATCTTGTTTGCTAGTTTATGATAAGATATGAACAAATAAAGTAATTTTTAAGAGGGTATTTGCCATTGGTTATCAAAAACAATAGCATAAATACCTAATCCCGTCGTAGCGGGGTACGGGGGAGGTAGGAATGTAGGATGTAGACAGTCACACCCCAACCCGGCAAGAGTGTGTGTAGGTATATATGTGAGCAAACATTTAGGTTAGTGGGTGTTTGGGATTACTTCTTAAAACTGTAGATTTGCTTATTGCATTTTGATACAACAGGTAAGCAGTTCTAAGGTTGTTTGGGGTTGTTTATCCAAACTGCCTATTTGATTATTTGTGAGTGAAATGCGATTTTCTGAATAAGCAACTTGGAGTTGCTAATTCCAAAATGCTTATATAATAAGCAATAGGCATATAAAAAGTATTAATAAACAATCCCAAACACCCCTTAGCAGCTCTTGAATATTATCTTCTTAGGATTTGTTTTACATTGCTCTAAGATAGGTATTTAACATGAGCGGACATTCATGTTAGTTTGGGTATGCATGGACATATCTTATGAAGCGTTTTTAAACTAAAACATACAACTATTGTTGTTATGATGTATCCCCTAAATTCTTTTTTATCAAACTGCATACATTGGTCGTGATTAAGCTTAACTTTGTTTATGACCTTTTACCATTTCTTAGTTCTGGTATTTATGTCAACAAAGTGTTTCTCTTTATAAAGCAGGATTTCTGCCGTCATTACTGCCGAAGGTTTCTGCTGAAGTAGAAGCAGAATCTGCTGAAGAAGTGATTCTTCTGAAGAGAACAAGCATTGCCGTGTTACTGCTGAAGGGTAAAAGCTGACTAGGATCAGCATGCGCTACTTGTATTAAATGCTAACTCATTATTCTCTTTGAACGGCCCGAGGTTAGCATGGGTTTTATTGTACTGCTCAATATAGTTTAGTGTATTAGTCATTAAATGCATGCTTGCATGTTTAGTCGATTGGGTTGTAAGAGATTAGGGTTCCTTGGTTATAAAAGGAACCAAATGGTTTGTAATAGATATCGATCTGAAACATAGAGTTTCAGTAAATAAAAAGATCCATAGAGGATCTAAGTGTTCTTAGTAATAACAACTTGTGTTTACTTTCCGCTTTAGAACACGAGTTGTAGAGATTTTCTATTAGTTTGCTTATGATTACATAAGCAACACTAACGATCCACGAGTGCTAGATCTTTCAAGGTGCGAGGTGTGCAACGAACTAAAACGTTTCAACAAGTGGTATCAGAGCCTTGGGAGAGTCTCTACGATACTGAGAACCTTATTTTCCTCACCCAAATACAACCAAAAACTTATTTACAATGACTGGAACTGATGATGAATCAGATGTCACAAACACCAACAACAACAACATCATCAAAAACACCACTTCTATGCAGCAACTTAGTCTCTCCAACAGTAATGGCAAGTTTCCTTATCTTAAAAAGGAAGAATATGATCTGTGGACCATGAAGATGCAGAACTGGATCTCCAATATTGATTGGAATCTATGGGAGATAGTGAAGAATGGTAACAGTCTAAAGAAGACCATCTCAGATCTTGATGGTAAGTTTTCCATTGCTCCTCCCACAACTGCTGAAGAGGTTTTGGCTGTGCAAAGAGAGCACAAGGTAAGAACCATCCTCCTCCAATCAATTCCCGAAGATCACTTAGGTGATTTTCACCACATGGTTGATGCAAAGGACATCTGGATGGCTCTTAAAGCTAGGTTTGGTGGTAATGAAGAGTCCAGAAGAATGAGGAAGTCCATGCTGAGACAACACTTCCAAGAGTTCAATATCTCTAAAGAAGAGGGTATCCACAAGGGATACGACAGGTTTCACAAGATTCGAGTCACTAAACCAGTTGAATGCAAAACCTGACAATGATGATAGCAACTCAAAGTTCCTACGATCTTTGCCTCCATCTTGGTTGCATGTGAGTATAGCCCTGAAAGCTAAAGGTGGGCTGGACATGCTCACTTTTGACGAGCTATACAACAAACTCGGATCTCTTGAACCGATGTCGGATCTCCCTACCGTGTAACCTCCTCGGTCATTCAGCCTTTGTTGGGACATCCCACTCGAATATGATGATGCATGCTTCAAGTCCATCCTATTTACCATCATCATCCTATCGTCCCACTCCTTCTCATCCTCAAGCTAAGACTGGAAGTATATTGGAGGATGTCCTTCACTCCTTTGTTGCAGATTATGACACTCAGCCAGCATCGGTATATGAAGACTTTGATCAAGTGGACCCACTTGAGATGGAGGAGATGAAGCTGAAATGGCAGGTGGCCATGCTTTCAGTGGATATCAAGAGGTTTGAAGAGAAGGCAGGTAGGAAGTTTGGCTTCAAGGGGAAGGATCCAGCTCGATTTGATAGGAGCAAGGTCAAGTGCTTCTCTTGCCACCAGATGGGTCATTTCTCTAGGGAATGCAAAGACAGGAAGGGTGGAGAGAGTACTAGCTACAATTCCTATCGCCAGAATCGAGAAGGGAACTAACACTTCAGCAGCTCACGGTCACCATGGATGAACAGTCAACCGGATGCACATGAACCGTGAATGAGGAAGCTGCTAATGAGAGAAGATTGGATTCTTGTGGCTAGGTGCACCTCAGAAGATAGGCATGATCAGCTTGCCTTCATGGGTCTTTCTCAGGTACACAACTGTATATTTGGTTGTAGTGAGAGATACAATGAACTAAAAGAAGCTTATGATACTATGAAACCTAGATACAATGCATGCTATGTTGATAATGAAGCTCATAAACTTTCGTTAAAAACATTAGAAAGACAAAAGGTTTGGCTTCAAAATAATCAGATAGCTTATGAAGAAAAGATTAAGGTGCTTCAGTTGGATCTAAAAATTGCTAACATTAACTTGAAACGCACTGAAAATGAAAAAGCTGATATTACTACTGAGAATCTAGAGCTTAAAGAGAAACTTGCTGAGGAAATAGCTAGACATAAACAATGGTTGATATCCGGTGACAATCTAGCTAAAGAAATCTATAGTAGTCAGTCAGTGAACTCTGGAATAGGTTTAGGTTTTCAAAAGTATGTAGGATTGGAAGCTAGGAATGATGGGCGTAAATCTACACCTGCAAGCTTAGAACATTTTAGAAAGGAAGGTGATTTGCATGCTGTCCCTGGACCTATTAGAGGTGAATTCATGCCCACTGACCTGTCTATTACTGTTGACTTTGATGGATCACACCATCTGTATGGCAAAAAGTCAAAAGACTTGCCTGACAACGATGCTTCATCTTGTGACTTTGTCTCTTTCTCTGACAGTGACAATTCATCGGATCAAGGATCTACTTACAGTTGTGATTCAAGTGATAAGTCAGACCTTCTCAAGCCCTCACCGAGTCTACACCCAAGCACACCCAAGACCACCTACAAGCCTTCTAGGATAGTTCTGAGGAATCAACTTCCAAGCTTGTTTCTACTGAAGACTTGTCTTTTACATCTTTGCATAATCATTCTGTTAAAAACAATTCCTTTAATGCTTCTGGTTTAAGTACTTCTGCCTGTAATAGAACATCTTCTTTGTTGAATAAATCTTCCAAAAGGAAGACATGTTTTGTTTGTGGAAGTAAAATTCATTTGATTAAGGATTGTGATTTTTATGAGCAAAGATTGGGTGTTTTTGCGAATCAGCAGAAACCAAGTCCTGTGTGGACCAATGTTAACAATATTCCACCTTATGTCCCACAAGCTAGAACTGACCCTTCTTGGAGGAAATCTCCTAATAGACTTTATGTACGACCAACTAGCCCATACTTTAAACATGGTTATTGGCCTGCATATGTTGACTCTATGATTAAAAGGAAACAATGTTGGGGCACTACTGTCAAATCTGTCAAAACTTCAGCAGGTTGTTCTTGGAATAATAAAAGACCTAACTATAAATGGAAACCCAAGAATAATGGAGGATCTTTTTCTTCCCTTAACTGCAAAGTTTAAGGGGAGGCATATGCCTCAGGGGAGGATTTTATAGTAAACTTTGTGTTTATGTTGTTTGCTTACTCCTGTTTATAGTTTTTGTATGGTATGTCTCTGTTTTGTCTCTGAGTTTGTTTTGCAGAATGCCTTGTTCTAGTGTGGTTCATTATATCTGGTCAAGTTAGCTAAATCTTATTGCTTGTTTCTTCTGAAATTTAAAGTTCTAAAGCAAACAATTTGATTCCACTGAAGCCAAAATACTAAAGAAAAGAGTTTGGACTCACTTTGTTCTTTCATTCATTCAAGAAACAGCTTACAACTTACAGCTTTCATTTGCATCTTCAAGATACGAGCTATACACTTACGCTAATCCTAATCTAGTACATATCATCTATTCAAACATCTTAGTGAATGTTGGATATGCATGATCGCTCACAACTTTCACACTAGATGCTGGATATGCGTTCGTAGGACTTGCATAACCATCCATTCCGTCTTTCTAGATGGCTGGATATGCATGACCAATACGACGAAGATGCTAAGGATCAAAATGGAGAGGATGGACTGATGAAAACGTTGATGATGACGATGACCACACATGATGATGGAGAAAAATAATATGTCCTTTGTGCTTCATCTGTTCATTTCAACCAAAATGCAATCCATCCACCCTCCTTAAGCCCTTCCTTTATACGATGTGTGTTGATACACCAAAACTTGGTGCAGAAAGGCCTTGGACCACCTCTCTATCCTTAGGAAGTGGCGGATTTCTGGCTCGTGGCCTTCGTGGAGGCTGTGGTGCTGGAGGTTGGGAGTATGATGTTCTCTCCTTACAGGAGTCATCAGAATCTTCAACGGGAAGGGAAGGCTCTTTCACATCAGCAAGGGGAGGCTCCTTCACTCTCTTTGAAGTGGCTTCCTCATCTGAGTCTTCATTAGGTGATGCATAAGAACTTAAGGATGAGTTGTCTTCTCCACCGCCTGGATTGCTTGACAAATAATTTTTCTTCCACCTCTCAAGACTGCTTATTGAGGTTGCATTGTCTTCTGATGAAAGGATGATCAGGTTGGAACTACTCATGGTTATTTGTGATTAATTTTGGGGCTTTGAAGAAGCTAGGGTTTATAATGATTTTTGGGGATCTTTGATGAAGAGTTATGTGTGCATTGGGATCATTTTATAGACGGGTTCGAGGGTAAATGGGAATTAATGCGAGTGGTTGGCACAGTAATTCTAGAAACTTACCGAAGATTTCCTTGTCTTGGGTTGGTTTCTACTGAAGTGTATAACTTCAGCAGATTGACCATCTGTTTCTGCTGAAGCGTTACACTTTCTTGGGTCACGTTGAAATACACGTAAGCTACGGTCAACCAAACGGTCTAATTCGTTTGACTATAACTTGGGCAACAACTACCACTCCACCACTCACATTATTCCACTTCAAAACAAAACGATTCCCTCTCCTTCATCCAAAACACCTCATTACGAGAAACAAAACCCTAAAATCTCAATTCATCACATGGCACTTGAATTTAAGAAGGATCACAACAAAGTTGCTTTTCTGGGAAAAGCTAAAGATGATGACCTGTATGAACCGATGGTGGAATTCTTGAAAAGGTCCAAGCTTTGCTTTGCTCTAACACATTCTCCGAATGCTATATATGAATCACTAGTCACTCAGTTTTGGGCATCTGCTTCAAAACGAAGTGAAACAGAAATTGTGGCTACGATTGACGAATCAGAGCACGTGGTTACGGAAGAGCTAATAAGGAGGAAGCTTCGCTTGGAAGATGCTGATGGAGTATATCACTCTAATCAAGAGGCGGTGCTTACTGGACTGAGAGCAATTGGCTATCGAGGTTCGAGGACTGACATTTGGCTAAAGAAGCATCTTTGCCCAAAGTGGAGGTTCTTGGCTCACACATTGCTTCAGTGCATTAGCAACAAGTCAGGTGGATGGGATCAGTTCTCTTCCCAACTGGGATGTGGTATTGTGTGTCTTTCCCAAGGGGTAACTTATAATTGGTCTAAATTTATTTTTGATAACTTGGTTGAGAATATTCAAAGGAAAAAGAATAAGTTTTTGATGTACCCTAGATTCTTACAAATTATCATAGACACCTCTACCCAAGTAGAAGCCTTCCATCCCATAGGTGCCCTTTCAGCTAAACTATTTGCCTCTATGAGAACTAACTTTGAAGGGGCACATTATCCCTTGACTGAAGCTATGTTTCCTCAAGGTAATGTGGCTGCTGAAGAGGAGAATGTTGCTAGCATCCCACCCTCTTCACATGTTGCTGATGGCAATCCATCAGTTAATTTTGATGAGGGCCCCTCCTTTTCTGAGAAGCTTCTCATGTTGCTACTGAGCGGCCTCCACCAACACCAACTCTAGCACATTGTCCTAGTCCACCACCAGCACATGATTCTCTTGATAATTTTGAGTCGATCGAACAGGATGGACACACCTAGTCCTCCAAGGGAAACGGTTGATGAAGTACCTCCTCATGTTGAGCATGACCATGTTTCCACTGAAAGGTCAAATGAAGCTCCCATTACCACAGAGCAATGCTGGTGGGTGAGGACCCCATTACTCTCTCATCTATGTATGCTCTTGTGAGACAGGAATGCAAATGAGGTATCTAGACTAAAAGGAACTTGCGAAACCAAGTCTTCACTTGGTAATAAGATTAAAGATCTCTAGGGGCAAAGTTAAGGACCTAGAGAAGACTTGAAAGGAAACCAAAAGGAAGTTTGTGGTTTCTTCTGAGGAGGAAGAAGATGTACCTCAGTATGGGTCTCTTGATATGTTAGCTGATGTATCTCTTAATGATCCTTCATCAATAATTGCAGAATCTTCAAAGGAGAAGGAACCTGTTCTTTACAAAAGGAGAAAGAGATCGTACTTGAATAAAACAACTACTGAGGTATCCAAGGAACCGAGTGTCATCAAAGGCGTGATCTGCCGATATGTCCACCTGCTGGCCACCCTCACAACATGTTTCTTCTGAAGAAGACTTGGGGGTTTCATCTGAAACTCCTGTTATCAATATTGCTGATGATGAGTGTGCTAAGGAGCCTGCTGTTAAAGGGAAAGGTTTAATGGTAGAAGATGAGCTTGGTCCAGACTTGGTTAGTGAAGAGGAAAGGAGAGAACAAGACAGAATGCTAACTGAGTATAAGGAGAGAAAGAAAGATGAGGTAATGGCTAAACAGTTGGAAGATCAGTCTACTTCTTCTTTGCCTCCTGAAAGACAACGAGAAATAGATGAAATGCGTTCTAAGCTTCCTGACTCTCATTGGGATGCGTATACTCAGCAAGTCATAGCAAACCCTTCACTTGCTCAAAGTATCTTAGGAGCAGACTTCAACAGTGAAAGTTTTGTGGAACAGATGATGGCTCGTGGACAACAAAGGAAGCAAGAAGCAGCTGCCAAGAGAAGAGCCATCACAGCTCAAAGGAATAAAGATAGACCTCCTACTAAAGCTGAAATGAGGATTGTGGTGAAAAACCAGAGCTCATCTCTGTATAACACTGGGTTGTCAATGAAGCAAGTAAAGGCTTTCCCCGATCATGTTTTGATTCGCAAATATAATCAAATCATGAAGTATTCTTCTTCGCACACTTCAAGCTTGAAAAGGATTGCTGGTGTTTCAGGTGCTCCTAAGACTAAGAGGACAAAGACAGCTGAGATTGTGGAAAATTTTGATGATATATCATGCTCTTCTAAAGTCTCTGCTGAAGCTACCATGGAGTTTACACTACTCACTGAAACAGATCAATCTGCTGAACCACATGGTGTTCCCTCTGAAGAAATAGTCATGCTCTCTTCTACCCCAACTGTAGCATCGGCTGAGGCGGGAAGAAGATATTTTGGATAATAACGATAACAAGGTTCCTTCTGTGAACCATCTATGGTTTTCTGCTGAACCTCCTACAGAGATTGCTAGCTCTCCTAACAAGACTCCATCTGTGGCATCTGTTGGCTCAGATGCTGATTTAGCAAGTTTAAACACTAGGAAGGCTAGAAATTTGCTAGTGAGCATGAATGCCATTCGTGAAGATGCACCATCTTTAGGTATCTATAAGCCTGGAAGGAGGAAGAAGAGGATGGCCAAAATCACTAAGTTAGATCTTGAGGCTGATGAGTCAACCTTTATTAAAGAAGGGTCTTCCTCTGATTTTCCAGATGGATATCAAAATGTGCTAGTCAATTGGACTTTGACTAATAAAGAGCTAAATGCTATACATCGTTTGGATAAATCCTCAATGGAGTTCACCTTTTTGAAGGAAATACTCCATTTGGTTGACAGGGCAGACTTACTTACTCTGTACTCTCTACCACCCCATTCGCACAAATGCACCACAAGGCTCTGGGATGTTCCTTTTGGGAGATCTTCATGTTCTGTTCAGCTCTCAATCTCCCAATGATAAAGGCCATTTCATTTGGGAGAACTCACATTTATGGAGGGTTGAATCTTGGAGATTCTATCCTCTGCCTCGTGTGCATGTAGTTGAGATGAAGGGTGGGATCACAGATCTGCATGTTGGTGAAAGGACTTACCCATTGTCCAAAAGACTTATGGAGAGATGCGACCGAAGCTGGAAATTCCTCCAGATCCAATTGGCAATGAAAGACCACAGGCTGAACAACTGATTAGCTTGATAAAGACACAACTCCTTCAAGCTCAAGCTGCGTCTTCATCTTCATAATGGTATCTTGTATTTGGTCCTTTGCATTATTTGTTTTATTTTACTTAATAATGTTTCTATTCCTTGTATTGTTTATTCTTAGTAAAAAACTTTCTTTTGTAGTTTTGTCTTTGAAGGTTATTAACTCACCTGATATGCCTTGTGTGTATCAAAGAGTTGGCTAGTCCAAAGGGTACAGCTTTGGTAAAGACATGTCAAATCGTTGATAGCTGTAATGGTTTGCTCAAAATCATAGGGTTTGCAACCACCCATGCTTAATTGCTGAGAGTTGTATCAATTCACCATGGTCTATTCCTTTTTGGAATCCAAGAATTGGCTAGCCCACACGTATATGGATTGTGGTAAAGGCAACTATCTCCATATTTGGTTATCAATTCACCAATTCTAAGAATTGACTAGTCCTGAGCAAACGGCTACAGGTAAAGACACCTCAAATCCGTTTATATAGTTGCTGATTTGCTCATAAATCAGATGGTTATCAATGTACCATAGTTTTCGAACTTAAACATTTGGCTACTCCCGTAGTAATGGCTATTGGTAAAGAGACATCAAATCCATTATTTTCAATGATTCACCTCTCACAGATGTTAACACACCTGATGTGATGAGAATAGTATGCAACTGATAAGTATTGATGTACATTATGTCTTGTGTTGCTGCAAAGACCTGGAGTCTCAAAGGTTGATCATCATAGAGATGAGTTTGTTATTGGTTCTTTGCTACTGATGTGTGATAACAATCCTCTAGTACTGAAGTCTCAAAGATCTTTCAAGATCAGGAAACTGGAACTTAACCAAGTCAAATTCCAGTTTAGGGGAGGATTAATTGTTGGGAATTATGTGAAGAAGGATTTGCCGTCATTATGCCGAAGGTTTCTCTGAAGTAGAAGCGTAATCTGTGAAGAAGTGATTCTTCAAGAGAACAAGCATTGCCGTGTTATGCGAAGGGTAAAAGTCGACTAGGATCAGTGCGCTTATGTATTAAATGCTAACTCATTATTCTCTTTGAACGGCCCGAGGTTAGCATGGGTTTTATTGTACTGCTCAATATAGTTTAGTGTATTAGTCATTAAATGCATGCTTGCATGTTTAGTCGATTGGGTTGTAAGAGATTAGGGTTCCTTGGTTATAAAAGGAACCAAATGGTTTGTAATAGATATCGATCTGAAACATAGAGTTTCAGTAAATAAAAAGATCCATAGAGGATCTAAGTGTTCTTAGTAATAACAACTTGTGTTTACTTTCCGCTTTAGAACACGAGTTGTAGAGATTTTCTATTAGTTTGCTTATGATTACATAAGCAACACTAACGATCCACGAGTGCTAGATCTTTCAAGGTCTGAGAGTGTGCAACGAACTAAAACGTTTCAACAGTTGTAATAAAATAGGGACAAGGGCTAAGAATGCTTTGTTTGCAAATTTCATATCTATACTACTCCATCCATCCTATATTAAATGTCCAGTTTTGAATTTTTAAGTATTTCTTTTTTAACTTTGACATTAAATATGTTTGCTTGTGTTATATAGTATTTGATAAAAATTATACGCAGTGAAAATACATTTAAAACTCAATGCATTTATATATTTTGTATCAAGTATTATACAACACAAACAAAAATATTTAAGGTAAAAGTAGAGAAATGATGACTTCAAAAAGTCAAACTGTACATTTAATATGGGACAGAGGGAGTACAAGTTTGCAAATTTCATATCTATACTACAATATAAATAGAAAACAATTTTACTTGAAAAATTAAAAATGAATAATGTGTTATATCTAAAATACTATTTTAAATTTTAACTTTTTTTTTTTTACTTTCCTACCAAAAAAATGTTTGACTTGTTTTTAAAAAAAATTGCTTTATAATCATTATTAAAAAGTTCACTAATCACATTTAATACATATTATATATACAGATATACTTATCATTTCAACTACATATATAACACTTTGTAGAAAGCTAGAAAAAAACTTATAGAAGAAGATGAATGTTTCAACTAATTGCTTTCGTGTTTCATTTTCAATTTTACTAAATGAATATATACGTTTTTTAATACATTTTAAAAATCAATTTGGAGTTGATTTATCGTATGTTACAATATTTTTCAATACATTTTGATAATTTTATGTTGTATTGTAACATCCGGTAATTTTCAAAACCTATTTTTTAATAATAAATTATGTTATTTATTTCTTTTTTTCCGTATCGAACTTTTTCGAGTCAATTTGAACTTGAGAGCAAGACGTTATATCTTAAGACGGGAAACTGCACATTACGCAAACCGACACATAACCTAAAACTCATAAAACAAATTTATTTAATAAATACGAGAAATTATGCGTGTGAATATTCATTTTTATCAGAGACAAAATTTTCGTTACTCGAATCGAACATTTGCTAAGTCAAATATGTTATTAGGGGGATTTTCATATATCCCCACATACACACCTATATTTACATATTTCCCCAAACACAAGTTTTTTATGCATGATGTACAAGCCTGTTAAAGCACTGTTTGGGGAAATATGTAAATATAAGTGTGTATGTGGGGATATATGTAAATGACCCATGTTATTACTACCTCCGTCCCATATTGACCGTCATGTTTGACTTTTTTAAGTCTTTTTTTGTCAACTTTGACCTTAAATATTTTTGTTTGTGTTATATAATACTTGATGAAAGTTATATCAATGAAAATACATTTAAACCCTCATTCTATTCATATATTTTGCATCAAGTATTATATAACACAAATAAAAATATTCAAGGTCAAAGTTAAAAAAGAAAGACTTTGAAAAGTCAAACTGGACAGTTAATATGGGACGGATGGAGTATTATAAAAGAATAAAGAAATTACAAAAGTGGCCCCCGGGATATCTTACCTTACACTTTTGAGACAAGGCAGACCCTCTAGGGTTTCACTTATTATCCTCGTTGTGATTTCCCACCTCACACACACTTACTATTCCGGCCAATCGTAAATCAAGCAAAGGAGGAGGTATAGATATACTGTTTTGAAAGGGTTATTTTGCTAGCCTTCTCTCTCTCTCTTCTCTCGCAGGGTAAGAAATCACCACCACATCTCTAGTTTCCTTTAAATATTTTAAGCTTATTTTCGTGATTAAAGGCCAAAACGTGGTGTTTTTTAATTTGTGAAAGTAGCAGTGTGTTTGATGTTATATTGGATTGTTCGTTTAGGATACTTTGTGTTCTTGATTATCATGATTAACTTGGAGCGCAAAATATTGGTTTTTTGTTAAAATTTGTGTATCTCAACTTGACCCATTGTAATAGACCGCCGTTTTAGTTGTATGTAAGTCTGTAAATGTTTTACTACCTTTTTTGATCGCATATTCCACTAAATAAGTGATTATCTTTATATAATTTCTATTTTACTTTGTTTAAAACTTTGTAACAATCCGATTTGGATCAGATGTCCCTTAACTGGAAGTGGTGTATATTGTGTTCTCTTATCTTAATTTGTAATTTATGTCACTGAATATAAGTTTTGTGCTTCTAAGAAAAGAAAACTGTTATCTAAACATGTTATCCACTTTTTATAAATCGGAGATGGTAACATCATCTGAAACGCCCTTAGTTTTCGAGTCTAGCTTTACCATTCGAGTATAACATTTTGTTGTTATTATTATGTCTATGCGAACTGCTCATTGTATGTAGGAAAGACTTGCGATTACAGCTTTTTGCTATGTCAATCTGACCGACAATATTATTTCAGTATTCATATTTAACTTTATGATTTCAGGATAAACTGAATAGTAATTTGAAGGTCCATCATGCCTACAGTTAGCGTTGGAAGGGACCTTCTTTTCCAAGCCTTAGGGCGCACTTACAGTCAGTATTTTTGATCTAAATCCTCTAAAATCATCAACACATTCACTTAAATCTAATATTTTGTTTTTTTATGCAGCACAAGAGGAGTTTGATGAATTATGCTTCGAATTCGGAATCGAGCTTGATGATGTGGTAAATAATATATCCTAATCCACTTTTATGTATGTAAGATGTGCATTATTTATCTAGTATTATTTCTGCATAAATTGGCTGTAGACAACGGAGAAAGCAATCATTAGAAAAGAGAAACATCTTACAGAAGAGGAAGAAATTGGTGGTAACGAGGAAATTATATACAAAATTGACGTCCCTGCCAATCGGTATTTTCTAATCACTTGTTTTGTTTATATGTCTCAACTGTTCTGTGTTATGTTATGTATTATGCCTGGGGGAGGAGGTGGTACTAATACCCTATGTCTATCTATACTACTGCATTTGTGCTTATGTAGAAGGCCTATGACATGTGGAGGGAAGTGGTACCCTATTATTACCCTAGTGGGGTGCCCATGGGTACCCTCTATCCAATAAAAACTCTCCAACTCAAAACTGCCCAATTCTACCCTAACACTACCCGCTTTTTTTTTTTTTTTTTAAATACATAAAATCACATACAATATTTAAAATAAAACATACCATTTCATTAAAAATAAAAACATTACATAATACTTAAAAAACTACAACTTAAAAATTGAAACTACAACTTAAAAAAAAAAAACATTAGATAAGTTGAAATTAAAAAAATTGAAACTACAACTTAAAAATTGCAAGCCCATCCGTGTTTGGCCGCAAGTTCACGTTTTTGGGTAAGAACGAATTCCAACATAGCGGGATCGCGAATGTGATCATGCGGCTCCAAAAAAAAAATTCATCTCCCGTTGTGTATTCTTGAACTTCCGAACCTCGAGTTGTGTAGCCAACAATTGTTTCGCCAACGCATCCTTCTCGCGTTTTTCTTCCAAATATTGCGTCTTCTTTTGTGTGTAGGAGTTGATTTCATCCGTAACACTTGAGACCGACGAGGAGGATGGGCCTTGCTTCTTTTTCATCTTTCTTGATTCAAGTGGAGGGTGGGGTCTTCATTCATGTCGGGAATGGTGTTGCTTGCCGATTCATACTCCCCACTCCTTTTTGAAGAATTGCTTATCGCACCGCCAATATCTTGAAAACATTCTTGCTCCGTCCATTTGTCATGACCTCTGACAACCTCTCACGCCAAGGTATGAGTAAATTGTCTTTTTCGATAGTAATCCGACTCGACTTACCTCACCACGCCCAAGTCGTTTGCACCCACTAGCCTTAGCACGTTTCTACATTATATACAAAATAATAAAAAGTATAGCTTAAACAAAATAATGTAATTGTAAATAATAAAGTATAGATTATGTAAAATAAAAAGTATAGCTTGTACCGCTTGGAGGTAGTAGCCGTTGAAAATACCCATGGTCGTGTTCATTGTTTTCCACTTGGTATTCAACGAATGAAAAGTTCGTGAACTCGAACCCATAGTTGCCTCGTAATGCTTGAGAATCCGTTTCCAAAAACCGTCGGACTTTTGTTCATTACCGACAACACCACATTCGAATATTTGAATCCATGCTTTCGCCAAAGCCTCCTCTTGTGCTTGCGTCACGACCAAACTTCACGGGGCCTCCTCCCGCCGAAAGCTTTTTTCTTCCCTCTCGGATCGACTTCTTAAACGTCCTCATCTTCGTCTTCTTCGTTTGGTAGTTGTGTTTTCGCACGCATCTACGTCATCGTCATTGTTTTCGAACGGGGAGAACTCGCTTGTAGTAGTGATGTTGTAGTGTTGTGGATTCATTTGAGGAGGACCCATATTATATTGGTAAAATTGATGTGGAGATGGGGGTTGTGGAACGTAAAATTGATTCGGGGATGATTGAGAATAAAATTGGTTTGGAAACGGAGTTTGTTGTGGTTGCGGTTGAAAGGGTTGAGACCGACCTTGACGCGAGGTGGAAGTTTTTTTACCTCTTCTTGGATCCATGGTTTTGTGTTTTTGAAAGATTAGTGTGTGTTTTTATTTGTGTTTTGTGTGTTTTTATTTTGAAAAAAATGAGTTTGTAATGTTTGGTTTTAAAGGGAAAACTTTTTTTTATGGCAAAGTAGCAACGGCTACTCCCCAACGTCCCCAACGGTCAAAATTTTCAAACATTCTCACCAAAGCCGCTCGGGCTCACAAACCGAACACCCTACCCGATCGTGCTACCCGATGAGGAGGGAACGGTGTTGCCGATCGGGTAACACAACCCGATCACCCTACCCCGATCCCACTCCCTCCCCCCTAATAATGCTACTAGCTTTGGCTTACCGATCTATTGAATATTGAAGTACTTTCGCACAACTAAATAGTAAAGAAATAAAGGTTTAATTTTTTATTTTTGATGTCAAATGAGCCAAATGCGTAAAATTAGTATTAATCTTGATGGTTAATATAAAATTCCTAACACTACGAACTAATATCTATAACATGTGCCACAAAATATGAATGGTGTAGTTAAATTCCTAATTTTGATATATTTTCAGAACATATGCTACAAATAAAAAGGTCACAAATCATTTATACATAAGATGCTCATTTGATATGCAGATATGATTTGCTTTGCCTTGAGGGACTTGTGCAGTCCTTGCGTATCTTTTGCGGGATTGATTCTGTACCTAATTACACCCTTGCCGATGTTAGTAAGAAATCTATGCTTAAGATGCATGTAAAACCAGAGGTATTTATCTCATAAACCAACTTTAGTGTGTGCTATATATGGTTAAAGAACTCTAGTGTGTGCTATATATGGTTAAAGAGCACTAGCTCTTCATACTTGTGTTAAGGATCGTCCTTTTTCCAGACATCAGCGATACGTCCATTTGTTGTTTGTGCTGTATTGAGGGGCATAACTTTTGATGAAGCTCGATATAATAGCTTTATTGACCTCCAAGATAAGCTTCATCAGAATATATGCAGGTAATATATGAATTCTACTTATGTTTCCAATATTGCGGTTACTTAAGCATGTTGCAAGTATCATTGGCCCCGTTCTATTCTCATGTTTCATCTTCACATGCTTCAGACGGAGGACTCTTGTTGCTATTGGAACACATGACTTGGACAAAATAGAAGGCCCGTTCACATATGAGGTTTGTGATTTTGTTAATACATATAGTGATCCAGATGAGGGCACATGTTTTTGATGCGTCACACATGAAGTATAATACTTAACTTTGCTATGTGGCAAACTGATATTGATCTGCTTTATATATGCTATATAATTTGGGCCCAATCTTGCCATATGGGATGTGAAACAAAGGTGGTTAAAGAATTTCTATGCCCAAAATTCCATTAGCACCCTACAGAACATATGAGTTTGTTAATTACTCTTTGGTGATGTGTTTGTTACATATATAAGAAGGCACTTCCAGTCTCCGCATCAATTCTTTTTTTCACATCCTATACCACCTATCTTACAAATACCTCCAACAAGGCTTGAACCCGCAACCTATAAGTTGGTGGCATAGTTGTCAATAGCGATGATAGCGGTCGCTATAGCGCGCTACGTAGCGAAGCGGTCATGTGTCGCTATTACCATTTAGCGACAGAATAGCGACAAAAACCCAAAAAGTCTGAAACTTAAAATGTAGATCTAGGGCGCGTCGGTGGGTTTCACCACGCGTACCCTATGTCAAAATGATCTCCTTTCGACGATCTATCATTTGGTATAGGTGGTGTAATTTTTCCGTGACGGTGGCGGAATATTGGCCGGAGAAGACGGCGGTGGAGGTTTCCGGTCACCAGAATTTTAGAGAGAGATGAGAGAGAGAAATGTGTGTGTAAAAGTGTGTTTATGTGTGTGTTGTTGGGGTTTTATACCCCAGGAGGGACCGAAAATGTCAAATCCAAAACATAGGGGTGCGTTTGGTAAGTATTCCGAGGGACTAGTTGCGCCAATTCGACCAATCCAAGTTTTAGATGATTACTAATAGACTAATTTAGCTATTTTGGTGTTTTGAATGTTTACAAATGTTTATGTGTTGAATGGTAAAACATATCTTTATTTTGCTACTATTTTATCGCTAAACACAAATAGCGGTCGCTATTTATCGCTATTCGCTACGTAGCATATAGGTGGCTCGTCGCTATTTATCGCTATTCGCTATTGACAACTATGGTTGGTGGGCAACTTACATATCACTAGACCAATGGCCTTGGGTGTCTTCTTATCATTTTATGCTTCATCTTTTTTGCTTTTCCCTATTTGTGCAGGCTTTGCCACCAAAAGACATAGAGTTTGTGCCATTAAAACAGGTAATAGTGGCATTGCTTGGTTTGACTGCATATTTGCATACATTTAACAGGCACCTCAGCCAAAGCTGATATCCTTTCAGATACTTATGCAGTGTTTGATGACTTCTTTTATAGGTGGAAACTTTCCAAGCTGATAAGCTTATGGAGTTTTACAAGGTATGTCATGTATATTTACACACACAAACCTGTTTTTCTTTGGTCTTCAATTTTATTCATCTTTAAGGATGTGTTTGCTTCTCTTATGGCAGTCTGATTTGAAGCTGAAGAAGTACTTGCATATAATCGAGAAGTCACCTGTCTACCCTGTTATATATGATCGAAACAGGTATTATACCCATTCAGCCGATTTGACCCATTTCTTATAATGCTTTTGTTATTAAATTGTATCCTTTTGCCACCATTCGTTATGATGTTTTATCTCAGTCGTATCTTAAATGTATGATTTTTTAGCGGAGTCCACCAGACGTTCTACCATTTTTTAGGTCCTCTTACTATGTTTACCAATTTGATTGTATAATTTACAATGGTTGTTGCAGAACTGTATTGTCTCTGCCTCCAATAATAAATGGAGCGCATTCGGCTATTTCTTTGAAGACCAAGAACGTGTTCATCGAATGCACAGCCACTGATTTGACCAAGGCCAAGATTGTCTTGAATACAATGGTTAAGTGTTAAAGAATCTCTGGTTAATAATCTCTGCAAGTCATTTGAAAGATGAGATGGTATTAATATGCACTTTTTACTGTAGGTGACGATGTTCTCTGTGTACTGTGAACGGAAGTTTGAGGTTGAGCCAGTGGAAGTGATAGATTCAGATGGAAAATCTTATATTTACCCTGAATTATCGCCCTACCACATGAAGGTGTCTCTAGCATACATAAATGGTATAGCTGGGATCTCTTTGGAGGCAGATAAGGTACAAAGACACACCATGTTTCACTGTTATTCAATGAGTAATATTGGCCTCTCATTTCTTTTCAACTGAGAATTAATATAAATACAGATTTCACTCTGTTTGAACAGTGAACAAACTTATTACCTTGTCTCATTTATAAATGACTTAGATAGCTACGGTCAGATTTCAGTCATTTCACACTGTTTGAATAGTAAGCACATGCCTATTCAGTTTTGATTGCGTCTAATTCTGTAAAAGAATAACTCTGTGCTGTGTGTTGAAGAACGAGAGTTGAATAACATTTAACGTAAACATATATGTGTCTGATTGTGTTATGTATTTGTACCTTTTTGCAGGTTGCTGGGCTGTTGAACAAAATGCAATTGCACGCTGAACAATCAGCTCCAGAGGATAAAGATTGCATTTTCACAGTGTCTGTCCCCCCTACGAGAAGCGATGTGCTTCATGCATGTGATATAGCAGAGGTATGAAGTTACCTTATTCTTACTGTTTGTGCAGCTATCAGTGGCAATTTAAATTTCACTCATTTACCTATATTGTATTATATCTTGAACGGTTCATATAGCTTAAGCTAAAGGATTAAACAAAAGAGGAATAGGTCAAATGGTTTGAAATTAATGTAGTGCATTTTGATTTAGTATTGTGGTTGTATTTAAAAAAAAAACATTTACGCGACTAGATCCACTCCCCAACTTGCTCAAAAAAAACGTTTATGCGACTAGATCCACTCCCCAACTTGCTCATTTGCCACTGGTACCCTGTTATTAGCACAACTGACATATTTGTAACAAATTCCACAGGACGTGGCTATTGCTTATGGTTTCAATAAAATCCCACAGCGGACACCTGCATCTATAAAGCCCTTGCCTCTGAATCAGTTCAGTGACCTTATCAGAACGGAGGTGAGTGTGATAAAGTTCTTTTATCTTCATTATTACATGTATCATAAATCCATAATGATAAAAGGATTTTTGGTTGTATTCTCTTTAGGTCGCATTGACTGGCTATACAGAGGTGTTAACATTTATCCTGTGCTCTTACAAAGAAATATTTACCATGCTGAACCGTATAGATGATAAATCAACTGCAGTAATCATTGGAAATCCTCGCTCCGCAGATTTTGAGGTTAGGCTGACTTATTTAATAACTTTTTTCCTAAACATGTGGTGTGAGTTGTGTGATATCTTATATAACCATTTACATTGCATTATTTCCAAAATGTTATAATTCTCAACTTTATAGGTAGTGCGAAACAGTCTAATGGCTGGGATACTAAAAACTGTTGCACATAACAAAGATCATCCAAAACCTATCAAGGTAATATTCCTTGATAATTGTTCTTTATTATTTTTTATTAGGCGAAGTATTTTAATTTTTCATTAACCATCTTGCCTCTTGATGATATTGACCTTGCTTGCATTTTTTATCATTCGTCAATAGCGATGTCTTTTGTCCCAGACTAGCTGTAGTGGCTACAATCGTAATTAGGGGTGGCATTTGACCCATCACTTATGAATGGGTTGATTTGGGTTCTGTTTTATATTGAGTAGGTCGAATGCGTATGGTTACACGCTTTTATATCATTTTGTTTGAAGTTTTAAATTATTTTTGCTCAATGCTATTGTTTTCTGTGATAATAAATTTAACTCATAAAATTTTATACGTTTTTCTAAAAAAGTTGGACAAAATGTGTTTGCTGGTAAACCATACCCCCAGCTACACATTTGGCACTTTGGCTAAAATCAGATTGCTTTTTTTTTCTCATACCTGTTTCACATGTTATCCAATCTCATGTCACCTCTAATTATAAGTGTAACATTGGGAAATGAAATAGATATGAAAGATTTGTCTTTGCCTATCATTAAGCTGGGATGTTTTTACTTAAGTCACATTGGAACTCTAGATATTTGAAGTAGGCGATATAGCTGTCTTGGATGAGACAAAAGATGTTGGGGCCAGAAATCATCGCCAACTGGCAGCTCTTTACTGCGGTGCTACTTCAGGTTTTGAGGTAAAATTCTAATTTCATATCTCTTTGCCCTCTCCTCTTCTTTTATTTGTACTATATGAATATTGAAATACACATGTCAGATTCACTTGATGAGAACTCATCTTTGCTACATATACTTTTCATTTATCTATTCTTTGGTAAATAAAAATATATTCACCTCAATGTGGAAACGCTGTTCTAGTTGGCGCGAGTAAGCTCCTACCTAGTTTTGCTTTCTATCTCATTTGTTTGACTCTTTAATGTAGCTGTAAAGTATTAAAAGGAGATTTGTTCAAAATATATTAGTATTAACACCTCAGTGAAACAAATGAGGTCCTTATTTTTCTTGGTTAGAAAAGATGGTAATAGTCACTTTTGGCATAAAGAAGTATGTTATGGTTCAGATTTTGTGTAAAGTGTAACCAATGTTTGAGTATGTTAACCTCTGTAGAAATAATAAAGGTCATATGTTAAGTATGTCAACCATTTTAGTTGCAGAAAGATTCTGGTGTTCATTCTTGAACATCCCTACAGACTGCACAAGAAAAACAGAAACAAAAACAAAGATGAAAATAGAACAAAACCAAGTTATCTTTCAGTGAATGTAGTTTTGTTAAAAGAAAAGTCAATAATCTTCTGAATTTGCTTATTTTTACTTGTCTTTCTGACTTTTTTTACTTATTTTTGCAGCTGATACATGGCCTGGTAGACAGAATCATGGAGGTAACCGGTAATCCATTTGTGTTGCCTGGGGACAATAGTGGTTACTACATTGAGCTGTCAAAAGTAAGTACTTCTTGTTTTGCAATCAGAAGGTGGCAGTTTTGTACTACATTAATCTGGGTTATGTTTCACCATTAAAGGGTGAAAACAGCTCACAATGAAATAGGTTAAATTAGTCGGCCCAAAGTATATTTTGAGTGTATACCTCTTAAATTGCTTTATTTTACCATCTAAAATCTTGTTGATAATAATAAACATTAAAAGATACCAGCGATTTTGACCCGTGACCCAACACGACAAATTTTCCACTTCCACTAGCACTGTAGGCCATAAAACGTACAACTCCTGTGCTAACAAGTTTATTATCCAATGAAGGATCCTGAATTTCTAGAGGGAAGACAAGCTAGCATCATTTACAAAGGGAAACGCATAGGAACTTTTGGCATTGTTCACCCACAGGTACTCTTCGACATTGAATTTGGCACTTACTAAGCTATTTTATAATCATTCTCTCTGTTTACAAAATTGTTCATTGTACATGTTTTTTTTTCTTCTTGAGAAGTGTTCTGAGTTTAGCAAAGTCAAATGGGTTAACTTAAGAAGATTTAGCTAGCAATAGAGAACAGGTCAAATGGGACAAAAGTCGATCAGAGTGTTTACATAAATACACAGAACTTCTTAAATCGTTTTCATAATCATGTTTTATGCATTGATTCTTCTAAATATGGAGTGAAGTGTTTCCGGGTCAACCTGACCCGACTTGTGCGAAACTATTTCCCGTTTAGACACATAGCCAACCCGACTATTTTGCCTCCTTTAACATGTCTGCTGAGATTTTCGAATTTTGGCTAATAAGGTTGGATAGGTTGTGTAGATTGTAAAATAATACCCCGTAGTTTTTTGAGGTGGTTGATAATGATCCCCGGACATTGCAAAGTGTAGATTAGTTTCCATGCACTTGAGTCATTCCTTATAACCTGAGTTTTATTTACTTTAATTTGCAGGTGCTGGAAAACTTTGGCATACCCGACCCATGCTCCTTTGTTGAGCTTAACATTGAGAGCCTGCTATAATCTTGGAAAATTCTCTGAATTGGTCGACTTCAAGATTATTATTTTTGTTGAACCCTACTATTTGGCAACCTGTGATTTAGACAAATGTTTTTTGTTAAAGCAGATTTAGGGCATCTCAGAAGTTTCATTTAATGAAATAGTTGGTTGCTATGATGCGTGGACCGGACTGAAAAGCAGTGATTTAGATGATTTTTTTTTGTTAAAATGGTCTTTGTTCCCATCGTTATCTGTATTTACTTGCTCTAGTAGTCACTTTGTTGCATATAAATTGATATACTTTTATTTTATTTTAGCTTCATTCCTAGATAAATAACTAAAACAATAAGTGCCTTGCCACTTGCAAGAACTTTTTAAGATGAGTTTTGTATTTAAAACGAGTCTATGCACCCGCGCGTTGCGGCGGGTTTTTTGCATTTAATTTTTTATGCTATATGAGTTTTGTTATATGTGTGGTGTCTAACTTGTGTGCAAAAATCTTTATGTAAATGTGGGTATATTCATTTCCTATAACACATTTGTATGATGATAGTTGGTTCGAATATGAGCGTTGACCTTAAGTTTGTTTTTGGGTGTGTTTTAAAGTTTTTTTTTAAAAAATTTACGAATAAAGTTTAGGATTGAATTTAAAAAGTGTCATATCGTTAGGAGGTACATTTCACCATTTTTACAACGGGGTGTGTAAATTATGTATAATCTTTATGTAATATTTAGGTGTCGATAATCTTTATGTACAGCATAAGGTACTTATCATTCTTTTTTCCAACTTTGTGAAAAATATAAAAAGTTAAGGGACTGGTTTTAAAAGTTTGTGAAAATATGAAAAGGTAAGAAATGGTTTTACAAAGCGTTGGTAAGTTGAGGGGTATTTTCTGCCCTTTTTTCAAATTTTTCGAAACTGCGAAAACCGTCGTTTTACGTTATGTGTTGCCAGCTTAATTGTCGTTTTGGCCTTTTTTTTTGCCGGCAAATACGGCGTCGTTTTCGACGTGAATTAATAATATTGATAATTCTTTTTATGATACAAACAAAACTTCTGTTTATTTGGTAAAAAGAAATTATACATTATTAAATTTATAAAGAAAGGAAGGGGATGGAACTAGAATGGCAAAGTAAAGGATGACTTTAAAGTTAAGTAACTATCTAAAATAATAGGAACCTAATTAGTACCAAACGTTTAGTTATGAAATATTAGACACTATCGGTGCATCGCACAGGTTGAATAAAGCCTCGTGACTTCAAATATCTCGATAAAAGGTCAATTAGTTCGCAACTTAAATGTAACACTAAATTTTACAAACTATAAAGGTGTAGCCTAATGGCCAGTGCTTAATATTTTTTTAGTGAAAGCTCAAGCTCAAACCACACACATAAACACATATTTTGAGCTGTTGCCTTGGTTAAATCTATAGGAGAGATTTTGCAAGAAAATGGTGACGTTACCCAAAGTGAGCAAACACTTTTCTAACACTTTCTGATAAGTTAGTTTAATTTAAACATTATCTTTCACATATTAAGCATCATCATTGTAAATTAATGGTAACAAAAGAACTCATAAAAATCCAGAAAAGAAATTTTAAATAATAAACCTATTCATGTCTTTACTTACCTCACACTTGCAGGAGCAACTGTAGTAATCGTAATATCACCTTACCAAAATCAGAAGACATAACATAAACTGAAGCCAAAATTACTAATAAAGATCAAAACCTTTTCACTTACTCAACAAAGTAGTAATCACCCCCAATCAAAAACAAACCTTCGTTGCTTTTAGGACTCATCATCTTTAAACCCGCAAATAAAACCCAAACCTTCACATGGACTTGTGGTCATGACAGAGGGTCTCCATGGAGATGTTAAGGCGGTTTGTTCTAGCTACTTCTTGAGACTGAGGACATAAAGTATCATGCCACGTATCAGCCACAAAGCCATGTATATGAAACGAAGCGGTAGCAGGCCAGAAAAAGAAACATGGATACCGCAGTTGGGCTGAAGAAAATAACGGGAGCCCTAAATGGCACTGTTTCATATCCTAAATAAAATAACGTTGTAACAGTAATATAATAGTGCACCGACGTTTGGTTTTATTCCATATAGAGAATGTATTCTCAAAATCTCATCTATACTACTATCTATACTACTATATAAAGTGTTTGAGACTTTCTTTAAAAGAAAGTCTTAAAAAACATGACATTATTCAATGCACATAATTTTCAGACGTACAAGACAAGAAACATAGTGCACACCACTTTAATGCACATAATAAAAAACATAACACCTCATTAATGCTATTTAATATAGTCAATTAATTTACTGGTCAATAATATAATTAATACAGTTATTAAAACACCCTTACATAAGTAATACAAATTATCAAGCATATTGTATAACCAAATTAAACACAATTCCTGCATTAACTGTCACTAATACAAATAATAAAGCAAATTATATAAATATTCAATCTCGAGCGGCATGGGCCAAATGGTCGGAGCGAGCGATCTCGAGCCCGAGACGCGGGCTTTAAACGAAATTCTTGATATATGTAAATTTATTGTGAAAAAGAATATAAAAAAAGAAGATGTCGGTCGTCTTACTGTGCTTAAAAGGTCACATGAAAAGCATTTGTTCGCTATAAAAATAGTTATCAGTGCTTATAGCCGGCGATTGGCACAGCTTCTAGTAAGAGAACATGAATCAAAGTCTATGTTTTCAGTCCAACCCAAAACCATTACATATATAGGCCCAGCCTAAACTGACCATAAGCCCAATCGAAGCATCTATACAAAAACCGCTCAGTTGCTGCATACAACCCTAACCCTAACCCTAACCATCACTCAACCTTCGATTCATTCACACAATCTTCAATCAAAATCAATGGCCTCATCAACGGAACCTGAACACAGGGGAGTAGAAGAAGAGGAGACAACAGGAGGAGCGGGTGAAGACGAAGATACAGGAGCACAGATCGCTCCGATTGTTAAGCTTGAAGAAGTTGCTGTTACTACTGGTGAAGAAGATGAAGATGCTATTCTTGATCTGTATACCTCTAGATCTACTTTTATTTATTTATTTATTTATTTATTTTTTAATAAAAGTTTTAACTTATGATTTAGGTTTTTTAATTTTCACTAAAGTCTATCACTGTTTGTTAGATCTAGTTTTACATACACTAACTTATTAGTTGATTTTATATAAAATTTGATATTAATCTGTATATATGTATGTTGTTTATTAATTTTGTGATTATTGACTTGTTATTTGATTTTATGTGGTTTTTGTTCATTAAGGATTGTGAAGTTGTTAACTTAGAATTTGATGAATATATACAGTAAAGCGAAGCTGTACCGATTCGATAAAGAAGGAAACCAGTGGAAGGAACGAGGTGCTGGATCTGTTAAGTTTTTGAAGCATAAGAAAACTGAAAAAGTGCGTTTGGTTATGCGTCAATCCAAGACCTTAAAGATCTGTGCTAATCATCTAGGTATTAATCTGTTAATGATTTGATTATGCGGTTTGTCGTATGTTGCATAATTTGATTCGATTTGATTTGAATGTTAAAATGTGTTGTTTGTAGTTATTCCAACTATGTCTGTGCAAGAGCATGCTGGTAACGAGAAGTCATGTGTGTGGCATGCTTCTGATTTCTCTGATGGTGAACTTAAGGATGAACTTTTCTGCATTCGATTTGCATCAATTGAGAGTAAGTTTACTTCTTTTTACTTGTTATTGATTTTATAAGTGGATTTCTAGCTTTTGTTGCATTGCATTTGTGTTGGTAGTTGTTTTTTATAGTTACTTGATTAGTTCTGATGTTGAGGTTTAGTTTTGATTACATGGGTTTTTTAGGTGGTGTTTGATTACCTAATTGAGAACGTATATGTCTTTTAATATATTACGTCTAATTTATATCGGACGAGTAATTACATGGTAAGCTTTTGGCGTACCACATTTGAGTTGATGCTTGCTCTTTTTTGTTTGAATAAAAAACCCTATATGTTTTTGTTTAGCAATCTACGTATACCTGTGGTTTTGATTTAAAGTAAAAAGGCTTTGAAGCTGAGTTCTTCTCTTACAAAATAACTGCTAGGTGATTTTAATTTCTAGCATTAGGGATGTGTGTGCATATATCATTATTAAGTGATTGCTTTTTCTATTGGAATTAGTCTGGCTAAACTTTGTTTTGATTATATGTATCTGGTCTTAACAGGGATTTCTCTTTACAAATGTCCTTGTATACTTGCAATACTTTTACAAAATTTACGTTTAAAAATTTTCTTTTAGGCAGTTGTATGCGGATCTTCTATCACACTTTTTTTCTGATTTTACTTGTTTTCCTGTTTCAACATCTTTGGAACCACTCATGTCTAAGCAATATGATAGATTAAATTTGTATTAAAACCCTTTCTAAAGATGGATTGATATGATGTCTAAAGTAAAAGGTCTGAGCAAGATATGGTAGTGATAGGGAGATGATGTTAAAAAATTGGAAGAGGGCCCCTGTCCTTGTTAAAGTTATGGCATTGTGACATTCGCAACCTCTTCTATAGCATAAAACACCATATGCATATGCTATATGCTTGGTGAAGGGTTGTAATAAAAGGCGTGGGTTGCATTCTAGTATTGAATGCTAACTTAGACTTCTCCCAACATTTTTGTCCGTAGTTGCTACAACATCGTATCCTTTCATGCCATATTCTGCACATGATCACAAGTATTACGCTGATCATTCCTCTCGAGTCTTTAGATATTAATACAAAATTTGATGCATGTAGATCTCTTTCTGCTTAATTGAAAAGAACTTTTAAAAGTACTTTAAACATCTCCATGACAGCACTGTGTGTGCGGCTCTATTATTACATTTTTGGTCCTTTTACTATTTATCAACAAGAGATCTTAATTTGTTTGTTGCTATTTTTTGGTAGCCATACTTGTTGGAACTTAAAAAGCTTAGTTTTGGTAGGGATGTTTTGTCTTGTGACAGATAGTATATTTCTATTATAGATTGTGATATTGAAAATACAACCATCAATTGATGTCTTAGTGTTCAAATGCAAGGATTTGTTGCTGTGATACAATGATAGTTTTTTCATCACTTGTGTTTGTGATCTTTTTTATTAATATAGTAATATTTTTCAACAAGAGATCTTAATTTGTTTGTTGCTATTTTTTGGTAGCCATACTTGTTGGAACTTAAAAAGCTTAGTTTGGTAGGGATGTTTTGTCTTGTGACGGATAGTATATTTCTATTATAGATTGTGATATTGAAAATACAACCATCAATTGATGTCTTAGTGTTCAAATGCAAGGATTTGTTGCTGTGATACAATGATAGTTTTTCATCACTTGTGTTTGTGATCTTTTTTATTAATATAGTAATATTTTTCATCACTTGTGTTTGTGGTCTTTTTTATTAATATAATGACCTTTTGTGCACTTAAAAGGGTTATATTGTTGGTGTTTATGATATCTTTTGGAGGTTTAAATGTAAGATGCATACTTGTATAGCTGTCGTCCAACCTTTTGTAAAAATAAACTCACTAGGTTAATCTTAGGACTTGTGTATTCTTTGCTTGTGTTTGGCATGTCATTGTTCACAACTTGTGCTGACATATGGTAAAAGTCTGAAGCCTAGATTTTTAAGGTACTGGTGATGTTGTAGGAAGTATATCATGTCATTATATATTGTTTATTCAGTGTAACATGCATTTATACTTCGATTTTTTTATTTTGTTTTTGTACTTCCTGATCTAACACATGTCACACTTTCTTGGATATAGATTGCAAGAAGTTCATGGAAACATTTACAGAAGTAGCTGAGTCCCAACAAGGCAAGGAAGAAAACAAAGATGCTTCGAATGCTGCTGTACTACTCGAGAAGTTAACTGTTGAAGATAAAAAGGAGGAAGAAAAAACCAACGGTTCATCTGAAGAAGTGAAGGAAGAGACGGAAAAGGTCATTGAGAAGGCAACACCTGAAAAGGCAGAAGCCGATTCAGAGAAAAAGGAAGAATAGTCTGCTGTTAATGTAATATTGCCGTTTATGGGCCAGATGGAACAGCGTCTCTTGGTTGGTTTAAGTGTCTGGGAGGTGCAATGCAATGTCATACATGTTGCAAAAGTCGTGTCGGTCTGTCAGGTCTGATCTGGGTCGGAGTCTTGGAATTGTGTGATGGTTTATAGTTGGTCAGTTTGTATTACAATTTGGGGTGTCATTGGAGTCTGGTCGGATATAGATAATAGGAATTCTACAGATGCTATTTTTTCATCTGTTCGGAGTTGGTTTTTCAGGTATATGCATATCAAGCATGCGGTCAGTGATTTGTTTTAAACGCTCTGGTTGGAGTCATTTTGCGATATTGGATTTGATTTGGTTAATTATTGCTTATGCTTATATGTCAGAATTAAGTAAACTTTCAAAGTTTTGATCTGAGCAAACCTGAGCTGTTTATGAAATGGGAGGTGATATTGATATGCACACCAACAAAAGTTATACCACAATTGTGCATATGTGATGTTATATTATGTGCCATTAATGTATTTTTGTGGTGTGCACATCACTTTTGGTGGTGCGCATATCACCTCTCTTTTAAAATGGACCAAGCCAGCATAAGAAGCATTTGATGGTTTGTCTGGTGATTAAACATACAATTTATTATGTCAAAATTTTTGGGTGTCAGCTCTATAATGTTGTCAGAGGTTAGACCTGTTTGAATCATTTGGCTGTAGTCCATAGTCCTTAAATTCAAAGAGTTAATAATACATTGATCATCAAGATAACTTAAAAGTTATAAGAAATTTTATTAGTTTTCTCGTATGTTATTAGCATGAAAACATAACATTAACACTAACTTTTTTAGAGGTTAGACCTGTTTGAATCATTTGGCTGTAGTCCATAGTCTCTGAATTCAATGAGCTGACATGAGATTAAGATGTAACACAAGTCTGTTAGGATTCATCAGAGTGATGATGGATCTGGGCTCGGGACGTTCTGCTTAGTTAGATCGATTAGGGGCTGTGAGTGCTTTATGTGGTCTCATATTGATCGTAAGGTATTCGTTTGTTAGTTGATATAACCGAATAAGAACGAGAGATTAGAAATGGTGCACAATATGAGACTATTTCATTAACTAGTGTCACACTTAACAATGTGTCAAGGGTGGGGCATTATAACAAGCAAGTAGACCATAAGTTATTAGTACATTATAAGCATCACTTTCTAAAAGCTAACAGTCTCCCTAAGAGATGATCATTTGGGTCGCCTGTATGGTACATCTCTTGGATGTCTACGAGCTCCAACGTTTTGCTGAAGCCTTCTCATAGACTCTCGGAAATCCAAGTGATCTTTAATGCAATCCACCACTCGTTGGTAACCTGAATGTTCTTCTGGAGTGAGGGGAGTTCTTAATGTTTCCAGTGATTATCTCTCAACAACTTCTCTACCTTTGTCATGACCCATTCTGGAATTCCCGAGGAAAACTTCGGAATTTCACTCATGGTCATAAACCTTTTATGTACAACATTTGTCTTGTAGACAATTTCAAACTCTGGTTGTCTTACTACACTGTATGACCTGATTCTGTCAATGCCTATGAACTCAAGTCTTGGTACCGTGAGATTCACTTTACTTTGATAGCTCTCGACTCCCTCAAATAGAACCGTTGTCTTCATGAATATCCTTAATGTCTTGATAACATCTTGAATTTCACCTTTTTGACTTTGTTGGTTTGAGAAACGTAGGTAGATGTATTCAATGTCATCAAGATATAGGTTGTTGTAGTCTGCTGAAATGAACCAGTATGTATTCCAACCGCCTCTTCTTACGCAGAAATCCATGACCAAACAGTCTTTCTGTATTGATGCTGATGTAACACACGATTCCATGTTTTGAGTATACTTCATTTCGGGGTCTTGCTCTTCTTTATCTAACTTTGTAGAAGTTCTGAACTCTTTCCTCAAGCTCGGTTATCCCAAGAGCAGCATTCTCATCATACCTTGCGGCTATTTCTTTAACATACATCTTTTCTAACTTTGACTCTTCTAAGAACGGTTCTTTAAACTCTGTACTTGGAGCGATTCTCTTTAGGGAAGTCATAAACTCATTGTAGCCCGTCAGAAGAAATTGAAAATTATAATTCTTGTACGCCTTGGGTTTGTTTGAAGGTTTGGATTGTGGTCCATTGATTGGAACATGAACTCTCGGGCGAAGTTGAACTCTCGCGATAGCATAGTCATAGTCTTCTGGTCTAGCTTTGCGAGTGAACCAATCTTCCGGAGTTCTCGTATAAAATTCCAACTGGGCATTGATGTAGTCCCCATCTCTTTACTTATCAAAGACGTTCTTGTACACATCCTTCCCGAAACCTTGGCTAAGTCACGTGTAAATGTCGCTGAGACTCCCTCGGGTATGTCAAAAGGAGGGACCTCATCTTGCACGACCTCTTCCCGTGCATCTTTGTTCTTACCCCCGTAGTCAACACTATCCAAACCCGATCCTATGTCAATAACAACTGTTGTTGAGCTGCAAACCGGTATCTCTGATCCTTCAAAGCCTGGCAGCTTCTCAGTTTCTCCTGACATTGCCACGGGTGCTGAATTCATTTCCCCGTTTTCTCAACCCCTTCTACGTATTCTAACAATTCTGTCTCAGTAGTCTTCTCGCCTATGGTTATGGTTGATGACCCTTCTGCTGAATTCATTTCCCCCGCTTTCTCAACCCCTTCTGTGTATTCTAACAATATTGCCGTTTATGGGCCAGATGGAACAGCGTCTCTTGGTTGGTTTAAGTGTCTGGGAGGTGCATTGCAATGTGGTACATGTTGCAAAAGTCGTGTCGGTCTGTCAGGTCAGGTCTGGGTCGGAGTCTTGGGTTTGTGTAAAGGTTTATAGTTGGTCAGCTGTATTACAATTTGGGGTGTCATTGGAGTCTAGTCGGATATAGATAATAGGAATTCTACAGATGCTATTTCTTCATCTGTTCGGAGTTGGTTTTTCAGGTATATGCATAACAAGCATGCGGTCAGTGATTTGTTTTAAACGCTCTGGTTGGAGTCATTTTGAAATATTGGATTTGATTTGGTTAATTATTGCTTATGCTTATATGTCAGAAATTATAAATACTTTCAACAATTTTGATCTGAGATGACCTGTTTTGTTTTCAAAATAGACCAAGCCAACATAAGAAGCATACTGTTGGCTAATCCTATTTGAATAATTTGGCTGTAGTCCATAGCCCTTAAATTCGATGAGTTGATAATACATTATGATAACTAAAATTTAAGAATTTTTATTAGTTGATCTGATATGTTGTCGATATAATTAAGACCGAAACGCTTTCCCCTTCATTCGCAAAGAAAATCCAACGAATTCTTGACAACACACTTTCCCTTCTGAATACTACATGCCCGGGTACATAACTAAGTATTTAGTTATTTACTCCTGACAATCTGAGCTATTGACTATAAACTCTATAGAATTTGTGCATTTACTAAGTGGAGTCAGGTCCGGTACGAGTCATTTTTGTATAGTCGACAAAGAGAGAAACGCTGTGTCAATGCCGGCAACTGTAAACTATCCATTTGGTGGCGGTATTTTTTTCTCCCCCGACGGGAATTGTGCTAATTAACTAACTAAATGGGTGACTTCTCGCCACTTACAGAATTTTCCCCCGACAGCCTTCGTCCCTCCCCTACAAATTTTATAAGTCAAAACAAGAGACCATTGTCTTCCATGACTCCTATCATCGTCGTCAAGATAAATATAAAGCACTAGAAGTATGAAATTAGGTGCTAAAAAATTTAATCGTTGACTCTCGATTTAACAGGGTGTTCAACTGGTTGGGGTGATAGGAGGGAGTGGCGGGATGTACATAAGTCCAGCAGTTATACAGGTCTTTCTTTTCCATTTCATCCTCGGAATGGAGCCTTTAGACGCTGTTCAATCTCCACGAGTATACCACAAGGTGTTCTCTTTTTCTCTATCTCTAAAGCAAAAAAATGGGATGTTCAGAGCTAATGTTGACCACTCATTGACGCACATATAGGAGTTTTTCACTTTGAAACTAGACGTAACAAAATGGGCAAACATTAGTATCTATATATATATATATGGGACTACACATGACACGTCACTATTGCTTACTAAGCACATTAATGATGACATGGAGCATCATATGATGATGTGGAAATGGTGACTTGGCACAAAATCCGGCTACACAATAAAAAAATGGTAGATTGCAAGGTTCGAACTTGGGTTTTGTTGTTGAAAGACAAACGCCTCAACCACTGAGGCAATACATATTTTGTTATGTAAACTCTTATTTCCAAAGTGGTATTCTTTCTACACCTATACCATCTTCAATCTTTATCAACTAAACATTACTGAAACCGATCTACCATTACTCCTCCCCTTTTCACTCCTATTCTATCGCTACAAAATTCAAAATAAACCAAAACCAAAACTGGCTCCCCCATTTGATGCATTTCCAAAAAACATAACGCACACCCTAAGTCAAAAAACACAGACACAAATCCGGTTATCTAATCCACCTATAAACCTCAATGGATTCGGCATCATCATCGAAGGTATCGTCTTACTTTACTTCGTTTAAAGTCATTATTCCAGTTGAATCGAATTAGGTTGGCTAATCAGTTTTGATGCATGATCAATTAGAGATTAGTTTTGTATGCCTTTATTAATTTTACTTTTGAAAGCAACCTTGATTATAGTGTTGCATACCAAGTGTTTGATGAATGAAATTTTTTTTTGGAAACACGTTGTAGTTTTTTATAGTAGTTTTGCGTGTATAAGAAACCCAACCTGGTCAAAACTTAGTTATAAATGGGAAAGGTAGGTTGTAATGATGATATTAGATTGTTAGTTTTTTTTATGGGCCTATACGTAACCTTTTCATTTGTTCTGTATCAAGAATTAAAACTAGAACTTCATACTCATATGGAGATTAATATGTGCACTTCAACGTCAGCATGCCATCATATGTTTTTTTTTACCTATATCCCTATGTTGGTTTAGTTTTTGGTTATATTTAACTGGATTATCGATCAACTTAAAACTGTTGTCAAAACAAGAGAATAGTTAACAAGGTTGTGGTGATACATGCAGCTATCGAGGGCGGGGTATGACTCAGATATTTCCTTAAAAAGTTCCTGGATCGTTGTTTTGATGTTTGTATTGCCGAACAACATGCAATTACTTTTGCAGCAGGTTTAATAACAAAAGGTCTTAAGCCATTTTGTGTTATCTATATTCATTTTTACAAAGAGTTTATGATCAAATAAGTACTTGCTTTCCAGTTTTATTGAAATCTGATAACTGAAACATGATAATGGACAATTAGATTTCATTACATTCAAGTGTTGCATGATGTTGATTTAGAAAAGCTACCTGTTCGGTTCAGACTACAAGTAAAAAAGGGGTGTATGTGATTATTTAATCTTTCTACTTTGTTGCCGCGTCGACTTACAAGAATTGACACATCCACTGGAACTAATTCCCTCAGTCCTAATCTTGAACTACACATCAGCCTACAAGTAAAAAGTGGGTGTTCGGTATTACTCATTCAATTCCCTCATTCCTATTACCTAAAATCTGACATGCGGATGAGACTACAAGTAAATAGGGGTTATGCGTGATTGCTTATTAGCACACCGGCTTACAAGAATTTCTGGATCCACTAAACATAATGATCTAACTCTCGGTCCTAATCTTGATCTACGGATTAGCCTATAAGTACTAAGGTAGTGTTTGGGATCACTTATTTTTTGTGCTTTCTTGCTTATCTACTTAATTATAAATATGCGAGTTGACAACGATATCATATTCTCTAAATGTTTGCGGATATCTTTTGTACCTTCTCTTTGACCACTCAGATTACAACTTCTCTTGGACCACTCAGATAAGGCTAAGGAGCATATTGAAGTTGAGTTTACTGTAAGTTTTTTGTTGGCTTGATTCTATGTAGTTGTGGCAGCTTTTTGTTGGCCAGTACATATATATAACCATATTGTGTGATTTGGTATTGGGAAAGAAATGAAAACTCAGATCACAACTAGCTTCAAGACTAACAAGACATTAATATTGATTCTAATAGGAGAGACTTTATAAAAGGATTTTTACGTCAACGGGACTCTGCTACTTCCATCTCATGTATAACATACAAACATTTTTCTTATAATGGCATTCGATACATTTCTATGCGTGTTCACTGTTAGCTAAATTTCTATCTAATTGCATGTTCAAAAGTGTACTGAGTGAGCTGGTAATCCTAATTTTAACTTGGTGTCAAAAATTTGTCAACTAACGATCATTACAACAACATACTACCTTTATCTATGGAAAAGCAACATGCTTTAGTAATAGTTGAGACAAAGAATAGAAAAGGAAGTCAAAATATGTAGTCTTTTGTTGTGTTTCTGTTCTTTCTCGGATGTCTATTCACATATGGTATTCTTCATGTGAGCGAAGTGTCGTCGCACGTTTGATCAAGAAATTTATTCTCCTCTTCTGCTAGCATTTGCTAAACATGTAAGATGATTTTCTTTGAACAACCTTGGTCTAAATGAATATTGGCTCTTGGGTTTTATTTGTGTATCTCTGTGTATACGTAAGTTGATGGTGTTTCCTTATCTTGAATTTAATCAACAATCTAACAAGTTTATATGTGCGGTTTAACTGATAAAGACTCAAGGTCAGACTGGAGAAAAAGGTTGCACAAGTGCACAACTTCACTTTCAACTCTTTACCATGTAACACTTCTTGCTCTTTTTCGCTAATCATGATATACTACATCCATTTCTTGACAACACGTACGATTGGTTGTCAAGAAAAGGATGTGGTAATACTTATAATCTGTTTATACAATTCTTGGTTAATATAAAAACCTAAGTTACTTTTATTGCTTACGTTTAAATGCTTTCACAAATAGGATGCAGAAAAGGTTACATATTGTGTCTATTGGTGATGCATATAGGCAACAACCTTAAGTGGAGCACCATAGTTTCAAAAGATCACAGTTGCAGCATCCATCTTCTTCATGTGAAGCTGCTAGGATTATCCATGATAAGGTGACGTTTCATTGCATTTCTTATTTTTTACTTATTAATTTTGTTGACACTGTGTCTTGACGTTAAACATGATTGACAAATCCTCTCAAACTTAATGAGACAAACCACTGAATACAATACCGAGTAACTCTCTTGACTACTTATACATTTGACTACAGGGCATAAAATTGCACCAACTCAAGAACAAGAGGTCAATCAGAGGCACCAGCGGTTCGAACAAGAGATCAATCAGACACATTAGTTTAGCGGGTCCAAAACAAGAGATCAATGCGCATCGGCAAAGCATACTTAAATTGCTATACAAGTGGGAGTTTGCGTAAAGGTATGTGTTTTGCACTTTGATTAACAAAATTTTGCTTGCATTCTCACTAAACAATGATGGCCCCATTTTTAAGGTTTTCAACGCTACTTTACAATTACTTCACAATTTTAGTTTAGATATTGTATGCAAAAAACATGAGTGATTTTTTTGGTGGTTGGCTAATAAAACAACAAACAAAATCTTCTGCAATTTTTTATCACCATTTATCTTATTTCGCTTCGTTGATTTTCATATTTTGATCAGATTTATGTTTCACATAAATAGCTTTGTCTCGTAAGTATGAGCTGATCCACGTTTTTTTTAATAAATTTGGAACACAAGCGAAATAGAATATCGCAAGTTCGTTATTATATCTCAAAAACATTGTTTCTTTTGTGCAGATTTACGGGATAGACTTGGCGATTCCAAATAGTTGAGGTCAAAGTCCAACGTTAAGGCTCAAGCTGATATTGCTTCAAATATCATGTATCATGCTCAATACAATCCACATTTTCCGCCTATTGAGTTTCAACACGAACAACCATACTTTGCAGCCGAAAGCTTTCATGACCGACTAATGCGGGTAAAATCTTAACCTTAACTTTCTCTATTTGATTGCAAGCATCCATATAACATATGTCAACCGTTCGTGACCAGCTAATGTAGGTTTGTTTCATTCTATTTTTTTATATTCTGGATATTGCAACTTAAAAGATCTAAGACCATGTTTACCCAAAAAAACTCACATTTAAACACCCCTTATAAATCAGTTTGAAGGAGTTATCTTATTGTACTATATTATTGTGTCTAACCGCGGTCGGATGGATCCCACTTTTCGATATTTCAGCCTCTCCTCTATATAACATGCCACATCTTCAAGGTGTCGTAGCAAAAGTAGCGTGGGACAAAAGCTTAACCACCAAATTGTGCAAATAACATGGTAAAAATCACTAACGATTGGGGTGTTTGGATATGCATTCAGGAAATCGGTATTGCATCTTTGTCACATTGTCAAGTTTGGGCCCGTCAAGTTTTGGCTTTCTTTTGTATACTTGATTTTAACCTTGATTATAATAAACTTTTATTTGTAAAACAACCCTTATTATAATCAAATTAGCCACCACCACTATATATATAATCAGTGATATGGTTGAGGTTTGGTTCCCTCAAAATCCCCTATCACAGATAAGTTATCGAAATTGATACTTGCTCACAATCTCCTCATTTTTGGATATTTGATATATTTGCTTTAGTAATGCTCCTTAAGTGGGCCTACTGATCTGCATCAGTTATTTGCTTATGATTCGATGAAGAAAACTTTGCCTCCTAAACCCGGAGAACAAACTGCATGTGCCGTAGTCACTAATTCTTTGGTGCTTGTCTTTGGAATTAGCTCCATATGCACTTACCCTCTCAAGTTACTCAAAATGCGGCAGTCGGTACAAGCCGACTCTCATTTTTTAAATAGTTTAGTATATCCAATTATGTTATAGATCCATGGAATAGTAAATTGATTGCGTGCATAGTTCGTTAGTACTACTTAGTAGTGTTCAACTATTAATATAATACTCACTCACCATCTGTCCCAAGAAAAGCTGCAAAATTTACCTTCATTTTCAAAAGTAGGAACTTAATTTGTACATTATGGATTAGGATCCTCTAATGTTCAACTCCCTCATGTTAGCATATATGAGATAAACAATCGGTATTTCCCTACTTATGTGTTGGTAAATTATATCTAAATGTAAACCGGAGTTAACTTACTCATCTGTATTAACGTACTCACTTTGTAAAACTACAACTGATCTTAGTTTTGCGGCATTAGCTTACAACGACTCTGGGTTTACGAAGTGGATATATTTTGGAACATATTATTTTAACAAGAAGCCATAATCTGAGTTTTGTAAAAAGACATTCCCAACAGCTATGTAAAAAAATACTCAACTAATATAGGTTATGAGTTAAAGGCATTTAATCTTTAACTTCGTTATTCGTTTTAGCAGTTACTTTGATATTAGTATATTTTTTGATATGGTATTTTTCGCTCATGCTTCTCTCAGTCCCTCACTCTCTCAAAGGTGATCTAGGAGGACATTGGACTGCTGGAAGACTTTCTTGCTATATAGTCTCTTAAGTTTTAGAATCACGTGCAAAGAGGAAAAATATCAACCATTTTGTGTGTTTATTTATAGTGATTTACTGATTATATACGTCGTGAAAAATATATCTATGTTTGTGACTGTTATTTCTCCTTAAAAAAACACTTTTACACTTTAATAAAAGTCAAGGACAAACATTGTTGCAAGTTGGGTTGTTTCTACGTAGGCCGGTAATCTACACGGAAAACTTTATGTGGTTGTTTCCAAGTCAAGAGGAAAAAGGGTTTGAATGTTCTTTGTTGTGATAAAGACGATGAATATACAAACTACACAACAAACGTTGTGTATAAAAAAAATTTATTTCGTATATGAAAAATAAGCGTCATGTAATTTATTTGTGCTCATACTTATCATTGTTCGTTTTTGCATATAATACATGAACAGTTGAACACTCTTTTTATTTTGTTTTTAGTTTAACACATTTGCCGTTATTCATTATTTCCTTACGTCCATTTAAATTTTGTCAAACATTTTTATGAAGCGTACCCGCCCATTGGGCGGGTCATGAAGCTAGTGTCATATATGATTACGAAAAATCTAGCATTTTTTATACAAAAAAGCTAATTTTGGAATAATGTGATTTAAAAGTTTCAAGTCTAAGAACTCATTTTAGATGACTTTGGACCTGATTTTGCCCGTCGCTTACTAGCTAACTTTTAGAATTCACCCATTTTAGATGACTATGGACCTGTTCATAAATAATTGGGTCGAAATTGCCATCTATATTTGAGACATTCTCATTTGTCTCATTTTATGCGGTTGATGCCGAATGTGGTATACTACGAAAACTGGACAGTGATCATATTGAGCTTTCAGACGACCAAAATAAATTTTTAAGAGTAAGGGGTCTTGTATTGCAGTCAAAATCAGGTGGAGCAGTAAGCCAACTAATAGTTCAAACGCTAAAGAAACCGATTGAGGACAGAAGAATACTGTCTTACAACCATAAGCAAGTTATGAAAGGGATGCTTACTGCTATAAGTGATCCAAGGACAGATGGTCGGCCTGCTCCGTGTTAATAATCATCACTTTACCTGTAATGGCATAATAACTCGTAGGATATGTCTATTTTAACTCCAAGAAAGCTCATAACTTCGAAACGTCTACATATATTTAGTTTGTTGTCTACTTACCATGTTTTCCAACACATTTAATTGATTTAGCCAGCATGGCATTCGAAAGCGGTAAAGATTGCTTACTTGGACTACGCACTAGAGAACTCAAAGATACTTAAAGTTAATATAGTAAAAGAGTGTCTTACAATACACCTATTCATTACAATTTCCTCGAGCATGAAGTGAGCTTTCTCCGGTTCGACCATGATGTCCAATTGTCCAGTTCAAAACCAAAAAGTACAAATGAAATGAACAGACAAAAAATGTTAACAAATAAGGTGAGGCACAGATGCAAACTTTACCAAACAGGTTCATGTTGAAAGTGTTTGTATTTAGGTACACGTAAAATAGTCACGCCGGGTTGGGTTGACCAGGTTACATAAGAAACGTATAGTCATAAGACTCGCATGATCCATACTGCAGATAACATGTATCACAAAATACATTAAACTCCACTTGACAGCAATAGAACATTACCAGAAATTCTGAAGAGCCTTACTTACTCAACTTCAAACGCCCACTGTGATAAAAGTTACGGCAGTTGAATGAATTTATCTACCTAATCACAATTCCATATGTCATAGAGTTGCAGGGCCAGAAAACTGCAGATGTAAAGAATCCATTTATATTTGAGGATTCTGTTCCTGATCAATTCAGCCAGCCAAACAAACGACACGATATCTAAAGATTCTTCCATCCATTTTAGTAACTTTACACCTGTGGCATCTGAACCGAATTGATTTAACAATTATAATGCGAGATATGTCACGCTCATCTACAACTACAGATTCTTCCATCCATAGGGATGTTTTAAACAAAATTAAATAAGCCAACTATTAGCATATAAAATCCATTGCATTCTTCACTAAACCAGAATAACTTTTTAAGCCAGTCAATAATAAACACACACAGACATTTGCTACACACTTCCTCTCGCTTGAAACTGTCATCTATGGATTCATCAATCATGAATTAATGGAAAAATTCTGTAGCTGCCGAGATATCTATCACGTGAAATAAGATCTGAACCTTTACGAAACTGGAAACCTTTAGCTTCCAAACGAGAGAGAGCCTACCAATGGAAAGAGAACATTATTAAAGCAGTTCAATGAATATAAATTACGGAGTAATTAAAAGTAGCAATCTCACCCAAGTGGAAAGAAAAGATAAAAAGACATTCTTTAATATTACCTGTAAACAAGTATAACCCCCAAGTGCAATCTCGTTGACATGGCCAAGGCTTGATAAAAGTCCTTGAAGCAATTCTTCTTCTATATCATGTTGATCTCGTTCCACAGATTGGTAGCTTACCCAGTAATTCAAGTCGGCTTTAACTAAAGAAGACACATTTTGCAACAAAAGCTCCTCCAAACATATCTCTCCTTTTATTGTCAGTGACAATATATAAGGAGCATTGATTTCTAGCGTATCTATATCATTATAGCCGTAATCAGATGAGAGCACCAGGTTCTTAACACTCTTTGAAGTAACATCAATCCGCGTAAAACCAGAACAATCATTCAGCTGCAAAGTTTCCAAACAAAGACTTCCGGATAATATTTTTCCAATCGAATATTCATCTACTTCCGCTTTGTCAATACAGAGAAACTTAAGTTTATCCCAACGAATAGCACCATTAGGAGGATTAAATACACAACGCGAAAGTTTCATACTTATAGGAGCTTCTGACTCGTCCTCAAGCAACTCATCATCATAGCCAAATCTTAATCTTTTGTAAGTTTCCAAATCACATGACAAACGTTCAAGTAGTCCAAAGTTTTCAAACAAGGACATCGGGATACGCCCATCATCAAAATCACAGCAGCTCAACTCCAAAGTTTCCAAACAAGGACTTCCGGATAATATTTTTCCTATTAAATCTTCATCTAATGTCGATCGATCTATACACAGAAACTTAAGTTTATCCCAGCGAATATCACCATTAGGAGGATTAAGGTAACAACCTGATAGTTTCATACTTATAACACATGAATTGTTGAAAAACAACTCATCCTCACATGTTGCAAACCTAGTCGGGTCCGTTATCCTTAAATCAATTTCTTGAACGTTACGCGTAACAGCATAACGTATCCATCTATTGACTTGCAATGTAGGCCCGGATAAAATTTGAAGTTTGAATTTTTTAAGGTTGACATCGGTAGGACATTGAGTTAGGGTTTTGTCGATAAACGAAAAGTAGTTGGTGACAGCATAACTAGAATTACCTTGGCTGAGATGATCCTCATTTGTGAAAACGAGAGTAGGAAGTCGAGTCCAAAGATGTTGCCATCGTTTGGAGATGGTAGCTGCTGTTTTAATCACCTATTTTGTGGACAACTCTAAGCGAGAGATGATTTCAAGTAATATGCAATCCGGTAACAAATTTATTCTATCTTTTTTTCTTTTGTACATGATTTTGAAACGAACAATGATTTAATGATAAATTTAGGGTTATCAAGTTATGATGGTTGAAGGCGATCAATATAGGAGCATTTATAAATTGGGGAAATGATAATGAAGGCAAAATTGCCTCCATTTTATTTGTAAAAGTTTAAAAAGTTTACAGTTTAGTCCTTGCAGTAATTCTTTGATACATGTATTCTCTCTTGTTTTTTCCTTTTTTTCAAAGAAATGTAGACAATTGCTTACATTGTAACGTAAGCATCATTTTCCCATATAAATTAAAGAAAAAAATATATTTATTCATTATTTGTCCAAAGACTCCTGAAATTGTTTAAAACGCTTTCTTGCACTACTTAGGGTGTTATCATGTCTGGTTATCAGGTCTTGAGCCTGGTTTTGGTTAGGAAACTTACCCACTACCCGACCTTCTTATAAAAAATCAGGTTTTCGGGTTCGGGTGGGAATTAGGTCACGTTGTATCGCTTTAGGTGATTCGGGTTATCGGGTTAAAAGATAAACAAAACTTTATTAACACGAACGAGTAAGCAGCTCATATTTTTGTTCATTTGGAGGTAAAATGTGACATGTGTTTAGAAAACAGTAATTAAATGAAAATACAAGCTCAAAGGCAACAACACAATTAAGAATCCATAAGAAAGAAACTGAAATTCTAAAATGCTTTGTTATTGGATTAATGTTTGATATAATGGAATGATTACATAGTAAACAGAGAGAATTTGTTACAAATCAAGACATGAAAAATGACAAATGGGAATGGGATTTCCTTATAAGGCTACAATGTGCTTTTGGCGCCTAAAGTTGGAACAACTTCTAATCTTGATACTTCTGGTCCCTTGACTTCTGAATGTGCTGAAACTGGAACTTGACTTTGGACTTTGACTTTTAGCTTGTAACAATCCTTCCTTCTTTAAATAATTCTTGTCTTCAAGAAATGTCTTCGAAGTCAGGGTACCTTTGAATCAAATCACTATACAATTCCCAAGTTGCATCCTCATCGGTGTGATTAGACCATTTGACTAGATCATAAACCACAACTTTGTTGTTGACTTTAGCCAATTTCCTGTCCAATATAGCAATGGGTTCAACAGCTAACAGTCCATTTGGTCCACAATGAAGTAGAATGCCCATCTTATTTGTACTGCCTTTGCACAACGTCAACTGAGATACATGAAAAACATGATGTACTTGGCTTTCTGGGGGCAATTATAACTTATATGCAACTGCTCCAATCCTTTGCACTATAAGAAACGGCCCAAAATACTTAATAGACAACTTATGTTGTTGTTCCTTCCTGAGAGTTACTTGTCTGTGAGGCTGAACTTCAAGTAGACCCACATACCAACATCAAAAACTCTTTCACACCTGTGATTATTAGCTTGGTTCACCATCCTGTCTTGAGCTCTTTGCAAATGGAATTTTAACATCTTCAAAGCTTCTTCCCTAGCTTGCAAAGTCCTGTCAACACTCTCCACTGCACTTTCACTAACCACATAAGGAATGTACAGAGGTGGTTTTTGGCCATATACTGCTTTATAGGGTGTGGTATTGATTGAAGTATGGTAATTGGTGTTGTACCAAAACTTACCCATGGGAAGCCACATCATCCACTCCTTTGGCCTATCACCGTCATGCATCTAAGGAAACATTCCAAACATTTATTGACTATCTTTGTTTGTCTATCAGTTTGAGGATGGTAGGCAGTAGATAACTTGAGTTGTACCTTGATGATCTTGAACAAGGATTTCCAAAAATGGCTTAGAAAGACCTTGTCCCTATCACTGATAATAGACTCACGTAGACTATGCAATCTATACACATTATCAAGAAATGCTTGAGCCACTGTGCTTGTAGTAAAAGGATGTTGAAAACCAATGAAATGAGCATATTTAGATTGTCTATCCACCACTACAAAAATGATTGTTTTTTCCTGTGAGACAGGCAATTTTTCGAAAAAGTCCATAGAAATAGAACTCCATATCTTGTCTGGTATTGGAAAAGCCTGTAACGGTCCATGATATGCAGCAAGATCAGGATTTTGCCTCTGGAAAATGTCACACTCTCTGATAAACTATTTGACTATCTTATGCATACCTTTCCAGTAAAACATAGTTTTAAGCCTGTGCACAGTCATTGTTGTCCGTGAATGACCCCCCATAGCATCTGCATGATAGTGTTGAATGATGGTGTTTCTTAACTGCAATTCACTTCCCACAACTATCTTTCCTTTACTTCTTAACAGACCTTCTACCAAATTGTACTTGTCTTCTTTGTAAGCGTTGTTCTGTATCTGGTGTATTACTTTACTCAAACTGCATCCTACAAATAACTTTCTTTTACTTTTTACAACAAATCAGAAGCTATAAAGGTAAGAGCCAAGGCATTCAATTCAGCTCCAGTTGAAACCCTTGATACTGCATCTGCTACCACATTCTCTGACCCACTTTTGTAAGAAATTTCATAGTCATAACCTAGTAGTTTAGGTAATCATTTAACTTGAAAAGGGGTGGTTAACCTTTGGCCCAATAGATACTTCAAACTAAAGTGGTCAGTCTTTATTTTGAAATGCCTATCAAGCAAGTATCCTCTCCATTTATCTAAGGCCATAAGAAATGCCAAAAACTCCTTTTCATAGGTTGAGAGAGCCTGATGTTTTGGTGATAGTGTCTTACTTAGAAAAGCAATAGGATGTCCCTCTTGTTGTAACACTGCCCAAATCCCTATGCCTGATGCATCAATTTCCACAGTGAACACCTTCTTGAAGTATGGTAAAGCCAATATAGTTGCTTGTGACATTGCCTGCTTCAAAGTTTCAAAAACCAATTGTGCCTCTTTAGTCGAATGAAAATCATTCTTCTTACCCAATACAGTCAAAGGCTTGCTCACTATGGCATAGTCTCTAATAAACTTCCTATAGTACCCAGTCAACCCAAGAAAGCCTCTCAACTGTTTAACATTAATAGGAACTGGCAACTCTTACATAGCATGTATTTTGGATGGATCAGTTGCTACCCCTTTTTCTGAAATGATGTGTCCCAAGTACTCCACACTGGTAGCAGCAAAAACACACTTGCTTTTCTTGGAAAACAATGAATTAGATTTAATACCTGCAATACTTGCCTCAAATGACTGAGATGAGACTCCACACTGTCACTGTACACCAAGATGTTATCAAAAAAGACCAACACAAACTTTCTCAGGAACCCCTTTGTTAATACAAATAAGCCGTAAAAACGTTTATTTATATTTTACGATCTTCTAATGTTTTGTCGATAACAAATGTAAAATCATTTTAACGAAACAAATAAAATACGTAAATGGTTTGAACTAATAGTTTCTAACATATTCACATTCTCACATAAAACACTAAAACAAGTATAAGTGATTTTATGATTTAATATTACATATGTACAACAACTAGTGTTTACATATTTGGGTAAAATATACACATAACTAGTATGTAGTATATTGGGTAATATAAATGGCTAGAAACTTAAGTATCATAACCCATTGGGCAAATACATTGAATGTAGTTAGATACAACCCAAAGCCCATGACCCATGGAGCTTGACCCATAACCCATTGCATGACATCATGCTTATATCATATATGGATAATATCCATAACCCATGGTATTGACCCATACCCATGTGACTAGGTGCATTGCACTCAAGAGATACATTGTATCTAGCTAAATACCCATAGATCAACCCATAACCCATGACCCATAACCAAAATAACCATGGGTAAAGAGGAGCGTCCCACGGATCCCTAGCTTTACGCTAGACGGATCCCTTGTGGAAGGGATCCGTGGGATCCGGGGAACAATAGAATTTTTCCTCTATAAATAGTGAGCCATTTCTTCATTGTTGCTCACCCCTTTCTAACATACTTTCCCCTAGAGTTAAAAACTCTCTAACCTCAGATCCAAGAGATCTATGTTTGTAGTTTTGTTTTTGTGTGATCTTCTAGGTTCCTCTTAAAGGCAAGATCACCACCTTTGAAGTCGAGCAAGCTCAAGTCCATGAGTTGCCATGCTTCCTCATCATCAAGACTACTGAAATCTTCTTGTTGATGATTGTTTTTCCTTTTCCTAAGAAGTGTTGAAGACATTTGTGAAAGGTGCCTCAAGTGTCGAGACGAAGATATTAGTGAAGGGTATCTATCGTCCATATCATAAGCACTTGTGGTAGGTGCTTAGAAGTCAAGACTAGAAGCATTATTGAAGGGTGCTTAGAAGTCAAGATACAAGACATTAGTGAAGGGTGTCTTGAAGATCTAGTTAAAGGCATTAGTGAAAGGTGCCTTAGATGTACATTCGATATGGTGTGTTTCAATGTATAAGATAGATTAGTACTAGATCCAAGGATATTGATATCCTTGATGATGTTGTAAAGGAGTTGATCTCCTTTGGGATTAGTCGTTGGTGTAGTGTTGGGTAGTAGTTCCTCTATTGCAATGGAACTAGGTGCTTAGCCTAGTACCTAATAAAGGGTAGGCGACGTTGTGTAGGTGTGGTTCACCTTGGTGTGAAAGAACTAGGTACTTAGCCTAGTACCTTATAAAGGGTAGGCGACGTTGTGTAGGTGTGGTTCACCTTGGAGTGAAAGAACCCGGTGGTTAGCCTAGCACAGGAAAAAGGGTAGGCGAAGTTGTGAAGGCTTCTCCGCCATAAGGAGATTGGTGTAGTGTTTACGAACTCTCGAGGAGGTGACTCGGGGAGTGGAGTAGGGCAAGGAAGGTGTCCTTGTAGCCGAACCACTATAAATACTCGAGTTGTGGTTTTGTGCTTCTTACTCTTATCTTTCATTACATACCTTTATATGTTTTTTTATCAACATCCAACACACACATCCAAATAGATTTACATAAGTCGATCTAAATAGTTTAAAAGGAAGTTTTAATTGGCAAAACTATTCAACCCCCCCTTCTAGTTTTCCACAATTGGTACCAGAGCTTCGTTACCAAGTTTCTTGAAGTATATTGTACTTTAAAAACTTGATACGATCCGTAGTTAATTGAAAGCTACAAAGAAGGTTTTTCATAAAAACAAACACCATGTCTTTTAAAACTCTTTGTTTGGATGTTGATTAGATGACAACATTTCTTATTAGTTATTTCCTATTTAAAATGCACTAATCTTCTGTATCATGTTGATTAGTCAAAGCTCATACCCACCAAGCTATAGGAATCGCTTGGTAACAAGAATACCTTCCTTAAGAAGGTATCTTAAACACAAAGGAGCCGGAATCGTCTAAGTGACATTTGTTGTGTCATTTGTAAAGACATTCCTAAGTGCGCTGGAGGTATGATTTTCTTTTTATCTCTAAAATGACATTTTCTTGATAATTAATTATGCCTATTTAGGTATTTATATGATTATCTTTTGTGCATATACATGTATTACATGAAGCTTCATTAGGAAGTCTTTTTCTCACATACATGTTATTATTCTTGTCTAAAGTCGTGGTATACAAAACTTGTGTTTTATTTCTTTTAATCCAATAATAAAACAAAACACAAATTTCAAAAATTCCTCTTTTCCCATAAATACTCCCACCATCGACCACTCTATCAAACCCCCACCTTTTCAAATCTTCTAATTTCAAAAATTTCCTCTCATTCAAAACTTCATCTTCCTCTCCATTTCATCCCAACCGAAACCAAGAAGGATCGTCTTCAACATGGTTTACATCGCCTTCGTGCTCATCGTCTTAACACTCATCGCACTTGTGTTCCCTATGATGAAGTTCACATACGGAGACATTTACTTTGTGTTGTTAATCTACATTGGGGTTATATACCCAATCCTTTGTATCATTCTTAGTATTGAAATGAAATATTACTAATAGTCTAGTTATCTAGGTTATTATTATCATAATGTGTTTATCATTTCTCTTTGTTTTATTTCATTCTCTCGTGATACATTAGAAGTCATGTATGCATGTTAAATGAAAACGTAGGCTAAAACACATATCTTGATATAAAACTATGAGATATAAAAACCTATGCTTTTCATCATAAAATCTGTTTTTGTAACTACAGATCTACGGATCCCAGAAGATATACTAGCCGGATCCCTTTTGTAAAGGAACCGAGGGATCCGTCCTACTGGAGAACAGTTTTTCATGCAAATTAAAAACCACTTTTCTTCTAAAAGTAATACTCCACTAGAATGTCAAAACCATAAGTGAGTTAAGTGTCATTGTTGTTAAAAAAAACCATTGTTAATATAAATCTAGTAAAAACGTTAGATAATCATTGGTTGACCACAAACATCACTTTCTATTTAACTCATCATTTCTATAGGTTCAACTATGACACATGAATATGAGTTTGATTTTTCACTCACTAGCGTCTACACTCCGAACATCTCCCTTGAGCCCAACACACCTGGCAATCATGTCCGTGGGTTCAATAATCTCGAAAACCGTCACTTCCACGAAGGACGTATTGTAGACACCTCTCTACAATTCGAAGAAGGTATCAATACCTCCTTCCGAGCCATAGGACTAGAATGTCTTCTTGAAATCAATGAGAAGATATGTCCAAGGTTCATAATGGAATTATTCCGTCAAGTTGAACTCGTTTGTAACGAGGATCGCTCTCTATCTCTTTGGTTTTATATCAAAAACCAAACGTTTACTTTAACCCTTGGGCATTTTGCTCACATCCTCCGAATTCCAAATCATGGACAATGTGCCTTCACCGAAGATTGGTCTCATGATTCTCTCTTCAACTTTCATGAAGAAAATAGTCCATATTGTTCACACATACCCTCCCCGGAAGATTTACATCGCATAATATGCAAACCTCGACCATATTACTCCGATCCAAACATTATCTTCACACGGGATATCCGAGAAGAGTACAAGCCCCTTGCACTCATCCTACGTGAAAATGTTTGGAGTCTTAGGGGAAATCGAGTAATCCTTCCCGCTTGTTGTGCTCACATAATGTATTGTTTGCTAACACAACAACCATACAATCTCGCCTACTTCTTCGCAAGGCGAATTGTAAATCTTCAAAGCTCCAAGAATAAACTCATCCCTTATGGAATTTTCTTGACGCGCCTTTATCATAACGTTATGCACTTTCATCCTCAATTTCAAAGTTCGTTGTATGTACTTGTGAACAAGATGATGGAACCGCTAAACACATCTCTCATGAAGACTTTCTTCATTCTTGATTCCACCAACACTCATCAACCACGTGATGATCCTTCTAGCAAAAACACTCAAGGAACCTAGTAGTATTTCAAATAGGATCAATCCTTTTGTACTCGTGCTTTATCAATGTAATCCAATTTCTCTCATGAAATAAAATATCTTACATTTGATATCTTAGTGTTAGAACCCCTTTAAACTAACCTTGGAATATAATGCATTGTCAAGATCATTGCATACCTTTAGTAAAGGTTCTGCTTAGCAGATGGACGGATCCCAAAGTTTGTACTAGACGAATCCCTACATTTAGGGAACCGTGGGATCCGGCAAACAGAAAATGTAATTGCAAGCATTGTATTTCAAACATATCCTTAGAACACCTCACACTAAGCTAAACATAGTGTCTTAAGGCAAATTAAGCCCTTATCAAGTTAAGTAGATCCTTTCTACTCACACATAACTCACCTAGATCACACTCAAAGACGTTTGTAGATCTATCATTTTATTTTAATCCATTACTCTTCCGCTCTTAAGCTCACACATTATTTTTCACATGATCCCTCATATCTAAACGTTGGAAACCACTTATAGCAAAATTGATCATAATCATCCTTACGTCAAAATTGGTCGAAATTGATCAAATTCTAGTTCTTTCCATCTTAAGCCTTTAGGATATTTTCCAAAGGATTAATCTAAGTCACTATCTGATCTCTAGGATCATTTAGCTTCACTTGACACTCTCAAAATCTTTAGTGTCATCCTTGTTCATTCATTGGTACTCATGAAAGTTCCAATTTCTTCCATAAAAGGCAATCATTAGCTACATCACTCATTACCTTCAAGTACTCAAGCACCCTTTTATTTAAAACACTTAGGAGGACTGAAACACTCAAGATGGTATAGATCTTAGACATTAGAAACATCATTTTTATTCTTTTATAGCTGCTGAGAGCCGGATCCTTAGGATTAGCCTTGACGGATCCCTCTGAGGAGGGAACCGTGGGATCCGGATGACAGATTATGTCAAATCTTGCTAAAATAATCATTTCAAGCTCATCTTTCTAACTCAAACACTCCATCTCATCTTAAATGAGTTCCTAGATCATTACAAACTCTGAAGTTGACTCATGTGCATGTTAATCATCACATTCCAATGAATTTTAGTGGCTCAAGGCTTGAATGCACTTGCCAAATCTCTTGCCTTATAAACCACATTGTTAGGACTTCCATAGTCATCACCTTCATCCTAATTTTCAGCACTTAAGAAACCCTTACAAACTTCTTGAAATCATCTCATCATGAGGAAAACTCCAAGTAGTAACTTATCCACCAAAGAACCACCCAAGAAAATTGCTCGTGTTGTATGCGAAATTTCTTCAACCGAATCATCTCCGGTCAAGCCAACAAATGCAAGGATCTCTTCTCAACCAATCAAACCAATTCCTAAAAGGATAGTACCCACAAAATTACCTATGCCAAACACCACCATACCTCCTAGGCTAAACAATATCATCTCCACTAAACCATCACCATTGGTTCCTAGAGCTATCTCTTTTACATCTCCACTATCATCACACCTCTACAATTTAGAGGATTTGCCTCCTAGGCCGTCTCATCCTCCTCCGCCGATAACATTCTCCTCATTAGGAGGAATAATGGTACATAATCAAGGGGTTGAGTCAACATTAGCTCCGGCTTCCTTTTCGCCGTTTCCATCATATAATCCCATTTGGATTATGAAAAATCATCAAAGTCAACCACCCGACCATATGGAAGTTGACACTTCTCTACCACCACCATCATTCTTGGTCGAGCCATTCTCAAATGCGCCTCCACCAATCCCTCCATCGTTTGAGGCTCCACAAGCCGCTTCACTTGATCCTTCGCATCAAGCCATTTCATTTCTTCCACCACCACTACCTAGCCATGACAAAGATTGTTATCATTGTCAACATGTTGAAAGTTTGATACATGAAGTACGAGAAGACCAACGTTTCATGTTCTATCACCTCCTCGAACGTTTCGACGAGATTAAACCTAAACAAACTTGAGCTAGAAGATTTTAGTGGTATCCTAGTATCAAGCGTTAGTTAATCTAGAAATTCCTAGTCATGTATCATTTATTTTCTTTGTTTTTAGAGTCATGTATATCATAACTCTAGTTTTATTAAATGAAATTACATGCTACTTGCTATATTTCTGAGTATATGATTATGTTGTATAATACATATCTCACTTTGATGATAACATTATTTGTTATACCACCATTTGCTGAATTTATTCATCAACCAGATGGATCCTTTTAATTTGCCTAGACGGATCCCTACTAGGAGGGAACCGTGGGATCCGTGATACAGAAAACTATTTTTCTACTAACTTGGATCACATTTGCAGGAAATTGTGCATTATACTTGTTTTCTAATCTTTGTTTTGTAGTTATTCAATTTACACATGAAGACTTTGACATCCTAAAGCTAGGGGAGCTTTGTGTCAAAGCAATACATTGCAAAATACTTGCAATATTAGGATTACATTTCATGACATCCCTTTGCAAAATTGCAATCAACAAGGGGGAGCACATTCGTCACATAGACGAAATCTTTTGCAAAATTAGTTGCAAACAAACTAGCTTAGTATTACTTTCTTGACGCCCTTACATAGGGATGGACTCGTCAAGGGGGAGTTAAGACGAGATCCTTTCCCGATACTTGCTCTCTAATTCTTCTTTTCAAACGTTTTTCTTAAAAACATTGCGTTAGTTATCTTTCGAAGCTCTTTTTGTTTCGACAAAAAGGGGGAGAAGAAAGTAAAAACTACAAATTAAAACTTTTACGAATTTTAGCTTTTCCTTAAAATAATTTTATATTTTGTCATCAACAAAAAGGGAGATTGTTAATACAAATAAGCCGTAAAAACGTTTATTTATATTTTACGATCTTCTAATGTTTTGTCGATAACAAATGTAAAATCATTTTAACGAAACAAATAAAATACGTAAATGGTTTGAACTAATAGTTTCTAACATATTCACATTCTCACATAAAACACTAAAACAAGTATAAGTGATTTTATGATTTAATATTACATATGTACAACAACTAGTGTTTACATATTTGGGTAAAATATACACATAACTAGTATGTAGTATATTGGGTAATATAAATAGGTAGAAACTTAAGTATCATAACCCATTGGGCAAATACATTGAATGTAGTTGGGTACAACCCAAAGCCCATGACCCATGGAGCTTGACCCATAACCCAATGCATGCATGACATCATGCTTATATCATATATGGATAATATCCATAACCCATGGTATTGACCCATACCCATGTGACTAGGTGCATTGCACTCAAGAGATACATTGTATCTAGCTAAATACCCATGGATCAACCCATGACCCATGACCCATAACCAAAATACCCATGGGTAAAGAGGAGCGTCCCACGGATCCCTAGCTTTACGCTAGACGGATCCCTTGTGGAAGGGATCTGTCAGATCCGGGGAACAGTAGAATTTTTCCACTATAAATAGTGAGCCATTTCTTCATTGTTGCTCACCCCTTTCTAACATACTTTCCCCTAGAGTTAAAAACTCTCTAACCTCAGATCCAAGAGATCTATGTTTGTAGTTTTGTTTTTGTGTGATCTTCTAGGTTCCTCTTAAAGGCAAGATCACCACCTTTAAAGTCGAGCAAGCTCAAGTCCATGAGTTGCCATGCTTCCTCATCATCAAGACTACTGAAGTCTTCTTGTTGATGATTGTTTTTCCTTTTCCTAAGAAGTGTTGAAGACATTTGTGAAAGGTGTCTCAAGTGTCGAGACGAAGATATTAGTGAAGGGTATCTATCGTCCATATCATAAGCACTTGTGGTAGGTGCTTAGAAGTCAAGACTAGAAGCATTATTGAAGGGTGCTTAGAAGTCAAGACACAAGACATTAGTGAAGGGTGTCTTAAAGATCTAGTTAAAGGCATTAGTGAAAGGTGCCTTAGATGTACATTCGATATGGTGTGTTTCGATGTTCAAGATAGATTAGTACTAGATCCAAGGATATTGATATCCTTGATGATGTTGTAAAGGAGTTGATCTCATTTGGGATTAGTCGTTGGTGTAGTGTTGGGTAGTAGTTCCTCCATTACAATGGAACTAGGTGCTTAGCCTAGTACCTAATAAAGGGTAGGCGACGTTGTGTAGGTGTGGTTCACCTTGGTGTGAAAGAACTAGGTACTTAGCCTAGTACCTTATAAAGGGTAGGCGACGTTGTGTAGGTGTGGTTCACCTTGGAGTGAAAGAACCCGGTGGTTAGCCTAGCACAGGAAAAAGGGTAGGCGACGTTGTGAAGGCTTCTCCGCCATAAGGAGATTGGTGTATTGTTTACGAACTCTCGAGTAGGTGACTCGGGGAGTGGAGTAGGGCAAGGAAGGTATCCTTGTAGCCGAACCACTATAAATACTCGCGTTGTGGTTTTGTGCTTCTTACTCTTATCTTTCATTACATACCTTTATATGTTTGTTTATCAACATCCAACACACACATCCAAATAGATTGACATAAGTCGATCTAAATAGTTTAAAAGGAAGTTTTAATTGGCAAAACTATTCAACCCCCCCTTCTAGTTTTCCACACCCTTGAATACCGAGTTCATCAAAGAATGAAATGTGGATGGGGCATTAGTGAGCCCAAATGGCATCACTAAGAACTCATAATGCCCTTCATGTGTTCTAAATGCAGTTTTATACACATCATCCTGATTCATCCTGATTTGATGGTAACCAGACCTAAGATCCAACTTTGAAAAGATCTTTGAACTAGTGAGCTCATCAATCAGGTTTGCTATTTCTTTAGGTCCTTTGCATCATGATAGTGCTTGATATGTTGATACGCGTACAACGCGTTCGGGGTCAAAGGAAACTTCTTTTTCTTCGAGCAAATTTTCAACCACCTAGGCAGTGAACCTAATTGTTGTAGTATAGTATTAGGGCAAGCCTCGGGATTAATATCGTTCTCTAGGGGAATAGGAATGCTAGTGAGAAATTACTACGCTAAGGTTGGGGTTGAGGAAGATTATTTCTTTATCTTTTTTTATATTTTTCAGAAAATTAAAAGGTACGAATCTCGGGGTATTAGATTTGAGGGGTGGTACTTCTATCAATTACTCTACTATTCTAATTATCTAATTAACTAAGCTAAGGGGTAGTCTATGTCTAATTGATGTGTGCTCGTATGATGATTAAAAATGTGTCTACCTAGATACTATTACTCCATAGTTATCTTTTATTGATGGTTGAATTGTCACGTCCTTATTCTTAACGTGTTGTGTCTTCTAAGGTCGTAGGGTATGCTTTTTTCCCTAACTCTTTCAGGATACCTTAAGGTTATTGCCTACAAAATCTCTAGGATTTATAAACCAACTCTAAGGTTATCTTTGGATTTTTAGCCTACAATAACTCTAGGCGATTATAAACTAATGTTCACAAAGATTATTCAAGCATTAAAAACACAACGATGGCTTATTGCAATCCTAAGCCAATTACAATTAAGAGAAGAGACAACCACTCAATATTCAATAACTATGTTTCATAGATCTAGGCAAACACACAAGTAAATTAGCCGGACATGGTAAACATGCAAGCATACACACATACAATCGAAGACATAATGAAATCAATGAAGTAGATTACTTATCTTGATGTACAATAAGGTATGAGAACCTTAAGATACTGCCCAAGAAAACCAAAAATAGTTTTTAGGTTTTACTCCACAATTCTACCTCCCCAAAAGTCTGAAAATTCGAATTCTATATATAGAGTTACAATTGCGACGGCGTCACTATTTAATTGTGACGCCGTCGGATCGCCGCCATTAGGGTTTTGTCTTGACCAAGTCAACTTTGTGACGGCATCACGCTGGGGTTGTGACACCGTCGACTTCATCTTTTGACGCCGTCTGAATCTGGATCTAGGTTGTCTGAATTGTGACGCCCTACTCTTTAAAGCCTGACGCCGTCAGGTACAAAATAGCAATTTCATACGAGCCGTCACAATTAGAGGGACGGCGTCGCCCTTTATTTGTGACGCCGACGGGTGCGTTTCCAGCAGCTTGAGTGTCTTGATCTTGACTTTAGCCATTTTCTTCACATATTCACGCCTTTTCGTCCGAATAAGCATCATTCCAACATTTTGCCTTCAAGAGACCTAAAAAGTGAAAAGGAACGAAATTAAGCAGTAACGGATATAAAAGTGGTCGATTAAGGGCTTAAATGACTCCTCAAAAGTGTACCTTTTAAATCCTTATCATATGTCACAATTGATTGATTTATTATTGTATATATTTTTTATAAGGCCTCTTGTTACAGTGATGACGGATGCCACCACTACCACTATTTTTATTGCTATTTCTTTGGCTACAACCGAGAAAGCCAAGGGGAAATTATATGATCCTTCTTCTTTTCTTGATGTTTCCCAGCCTTCTAGTGGTATACATCCTAATGTCAGCGGTTTTTCTTGCTTATCTGGTAGTAATTTTTCAATTGGGGATATATGTGTTGCTACTAGTGTGGATTCTAGCCGTCTGTCTGATACCTATATTCCGAGGTGGAGCGTGACCAAAGGCTCCCTTCTTGACAAACTTATCAAGTTTTGTGAACTAGTTGATGAGTTTTAATGCGCGTACAGAGCGCATTTGGGGTCAAAGGAAACTTCCTTTTCTTCGAGCAAGTTTTTCAACCTCCTAGGCAGTGAACCTAATCGTTGTAGTGTAGTATTGGGTAAGCCTCGGGGATTGATATCGTTCTCTAGGGGAATAGGAATGCTAGTAAGAAATGTATGACGAGAAGGTGGGGGTTGAGGGTGATTCTTTTTTATCTTTTTATTGGTTTTTAGAAAGCTAAGGTAAAATCTCGGGGCAATTGGTTTGGGGGGGTGGTACTTCTACCGATTACTTCTACTTATCTAATTATTTAATTTATCTAGTTATCTAGTTACTACGGGTAGCTATGTCTATTTGATGTGTGCTCGTATGTGTTTACCTAGATGCTATTACTCCCTAGTTATCTTTTAGTGGTCGGTTGAATTGTCACACCTTATCTTAACGCGTTGTATTCCTAAGGTCGTAGGGTATGCGTGCCCCCTAGTTCTTTGAGGTTATCTCTCATTTATGACATACGAAGTCGGCAAGCCTAAGCTATTTCATTTATAAGCCACAACATCATAAAGCATACTCAAGCATTAAATACAACGAATGATGCCTAGTTTCACTCCTAAGCCAATTTACAATTAAGATAAGAAACAACCTAACAATAATCAATAACTAGGTTTCATAGATCTAAGCAAACACACAAGAAATTTAGCTAGACATGGTAAACAAGCAAGCATACACACAATCAATCGAATTCGGGATAGACATAATGTTACTTTGGATTAAAAGACTTATTCGATGTGTAAAATAGGGTATGGAACCCTAAGATACTGTCCAATTTGGACTACAAACGATTTAGGGTTTTTTCTCCAAAAGTATACCTCTCTAAATGCAGAAAAATCGAATTCTATATATAGATTTACAACTGCGACAGCGTCACCTTTTGCATGGGACGCCGTAAGCTCGCCGTCATTATGTTTTTGTCTGGGCCAAGTCATCGATGGGATGACGTCACCTCAGAGTTGTGACGCCGTCGGTCTTCAGTTGGGACGTCGTCTTGATTCTAGATCAGGGCCGTCTGAGTTGAGAACTGTGAGTGACGCCCTTCTTCTTTAAGGCGTGACGCCGACAGGTTATGTGACCAAAATTTCCACTGAGCCATCGCGTGCATGTTTTGATCAAGTCATCATAGAGGGACGACATCGCCCTTTGATTGGGACGCCGTCAGGTACTATTGATCAGCTTTGAGTGGCTTTGATCTTGACTTTGCCATTTTCTTCATGTATTTGCTCCTTTTCGTCCAAATGTGCTTCATTCCAGCATTTTGCTTCTAAGAGACCTAAAAAGTGAAAAGGAACGAAATTAAGCGGTAACGGATATTAAAGTGGTACGTTTTAAATCCTTATCAAATATCTCTCTACTTGGTATTTGCTTGTCCTCAAGCAAATGTGCTTTTGACCAATCAATTTATAAGTTAGGGGGCATGAAGCATTGGTTTAAAATAGTTCATAACAAGTAAAAGCACCGCAATAGTCATAACAAGAACGAAAATTATACACTAGCACCTCACAAGTGGTGTTTGGATTCTCTCATCTCTCGGGCTTATATGAAATATAATAAATGGAAATGGAATATAAACACTCATTACCTGGCATAGTACATAGATTACCATAAGCTTGAGACTAGATCAAACCTCCACCGCTTTGGCGTAAGCACCTAGGAACAACTATCTAAGAGGTCCTTACAAGGGTTGTAACGTTAGGCTTACGGTAGGGAAACAAAGGGTTTTGTTGGATAGGGGATATTTAGTGGTGGCAAGTCAAAAATCTTATGTTACAAGCATGAAAAGCGTGGCGTTGCTAAGCCAAGACTCGACTCACTAACTCTAGATAACTTGAAACAAAACAAACATAAATTTAAAGACATAAACATAAAGATAGATGTAGGATGGTAGCCCATATGTTTTTTTTTTTTTTTTCTTCTTCTTAACACTCTTTTTTTTTTATTTGTTTTCATACATTTTTACTCTACCATCCTCTACGATAACATCAAAATATAAGGGATTTATAGGAGCATCCTTACACTTGAGTTTTTATTTCTCTAACACTAATTGACCCGATTTGAAAAGATCAAAACACTTTGAGTATTTAATTATGCAGACAAAGGGAATTTGAATTTAGCATTCTTTCCCATTACTCCATAAAATATTACTTTTACCCATGAGTCCCAATCATCCCAAAATTGTGTACAAAACATATGACTGGACTTAGCAACCATGCAAGTAACTAGATATTTGAACTAAGGGTTTAGTAATGATAACAATAATGCACTAAAGATGAGTGCATACAAGGTAGGTTAAGGCGATTTGGGTGTACTTTTGGGGGTGGATCGTAAACAATGCTCTTCATTGATATTCCAGAAAACCAAAACATCACGAGAACCGCGAAAAGGATATGCTCTGAGAGGTTAACTATGGGTATCGTGTACTAAAGATGAGTACATCGCAAGGGTGTGGGGTAATTACTCGACCGATGTGGAAGAAGTAATTATAATACAGGTTTCAAACAAGGGTTATCCTAATGCCTCTTTTCATTTAATTATTCCTAACTACACAAGTGTAGTCTCACTAGCGATCTCAGAATGCATCACAAAACAAGTTCTAGAATCTATTATACTATCGGTACACTCTCTAAGCATTAAAGATGAATGATTTTATTCCTAAAGATCTAGGGGTGAACCTCACATTTTTGGGGTGGAATTTGAGTGTTAAACGGTTTTTACGTTAGTCATAAAACTGGTTTTTACGTTAGTCATAAAACTCCTATCCATGAGACGCTTTATTAAGACTAAAGTTTAGCTCGTAAATGTCATAAAAATTTTTAAATTTGGCGCTAAAATTGCCCTAACGAATATTTCTCATAGTTTATTACACAAATTACCAAGGACAAGATAAATAATCAAGTGAGTGAATAGTTTCTAAGTTCCCGTTTTATTCTCCCTCCCTACACTTAAACTGAACATTGTCCCCAATGTTTCCTGAAAGTATCAAAGTTTTGACAAAGGAAGGTAAGTAAGAAAAAGAAACTAGTACTCCCTTGATTAGCTCGGTAGGATCCGTGTGAAGTTGCGGTTAAATTCTTTTTCAAGAAGAATGCATAAGTGATAAGCTCCATCCAATTTTGTGTTTCTTCTTCTTTCCAAATATAACCTGCACACTTAAGAAAACAAACGAAATCTTCGCGTAAAATCGGTGGTAAAACTATATATGACACAACTACACTAGAAAGCAAGTAAGATATAATGCTTGTGGAATGGATGTTTGCAGTTTTTCTGGAAAATTAAGACCTGGGAATTTCCAAAAAATTATAAGTAGCAAAGAAAACGAAAAATTGATAAACTGTTTTTGCATAAATCCAGACGCCGTCAGGTTGTCCTGACAGAAAGTGGTCTGCTGCGTTTTTCTAGAAAAATTCTGGAAAAATTACATCTTTAAAACCTGGAAAAATTCCTGCAAAACATCCATTATGACTCAATACAAGCATTTGACTCTAACAAACACACATATATATCAATTTCACTAATTGTAATTCTCATTTTCAAAAACGTATGTGATCTTCCCCACACTTATCTTTTTGTAAATACCTATATATGTAATTAAGATGAAGGTTAAAGACAATATAAAACATTTTCACAAAATCAAACATGAGAATAAACAACAATGAAAAATATATACGACACAAAACAAGCATACAATTAAGCATGGGTTGCCTCCTACGAAGCGCTTTTCTTTATTTATGAGTCTTGTAGCTAGACTCGAAGTCGTGCTCCTACGTAAGTTTAACCTCAAGAATGTCATTGGGATCAAACGTATCTTTTAACTTCCTTTTGGTACGCTTAGTCCGGTATGCCTTTTCAAACTTGTTAGTGCAAATATTACGATAGTTAATCCATACATTCTCAATTGTTTTGTTGATGACAAACATGTAACTTGTAATACATAACGAAAAATGTATAAGTTACTTGTAATTATATTTTGTCTCAACATACTCTCAACACCTCTTGACGACTCAAGTCCTTGTATGCTACAACACATGTTCGTACATGTTTGTTATGTTGCGTTATGATCAAACCCCTAACAAACCATTAAACATGTTTAGTTAAATAGTTTATAAAACACTTAACATAAGTAAATGTGTTGGGTAAAACCCATGACCCATGACCCAAGACCCATACCCAATGTCTAGATACATTGTACCTTGGTGGGTACTCAAAACCATGACCCATAGCCCATGGTTTCAACCAATAAACTATGGGTAAAGAGGAGCGTACACGGATCCCTCAAATGACCTACGGATCCTGATGAGTGTCTAAATACTCATCATTTTTGTACCGTTTAGAATGCCAAAAACATCTGAAAACACTCAGAAATGCATCAAAATGATAAAAATATCACAAATAAGTGTTTTATGTGTTTTAAATGCAAAATACCAAAATCAGGTGAAAAACGTATCAAGTTTGCATAATTGGCAGTTTTAGTCCCCAAGTTTCAAAAGTTGTCAAATCTAGTCCCTGGTAAATCAAAATAATGAAAAATGTTATTTAAAGTCCCTAGGGATTCATGAGTTGTCAAAACAAACCCTTCAAAGTTTAAAAAATTGCATATTTACAACTTTGGTCCCTCAACTTTACAAAAGTGTCAAAATTGGTCCTTGGATTTTTAAAAATGGAAAATAATCAAATGTGGTCCTTGTACTATTAAAGTTTGTCAAGTTTGGTCCTTTTGATAAGTTTGGAAAAAGTACAGTTTTGGTCCCTCAAAAATCCAGAAATTACAACTTTGGTCCTTGTGATAATTCAAAACCAAATGGACCCTCTTTTGTATTATTAACCCAGCCAAAACCCAAAAGAACCCCTGTCATAAGCCTTGAACCCCCCTAATTTGACCCCTTCCCTTATTATTAATACGGGGTCAACAAAAGTCAAAACCATGGTTATTGTTCATCGTCCTCACACAAAATGCGCCAAAACCAGTGACCCATCAAACCACCATGGTTTCTCAATTCCACCCTTTCCACTGCCTCTACACTGTCTAACCACCCCCTTCCACCTCCACATCCACCAAATTACTTTAAATGCAAAAACACCTTTCAAGACTTTTTTCCGCCAAATTGACAAATGGCGAATTTGATGAGTTGGAGAGATCCAATGGCTAGAATTAAGTGGGAAAGTCTCGGAGGCGTCGACAAAGGCTCCAAAAAGATCTTTATATACAAGAAAGAAGCAATGTGGATGAAAAAACTAGAGTAATTTTTAATTTCTTAAGTCGTTTTAATTAGTTTAAGCTTTCAAGTGTAATTTCCGACTTTCAAGTCTTGTTTCTAGCCATTTAAGTGTATTGTTAAACTTTTTCAAGTATCAATTTCAAGTCTTAATCATATTTCCAGTTTATGCAATTTTTCAAGCTCAAAATCTCATGTTATGTTAATGTTGTTATTAGTTGTTGTTATGGACTGAGTAAGCTAACTTAAGCTCCTATATAGCTTATTTAAGCTATTAGAAACCCTTAAAATCAGTTTAGAAGCAAAACTCAAAAAAAATACCAAAAATACAAATAAATTAGTGAAAAATAAAAAAATCTATGGAAATAAAGGTCAAAGCTGGAGCAGGGTGAATCTGAGGATTGCCCTTGGGTTTAGAGCTTCTTGGGAAGCTATAGGTTGTGTTTGTGTGCCTCGGTTCTCGGATGTAAGCTTGGACTCATCTTGTAAGCAATTTCTCAAAAATTTGCATTTCATAGTTTATGTGTTTAAAGCTTGTTAATTCTAGTTTAATTCTGTCTTATTATAGTTAATATAAGTTAATTACTAGATTTCTTGGTTTAAAAAGTTGTTTTAGTACTAAATGTTTCATAACAGTCCTATAAAGGGGTGTTTGGAGTTGCTTGTTTAACTGTTTTAGAGAGTGTTTGTGTTGTTGCTTGTTATTGTTTTGTGTCACTTTAGTACCATATAGCTCATATAAACAAGAAAAACCAGTGCTTATTTGATAAGAAAGTCAAGAATACCTTTGATCACATCTTATTCATCAACTGTTGGATTTTCATGATCCATGATCATGATTTCATGTTCATAAGTTGTTATTATTGGTCAATCTAGTCTTATTTTAGGTTAATACATCATAATCAGTGATTAGGATTGATTCAAAGTTCGTTTTAGTCAACTTATTTGGTTTTTATAAAAAGTCAAAAATTTCAGTTTAGTCGATTTTGAATAAAATAGAGAATTTTATATAGAACTTAATATAAGCTTTCAATATTTGAGCTTTTGGTATATCAATATTCAACTGCTTATCTCTATCATAGTATTTTTTTATATTGTCTAGCTAGCTTATTACATGGCTTACTTCTTAGCTTATTTTGACAACCTGTTTTAAAAAGTGCCCTGTGCCAAGGAAGTTTGTGTTAATTGCTCATTTTAATAAGCTCACACAGAGCTTATTAGTGAGACTCGGCTTGTGAGTTTTAGCTTTTTGTGTAGCTAACCTAGCTATCTCAAAGTTCCAAGTTTAGTTTTTCACTTTATAGCTTATTTGTTAGGGCTGCTAGTGACTTCTAGTTTGTCCCATTTATGTGTATACCAAACATTCAGTGGTTTATGAGCTTTTTCTCAAGCTCACACAAAGCTGATTAGTGGGCCCCAGGCATTAAACCTTGGCTTTTTGGGAAGCTCACCTAGCCGACTTGTTGTGTCAAGTACTTATTTTAAGCTTTGGAGCTTTTGCCCCTAGCTTAATCTTGCCTACAAGATCTTTGTAGGACTGTTTGGTTTCTCAGTTTAGTATAAGTGCTTATTTGATTATTACTGACTTATCAATATGGTTCTTTGTGTTTTCTAGCTTAATATAAGTAGCTTTTAGCTTGTTGAATCTTATTCCATCTTTGGTTTTAGCTTGAAAGCTTGTTTGAGCTTAAAATCCTTTTAATAAGCTCATAAGCTAACTGTTGAGCTAATAAGCTCATTTTCTGTTTATTTTTAAGTTTCAAAATTTTTGTTTTCATAAAAATTTCTTACTTTAAGTAGTTAAATAGTTTTCAAAAAGAAAAATCACAAAAGCATCATTTTAAAAATAGTGATAGCGTTTATTTAATAGAAATTAGCTTTTTAATTTTTCTTTTCAGCTTATTATTAAGCACTTCCTGTTTTTATAATTTTCTTAGCTTTCTGTCATCATAAGTTAATTTTATAAAAAAATTTCATAATTTTCTTAGCTTGTTTAGTATTTATTAGAATTTAAAATAGTTAAAAGTATTAAATAATTAATAATAAATAAATAAAAAAACATAAAAAATATCTTTTCAGTTTTAAAATTAGTTTTATAATATTCTAGATTTTTCTAAGTTAAAATTTCATTTTTCCAGGTTAATTTTATATTTTCTTGAATTTAAGTGTATTTTAAATAATTAATAAATAGTAATTAATTAATAATAAATAAATAGAAAGTGTAAAAAAATATATTTTTAGTTTTAAAATAAGTTTTATAATATTTTAGATTTTTCTAAATCATAATTTCATTTTTCTAGCTTTATTTCATATTTTATTATATTTTAGAGTATTATTAAATAGTTAAAAATAGTTTTTAATTAATAATAATTAAATAATAGTTATAAAAATAATTTTATTTTTCTAATAATTTTCTTTTATTATTAGGATTGTAAAAATATCATTTTTATATCCATAGGTGTTTTATTCTTTTTAATTCACGTTTTATTTTTGTACGTTTACGTAATTTAATAAACGTACGCGTTTACGTTTGTTTAATCTGATTGTTGTGCTTTACAATTTTGTATCCAAATACAATTCCAATCAATCAGTAGTATAATTATCCACTCAAAATCCTTACTGATCACTATCCTTAGTGATTATTCGACATCTGAAAGTGTTGAACACCATTAATCCTCCGTGGGACTTAACGACCCGGGAATCCACTATATTCCAAGGGAAATTGCATTGGTTTTAGACTGTTTTAATTTTATTACGGTTGACCATTCACAAGTGGTTGACTTGTGTGATAAACTTGACGGTTTGAAGCGGATCAAATTTTGGCATTGGGGAGGTGTAAGCGTGTTTTAAACATTTCCAGATCCACACTTGCACATATACCACCTTTGGTAAACAGTTTTTTTGTAAAGTTACCAAAAAAGTTCATTAACACTTTTCCTAAAGTGTTAACAACACCAAAAAAAAATATAAAACAACAAAACAATCGTAACGTTTTCTATCTTGTATTTTCTTTAAGGTGATTCTTAAAGAGGTACGATTTGGTTAAACAAGACGATACCAAAAATATTGTCCAAAAGTATTTAAACCCTTAGCACAAATCCATACCTACGTCTTTTCAGTGGTACTTATTAAATAAATAAAAATCAACCACCGCAAATCAAGGAAGTACACCTACCAACTGGGGGTGTGAACATTAATAAGTTCCCAATCTTACAGATCAAAACTTGCCTTTGTGTCCTTGTGATTTGGTATACCTTTTTCAAAGAAGCCATTTCATTTGTGATTATTGGTTAAGTTCACTTGTCGTTTTGCCTCGCATTTGTTTTGAAAACTGATTTTAATACTTAGTGCATGCGCTCGTTCTTCCACTCCACAAGTCCACTTTCGAGCTTGCCAGTATTCCGCGTAGGCGTAGAGGGCGTTCGCTCCTTCACCGTGGGAGGAACGTCTAGTACCACCACCCCCTGTCGTAATGGCGGAAGACAAACCGATGAATGAGCTTCTCCAAGCACCCATCGAGGGTTACGGAGGTGCCATTATTGTCCCGACCATCGTGGGCGATACCTTCGAGCTCAAAACCGGGTTGCTTAATCTTGTAACCCAAAGCCAATTTTATGGTTTTGGGCGGGATGATCCTCATGCACATATTCGATGGTTCAACAAGATTGCATCTACCATCAAATACAAGAATGTCCCACATGAAGCAATTAAGCTTCTTCTGTTCCCATTCTCTCTAGAGGGACAAGCCGGAATTGGCTTGAGAAACAACCCCCTCGTTCCATTGAGACATGGGAGGATTTAGTCACCAAATTTGTTAACGAATTCTATCCTCCATCCCGAACTACAAGTCTTAAGAATGAGATAATGAAATTTTCTCAAAGATTTGATGAATCATTCTGGGAGGCATGGGATCGTTACAAAGAGTTGCTCCGGAAGTGTCCACATCATGGTTTTACCGAGTTAATGCAAATGGATACTTTCTACAATGGTCGAGACAAGTGACCAAGACTCTTTAAATGCCTCCGCAGGGAGGTAATTTCTGAGCAAGACCACAAAGAAGCATTGCAAATCATTGAAAACAAGTCCGGTCCGCCCTTTCCGAACAAAGACATATCGGTCTCGGTCTAATGCAGGACCTTCTACTTCATCTCCCCGTGAGTACATCTAGCACCGATGCTAAGATTGACAAACTCACGGATATTGTTCAGGCTTTGGTTCTTGCTAACCAAAAGAAAGTCACTTTCACACAGACACCATCACATGGTGAAGTGAAGAAAGTCGAGGTCTGTGTCACTTGTGGTGGCTCTCATGCATACTACAAGCTGTCTTGCCACCGATGGTAGTCCGTTTGAAGCCAATGCCATAGCCGGTACTTCACATCAAGGAGGTAATCAATACCGTCCTCAAAATGAGCCAAACTACCGTGCTAATACTTATCAGGGATGTAACACCCTAACCCGACAAGGGTAGAAGTGTCACATTCTGGTGTCATATCAGAACATATAAATAAAATTCTTCAAGCGGAAGTCTTAAAGAATAACGTACCAAGTCATTTAAACAAAAGATTTACAAGGAAATTACAAAATCCAAATGTCTAATATAAACCAAAATTCCAAAACAATAGCCCGCCAAAATAAGTCCAACTAGAAAGGTAACTAGGGTTGGTCCACTCAGATAATCCAACTCTCAGCCCATCAAAGCCCATCTTGAAATCTAAAACCTGCGGGAAAAAGAAATGCGGCTGAGCTTAAAAAGCCCAGTGAACAGATATAACAAAACAAAAGCTAACTAAAATCTGGAATGCAAAATGAAAGAAAAGAAACGGATAACAAAGTTTCAGTGAAATGAGAACAATGAGTCAATGAGGATCCTGCAGAACACAATTATACAGATATCCCATACGAACAGATAACAAGGAGAACGAAACAAAGCAAAGCATCGACGACATATAAACAAGCACATACAAACCAGACATACAAGAACTGAAACATAAGCAAGCATAGCAGGCGTAACATCCACACAACACATATGTCATACAATCAATTGGAAATCGAAGGCATACAAGCCAAAAGCGGATATCTACAGAAAGCGGAAGCAATTAATTAATAAGTGAGCATAGCAATTCACACAGGTCAAAACCCTTAGTTGAAAACATAACCAATATCATGACAGGTCAAAACATAGCGATCACACGTAACAAGTAGGAATACAGTATGAGCATTATAATTAAATGAATTAAAGACATATCAGGGCAACTAAACAAATTAACAAGCCAGACGTCACAAGATGACCCATTTACCCAATCAAACCGTAGCATAGGCAGGAATGTAAACATGACAGTCAACAATAAGCAGATGAGAATACAACGGAATAATCATAGTCCACGAGATACGAACAAAGCACACATAATAAACTGACAAAACTATCGATTACACCTTAGTATGGTCACTAGACAATTCAGAGAGTCACATAACAGTGAGATCACATATCATCATATGAAAATAGGTAACTCAGATAACCGCATAGTAATCACATCGTAGCGGGATAATCAGTAGTCACATAAAACATGAATAGCATAATCAAATTCAATACACATATAATAACCCAGACGTGAATGGAGCGATGGTGCGAAGTAACGGAACCAGTATGAGATCAATGAAATGGAGTATATATAACATGGTAGTAGAGTGAGTCACATAAAGTGCTTTGGATAAAGATAATCAATACAGAATATGATGCGTTGGGAAATACAGAAGGTATAATATGGGTTTATCAATAGTGTAAGGTGCATCAGAAATCTACCACGAGCCAACAAAACAAACCAATATCAATAGTGGCAATAGCAGCCAAGTAACCAATAGTAACCATTGTACTCGGAGGGGTGACCTCGGAATACCAAACCAATATGAGGGGAGACCTCAGTAACCAATGGAGTAGCTAGCTCCCAAAATGTGAGGGGGTGTATTGCACACACGCACCACATCACCAAAACAATATATCAATATCAATACAATACAAATCTAGGATGCATCCATACGCCCCCTGCAAAACAATAGTGGCCATACAATATATCTGAAGCGCGCATAATCAATACAAAATGGGGACGGTGTGGAACATCACTCAACCACACTAAAGTCATGCCATTGGTGCATCAATGACACGGACATGGAACCCCCATGCCTAGTTAATGGCTCGGGTATCAAACTGACAGGTCAAAACAAAAGGTCCAAAGTGTAGCAATATGTAAGTCTTCATAATCAAAGGTTCAATATAAATGGTTCCCAATTCAGAGGTTCATAGCAATAGTTCAATATCAAGGTTCATATCAAAGTTCATATCAAAGGTTCATATCAAAGTTTCAGAATCATAACAAACGAATATCATAGCGAACAGAATCATATCAAAGGATTATGTCGGAATCATATCAAAAGGATCATAGCATAAGGAAAATCATAGCAAAGGAATATCATGAGTGAAGCAAAGTCAAGGATTGAAAAGTCGGGGAGAAATCCCCATGAAAAGGGATAGAATATCTGTACCTTATTCTGAGCAAATCACAATGAAAGTAAAATCAAGAAAGGAGATCAATCGCGTCGCCCGGAACCTATATGAATTAGATAGCGTTCCATAAGAATCAGATTACTCGTTTAAGACGGCTTTCCATTTTTAACAGGTTCCCACTTATAGTAATCTTTCCATTTTAAGTAACTTTCTATTTTAGACAGGTTTCCACTTTAGTAACTCTCAATTAATAGCAGGTTTCTATAATTAGCAACTTTCCGAAAGTAGCAAGTTTCCGTATTTAGCATATTTACACAACAAGCCCTTAAGTGTCCAATTTTCATATTACACCCTCATTATCCTTATTTATACGAAATACCCCCAAGTTTCCAGAATTTACAAACAAGCCCCTCTATTTTTAATAATTACATTTCGGTTTACAAATTTACCCGATTTACAAAATACACCCCTAAGTCACATATTTTACGAAAAAGGTCCTCATGTTACATTTTATACTAACACCCCTGGTCCAAAGTATATTACAAAAATAGTCCACAAGTTTTATAATTAACGAAACAACCCCTTTTTATTTTGAAAACTCAATCGGTAATACAATAAAATCATCAAACCCTAACCCTAATTCCCCAAATCAAAACAATCATTATTCCATCATTATTTCATCATTAAGACCAGATCTAGACCATAACATAAACCCTAGGTTGATCGTTCCAATTTCGTTTATCCATTTATACGTTTTTTTTATAAAAACCCGATTATAAACAATAATTCGACAAAGCCATTTTAGACAATAAAAATTCGAATGAACATTTTTCCAGTATCATATGGGTCGTATAGGTCTTAAATAAAATGGGTTTTACACCCATAAAATTCGTATAACCCGATCTATAGTTTTGCATACGTTTTAAGCATGTAACTCCCATTCGACTATTTAAACATGCATGATTCCTTTTTTATCATTTTATTTAGGTCATATATGATATAGATAGTATGAGAAAAATACCCAATCTATTTTAAGACGTGTGGATCAAGTGCATGAATTTCATACCTATCGGATGAAGAATCGACCAAAAATCACCCGATCGAACCAAGCCTCCAACAAACCAAAAACTATTTTTCCCAGCTACTCTTGATGATGAAGAACCCCAGAAAAATGCTAGATCCCTTCCAGAAATTCGTATGGAGTCGTGGTGAATTTTTGCGTATGTTTGAATTGGTAAAAAGGTAGGTTACAAATGGGAGAGTAAATGGGGTTAAATGAGAAATCATGGGATTAATGGGGATTGATTTTCGCCAAAATAGGGGAAAGTTAATGACTAATTTAATTTTCCTTAATTACAAAATGAGTTGGTTTTATTTTCAAGTTAATGTATAATGTAAACTTTGTACATAATTAGGTCCAACTAACTTATATAACGTGTGATATATTATTTGTAGACATAATTGTGAGTTGGTTATCATTATTTTGCATAATTCATTTGTGAGTTAAACGTTAAACATATCTAACGAGCTTGACATATTTTACGAATCCTACAATTATTAAGCTTGAGGGGCAAAATTTGTCTTTTACACGCGTTTGAGATTTTAGGGTTTTACAAGGGACCACCCGGTTTTAACCAGAATCCTATACAAAACCGGAATCAGAACCAACCTAGAATGAACCAAGGTTATCAAAACCAAGGTAATTTCTATCCCGGACCAAATCAAGGTTTCCAACATCAAGGAAACCTTAATCAAAACAATTTCAATCGAGGGAATCAATTTCATGGGAATATGAATCCTAATCAAGGAAATTTTCAAAATCAAGGCCCTAATCCGAACATTAGAGGCCGGAATTTTCCTAATCAAACTCAAGCCATTGTTCCAACTGGACCATCATCTGATGAGTTATTGAAATAATTCATGAAATCCCAAGATGAAATGAACAGGTTGTTGGTCGGTCGGACGATCTAAAGAAGTCTTTAAATGATCAACCCTCGGGCTCAGGAAAACTTCCGAGCAACACGATCGCTAACCCGAGGGCGATGCAAAGGCGATCACAACCAGAAGTGGTGTTTCATACAATGGACCCGCTATTCCTCGCCTCTTCTTCTTCTCTCCGAAGGTAGTGGAAAGTGAACCTGAGGCGACAAAGGACAAGGAACTTCCTACTAATAATGGAGGAACCAACGATGTCCAACCTCAAGTTGTCCAGAAACCCAAATCCAATCCAGGAGTTGTTTTTGAACCTCCGGTAGCTCTGTTGAAAACCCCAAATCCAAATCTTCTATTCCTTACCCATCACGTTTGAATGAGCAAAGCTCCGAAAAAGCCGGTCATCAAATGGACAAATTTTTCAAATTTTCCAAGAACTACATTTTGACATAAGCTTTGCGGATGCTATCATGCTGATGCCCAAGTTTGCATCAACTCTCAAAGACATGTTAAGTAACAAGGAAAAGCTGTTTGAAATGGCTAAAACTCCTCTGACGAGAGCTCTGCAGTTATCTTGAAAAAGCTTCAGAAAAGCTTGGAGATACTGGAAAATTTCTCTTACCTTGTGTATTTCCAGGAATGGTTGAATGCTTTGCCTTAGCAGATCTTAGTGCAAGCATCAATCGATGCCTCATTCAGTATGGAAGAAACTTTCTCTTCCGGACCTTATTCCTACATGCATGACTCTCGACCTTGCATATCGTACAATATCCCGTCCACTTGGCATTGCCGAGGACGTATTTGTGAAAGTAGGAAAGTTCCATTTTCGGTGACTTTGTAGTTGTTGATTTCGATCGATCCACGGGTTCCTCTCATTGTTGGGCGAGGATTCACGAGCGGGCGTGCTCTCATTGATGTATTTGAGCAAGAAATCACATTACGTGTGGGTAATGAAGCTGTCACCTTTAACCTTGATCAAACTTCGAGGTACACCGCAAACTATGATTACGAGTGGTTAACGAATAGATATCATTGATGTTGCTTCTGAAGAGTACTCTCAAGAAGTTCTCGGTTATGATCATAATTCTTCGGGTGATAATCTCACTCATTCATCTCAACCCATCATTGCCAATTCTACTCCTTCTCTCACTCCATTTGAGGAAAGTGACTTCATCTTGGAAGAGATTAAAGCATACTTGTCTAGTGATTCAGTTCCATGGGAAATTGATCGCGCTCAATTGACATCGAGGAGATATTCTTCTCATTGAGAAATTGCTTAATGATGATCCATCTCCACTCCCTCCCGTCGAGCTTCATAACAAGGAAGTCAATTCAATTGATAAAACTGAAGAATTTCCTGAAGTCGAACTTAAGGACTTACCACCTCATCTCGAATATGCATTTCTTGAAGGTGATGATAAATTACCCGTCATTATTGCTCGAGATTTGAGTAAAGATGAAAAAGCTGCTCTCATAAAGGTCTTAAAGTCACACAAGCAAGCAATTGCTTGGAAACTCTCCGACATTAAGGGTATCAACCCTGAGTTTTGTACTCACAAAATCTTGATGGAGGATGACTTCAAGACAGCAGTTCAACATCAGAGAAGAGTAAATCCAAAATCCATGATGTTATTAAACAAGAGGTTCTTAAACTTCTTGATGCGGGATTGATTTACCCGATCTCAGATAGTCCTTGGGTTAGCCCAATTCACTGTGTTCCTAAAAGGGTGGCATAACTGTTGTCACAAATGAAAATAACGAGTTAATTCCAACTCGATTGGTAACGGGATGGCGTGTTTGCATTGACTATCGTAAGTTGAATGGCGCCACCCGAAAAGACCATTTTCCTCTACCCTTCATGGACCAAATGCTTGAGAGATTAGCAAGGAACGAATACTATTGTTTCCTTGATGGTTTCTCGGGTTATTTTCAGATCCCCATTGATCCACGGGATCAAGAAAAGACCACATTCACTTGCCCATACGGAACTTTTGCCTACAGACGTATGCCTTTTGGCCTATGTAATGCTCCTGGCACGTTCCAACGATGTATGATGGCCATTTTTCACGACATGATCGGGGAAACAATGGAGGTGTTTATTGATGACTTCGTCATTGGGGACTCGTTTCAAACATGTCTCTCCCATTTAGAAAAAATGCTAAAAAGGTGTGAAGGCACCAATCTTTGTCTAAATTGGGAGAAAAGCCACTTTATGGTCAAAGAAGGCATAGTCCTTGGCCATAAGATTTCAAAAAACGGGATTGAGGTCGATAGAGAAAAAGTCAATGTTATTGCTAAATTACCTCATCCTACTACCGTAAAAGGTATTAGGAGTTTTTTAGGTCATGCCGGTTTTTATCGCAGATTCATACAAGATTTTTCTAAAATCGCCCGGCCTATGACTCATCTTCTTGAAAAAGATGCTCCTTTTATCTTCTCACTCGAGTGCATCAAAGCTTTTGAAACATTAAAGAAAAACTACGGAAGCACCCATTCGTTGCTCCCGTGGGATTTGCCTTTTGAGCTCATGTGCGATGCAAGTGATTTTGCTATCGGTGCGGTCACTGGGCAACGTAGATCCAAGCATTTTCAGCCTATCCACTACGCAAGTAAGACTATGACTGAAGCTCAAACCCATTACACCACCACAGAAAAAGAGCTATTAGCCGTGGTGTATGCATTTGAGAAGTTTCGACCATACCTAATCTTGACCAAATGTGTGGTGTATACGGATCATTCGGCTCTCAAATATCTCTTTGCAAAACAAGATGCAAAGCCGAGATTGCTTCGTTGGGTTCTCCTCTTGCAAGAATTTGATATCATTATACGTGATAAAAAAGGAGCTGAGAACCTGGCTGCAGATCATCTGTCCCGATTAGAAAACCCTCACCAAGATGTTTTCGAGAAAAAGGAAATAAATGAAACATTTCCTCTCGAGACACTCAATGCGGTTTCTTTTAGTGGAGACTCTACTACCCCATGGTTTGCTGACTCTGCAAATTACCATGCGGGTAACTTCATAGTGAAAGGGATGTCGACCCAACAGAATAACAAATTCTTCAAGGATGTTAAACATTACTTCTGGGACGACCCCTACTTATTCAAAATCTATGCGGATCAAGTCATCCGACGGTGTGTTTATGGACAAGAAGCTATGGACATTCTCAAAGCTTGCCATGCTGGACCCACCGGGGGTCATCATAGTCCAAATTACACTGCCAAGAAGGTGTTTGATTCCGGGTTTTATTGGCCCACTATTTATAAGGATGCCCATGATTTTGTCAGAACCTGGCGCTTGTCAACGTCATGGAAATATCTCACAAAGAAATGAAATGCCGCAAAACGCCATTCAAGTGTGTGAGATATTTGACATCTGGGGCATTGACTTTATGGGGCCATTTCCATCATCTCGAGGAAACAAATACATACTTGTGGCTGTTGACTACTTGTCAAAATGGGTTGAAGCGAAAGCTTTACCTACTAATGATGCCCGAGTTGTTGTAAAATTCTTAAAATCTCTTTTTGCTAGGTTTGGAACTCCGCGAGCTATAATTAGTGATCGTGGTACGCATTTCTGCAATGACCAATTTGATAGAGTCATGCAAAAGTATGGTGTAACCCACCGTCTCTCTACTGCGTACCACCCCCAAACAAGTGGGCAAGTGGAAGTTTCCAACCGTGGTATTAAAAGAATTATGGAAAGGACAGTAGGCTTAAAACCGTGCATCACAGTGGGATAAACTGGATGGCGCACTATGGGCCTTCCGTACAACTTATAAAACACCCATCGGGTGTACTCCATACAAACTAGTGTACGGAAAGGCGTGTCATCTTCCGATTGAGCTTGAGCACAAAGCATACTGGGCCTTGAAACATGCAAACTTCGATATTCAGACAGCTGGTGATCACCGGAAAGTTCAAATGAATGAACTAAATGAACTCCGTGATCAAGCATACGAGAACTCTTTGATCTACAAACAAAAGACAAAGAAGATTCATGACTCCAAAATCAAGAACCGTGTTTTCAACGTCGGTGATCGAGTCCTTCTTTTCAATTCAAGATTGAAGATATTCTCGGGAAAGCTCAAGTCCCGTTGGTCTGGTCCATTTACTATTGCTAAGGTTTATCCTTATGGTACTATTGAGTTATCTCAACCCGATGGTCTAAATTTTAAAGTGAATGGTCATCGATTAAAGCACTATTTTGGAGAGGACATTCCACCGTGGTTGTCCGGATCTACAAACTTTCCCCATGAACCAATGAATGCGGGGATCGAGTCAAGCTAGTGACTCGGGAATCAAAAACAGTAGCACACACCATATGGGTTTTCACCCATATTTCTGATATCTTTCTACTTTCTACCACCCTAGTATGGGGAGTTGCCCCCATTTGTTGTATATAAGTTTCATGAAAAAAAAATCACAAAAATAAAATAATGGCCATAGTATTTCCCTTTTACGTTCTATGTTTGGCATAACAGCGGTACTTTGAATATTGAGGGCAATATTCATTTCTAGTGTGGGGGGGAATTCTCACGAATTTTATCATGTAATTATACCACCCAATTCCCCCATTTTTGGCCAAATGTTTTTTGGAGTAAGTGTTTTACACTTACTCAGCAAACGGTTATCAGTCCGCCATGTCTAATAAACTAAAGGATTGGCTAATCCAGGAGCAAACGGCTCTTGGTAAAGATTTCTCAAATCCGTTGACGGCTTGCAATTTGCCCAAAATTGTATGGTGTTCAGCTCTCCATATCTTTAATTAGTGAAAAGTTGGCTAGCCCGCAAGTTTATGGCTTGTGGTAAAGGCAGTTGGAAAGCCATAATTGGTAATCGACTCACCAAAGATAATATTGATAATTTATCTAAGAGTTGGCTAGTCGAGAAGCGTATAAACGGCTTACGGTAAAGACAAATCAAAACCGTTGAAAGGTGGTGATTTGCTCAAAATCATTTGGTTATCATTGTGCCAAGGTTCTTACTTGAACTAAAACAACTGGCTACTCCAGAAGTAATGGCTTTTGGTAAAGAGATGAAATCCATTAATTTTTCTTAAAACATTGCTAGGGACTAGCAATATCTTAGTGTGAGGGATTGATGAGTGTCTAAATACTCATCATTTTTGTACCGTTTAGAATGCCAAAAACATCTGAAAACACTCAGAAATGCATCAAAATGATAAAAATATCACAAATAAGTGTTTTATGTGTTTTAAATGCAAAAATACCAAAATCAGGTGAAAAACGTATCAAGTTTGCATAATTGGCAGTTTTAGTCCCCCAAGTTTCAAAAGTTGTCAAATCTAGTCCCTGGTAAATCAAAATAATGAAAAATGTTATTTAAAGTCCCTAGGGATTCATGAGTTGTCAAAACAAACCCTTCAAAGTTTAAAAAATTGCATATTTACAACTTTGGTCCCTCAACTTTACAAAAGTGTCAAAATTGGTCCTTGGATTTTTAAAAATGGAAAATAATCAAATGTGGTCCTTGTACTATTAAAGTTTGTCAAGTTTGGTCCTTTTGATAAGTTTGGAAAAAGTACAGTTTTGGTCCCTAAAAAATCCATAAATTACAACTTTGGTCCTTGTGATAATTCAAAACCAAATGGACCCTCTTTTGTATTATTAACCCAGCCAAAACCCAAAAGAACCCCTGTCATAAGCCTTGAACCCCCTAATTTGACCCCTTCCCTTATTATTAATACGGGGTCAACAAAAGTCAAAACCATGGTTCTTGTTCATTGTCCTGCACAAAAGCGCGCCAAAACCGGTGACCCATCAAACCACCATGGTTTCTCAATTCCACCCTTTCCACTGCCTCTACACTGTCTAACCACCCCCTTCCACCTCACATCCACCAAATTACATTAAATGCAAAAACACTGCTCAAGACTTTTTACCGCCAAATTGACAAATGGCGAATTTGATGAGTTGGAGAGATCCAATGGCTAGAATTAAGTGGGAAAGTCTCAGAGGTCGACAAAGGCTCCAAAAAGATCTTTATATACAAGAAAGAAGCAATGTGGATGAAAAAACTAGAGTAATTTTTAATTTCTTAAGTCGTTTTAATTAGTTTAAGCTTTCAAGTGTAATTTCCGACTTTCAAGTCTTTGTTTCTAGCCATTTAAGTGTATTGTTAAACTTTTTCAAGTATCAATTTCAAGTCTTAATCATATTTCCAGTTTATGCAATTTTTCAAGCTCAAAATCTCATGTTATGTTAATGTTGTTATTAGTTGTTGTTATGGACTGAGTAAGCTAACATAAGCTCTATATAGCTTATTTAAGCTATTAGAAACCCTTAAAATCAGTTTAGAAGCAAAACTCAAAAAAATACCAAAAATACAAATAAATTAGTGAAAAATAAAAAAAATCCATGGAAATAAAGGTCAAAGTTTGGAGCAGAGGGTGAATCTGGATTGCCCTTGGGTTTAGAGCTTCTTGGGAAGCTATAGGTTGTGTTTGTGTGTCTCAGTTCTCAGTTGTAAGCTTGGACTCATCTTGTAAGCAATTTCTCAAAAATTTGCATTTCATAGTTTATGTGTTTAAAGCTTGTTAATTCTAGTTTAATTCTGTCTTATTATAGTTAATATAAGTTAATTACTAGATTTCTTGGTTTAAAAAGTTGTTTTAGTACTAAATGTTTCATAACAGTCCTATAAAGGGGTGTTTGGAGTTGCTTGTTTAACTGTTTTAGAGTGTTGTGTTGTTGCTTGTTATTGTTTTGTGTCACTTTAGTACCATATAGCTAATATAAACAAGAAAAACCGGTCTTATTTGATAAGAAAGTCAAGAATACCTTTTGATCACATCTTATTCATCAACTGTTGGATTTTCATGATCCATGATCATGATTTCATGTTCATAAGTTGTTATTATTGGTCAATCTAGTCTTATTTTAGGTTAATACATCATAATCAGTGATTAGGATTGATTCAAATTTCGTTTTAGTCAACTTATTTGGTTTTATAAAAAGTCAAAAATTTCAGTTTAGTCGATTTTGAATAAAATAGAGAATTTTATATAGAACTTAATATAAGCTTTCAATATTTGAGCTTTTGGTATATCAATATTCAACTGCTTATCTCTATCATAGTATTTTTTATATTTTCTAGCTAGCTTATTACATGGCTTACTTCTTAGCTTATTTTGACAACTTTGTTTTAAAAGTGCCTGTGCCAAGAAGTTTGTGTTAACTGCTCATTTTAATAAGCTCACACAGAGCTTATTAGTGAGACTCGGCTTGTGAGTTTTAGCTTTTTGTGTAGCTAACCTAGCTATCTCAAAGTTCCAAGTTTAGTTTTTCACTTTATAGCTTATTTGTTAGAACGCTAGTGACTTCTAGTTTGTCCCATTTCGGTATATACCAAACATTAGATGGTTTATGAGCTTTTCTCAAGCTCACACAGAGCTGATTAGTGGTCCCAGGCATTAAACTTGGCTTTTGGGAAGCTCACCTACCGACTTGTTGTGTCAGTACTTATTTTAAGCTTTGGAGCTTTTTCCCCTAGCTTAATCTTGCCTACAAGATAAATGTAGAATTTGTTTGGTTTCTCAGTTTAGTATAAGTGCTTATTTGATTATTACAGCTTATCAATATGGTTCTTTGTGTTTTCTAGCTTAATATAAGTAGCTTTTAGCTTGTTGAATCTTATTCCATCTTTGGTTTTAGCTTGAAAGCTTGTTTGAGCTTAAAATCCTTTTAATAAGCTCATAAGCTAACTGTTGAGCTAATAAGCTCATTTTCTGTTTATTTTTAAGTTTCAAAATTTTTTGTTTTCATAAAAATTTCTTACTTTAAGTAGTTAAATAGTTTTCGAAAAGAAAAATCACAAAAGCATCATTTTAAAAATAGTGATAGAGTTTATTTAATAGAAATTAGCTTTTTAATTTTTCTTTTCAGCTTATTATTAAGCACTTTCAGTGTTTATAATTTTCTTAGCTTTTACGTCATCATAAGTTAATTTTATAAAAAATTTCATAATTTTCTTAGCTTGTTTAGTATTTATTAGAATTTAAAATAGTTAAAAGTATTAAATAATTAATAATAAATAAATAAAAAACATAAAAATATCTTTTCAGTTTTAAAATTAGTTTTATAATATTCTAGATTTTTCTAAGTTAAAATTTCAATTTTCCAGGTTAATTTTATATTTTCTTGAATTTAAGTGTATTTTAAATAATTAATAAATAGTAATTAATTAATAATAAATAGATAAAAGTGTAAAAAATATATTTTTAGTTTTAAAATAAGTTTTATAATATTTTAGATTTTTCTAAATCATAATTTCATTTTTCTAGCTTTATTTCATATTTTATTATATTTTAGAGTATTATTAAATAGTTAAAAATAGTTTTTAATTAATAATAATTAAATAAATAGTTATAAAAATAATTTTCTTTTTCTAATAATTTTCTTTTATTATTAGGATTGTAAAAATATCATTTTTATATCCATAGGTGTTTTATTCTTTTTAATTCACGTTTTATTTTTGTACGTTTACGTAATTTAATAAACGTGCAGCGCGTTTGTTTAATCGATTGTTGTGCTTTACAATTTTGTATCCAAATACAATTCCAATCAATCAGTAGTATAATTATCCACTCAAAATCCTTACCGATCACTATCCTTAGTGATTATTCGACATCTGAAAGTGTTAAACACCATTAATCCTCAGGTGGGACTTAACGACCCGTGAATCCACTATATTCCAAGGGAAATTGCATTGGTTTTAGACTGTTTTAATTTTATTACGGTTGACCATTCACAAGTGGTTGACTTGTGTGATAAACTTGACGGTTTGAAGCGGATCAGATCCCTTGGATTTACAAGGGCCGGATCCCTCCAGGAGGGATCCTTGGGGCAGAACATGGTTTTGGTCTTTTTGCCTATAAATAGCAAACCACTTCTTACCATTTCTTTACACCTTTACACGTAGTTTCTCTCCACCATTTCTAGGATATTTAGATCATTAGGAAACATGTAAACCACCCTCATCTCATATGATCATAATGCTTCTAACTCTCATTTGTTGTAAGCATACTCCCGAAGTGATCCTCAGAAGCAAGCTTAGAGATCTTGCTTCCTAACCTCTTGGTGATCACCCATCACAAGATACAAGCACATGAAGATCTTCTACAAAAAGCTTGGGAAACTTGTCATCTTCATTCATAGAAGACTAACTACATCATTCTTTGGGTTCTTGATGTTTAGTTTAGGATTTCATATCCATTAGACACATTGTCTTGGATATTGTCTAGTATCATATTCTTGTATCTATGACTAGACTAGATGGTTTATGTGTTTGTGCCATAAAACACAAGGTTTGTTATGTTGGGTCACAAAACATAACGGGTATCATAGATGTGTTATATATCTATGACTAGAGTAGATGGTTTATGTGTTTGTGCCATAAAACACAAGGTTTGTTATGTTGGGCCACAAAACATAACGGGTGTCATAGATGTGTCGAAGGCATTAGTGAAGGGTGGCGAGTAATCTAACCAAGGGCATTAGTGAAAGGTGCCTAAGGTGTACATTCGATATGGTGTGTTTTGATGTACAAGATAGAGTAGTATTGGATCCAAGGATATTGATATCATTGATGGTGTTGTAATAAGGAGTTGGTCTCCTTAGGGGTATAGGTGTTGGTGTAGTGTTGGGTAGTAGTTCCTCCATTGAAATGGAACTAGGTACTTAGCCTAGTACCTAATAAAGGGTAGGCGACGTTGTGATAGGATTAGTTCTCCTTGGAGTGAAAGAACACGGTGGTTAGCCTTGCACCGGATAAAGGGTAGGCGACGTTGTGTTAGGTGTGGTTCACCTTGGTGTGAAAGAACTCGGTATTTAGCTTTGTACCGGAAAAAGGTGTAAGCGACGTTGTGAAGGCTTCTCCGCCATAAGGAGTTGGTGTAGTGTTTACGAACTCTCGAGCAGGTGACTCGGGGAGTGGAGTAGGGCAAGGAAGGTGTCCTTGTAGCCGAACCACTATAAATCCTCGTGGTGGTTTGTCTATCCTTTTACTTATCGCTTTACTCTTATTCTTGCATTACATTGTTTATTTTCTATGTGGTTGATGTCTATGTTTGTGATACATACTTGGTCTTTCATATAGTCATAAACTATATTTAACACTTTACATATTATGACACGCTTGATCAAGAAAAAGCAATCGGACTAATAATGGTGAAACTTGATTTATAATGAACCATTAATCTTGTGGAATCTTATGTGATATTAAGGGGTTCGCCTTACATGGTAATGCGTTAAATGCATCCTCGCGTTAAGATTAGCAAATGCAATGGTTTATACTATATTTGATACAAAAGTTTTAAGTTTTAAACAGAAACGTATTCACCCCCCCTCTACGTTTTCACAATTGGTATCAGAGCGGTTTGTCTCTAGTTTTAAAACAAATGGTTTTCAAAATGAGTAAGGTCCTTGTATCAAATTTTTGGTGAAGTCAAGCATAATCTGAAAAGTGTTTTGTTGATTTTTTTTCTTTGAAGTTTTGTTGTTAGATATCTTGTTAATCAAGCTTGAATAAAGGTAAAAAATGGATAATATAACTTCACTAAAAAGTCAACAAAGGTTATACCTTTTCGTCGTGTCAAAACGCGCATTTTTGTAATTCTGTGTCAGATCCGCGGATCCCTCAGGTTACACTAGACGGATCCCTCAAGCAAGGGATCCGTGGGATCCGTGGTACAGAAGACCGTTTTTGTCTGAATTTCAAAATTTTATAACTAATTAACCGTAAGTCGTTCGAAGTCGTGCCACCTATCATTTTAAAGGTATTTGAGTCTACTTTCATTTAAAAATGAATTCATAAACTGATTCAAAACAAAAATTTACAGAATCATTGATTTAGAATAGAAAGTCATTTTTCGGTCATAACTTTTGCACAAACTTTTGATCTAATTAGAGACGGATGTTTTCGTTTTTGAACAACAATGTGTCCTCTTTTTAAATTAAGGTTTTGATCATATTTATAAATATAAAGAAACTAATCAAGCTTGGTATACATGTTTATATTTAACAAAAAGCGATGAAAAGAATTTTCGTATGCTATGCTATATGATAAATTGTCCTCCTTGCATTACTTGATTATTTGCTTATCTCAAATAGCTTTTGTGCTTGTTTGATTAAATAACATATGTGGTTTCCTTACCTTGCTATTCATTCTCTTGTTTGTCGATTTAGTAATATTCTACTAATCAATGTGCTATTTGAAGGTGTGTTTGGGATAACATCTAGTTGTGTCGAAAATGTTAGGTTAAATACTTAGATAAGTCATATAAGTTGAAAAATGTTTAAAACATGTAATACACTAAATGGCTTTTTGATTGAGTTTGTCATATGTGCAACATAAATGTTTTATGTCCTTATATGTTTCCTTGTTTTCTTGTATCGTTTTCTAAGAACAACAAGAATGTACATCGGATCATAACCTACACTTGTGTTGATGATGTACTCTCCCGTTTTCCTTTTCATGATCGCTTTTCAAGCTTCATAGTAGGATTGAAAACTTGATTATTTCATCCGATATACTCAAGTAAATTATTTTGCAATGCAAATATAATTTTTCATATCAAAAGTCAAACTTCGAGCTTTCCAACAACATATGTTGAACTAGCTCATCCAACCATTTTTTCGTTCACCATATGGACAATTTTTTTTAACATGAAACCTTCGTCACCTTAGTTGTTTCAAGTATAATATTAATAAAAACGAAGCAAAGTATCATCATTGTCACTCTTCTATAGGCCATTGTAGGAATATAAATTTTCCTAACTTGAGAATGAATACTGGAGAACTTATTGCACTAGAAACTCAATTTGACCTAACGGTTGAATTGCTTCCTTGATAGAAGTTGGGTATGTGGAATCGCCCATAAAAATGGTCATGTTTAGCCGTAATTGAGCACCACTAGTGTAGTCTCATATTCATTCTCTCTCACTTGAAATTTATACTCCTATGTTTTCCTAAAAGTAAGTTTACAATGGAAATACTTTGCATTGTCTTAGGATTACTAATCAAACAAGTTGTAAAATTATTTTTTTTCTTTTTAGTTAATCACAACCACTTGCCTCATTAAGCAATTATCTTGCTTTGATCGAGAAGAGCTACATAACTTCATGGACGAAGCTCATTGTATGCTAATCACCATCCATAATGACTAGATTGCCTAAACTAGCACCTCACAACTCTTTTGTCTTGAACACCATCATGTGCTCTTTTCTTTCTAGACACATACCTTGCATGTCATTGTTAGTGTAAATGATTTACTAATCTAGAACGTAAATCTATTTTGGGCTTCTTGAATAGTGCTTGTTAAGTTTGCTAAACCTTTGTGTCATTTGTGAGCTCGATCTCATTTGATTGCCTATATGTTATCTCTACATGCTCTCCTTACTTTGCTTAATGTGTATACATGTATACTTGTAGAAATCATTAGTTTCATAATTCGAAACATAGAGCAAAATTCTGCAACTATTCTGTTAAGAAAATCTCTGACGGGATCCCTTAGATGTAACTAGACGGATCCCTCAAGTGAAGGATCCGTGGGATCCGGGTGGACACAAGTTCCTTTTTAGCCTCCTTGCATCAATCCAATATTCTAGACCTTATTGGACTAGTTAAACATGCTACATTAGGATCACTTAAACTTTCCTTAGGCTTAGTTGATCTCACATTCACTCATGGATGATTTAGGATCACATTCAAAGTATTTTTGATTTATCATTACTTCAAAACTCACCATATTTCCACTCCAATATTTACACATTGCTCCTCTCATCTTAAAACACCTAGTGTGATATTTCTCTCAATTTTAGCAAATTGATTTTAGTCATCCTTACCTCAAAATAGGCAAAAAACTAGCTTTTAATTTCTTATGATTTTTAAGGAATTTTCCAAATCTCTCTTAAGTCATCATCTGATCTCTAGGATCATTTAACACCACTTGACACTCTCAAAATTCTTAGTGTCATCTTTGATCATCCACTGGTGCTCATAAAGCCCTATCTCTTTCTATAAAAGGCAATCATTAGCTACCATCAATCATTTTCTCTTGATCATTCAAGTCCATCTTCATGTAAGACACTTAATAGACTGAGTAACTTAGGATATGTAGGTGCTAGACCTTAATAGAACCCAATCACCTCTTTTTTACCTCATCTGTTAGCCAGATCCCTAGGCTTAAGCTAGCCGGATCCCTCTAGTGAGGGAACCGGTGGAACCGTGGAACAGTAGGTACATTATCTCTTTAGATACTCATTTCAAATTTCCTTTTTCCACACAAGCACTTTTTCAACACTTAGGATTATCATTTTCTTATATGTTTATAAATGAGTTACATTTATATGATCCTTTATGTGTTCTTTTCGTTTCATGATTTTATGTGAACAATTTATCCGTTGTATATAAATGTTTTCCTTTTGTACTAACTCTTTTGGATTCTTGTAGGATGACAATGGTCGATTTCATCATCAAGTCAAGTTGTGCTCATTCGCACATTTTTTTTATTCCTAATATTGCATCATCATAACCATCTTACTTCACTTTTATCACTACTCACAAAGTCATCATGTTTACCACCTCTATTGAGTCATCAACCAAGTCAAAGATTCACCTTGATACCTTTCATCACCGTGTCCAAGGTCTAGTTCATGAACTACGTGATAAAGTATGTTTCATGTTCTACCACATCCTACTTGTGTCAACCACAATCTCAAACCACAAGCTACTTGTGTCAACCACATCCTACAAGTGTCTCACTACCACTACAATTCATGGTCGCTCAACCATCCTCCACAAACATCTATGTTGTCAAAACCCAAGTGAATTTCATAATGAAATGCGTCTCATCCCTAAGCACATCTTTTTCTTACCTTCAACAAACCTTACAACCTCTAAACCAACCATGATGATGCAAGTAGTAGGATTTTTCTCTTTTTGACACTAATCCTTTCTTTGTAGGTTCACATATATACACTTTGATGTGTATGGGATTCTCGTCTATTTATGGACGAAATTTTACACTAATTTTCTTTTGTAGGTTCTTCTTGACTCGAGCTAGGGGAGCTTCACGAACATTTATAAAGTGCATCATATGACTTACTCGTCCAAGGACGAATATAATTTTGCACTAACTTTTTGTTTTGTAGATTTTCTAAACACACTAGGAGAACTTGCACTCATTAAAGGAGAGGTCAAAACAAAACATTGCAAATTTTGCAATAATCTCATCTTAGCCTTCCTAAAATACTTGACGCCCTTAGCAAGGGGGAGCAACCGTCAAGGGGGAGCATGCACACATTCATTCTTCAAAATTCCTTTATGTATCAATAAAAGGGAGATTTCTTTCTCATCATATATTTTTTTAACACTAACCTTGATGTAGGTTAAGCCTAAAAAATTGATCCATTGAGCCGTTGGCAATAATGGTTACAATTCAAATGATCTTTCTATTTTTTTTATGTGATTCTCTAGGTTCCTCTTAAAGGCGAGATCACCACCTCTAGAAGAGGTTCAAGCTCAAGGTCATGAGTTGCTAAGCTTCGTCATTAGTGTTTCGTGTTGAAGGTATTGGCGTGGTGTGCCAATTGGAGCAATAAGGTGTTTTTACTTTAACTTCACTAGGGATGATGCAAACTTGCCATTCTTGGGAGAAATCAAGTTTAAACTCCAAGGACACACCCTTTTTGTTTCAACAAAATGGGGAGAAGAGTGTAAACGGAGAAGGTAATGTATAGGAAGTATGGACACAAGTAACTTTGACATTTTACCTATCTATTACGCCATATATTTTGTCATCATCAAAAAGGGGGAGATTGTTAGTGCAAATATTACGATATTTAATCTATACACTCTCATTTGTTTTGTTGATGACAAACATGTAACTTGTAATACATAACGTAAAATGTATAAGTTACTTGTAATTATATTTTGTCTCAACATACTCTCAACACCTCTTGACCACTCAAGTCCTTGTATGCAACAACAAGGTTCGTACATGTTTGTTATGTTATGTTATGATCAAACCCCTAACAAACCATTAAACATGTTTAGTTAAATAGTTTATAAAACACTTAACATAAGTAAATGTGTTGGGTAAAACCCATGACCCATGACCCAAGACCCATACCCAATGTCAATATACATTGTACCTTGGGGTACTCAAAACATGACCCATAGCCCATGGTTTCAACCCATAAACTATGGGTAAAGAGGAGCGTGCACGGATCCCTCAAATGACCCACGGATCCCTTGGATTTACAAGGCCGGATCCTCCGGAGGGATCCTTGGGGCAGAACATGGTTTTGGTCTTTTTGCCTATAAATAGCAAACCACTTCTTACCATTTCTTTACACCTTTACACGTAGTTTCTCTCCACCATTTCTAGGATATTTAGATCATTAGGAAACAAACCACCTCATCTCATATGATCATAATGCTTCTAACTCTCATTTGTTGTAAGCATACTCCCGAAGTGATCCTCCAAAGCAAGCTTAGAGATCTTGCTTCCTTACCTACTGAGGTGATCACCCATCACAAGATACAAGCACATGAAGATCTTTTACAACAAGCTTGGGAAACTTGTCATCTTCATTCATAGAAGACTAACTACATCATGCTTTGGGTTCTTGATGTTTAGTTTAGGATTTCATATCCATTAGACACATTGTCTTGGATATTGTCTAGTATCATATTCTTGTATCTATGACTAGACTAGATGGTTTATGTGTTTGTGCCATAAAACACAAGGTTTGTTATGTTAGGTCACAAAACATAACGGGTATCATAGATGTGTTATATATCTATGACTAGACTAGATGGTTTATGTGTTTGTGCCATAAAACACAAGGTTTGTTATGTTGGGCCACAAAACATTACGGGTGTCATAGATGTGTCGGCTAGGCATTAGTGGGTGCCGAGTAATCTAACCAAGGGCATTAGTGAAAGGTGCCTAAGGTGTAAATTCGATATGGTGTGTTTCATGTACAAGATAGTAGTATTGGATCCAAGGATATTGATATCCTTGATGGTGTTGTAATAAGGAGTTGGTCTCCTTAGGGGTATAGGTGTTGGTGTAGTGTTGGGTAGTAGTTCCTCCATTGAAATGGAACTAGGTACTTAGCCTAGTACCTAATAAAGGGTAGGCGACGTTGTGATAGGATTAGTTCTCCTTGGAGTGAAAGAACTCGGTGGTTAGCCTAGCACCGGATAAAGGGTAGCCGACGTTGTATTAGGTGTGGTTCACCTTGGTGTGAAAGAACTCGGTATTTAGCTTTGTACCGGAAAAAGGTGTAAGCAAAGTTGTGAAGGCTTCTCCGCCATAAGGAGTTGGTGTAGTGTTTACGAACTCTCGAGTAGGTGACTCGGGAGTGGAGTAGGGCAAGGAAGGTGTCCTTGTAGCCAAACCACTATAAATCCTCGTGTTGGTTTGTCTATCCTTTTACTTATCGCTTTATTCTTATTCTTGCATTACATTGTTTATTTTCTATGTGGTTGATGTCTATGTTTGTGATACATACTTGGTCTTTCATATAGTCATAAACTATATTTAACACTTTACATATTATGACACGCTTGATCAAGAAAAGCAACCGGACTAATAATGGTGAAACTTGATTTATAATGAATCATTAATCTTGCGGAATCTTATGTGATATTAAGGGGTTCGCCTTACATGCCGTAATGCGTTAAATGCATCCTCGCGTCAAGATTAGCAAATGCAATGGTTTATACTATATTTGATACAAAAGTTTTAAGTTTTAAACAGAAACGTATTCACCCCCCCCCCTCTACGTTTTCCCAAAACTTTTCTCCATCGGGATCATAGATTGTCATCCTAATGTGCTATTCTCCATTTTCATCACTAGGTGGTCTATCCTAACTCCAATTATGCTTAGGCTTCTCACTCTCAACTTTCCACTTATTCATGTTAAGATTAATGGGCAAGGTTCCTAGGAACTCGGTCATCTTCCTAAACACTAAGGTATCCTCGAATGGGTTCACTTCAATGTCCCTAGCCAATTGTTGTTCATGGAGAGTTGAGTTACTTACGAAGGTCTCTTCTAGATAGAAAGGTCGTTGAGGACCTACAAAATCTCCATTAATCCAAGGTCCATATCTAGATGATTTTCTATCCAACATGATCTCATAGGGTATTTGTTCATCCTCTTTGTAGTAGATATGCTTCTTGACATCGTAAATTGACCTGACACTCTCTCTACCACTATCTTAGACATCTTACAATCAATTATGGCACTAGCGGTAGCTAAGAATCTTCTTCCTACTAACAATGGGCATGTCGGGTCTTTATTCATGTCTAGCACATGGAAATCCGCCAAAAGAGTTAATCACCCACGCGGCACTACCATGTCCTTAATTATCCCTACCGGATATGCAAACTACCGTCCTCTAGACCTAAGATGGTTTCCGTTGGTTCTATCTTACCTAGGTTAAGGCTTATATGGAGGGACAACGGAAGAAGATTGATGCTTGATCCTAAGTCAGCTAATGTGTCGAAAGATTTGGAATTTCCAATTCTACACGGAAGAATGAATAGCCCGGGATCATCTAACTTCTTAGTTAACTTATTTTGCACAAATGCGGATCCACGTTCTCCTAATTTTAGTTCTTGCTCATATTTTTCTTTTAAATCATTATAATAAGGTGAATGAGTCAAGACTTCAAGAACCGGTTTTTCTTGGTGGACCTCCTTATACTCCTCTTCTAGAGTAGGTTTGGGTTCTTGGTTGATGGGTTTCTCAAGATTTGGATGGACCGTTGGTTCGGGTCCTTGGTATCTCATGAGGGATCGTTTGGAACCCGTGTTAATGGCGTTGACCGAGTGGACTTTTGGGTGTGAAGGGCATGAATATGCATTCTCCCTTGGTGAGCAAGAACATGAAGTCGATGAAATCGAATTCACTTTTGGGTTCTTTATCCCGGTCAATGAAAGCTTTTAAGAGGGCGTCGAGCTTGGTTGTCATCTCGCTTTGTCGTTGCTTGAAATCGGATTCAAGCTTAGTCAATCGAGCTTCTTGAGAGGACATGAATTTGGACACCATTGCCTCGAGACTAGTGGAATTCCCGGTGTTTGGAGGGTTGTTGTAGAAGGTGTGGTTTGGTTGGGACCTATTGGGTGGACTAGATGAGTTATTTTGGGATGGGTTCGAGTTTTGGCTCCACCTAAGGGTAGGGTGATTTCTCCATGAGGGGTTGTAGGAATTTCCTAAGTTGTTTTGCGGGCTTGAAAGTACCACTTCTCTCCTCTGCCGTCGCGTACGCTGAGGCGTAGTCCGCAAAAGCTTGTTAGGGGAGTCTTGTGCAATCACGAGTGTCGTGAGGACCACTACATAATTCACAAGGTAGAGTGATTTTGTTCATTTGGTGTGAAGGCTTAGGATTCTCGTAGGAGCTCATTAGGAATTTCACTTGCGTATTTATAGTAGCATCAGTCTTTAAAACCCGGGTTGACCCGACTAGTTGAACCGGTTGAACCGTGAACAGGTCGGGTGACCGAAAGTCGGTTTTGAGCGAAAAAACTATTATGTAAATATATAATTAATTATATTCTTATTATAAACTATTACTCCCTCCGTCCCAAAATTATTGTCCCTTGTTGACTTTCTTAGTATTTCTTCTTCAACTTTGACCATAATTATTTTTGTTTGTGTTATATAATACTTGATGAAAAATATATGAATTTATTAGGTTTTAAATGTCTTTTCATTTGGTATAATTTTCATCAAGTACTATATAACACAAATAAATATATTAATGGTCAAAGTTGAACAAGAAAGACTGGTCAAAGTCAAATGAGACAATAAAAATGGGACGGAGGGAGTATTTAATATGTTAAAGATTAGAGCTTCTTACAACACTAGACGAATACTCGCACAAAGTAACGATGTATAACGGCAAATAATTATACATGCGAAATCGTTATTTTGGTTTAACCCTTGAAGCAAAACTTACGGGTTCAATATTTATTAAACCACCCTATGTTAACTTGTTTTGAAAATGTGTTTTAGAATTAAAAAGCCACTGTGTGTTAACTTATCATTTTTATTATTAAACCAAAGTAAAATAGTATTAAAGATATTTTTGACTTTTTCATTTATGAGTGATATTACAAGAAGATGTTAGAATTAAAAGACCAATCTAATTATGTAAAGTCAAACTTTGTTATTATAACAAGAGGTGAAATAGGTATGGAACATTACTAAAAAATTAAAAAGTTTAAGAGATTAAGAGATTTTATACATGCTTTACAAGTAGCTAAAAAGTTAAGATATGTAAATATTAAATATTTTATGTTTTTTATAACGTCAAAAGGTTGAATTTATATAATAAATGTAAGTAATAAAGATATAAATTTTTATTAAAAACAATTATTTAAAATGTTAAAAGTTGAATCGCAAGCGACAAACTTGAAATTTTAAAGACTTAAAATTATTTTATAACATCCATATGAAAGTTACTCAAATCACTAAATTTACACCATGTTAACCTCAACTTGTATGTAGTAAAAATAAGTACAAGAGTAAACTCCAAAATACATCCCTGTGGTTTGCCCCATTTCGCACCATACATCCCTCAGCCAAAAGTTCAGACATATACATCACCCCGTTAGTAAACGTTTGACTATATACATCCACAAGGACGAACGGTGCAAAAATTGGGTCGTTAACTTGGACACGTGGCAGTTAAGTGAGGGTAACTTGGTCATTTTATCTCCCCCTTTTATCTTTCTCCTGCTACCTCACTACCCTTTTAACCTATTATTTCACCCAAATGAACCCTAAATCAAAACACACACACATAAACACAAATCCAATGTTTCACCCAAATTAAAAACCCTAATTGAAAACCCCAAATTGAAAAACCCTAATTGAAAAACCCTAACGCACACACACAACAATGTTCATCCCAAAAACTTGTAGATGTGGGTTCCCCACAATCCTTAAAACATCATGGAGACCAAGAAATCCCGCTACGGTTTCATTGTTGTCCAAAACCCGTAAGTGTCGAATAATTATATTTTACAATTTAATTTTCAATTTATTTGATTGTCTGATTTACCATTTTTTGAAGGAACCAAATTGTGGGTTTTATGATTGGTTTGATCCACCGGTGTGATAGATCGTGCAAATTATTCCTGGATTGCTGAGAAACATGAACCAGCTACAAGATGCTTCAAGGGAAAATCTGTCTAAAGCAAGAAGAATGAAGTTTCTTTTAGGATTAAGTTGGTTAAAGTTTATTGTGTATCTGATGTTTAAATGAAAACAAAGGATTGTACTCTTTTGTGTCTTTTAGGTTTTAGTAGTAATGAAGTTGGTTCATGTAATCTTTTGTTATCAATGAAGTTGGTTCCTTTTTATGCATTTGTAATGAATAATTATGTGTTATGTTTTTGTTATCTTCAGCATGGGTTAAAATGGGTGAATGTGGTTGAATGGGTTAAAATAGGTGAATGTGGTTGAAAAGAGTTGAATGTGGTTGACTGTGATCAAAACATACCATGAGTCGATGTAACATAACACAGAACACAACATAAGTTAAACCAGACATAACAAGTTAAACCAGATACATGTAGCTTAAACATACCATACCATCCAAGACATAACATAACATAAGTTATCTAACAAGTTTCCTTAATACCTAACAGAACATAACAAGTTTCCAAAAGCCCTAAATTACTTCACGTTTCTAAATTCATAATGGTTAAACAAACACTAAAATCACTTCCTAGCTGAACTTTGAGTTTCCTTTTTTCCCCTTGGCCCTTGATTCCCCTTGGCACTTGACTGTGATCCACCAACTTTTGAAGAATGTGATCCCACACCAGAAGGCTCTTTACATGTCCTTTGTTGTGACTGTTTTGTTGCACTTGAGACATACAGTTTTGCCACTCCTTGAGAGTTTACCATTTGCGTCCATTTTTCCAATTGAAATCTCTACGACTTTCTCCTTTCTTTGGTGGCCTTCCAATTTGTGGCTGAATCTTTGGTGGAATGATAGTGTTAGGGCTAGGGTGTTTCTTCCACAAGCTTGGTCCATTGCATGGGTTAATGGTGTAGCTATATTGCTTCTCCCAAGTTACTAGCCAATAACAAGCATGCACCTATGTTTCAGGCAACCCAACATCATCCCTGTTTAGAGCCATGTCATTTAACATGCACGATGCTTGCGGGCATTCCAGATTAATTCCATTTCTCAACTGCAACTCTTCTCTTGTATATCCACTACACATATATCATCCCATGGACCACTTGCTTGATACTTGGTTCCACCATTCCACGTTACCTTCATATACATAACAGGTTTTAGACATATAACATCACAAATATCAATGTGAACAATGTATTTGTTTAACAGCTATCAGATAAGATGTAGCTTCAGTCTTGATTGCATTAAACAGCAGAGTAGCAGATGGTGTTAAAGGCCCTTGACTCTTTGCAATTACTTTTTTAACATTGGCAATCTTTTTAGTCAAGTAATCCTTAACATACTCTAGACATGTAATAATAGGGACATCTCTTCCATCCAATAACCTTCTATTAAATACCTCACACATATTGTTAAGTAAAACATCACAGTGTGGCCTACCTACAATTTTTAAGCCAGATAATAATTTAAGTAACAGAATATAATACAACTATAATGATTATGTTGAGTAAAACATACCACTGAAATGGGCTCTTGACCAATGCTGTCGTGGTATCTTCTTCAGATAATCATAAGCTCCTTCATTCAAACTCTTTAACTGCTTCATTGCCCTATCAAATTGTGGCACAGAGTAGCCGATGCACATTTCCAAAGCAAGTCCTTGTATAGCTTACCTCTCCACTGTAGCTTCATATTCTCATGTATATGTTTTAAGCAAAACCTATGCTCGACATGGGAATATTTTTGATATTTCTGGTATAATACCCTAAAAACAAAATAGAAAGTTAGAACTTAAAACCATGACCATCAAACAAAGGTAAATTGGACATGGAGTCAAAGTTAGAGGATTACCTTCTGTCTATCGAAACAAAGGTAAAATGGACATGGGAGTCAAATCCAAATCATCCCCTAAGCATGTTAAAAACCATGACCATGAGCTTGTTGTTTCTGCTTCCACAACAAAGATATGCAAGTGGATATGTTCCATGGTTTGCATCAATCCCCACTGTAAGTAGTTGGCCGAGTATTGTCCCTTCATAAAACACCCATCCAATCCAAGCAAATCCTTTAAGCCAGCTTTAAACCCTTTCTTCAAAGCACCAATGCATACATAGATCCTTTTTAATTGTCTTGTTGTTTCATTTGGATCAAAATCTCTTTCCAGATCTATTTTCACAGTTGTATCTTCATTGGTTCTTTGCAGCTCTAGCACATAGTCCCTTAACCTTGAATACTTTTCTGTGAAATCACCCTTCGTTTCATCCGTGATTTAGCCTTAGCCCTAGTTACTTTATTTGTAGTGATACCCAATTGATACTTCGCTGTGCTTGCTCTTTCAAGGCTCTAACAGGGATGTTTGGATTTAATTTGATTCTTTCTTCAATATCTTTGGTAAGATAAGTATTGGTGAGCAGATTCACTTCTCTGGTTTGAAGACAAGTATGTTCATCATTAATGGTAGAGACTGTCCATGTTTCTTCCCTGCATTTATTTTGTTTTGATATTTTCAAAGTCCAAGGACATGTGATCCATTCATACTTGTAATTACCTTTTGTGCCACCCACCTTTATTCTCTTCCCATCTTTATTTATTCCTTCTCCACATGGGTATGTCTCAAAGCATTTGTTTTTACCCACTTCCCACCAACACATTTTAACTTACTTGGACTTGTATGAGAATTTAGCCCACTAGCATTTGGGCCCTTATTAGGGTATCTAAAAACAGACATTTTCCCCACATACTACCCTCAACCTTACTTTATCATTTTTCCATATGTATAACTGTCTTCTAGTAGCAATGGCATGAGCAGCCACAAGATCTGTCACTGTTTTTTTATCCCTAAATTCTTTCCCTACAAAGAATGTATCACTACAGCTACTTGCATCAATTTCCTCACACTCTTTTGCTTTTTTCCTCCTTAACTGTCTCATAGTTTTCTTTCTTTTACCATCATTTTCTTTTAATCGTTGCACTCTCAAAATCATCCAAATCAAAGCTTTCTTCAACATTAGTATTAGATGGAACTTCTGCATTTGCAGTCTGTGATCCCACCCATTCTGCATCTTTGTCTATGTTTTGATAATAGTCTTTCATATCCACCTCCACATCATTCATAACATGGTCATCATCCTGGATATAGTCACTATCTTCACTATCATCTGACTCACTACTACTCTCACTCTCAGCAAAATTGTCTTCCTCATCACCATGCTCACTCTCAGTATAACTTGCTTCATCAGATCCCTCATCTACTAGCATTCTCTTTCTAGGTAATTTAAAAGGTTTCCTAACTATTGAACTAGGTCCTTCATCTACTAAATTTGCACCAACAGTATTACCATCACCATCTAAAACCATCGAACCCTCTCCCACATCAGCATTTAATCTAGGTACCTCTAAAACATGATCAGAACCCTCTCCCATATCAAGCAATAGAGGCATCCTATTTGTCCTCTGAGCAGGCTTCTTAAAAGGCTTTCTAACTAATGTAGAACTAGGTCCATCATCATCTATTTCTTCAATCATAACTCTCTGTGGTGATTTCCAATATGTTTCCAGAACTGTATGCTCATGTTCAATATAAACCTCAATAAGTTTATATTTATCAACATACCTAACTAGGTTCAACACATCCCCATCATTTCCTAGTGCTTGTAACCCATAATCTAAATCATTGTTAGGTATTTTGAAATGATAGAACATAATGCAATCTTTCCTCTTGTAACCTAACTTTTGAATCATTTCATTCAATTCTATAACTGAAAACAGGTCAACATCTATAAAATCTATATAATTATAAGTCCCTTGTATGTACTTTCTACCTGGAATTTCAGTAAAGAAACCACCATGATGTATCTTCATTGAGAACATGTTTGGAAAATTACCTACAATGACCAAATTACATTCAAAAAATTAGGGTTTCAATCAATAACAATTACCTACAATGTTATTACAATTAAAGTTAGAAAGATCAAAGATGAAAACTTACTATATGCTTCTTGTTCGTTCACTGGATCATCATAATCACGGATACGCCATTCAGCAACCACCATTGCAATCACTGAATCTTGTTCGTCTACTGGAAATGCGTTGTTGGTTGGTGTTTTTTATTGCTGATTTTGATGTGTGATTCTGATTTTTGTTTGTGTTTTTATCTTTGTGTGGATTTGTGTTTTTTGATTGTGTTTTTCATGGATTTTTGATTTTCAGTGAGGTAGCAGGAGAAGGTTAAAAGGGTAGTGAGGTAGCAGGAGAAAGATAAAAGGGGGAGATAAAATGACCAAGTTACCCTCACTTAACTGCCACGTGTCCAAGTTAACGACCCAATTTTTGCACCGTTCGTCCTTGTGGATGTATATAGTCAAACGTTTACTAACGGGGTGATGTATATGTCTGAACTTTTGGCTGAGGGATGTATGGTTCGAAATGGGGCAAACCACAGGGATGTATTTTGGAGTTTACTCTAAGTACAATATATTGTTTTCCATAGGTTAGTACTTTATGCATTATGTGTACTCATCGTTATAGAATATATACCTAAGTTTTTTTTTGTAACGGGTTTCCTAGGTAATTGTATTACTAAAAAATTGTTTAAGTACATCGGATGTAGGTGAAATCTCACATCTCCGCCCGTTGCATAGACGAAAAACAAACGCACCATTTGTGCTTCAAACTAAACCTATCATAAGAGTGACAAAACCAAGCTTATGAACTATTATAAGGAAAACAACCACAAACTATATTACATTTGATTCACAGCGATACCATTTCTAAGCTAGCGTCAATCTGCCCTCGGAGAGTGATATCGAACGCATCACAAAATGCAGAGTTGTTCTTCCGTTAAGTCCGATACCACATCTTCATATCCGCCATACAAGTCGTACTCATCAAGTTCACATAGACTCAAGTCATTAGTTCCATCACCATATCGCTTATATAAAGATGCCATAAACTGAGCAGTCTCATTATCATACTCTTCAACCTCACTTTTTGAATCACCATCTTGCAAATTCATTGAAGTACTAGGCAAAGAACCTGATTCCACAGTCACCCGTTTATCCTTGTTAGCATCTTCTACACGATTAGACATTGGCCCGTATTCTTATAAATTATTCACCTTGTTTTTTACTAATGGAGCTAAAATGACCCAAACCATAGCATCCTTCATGTCACCCATACTGCCAAAAGCATAAAAACAATTTGAAGTAAAACTAGTATTAACAACTTGTGTAGCACATGAAACCTTCGACTTTGGTTGTATAGAATCCGTCTTCTTGTCGTTATTTGGTTGAACTGGTTTGTAAACAAGATGCGACTTCGAACCAATATGAACACTACGAACTGTTTGCTAGTTGCCTTTGTATTATTCAAAACGTCGGAGACAATCTTCTTCGGGCATTGGTCCAATAGGTGGCCAAACACCTTGCAATTGGAACATCTTGATGGTTTTCACTCGTACTCAATTCGAATAGTGTTCAAAATATACTCATCACCCTTTATTTTTAGGATTGCCACCACAAGAGTATCCTTCAACCCCAAATCGACCCGTAAGTCAATCATAGCTCTCGGATAACTCGACCTACCTTATGACTCCTTAAACATATCTCTCATATAGGCGTCTAACATCAATGGTGTACCAAGTTTAGTTGCAATAGCACTCAACCCATCTTCTGTAGACACAGTAAGAGGAACATCATAGAATTAAACCCAAACGGGAACGTTAGACAAGTCGTCCTTTGATAAATTCGCATTCGAAGACCACGTTTTTAAAATTAATGGCACATTTTCAAACGAGCCTTTAGAGTTCATCATAGTTCTAACCAGACCATATTTTCTCCAATTGTTCTTAACATAATTTTACACAACCGGATATGCCAATCTTTTGCCTAAGAAATACCCACAAACCGAATTGCTAAATCGTTCATTAACTTCAAGAAGCGAATTTAATGAAATAGAAACATTAACCCCATTACCAGCCGGGCTACTAAGGTATGAAAATTAACAGTTTCTTACTTTGTTCTTTATTAAGAAGATTCGAATATGTCGATTTAGCATTCTTAAGCACATTAATCGAACCATCATCCCCTTTCTTCGATGCGTTATCATTAGGACCAACATTATCAACTTTGGTAGATGAATTATGGGTACCCAACGAGTGTGACAAGCGTAGAAACGCTTACATTGTGTTGGCTTAACCATCGGTTTTCAAAGGTTTTCGTGTTCCCCAACATCTCCCATCAACACTAGCTCACCTTCAAACATTTGACGTTCAATATCCTGAATCTTATCAGCTATAGAACCAGTGTCTTCCACATTCACATTACTTTTCAAAGTCGAACCATCGGTATTGGCAGCATTCGTCCCCTTTTTCTTAATCTCCTTCTCTTTAACACCTGTCTCGTTCAAAAGATCCTTCTCCATTTTCTCCGCAACGCACCAGATTCAGTACCAATCAATTACATAGACGACTAACATCACAAACAACCAAAGCAAATCGAATCAAGGTTGCAACCCTAATTCGACTCAGACCACACCAACAAATATATGATCATTAACTATAGGTAATAAATCCAATCCACAATAAGAACGACTATGGGATTAAATAAACGGAATCTGGTCGCTTTTCCAAGGATAAATAATCAAACAAACCAACCGATCTATAACAATCCACAAACGATTAGTTTAATGAATTACTACAAACCGACCTATTGTTTAATTTGATCGTATTGTTTAATGAGTATAGCATCACAATGAATCATTACAATCAAATAATGAATTAGAATCGGTTAGGGATGTAGTGAATCATCAAAAATCGCCTATGGCCTATGGGAGATACCAAGTTCATTAGCATGTCAAAAAACAAACAATTCTTTAATTTGCAATATAAGTGTCTTCAATTGATATATAAAAATGGGGAAATTTCATATTTACCCAACTAAACAAGATAATACCATATTTATTCAAAACATTGTACATCATGTATTTAAAACTTATATTTTAGGTATATATAACATTTTCATGTTTAGATTGGGTAAATATGAAATTATCCCTATAAAAATATTGTAAAGAACTTAATAAACCTGTTTTGAAATGAGTATAGCTGTATAAGCAAAATATTGAGGGTCAAACGGTTAAAAGGTGTTTAATTTTTCCTTTTTGTTTTTTTTTTGTTCATTTTTTTTAAGCTTGAACTAGGGATCTCTTACTTTATGTTACAAACAACTACAATATTATGAACATGTGAATTTAGCATGTAACGTCTCAGACTTACCAGTATGAAACCAAAAACCTGTTTCACTTGCTAAGCTTTACACTCACACGCGCGTATGCATAAGATGATGGGTGTCCCTAAGTACGAAAATGGGTGAACGGATAGAAAAAATTGGGGATGTAGCTTCTCAACTCTTTGCTTTCTCGACAAGCTAGCACTAGTGAGTACTTAAGTTGCTTTCGTACGTTGCAGCACGTTGGTAGGATGGATTATCTCATTCCATTGCTACGTAAAATATATACGAACAGGAAATCTCGTTTCTAAGTAACAAAATTTCGTTGGCTATTTTAAAATACATATACTCATATTCCATTGCTAATAATTAGCAACGATGATTACAGCTATATGTCCAAATTGGACGAAAGCACCTACTTATATTAACGATCCGTGATGTGGTAAAGAGAAGATAATGTCACCAAGGGCACTGACTTTCTGTGGTTGGTTTGGGTCGAAGTAAATGCCATTCCTTAAGCACCAAAACAAAGCTAAGTGAAATTAAACAATACACCAAAAAAATATGACCAAAAGCACCCAAGCTAAAGTATACAACGAGCATCCGTAAATTAACAACACCCCCTCGAAAAGTACATTAAGACAACAAAACTCAAACTCCATCCTACAGAAGAGATGAAACTTTCAACCATCACCGTGAAACCTAAATGAACAAAGGTAAAATATAACCTAGTCTATATAATATTAAATTTTCGTATTGTAATATACAATTATTATTCAGCATTCAACGTACATCAATGCTGCTATTTGTTATCGTAGCGCTAGCAGGACTAACTTCAAGGCCAGCTGGTTCTGCAGAAAACGTTGGCATTGGCATCTTCACTGGAAGGTTTGGGAGTGCACCTTCAAACTTGAGGATCTGAATTGCTTGGCTGATAGATGGCCTCAGACTCGAGTTGGGGTGTGCACACCATAAACCCACTCTCATCAAACACTCGACTTCTTTTTCATCAAATTCCTGCTCAAAGATCTGATCCACACCGTAAAGCAACTCGCTTTTCCAAGTAAGTCCCACACCCAATGCACCAACCCAAAATCAATTTGGGTCAACTCCTCGCTGTCATCGCCTTCGCCACAAGCGATCTCTAATGCAACAACCCCAAAACTATACACATCTGACTCTTTACTTGCCTTTCCTGTTGTTAGATACTCAGGGGACATGTAGCTTAAAGTTCCGGCTTAACCAGTTGTTCGAATGCCCAATTCATGGTCCATGAATCGAGCCAATCCAAAGTCTCCCAGCTTTGCATTAAATCCTGAATCAAGCATGATGTTGCTCGCTTTGATATCACGATGCACTACACATTGTTCACACCCTTCATGGAGATAGAGCAAAGCAGAAGCTAATCCCATGATGATCTTATACCTCACACGCCATTCCAGGGGACTTTTATTGTCAATAGGTAATAGTCAAGGCCGGGCGCTTGGCAAATACTCATAGACAAGCAAGAATTGTGTTTGATCATGGCACCAACCTATGAGTTGCACCAAGTTTCGGTGCCTTAAACTGCTTATGATCTTCACTTCGGTTATGTACTCTTTCTTTCCTTGTTTAGAACCTTGTGAAATTTTTTTTACAGAGACCACCATGCCTTCATGCGATAAGTAACCTTTATAGACACACCCGAAACCCCCCTCACCCAACTTCAAATCATCAGAGAAGTTATTCGTAGCCGAAGCAAGATCTCTAAAATAAAATCTTTTAGGTCCTGTTCCTCTTTCAAACTCATACCAATGATATCAATGCTTCGGTTTCGAGTGAGTTAGGTCCAGATTTTCCATGTCTCCTCCTAAACATAACATATGCTACTATGACTACTACAATTACAATACTAACAGGAATTGTTATTCCCAATGCTGGTTTCCTTTTTTTTAGGTTGTCTTCTCTTTTTTGTGCTGTATTCAAGCTTGAACTGAACTCCCAATATTTAACAAAATGTCCCTCAACGTAAACACCCGTGGTACCCGAAAATCCAAGTGTTACCCACTCAGGAAGAACGTCCCTGAGGTCAACTTTATACGAAATACTAGTGGTATTTTCTAGATCAGTGGCATAATGCCAAGACATGATCATCATCTGCGTGGTAGCATTGTAAGAAACAGACACATTTGCAGCACGTCCATGTCCACTGTGAAAACTAGCATTCCAAGCAGTATTATTAACTGATTTATTCGAGTTCAAGTTGATACCTGCATGTTCATACGGAGGATCCTGTGAGTTTATAACAGAATCAAACTCAAAGACAATCATTTGGTTTTGGGGTGAGTCGTTGTTAGTTGTGTTGAACAGGCCTAAGAATTCACCAGCTGAGTTGGGTGGGATTTGGAAGCCAACTGGAGCAAGAAAGAAACTAAATGCATCGCCATATCTAGATGATCGACCTAGTGTATCCATGACAAAAGTGAAATGAGTAGTGAAATCAGAGAGCCTCCTAGATTTTCTGTCCCATATTTGGACTGGATCTGCGTATTTGGCATGGCCAACACGCATCTTGTAATCAATTTGGTTGAGCTCTATGACTCCATAAGACGGTGCGGCATCACCTGAATAAACTATGTTTTTTGTATCTTGAGAAAAAGTTTTGAACTCAAAATATGTTGATTCAGACAAAGGCAAGATGAATATGGAAGAAGAAACAAAGAAGATGATACAAACAATTTCAAGTCGTGGAGATGAGTAAGCCATGATGATAATATTAGGCAAGATCAAGAAGAATTAAACAAAGTCAATGATACAACCATCACCCTTATGGCAGGTGGTGCCCGGGAACCACCTTAGACAACGGAACTTAGTAGAAAACTGTTAGAATGAAAGAAAACAAAGGAAACAAAATGTAAAGAAAATCTTGTTTTAATCGAACAGTAAAATGAAAAGGAGATTGGGTTGAAGGTCACTTGCATAAACTAAGTTTTGTTAGTACAGTCGATAAAGAAAGAGAAAAAATCTTGAAGATACATGATTGGTTGAGGGTGTACTGTAAGAATGAAGGGAGTGGTCACCATCGTGTCACCCCTCTCACATTTCACCCGTTTTGGTCATATTCCCCTCAACTTTCATTAAAATATTCACTTTATACAAATATACCTCGCTAAATAAAAAACATTTACTTTTTGAATTAAGCACTCACATTGTTTTCACACTCATACTTTTGGAATTTAACCGTGACCTTGGGCTTCCGTTTTAGTGGGTCATGAGTGACTTGAGGCGTCACCAGGTGGAGTCACACCAACTCGGTTAGCCTACAAGTGTATATGAAATAAACCTAGAAAATGCGACTCAAGTTTAGTAGTTAATACGTAATTTAATGTGAGGCCCATTATCCAAGTTCTAGCTGTTTTATCTATATAAGGCCATTACCAGATAAGTTTTACTACCGGTTTACATTACAAGTAGTTGACTAGCTGAAAAAGAAAAATGAACCGACCCGAAACACCGACTAGTTGAATCATTGACTTTTCATATTAAGGAAACACCTTAGTTTTCTGGGTCGCCACTGATTATTTGGATATGTGTGATTACTAATAAATGAGGAGAAAGAAAATTTAAGGTCTAATAATTAATTGTAACTTGGAATTGGCAATGAGAATGGTCTTATGACATGATTACGAATTGGGGACAATGACCTGACCTGAAGTAAAATTTTAACGTGCTAAGTAGATGGAGAACTAGAGAAGACTCGGGGTCGTCGTTAGGCCCGAAGCCATACACGACTGAGAGCAGAATAGCTAGATCTCTATGCATGATCGACTTGTTATATTGTTGATACAAAAATTGGGCGTCCCTGGTTTGGAGCTCCGGTTCTCGTACCAATTAAGAATTTCTTCTTGAGACCTCGCGACTAAGAGACAAGAAACACCGTTAGGCTACCGGGATTGTCTCCCACGATTATCCTCCGGCGTGAGAGTGAGTAATCGGTTTTAAGGTTTTAGGAGTTTTAGGGTTATGAGATCGTACCTTAAACGAGGGATATAGTCCCCTTTATATACGCACGGAATCCTTGTTGGTTCCGTGTTCCCAACCTTCGGCGTATCCCGCCTAAGTCGGTTGGGAATGATTATCCTCTTATTTTAGAAGAGATCGGATATCTATTCCAAATAGATATGGGCTTGGGCTTCGCGTGAGCCCAAACGCTTATTGATGTCGGCCCAGCCAGGCCGGGCTTGTGAGTATTGGGTCAGTAGTCGGGTTTATGACCCGACTCCGCACTATACGCCATCATGTCCCCAGCCTAGTATGCTAAAGGCGAATCGGATACTAGACTAATGACCGTAGTCCAAAATAAAATAAACTTACTTAAACGTATTAAAGAAGCCATACACATACCCGTAGGTGCGTTGTATCTAGACATCAAAGTGAAATGTAAATGCCTCGTTATTCGGGGAAAGTGACCGTCCCGCGCCCCATCAGAGTGATCTCAACCACATAAGTGGAGTCCACGTGGCACGTATCGTGTGGATGAGAGAAAGGTATAAAACCACCCTTCATTTTCACAAAGTGATCCACCTTAAAAAAAAAAGCAATCCGCCATTGTTGAAATAGAACTCAAAGCTACAAACCGAAATTAAACTACCTCAAGGTACCCACTGCGGCGCTGTAAATCCACCACTATGGTCAAACAACTGCATGAGTTCACCTCCAATCTATCCACGAGTGATCTCTTAGAGTTCACTTCGGATTACTACATACCGCTTAGCGACATCCGTTATTCCGTGCGCTGGCGTCTATTGCCGCATTTCCCCGGAAGGTGCGGGGTATACACGCGTTTTTCGAATTCGCTAATCAACGCGTGCCTCTATCCCAATTCCTGTGCGATATATTGAAATATTATAATCTGCACATATCACAATTGCATTGTATAGGCGCCGCTAAAATCACAAATTTTGAGGTGAATCACTGCATCGGGCGTGAATCCCACCATCAACCTTTTTCGCGGTTCTACCATACAACCCTGGTCACATGGGTGGGTGTCCTTTGCTAAGCCGCCGGTAGATTTCAATGTTATACAAAGAAGCTAGACGCGCTTAGGAATTGGAGGGAGTCCTTTTCTCGGGTAGATAGCGCTGGTTTCCGTGGACCTATGACTTTCATACCCGTGGTTCCCCTGGTGAAGGATGAGTGCCCCCGCCTGATCCTATGTTGCCGAGGATGCGGAATTGATAAACGCTAACCGCATCCCCATTAATTCCTATCCCGAGGAATTTTGGTACATATGGGCATCACCGAACTATTTTGGTCCCGAAGATGAGATCCCAATCTTTTTAGAAGCTAATGGCCAGGGTGGGTACTCGTTCTTCCGCACCTCCTTTTGTAGTAAGAATTATCTTCCTTTATTCCCACATTATGTAAACCAATGCCGTTTGTTTGTTTCCATTGCGCAGATGGACCTCTTTATCGTTGTTCGCTTGGCCGATTGAGGTGGTGACATGTGGACGCGGCCGTTAAAGGAAGGAGAGGAACCAATCCTAGCTGCTACCGCAGGGCACGCCATAGAGCCGAATGGGGAGACAGAACTTCCTCAGCCGCAGCTGGAGGTAACACCCTCGAAAGCCACCCTACTCCCGGCAACTCTGTAGCACAGCCCACCGCCCGTAGCTGGCTCACCCTATGGAGGAAGAGAAGAAGAAGAATCCGGCTTATTCGTAAAAGGACCGGTGATGATGGCGCGGCCCATCAAGGAAAAAACGCCTGGTTCGTGATCGTGGCATTATCCTCCACGGATGAAGCCGCCTTCGCACCTCTTCACTGATGTCGCCGGAGCCACAGTGAGTAAAGCCATATATATATAATTTCCGTTTGTTGGTTGATATGCTAGTTGTTAATCTAACATTTCACTGGTGATTATTCGCAGGAGGAACAGTGATAGAATCGCCCCAAGGCTAGTCCTATACATTCAGCGATTCTCGAGCCGCAGAGCCAGGATAATGAAGACCGCCGATGCGGCTTCATGGAGCAATTGGTTGAAGAATTGGTGCGTGTCTCCGCACGCCGCCGCACTAATTGTGAAGCCGAAAGACCGAGTAGCGAGTGGGTGAACCAAGATTCACAAAAGGACTGCATAATAGCTTCGTTGAGGCGAATCTGGCGCGCACTGGCGAATCGATAGCCCATGCAGAGGCAGGGATTTGAGCGCATACGCCAAAAACAGCCGATGACAAAATGGCGCTAATGTGTCAAATAAATCAAGAGTGTGCCGATGCCGCCAGAGACAAGTCTGCGTGCCGGGTACTTAAACATCTGGATCGGGTAAGGAAAATTTGTTTGCGCAGCTGGGGAGCTTGGGGCAACCGTGAGCTGGTCATTGGAGGTGCAGGAGGCAAAACCTGCAGTAAGCTTAGTATTGAATATGACGAGGAGTTGTATCCTCGCCTTATGTCCACAATAGCGAGCGCAGTGGCTCATAGGCCACGGTATCCGCCTTAGCTGCCCTTAATACCCTGGAATCGCCGTGAGGTAGTTAATGCCTTCGAGGTTGTGCGGTGCGCTCGAGCGTGGTAAATCGAAGCAATTGAAGAGCTCCACGAGGCAAAGCTATTGAAGGCGACGGTCGATAAGGTACCGAATTATGATGCGGAGTCATATGATCATTTGGTCGCCGCCATGCAGAGAATGAAAGATTTAGAGCTCCCAATGATTTCGGAGCTTGAGCGCGATCAAGATTATCCGATAAATGTTATTATGGCGGGGTTGACCTTGGCGCGTCATCGTGCCGAGGATGCCGAAACACAACTGGACTATTATTTGAAGCCCCATGAGTCTCAGCTCCAAGTACCTGTGTTTGCACGCCCTAGGGATAGCCGTAATCCCTTTGCTTTGGAAAAGAGGTACCTTTGCAGGAGGTCTTGGAAGCGCATGCACCCGCCTTGCTAAAAAAGAAGGTATTGCGGTAAAGCTATTTTGTGCGGAGTTGGTGCGCTCACTTGCCAAGGTCCGATGGGGTGCCCAGGTGGCCACCGTGTCGCATCAAGATGCAAACGTGTTGAAAAGTGTTAGCGAAGTTAAAGGTGCAACAAGTCACGTTGGCACCTCTTCACTTGCGTTGTAGCACCGTAGCTGATATGTTGCAAAATAATTCTCTCTTGTAATAACTCGTGGTTATGAATGAAAGTCTCTTTCTTGTTGTGCATAATTGTAATGTATATGTATCCGTCTGCCTCATGTGCGTAAAAGATGTATTTGTTGCCAAGAGACAAACGTACGCCAAAGGCAAATATATAGAAAATCCATAATCATGTACAAAAAATCCTAGTCTACTTGAGAAATAATTCCAAGTACTTTATCATAATCTTGTATGGTATGATATTCAGCGTGGTGCTGCATATCACATTGAGGAAACAAGTGTCTTGGTTCCTAAGTTGTTAAACGCGCACGCAGTATGCGCAACCATCGCTGGTTGCGCATTATATCTTATTCCAACGTCTCGAGAACAAGGTGTTTAACAAGGATACATGATCCGATGTTGATGGGTTTGCAACCCTCTTACTCAACAAGTTATTTAGTAGGTTAACTTATCCTTTGACCATCGTGGGTTTATTCGTAGTGCATGCACACCATCGGGCAAGAAATAAAAATTGTTAAAGACATACAAGATATGGAGATAACAACTTAAAATGTGTCGCGAATTAGCTAGAAACCGCATTTTATTGATACTTGTAAGTTTTTGAGAGATAACAAAGAAAACAGTATATATGAAAAAATAAAGATGAATACATGAATGTGTATTGAGAGCCGAAAGTGCGCCGCTCTGCGCTGTGTCAGTAGCCATTCTTATAGGTAGCACCTCTTGAGGTTGCCGATGTTCCATGTGCGCGGTAGGTCCCGACCATCCAAGCCTCAGAGCCTGTACGCCGCCTGGCCTATTGCTTCAAGAACCTCATAGGGTCCTTCCCATTTTGGTCCGAGCCACCAGTATCTTCTGCGTGGCTCGCCTCATTGGCACGGTAGACAAAGTCGCCTGGTCGAAATGAAACACTGCGTACCTTGGCATCATAGTAGCCTTTCATTTTTGACTTCGACTTTGCCTCCCGTATGGCTGCGCGTTCGCGTCTTTCTTCTAGCAGATCCAAGTCGACACGTCTCTCATCATCGTTTGTTGTCACATTGATCTCCGCAGCGGATGGTGGCATGCCGATCTCGTTGGTATAACGCTTCCGCCCCATAGACTAGAGAGAAGGGGTGTCCCCGCCGGCTGGTTTTATGGAGGTGCGGTGCGCCCATAGTACATGCGAAAGTTCTTCGACCCACCTTCCTTTGTGCCTATCCAGCGCCGCTTTGATTCCTTCGCCCTGTGCTTCGGTTTGCGCGCTCTACTAAGCCATTGGTTTGTGGGTGCGTGAACCGACGCGGTGTTGGGTGATGTTTAACTTCTCGCACCAATCTTTTGAAGGGGTTTTCGCATTGTTTCCCATTATCCGAGATGATTTCACCTGTAATCCGCGGCACACAATGTTGTCCCAGACATAAAGCGTTTCACCTGGTTGCCGGTGATTGTCGCCATCGCTTTTGCCTCGATCCATTTGGTGAAGTAGTCTATGGCTACTATGAGAAACTTTAGACCGCCCGCTATTGGAAAAGGACCTGCAATATCAATGCCCCATTTGTAGAATGGCCATGGCGCTGTGATTGGCGTTAGCTCGTCCGTGGTTGGCGTGGGATGGGTCTATGAACTTGGCAATCATTGCACTTCCTTATTAAGTCCCGCGCGTCTCGATGCATGGTTGGCCAGAGGTATCCTCGCGCATGGCGCGGCTACAACGGATCGCGGTCCTGCGTGCATGCCGCATGAACCTTCATGGATTTTCGCAAAGACGTAATTTGCTTGTAGAGGGCCAACGCAGCGGAGCCATGGTTGGAGGAAAGAACGTCGGTAGAGTATGTTGTCTCGCAATCGAATCTCTGCGCCTGTGCCGTGATTCGCGAAGCTTCTGTCTTGGGGTAATGTTCCCTCATGTAGGAATGCCGTGAATCGTGTCATCCATGTAGGGCCATCCTCCTCTATGACAAATGGAGACTTCTATCTCCGATATTGATTTGCTTTTCGTTTCCACCAAAGACTTGCTTTGATAAGTGTGCTAAGCTTGTCGAGGCGATCTTGCTCAAGGCGCTCGCCTTGCGATTTTCTCCTCTAGGGACTTGCTTGATAGTAAATCTGCCAAAGCCTTTGATCGTGTCTTAGTCTTCTCAAGATATCAATCATATTCTCTTCTTTGCCACGATTCGCCCAACACGTGGTTGGCCACTAGGCGGGAGTCTACATTTGCTTCCAAGTTACGTACACCCATTCGAGCTGCAATGCATAGTCCGGCGATTAGAGCTTCAGATTCTCGCCTCATTGTTTGTCGCGTAAATTCAAAACGCAGCGTAAGTGAATTCCATTCCCTCCGGTTTGTGAGAATGAGGCCGCTCCGATCCGCCGACGATGCGGATCCATCTCAGAAACAAAATCCATGGATCTTGTAGTTCCTTCGTCTTGGTGTGGGTACCGCGATCAGTGTCCGCTTCTCGATGATGAAGTCCGCCGTAACCTGTCCTTTTATTGCGGTACGTGGTTCGTAAGAGATGTTGTGTTCGCTTAGCAACACACTCCACTTCGAGTCGCCCCGATGCATCAGGTTTGGAGATGATCTGCTTGATGGGTTGATCTGTGATTACCACTATCGGGTGCGCTTGGAAGTACCGGCGTAGTCGCTGGCAAAACACTAATGCCAAGACTAACTTTTCCATGGCAATGTAGTTCATCTCCGTCTTCTTCAGCTTTGCTTACAAAATAGATAGGGGTTTGCACTCGAGTCCCTATCTCAGTTAGTAGCACGCTGACCGCCCCATGAGTTGCCGATAAATACATGATCGCTCTTCCCCGGTCGGGTGCAACGAGTGTTGGGAGCGTTGCTAGATGCCGCTTGAGTGTAGTGAAGGCTTCTTCCCTCCGCCGCCCACCGGAAATCACTCTTTTTCATACACTTCTTGAGTGTTTTGAAAAGAGGTAATGACTTTTCTGCTGACTTAGAAAGGAACCTGTTTAGGCCGCCAGCTTTCCGCTGAGAGATTGGACTTCCTTCCAAAGGCGCGGCGAGGGAAGTTCTATTACCGCTTTTGTCTTTTCTCGACAAGGTTTTATGTCAGGTTCTATCAGTATCCTAGAACATGCCTTCGCAAGAGCCGAAGGTGCATTTCTTAGGATTCAGCTTCATGTTGACCTCTCGTAGAGTCTTGAATGTCTCTTCTATGTCGCAAGACAAGCTCAACTTCGGTATGGCTTTTGATGACCAGGTCATCCACATAGACTTCCGTTGCGCGCCCACCTGCTTTTCAAAGGCATTGTCTACTGCTACCGATAGGTGGCACCCGCGATTCTTCAAGCCAAAGGGCATTTTTGTATAACAAGAACGCCTTGGCCTGTGTGGAAGGGTTTTTTCCTCGCCTTCCTTAGCCATCTCAGATCTGATGATATCCCTTGTACGCGTCAAGAAAACACTTTAACGGGTATCCGCACAAGGACTCTATTTTCCGCCTATCTCGTAATGGATAGCACCGCTGGGCATGCTTTGTTAAGGTCGGTGAAGTCACGCACATTCGCCAGCCTACCGCCGCTTTTGACCATTATCGGTTTAGAAAGCCGCCGTGGTAGTAGACTTCACGCATAATTCCCGTGCATTTACCAATTTCACCTCGCCTGCGCTCGTGCACGCCGGGCTTGGCCACGCTTCTTCGGCGATCGGTGAGTACCCTTGTCGGATTCTCGCTTATGCTCGTGGATCGAGCGTGGCACCCCAGTCATATGTTTTGGCTCCCACGCGAAAATATCCACGTTTTTTTGTAGGAGCGCGACACAGCCGCTTTGCCGTTGTCCCACAATGACCCTCCGATGGTTATTTCCTGTTCCCGGTATTCTGGGTGAATCGCGACCTTCGATTGGGGACTTTGGCCGCGACCTGCTTCGAATCGGTGCCATTTCGCATGTAACCGCGTTACATTCTCTGTTTGGTATCGTGGCATTATAAAGAGTAACAATGCCCCTTCTACGGAATTTAAGCATCCCGTGCGCTGCCGATGGCACCGCCGCATGGCCGATATCCCGTCTCCCAATGATGCCATTGTATGGCGAGGGGATTTGATCACCATGAAATCCATCCAGTTGTCGAGTGCTCTGCATTGCCAATGCTGACTAGTAATCGCAGTTGCCCTATGGGCCATATATTTTCACCCGTGAAACCACGCGTGAGCTGTGGCCGGGCCGGTTTAACCGGGCTACGATTTCGTGTCGTAGTCTTTTAAAGCAATGCTCATACATGATATTTGCCGATGCCCCACCATCAATGTACATGCGGTGTATATCGCGACCCCCCGCATTTATTTCAATGGTGAGTGGCTCGCTACATCGCTGTCCGCGGTTAGAGTAGGAAAGAGATTTTTCTTCGGAAAACTCCCCGGTCGACCTTTTGTCTAGTGATTCGCTGCCACGCTTGTATCATGTAGATTGTGTCGGCCTTATCTTTGGGTGTCTCCTTCTTGTTTCCATTCTTTTGTTTATCTCTTCCCTCTTTAATGTTTTTAACCAAGTGGTCTAGCCTACCCTCTTTGACCATCTCGTCGATGAGTTGGCGCAACTGACACATTCGCTAGTGGTGCGACCCTTTGCGCGCGGTAGTCACAAGATCCATTCCCAGGCGCCGATCTTCTCCGTGTGTACGCATTCCGGCGTCTTGGGAAATTCGCGACCTTCCGCTGCGAGTATCTCCTTTGGGGTTTTGATCGTGAGTGTACTTGTCATTATCTCTCGCCGCTCCTCGCCGCGATAGCTCCTATTACGGTTACTCCTCTGGCTGCTCGATTGTCTCCCGTGTTGTTCCTGTGACCGGTAACTCGAGTAGTTCCTTTTGCTATTCCGCCGCGGCGGCTTCTCCCCGGACAAAAGACCGAGAGCGCTTCATGAGTTCATCAAAGGTCTCGTGGATCTTGTCGTTCAATCTCTTGATGAGTTCGATTATTGATCCCGCTCATGAAGCCGAGATCTTTAGTACCTCGTGGCATACTTTAACTTGCATGCATTCATCCTTAAAGCTGCTCCATGAATGCGCCAGATTCTCCTTGGTGCCGCTTTACCTGGCGAAGTTCGACGGGTTTTTAGCGCACTTTTTCGTTGAGTAAAATTTAGGCTAACGCCTTTTCAACTCCTCAAAACCATTTATGCTCCTTCGGGAGTTTGTTGAACCGCTCATGCGCTTCTACTAGCGTGGAATTAAACATGTGGCACCACATCGGTTGTGGCCAATTCTCAATGGTCGCGCTCGATTCAAAGATTTTTAGGTGATCGCCGATCACCTGCTCCATCATAGGTCTTGACATTTGTAGGCATGCCTCTTCTTGTTTTCGAGAAATCACTACGCGTCCAGTGAACGCATCCACTTTCTACTGGAGACATGTCTTCCTCTTGGCCGTCGGTTCGCTTTAGACTTCCAATGTCCCAGACGCTATCCTCGTTGTCCGAGGAGTTATCGAAGATGAGTTTCTTCTACGGCGCTTATTACTGCCCCGTGAGTCCGACTTATAGTCCGGATCCGAGGGCTCTCACTGGGGAATGCTTTCGCCCCAGCCTGCATGTACTTTACGGCTACCCGGCCCGCATAGACACCGGTGTGCCGCTCTTCCATCACTATCACTAGTGTTGCGAGTGAGATGTCTCATCACCTCATTCTCCTCCCGATTCTATTGAATAATCGGGAGTCGGCGCTTTCTTTTCCGCGCTTCTCTTTCTCGAGCGCCGGGGAAGCTTCAGATTCAGAATCGAAATTGAGTCGGGCTTTTAAGTTCGACCTGATCTTCTTCTCTTCCTCTTGCATGAGGGCGCTTAATGTTTCAGTAGTTTTGGGATACTTAAATGGTGCTTCGTGCTAACTCCCCGCGACCCTCAAGAAAGTGGGTGCGAGTTTCTGCCGCTATACCCTTATTCCGGCCTGTGCCTCCGCACTTTGTCGTTAGTTTCAAAGACCGCCAGCGGAGTAGTAAAGACGGTAAAGGGGTCCACTCCACTCGTGGTGGTTGTGGTGGCTCGGGTTGTTCCCAGCGGTTCCACCAAAGGGAAGATCAAGTCTTGGCCTAATCCCTTATTTTTAGCAAATACCGTTGTCCCAGTGGGTCCGCTAGGGGTTAGTCCACTTTGCGACTTCTTCCCCATGAGGTCCGATCACATCGCCGACACCGTGCTTTGTCATTCTAGTGTCGGTTCTTAGTGTAGGTCCCACGGATGGCCACTTGTTGATACAAAAATTGGGCGTCCTGGTTTGAGCTCCGTTCTCGTACTCACTAAGAATTGCTTCTTGAGACCTGCAGCACTAAGAGACAAGAAACACCGCTAGGCTTACCGTGGGATTGTCTCCCACGATTATCCTCCGGCGTGAGAGTGAGTAATCGGTTTTAAGGTTTTAGGAGTTTTAGGGTTATGAGATCGTACCTTAAACGAGGGATATATTCCCCTTTATATACGCATCGAATCCTTGTTGTTCGTGTTCCCAACTTCTACAGATCCCGCCTAAGTCGGTTGGGAATGATTATCTCCTTATTTTAGAAGAGATCGGATATCTATTCCGTGAATAGATATGGGCTTGGGCTTCGTGAGCCCAAACGCTTATTGATGTCGCCCAGCTTCGTGCGGCTTGTAGAGTATAAATGTAGTCGGGTTTACGACCCGACTCCAGACTATACGTCATCATATATCATTACAATTTTATCTTGCTTGAGATTCAGTCATAATTTTATACGATTGAGTACATGTCCGGTGAGTTATACTAATAAGTAATAACAATTTGCAATCATGAATTTAATACAGAAAAAAGATTATTCATGCTTGTGGGCGTATGCCGATCATCTATTATCAGCTGAAACCATTTACATATTTGTTTTATGTATGTACATTCTTATCTGTTTCTCACTAGTGCTGTCTAGTGGATATCTCGCATATAGTTGACTAAAACTTAGAACCCAATAAGGGGATATCCTAAACTTAAGAGTGAATTACATAAATCGTCCTTGTGGCTAATAATTACTGTGATCTTTCCATGTGGTTTTTTTAGCGTTTATTTCGCCCTGGTTTACAAAAAGTTATGATCTTGTACCCCGTCACCCGGCCCCAAAAATGACCTCCTTGCAAATACTTTCTAACGTGAGGGGCTAACGTCATATTTTGGTTTTAACGATCGGAGTTAACATATAAATCGTCCTTGTGGTTTGGTAAAGTTACGAATCTTGTCCCCTGTATGGTTTATTATAATATTTTTTAAAAAACTGCTTTTCTTTTAAAAAATTAATTTTATTAAAAAATAAAATTAAATTAAAAAAAAAAAAAGTTTTTTAATTTTATTAATACTGATGAAGGCGATAAAAACGCTTTTATACGGATGATTTCTATTTTACATTTCATTTGTTTTTACTACGTTTTCGCTCGTTTTGTATGAAAATGTATGAAAACATTTTTATACAAAATGTACGCTTTTGTATGAAAATGTATGAAAACATTTTTTCATACAAAAACGAATCTAAAAAATGTACGCTTTTGAATGAAAATGTATGAAAACATTTCGTACGCTTGTATTTAAAAACGTACATTTTAAACAAAAAAAAAACGTACGGTTTTGTTTAAAATGTAAGTTTTTGTATGAAAACGTTTTTAAAGAAAACGTCGGTTTTATTTAAAATGTACATTTTCATACAAAAACGCATATTTTAAACAAAACCGCACGCTTTTTTGTTTAAAATGTATCGTTATACTTAAAAACGTACATTTTAAACAAAACCAGACGCTTTTTTGTTTAAAATGTAACGTTTTTGTATGAAAATGTACGTTTTTGAAGAAAATGTATGAAAACATTTTCGCATTTTTGTATGAAAAACGCATTTTCATACAAAAACGCATTTTTCATACAAAACGCATAAAAACGACATTTTAAAACAAAAGCGTGATTTATTTGTTTAAAATGTGCGTTGTATGAAAACGCTTTTTTAAAACGTACGTTTTGTTTAAAATGTACGCTTTTGTATGAAAAATGTACATTTTAAATAAAACCGCGACGCTTTTAAAAAACGCTTTTCATACAAAAACGTGCATTTTAAACAAAACCGACGCTTTTTTTTGTTTAAAATGTATGTTTTTAGAATGAAATGTACGCTTTTTCATACAAAAACGCATTTAAAATGTTTTCATACATTTTCATTCAAAAGCGTACATTTTTCGTTGCGCTTTTGTATGTGAAAAATGTTTTCATACATTTTCATACAAAAACGCATTTTTTGTACAAAAATGTTTTCATACATTTTCATACAAAAACGAACGAAACCGTATAAAAACAAATGAAACGTAAAAGTAGAGAAATCCGTATAAAACGCGTTTTATATCGCCTTCATTCGCTTTCTAAAAAAAAATTAATAAAATTAATTTTTAAAAGAAAAATGCTTTTTTAAAAAATATTATAATAAACCACATGGACAAGATTCGTAACTTTTACCAAACCACAAGGACGATTTATGTAATTAACTCCGATCGTTAAAACCAAAATATGACGTTAGCCCCTCACGTTAGAAAGTATTTACAAGGAGTCCTTTTTTTGGGACCGGTCGACGGGACAAGATCCGTGAACTTTGTAAACCACAGGGATGAAACCCGCTAAAAAAAAACCACAGGGACAAGATCCGTAATTATTACTAAACCACAAGGACGATTTATGTAATTCACTCTAAACTTAATAAGGGGATATCCTAAACTTTTAGATACAAAAACAAATTCTGCAAAGACTTACAAATTTTGTAATGACATCTTAAAAATATACAAGAAACATAGTTTTCTTGGCAACCTTGACAGAGTGACTATTTTTCAAATTTACTATAAGGGCACGTTTGGTAGAGAGAATTTCAAAGAAATGAAATGAAGCAGAGAATAGGAATTCAGAGAATAGAAATCAGTAGAGAATTTTGTTCAATTTTAATGTTTTGTAACAACATAGACTTGACCCGAGAAATGAAAAAATAAATAAATAACATTTTGTCATATGAGACTCACGTGTATTTGTTTGTTATTTTTTTTTTAATTATTTTTTCAAAATAACAATTCTAAAAATTTAATTTTTTTTAAATAATTATTTCTTTTAAATTATTTTTCATAAATAACAATTCTAAAAAAAAAATAAAAAATTTTAAATAATTATTTTTTTAAAATTATTTTTTTTAAAAAAATTATTTTAAAAAGAATATTTTTTAAATTTTATTTACTTTCTTTAATTTTTTTTAAAATTATTTTTTTTTAAATAATTATTTTAAATTTTTTTAAAATTTATTTTTCAAAAATACTTATTTAAAAAAAAATTATTTTATTTTTCAAAAAAATTATTTTTAAAAAAAATTATTTAAAAAAATATATTTTTTTAAAAATTTATTTATTTTTTAAAAATAAATAATCATACAAAATACTCTCATTTCTCTCATTTCCCAACTAAAAGTAGTGGAAATGAAAGTTACAAAATTACACTATCAATTCTTCACAAATTCTCCACAATTCTCCACCTTTTTATTTCTCTAACATACCAAACAAAAGAATTTGATTAATTTTCATTTCTTTATTTCCATTTCCCTCTACCAAACATGCCCTAAGTATATAAATATAAATATTAAAATGAAAAGGAATTTTATGGCAGTAATAAACTTCATTTTTTTGCAACTTGCAAGGGTGATCATCAGAATGATGTGTTGTATATTTTAATCGACCAATCATCAACTGAGTTTACAAGCCAATTGTTCAACGTACATTAGAACGTCAAAGTCGTCGTTTACTTGGTATAACAAAACAATCAACACCATTATGCGAGTAGGACCACGGATATTAGAACGTCAAGTTCATAGTTTACTTGGTATATTACAAAGGAAAATGATATGCATGACTAACTTTTATGACTAAAAGTATGTCTAAAAATCATATGAAGACATGTGGTAGACTCAAAGGTGAAGATTTAGAGAGAGAAAGTGCCAGATATGCATACGTACGTGATGAATGAATTAGGCCTAATATTAGTCACATGAGTTAGTCATGTGTATCATCACTCTATTACAAAAATACCCTGGTGGGTGTATTTAAAAAAAAAAGTAACTTCCAATGCCGTCTTCCACGGTTAAGTATGGTATCCAATATCGCTTTCTGTTTGGGAGGTTAAGATGTGACAGCCTTTTGGCCTCCCCGCTTCCAGCTCTACCAGGTAGAAAAAGACCTCCGCCTTTTGTAGGAGCGGGATCGAACCCCTGACCTCTGGGCTGGTATGAGGCTTTCCAACTGATCCAACCCTACTTGTTCCCTGGGTGATGTATTTACTATCTAGTATATTTACAGGACCTATTTTTACCTAGAAAATTAAGCTTGTTCGAAACTAATTATGACTTAAAAATCTTTTAGGATTCAACCGAACAATGACTAAAATCTATTTCTTATAATGGAGCTCAAACTATATCAAGTTATATCCTATCTGGGATGTAAAAGCTTTTGTTATAAGATTAATCAACTATCAAGTGCACGTAAAAGTGTTAGAGCATCCACAATGGTGGACCTTTTAAATAGGTTTATAACATGTTAAATCATTAATTTATAAACTATAAACCTATTACCACTATGTATAAAACTTTTATAATTATATCAAATGTTCAACCATACATATGCATTAAATTATGAAAAGATCTAGGATCTTGAACTTCTTCATGTCACATAGATATAAATCACAAGCTCACTATGATTGAAACAAAAGATAAACCTTTTCATAGCTTTTATACTTTTTTATAAACCTCTTATAGTGGATGCCCATAGTTCATGTGATGATGTAAATATTAAGAACTAATTAAGAAAGATCGAGATCACTGAAACCACGAGCGCCTCAAGGAGTGTGTGAATGATGTCGTTTTATCGGGCTCCATTTAAAAATGTCACATTTCTTTTAATCTAATACTAGTTTTAGATACACATGTACGCACAGAGCTTTGAGTTTGATTTTTGTTAGATTAGGTTTTGGTTAATAAATATCTATATATGGGGATGTTTTATAAGACAAAATTAGGGTTAATGTCCACAAATATAAATCAACTTTTAGAGATATCAATTAATGACTTATAAATTTTTATTACGAGGTCTTACTAACCCGTGCGTTGCACTGGACTGGTTTTTGGTTGAATATTATGTGTTTTGTACGTAATGTTAGCGCAGATGGTTGAATATGTGCACATGGCTGAACCTGACAAAATAAGCCTTGAAGGCTCCGATATAAAGAAAGATGGCAATATGCAGGTCAAACGCTAAACAAAAACAAATCAGGTACTTTGTTAACGAAGTTAACCTATAAAACCCAACTTAACCTCTCACGTCTCAAACCAGAATCATGACAAATAAAAGAATGTAAATTGTATCACTTTGGCATTCCAAAAGTATTACTTTTTAGATTATTGATTAGAAGCATAAAAACTAATTTGCATTATCACCTTTTTACTTTAACAATCCCAAGTTCTAATCCGTTTGTTCACATATACTACACAAAGATCACATCTTGAATTCAGAACCTCATACAAATAATGCATTATTATCGCAATATATTTTCCTTTTTTTAAGGTCTTTGACATTTCAAGAAACACAATTCTAGTAAACTTCAAGAAAAGATAAAAAAAAAATATTTGAATTTGCAAATGATTCAAGTTATCAAAATGTATTTGATAGATTAGGTGCTTTATCTTTCAATTTTTACCCACATTGTTATATACGTTATCTAGTAATCTAAATTATTTATAAATGCTATTATGTGGTTACTGATGACGTATAGTCTGGAGTCGGGTCATACACCCGACTACAGTCCACTACTTGCAAGCCCGGTGCGAACTGAGCCAATATCAATACGCGTTTGGGCTCACGAAAGCCCAAGCCCATATCTATTTACAGAATAGATATCCGATATCTTCTAAAATAAGAAGATAATCATTCTCAACCGACTTAGGCGGATAAAGGTTGGGGAACACGGAACCAACAAGGATTCATGCGTATATAAAGGGAATTATATCCTCGCTTAAGGTACGATCCGATAACCCTAAAACTCCTAAAACCTAAATCGACATTTACTCTACGCCGGAGGATAATCGTGGGAGACAATCCACGATAAGCCTAACGGTGTTTCTTGTCTTTAGTGCGCAGGTTTCAAGTAGCAATTTCAATTGGTACGAGAACCTGAGCTCCAAATCAGAACGTCCAACTTTTGTATCAACAAGTGGCGCCATCCGTGGGACCCTACACTAAGAAACGACACTAGAATGACAAACACGGTAATCACGATCGCAGTGACCTCATAGGGAAGAAGTCGCAGAGTGGACTAACCCCTAAGCGCACCTCCGGGACAACCAACGCGCTAAAAATAAGGATCGTGCCAAGACTTGATCTTCCTCTAGTGGAACCGCGACTCGAACAACCCAAGCCACTACAACCACCACGAGTGGAGAGACCCACCGCAGACCGCCTTTACTACTCCCTTCCAATCGGTGCTAGAAACCGACCGACAAAGGTACCGGAGGCACCAAGTCGGGATAAGGGTATAGCGGCAGAAACAAACGCACTCACTCTCGAGGGGGTAGGCTCGAATTAACACCAAGTTTTCGTATCCCAAAACTACGAAACATTAACCGCCCTCATGCAAGAGGAAGAGAAGAATAGATCAGGTCGGAACTTGAAAGCTCGACTCAATTTCGATTCAGAATATGATACTTCTCCATCGCCACCGTAAAGAAAAGCCGCAGGAAGCGGTCATAAACCCCGATGATTCAGCAGAATCGGGAAGAGAATCGAGGGTGATGAGACATCTCACTCACAACACTTGAGTGATAGTGATGGAGAAGAATGGCGTCCCAGTGTCTATGCCGCCGTGACCGAGTAGCCGTAAAGTACATGACGGACAGAGCGAAAGTATTCCCAAGTGAGAGCCCTTCGATCCGGACTACAAGTCATATTCTCGAGAATGGCCCGGGCAAAACGCCGCAGAAGGAAAATTCATCTTCCGATAACTCCTCGGACAACGAGGATAGTGATACAGGACATTGGAAGTCTAGAAGCTGCACACGATAGCCAAGAGGAAGACATGTCTCTCCCGTGGCGCCGAAAGTGGATGCGCTCACCAGACGATCGCTGATTTCTCCGAAAACAAGAAAAGGCGATGCCTACGAATGTCAAGACCTATGATGGAGCAGTGATCCGCGATCACCTAAAAATCTTTGAATCAGCCGCGACCATTGAGAACTGGCCACAACCAGTGTGGTGCCACATGTTTAAATCCACACTAGTGGGAAGGCGCTGAATCGGTTCAACAAACTCCCAAGAAGAAGCATCAATGGTTTTGAAGAGTTGAGAAAGGCGTTCCGCCTAAATTTTACTCAACGAAAAAAGTGCGCTAAAAATCCTGTTGAACTCGCCAGGGTAAAGCAGCACCAAGGAGAATCTGAGCGCATTCATGGAACGTTTAAAGATGAATGCATGCAAGTTAAAGCATGTCCTGAAGTATCAAGATTTCGCTTCATGAATGGGATTAATAACCCATAACTCATCAAGCGGTTGAACGACAAGATCCCGGAGACCTTTGATGAACTCATGAAGCGCACTCGGTCTTTTGTCCAAGGAGAAGCCGCCGCGGCGGATAGCAAAAAGAACCACTCGAGCTACCGGCCACAGGAACAACCTGGTAGGCAATCGAACGACCGAGGTAGTAACCGCAATAGGAGCTATCGCAGCCAGAGGAGCGACAGAGATAATGACAGTATACTCCCTCGATCAAAACACCAAAGGAAATACTTGCAGCGGAAGGTGCGAATTTCCCAAGACCACCGCAGATGCGTACACCGTAAGATAAGCGATCGGGAATGGATACTGTGACTACCACGCGCAAAAGGGTCACACCACTAACGAGTGTGTCCAACTGCGCCAACTCATCGACAAGATGGTTAAGGAGGGCAGACTGGACCACTTAGTTAAAAACATTAAAGAGGGAAGAGATAAACAAAAGAATGGAAGCAAGAAGGAGACACCCAAAGATAAGGCCGATACAATCTACATGATACATGAGGCGTGGCAACGAACCACTAGACAAAAGGTCACCAGAGTTTTCCCGAAGCGAAATCTCTTTCCCTACTCTAACTGCGGACAACGCAGCAGCAGAGCCCCTCACCATTGAAATTAGTGCGGGTGGTCACGACATACACCGCATGTACATTGATGGTGGGGCATCCGCAAATATCATGTATGAGCATTGCTTTAAAAGACTACGACCTAAAATACGCAGTCAGTTAAACCCGGTCAACACAAAGCACTCACCGGTTTCACGGGTGAAAAGATATGGCCCATGGGGCAACTGCGATTACTAGTCAGCATTGGCAACGCAGAGCACTCTACGACAACCTGGATGGATTTCATGGAGATCAAATCCCCCTCGCCATACAATGGCATTATTGGGAGACCCGGGATATTAGCCATGCGCGCGGTGCCATCAACAGCGACGGATGCTTAAATTCCCAGTAGCAGGGGGCATTGTTACTCTTTATAATGCCACGGTACCAAACAGAGAATGTAACACGGTTACATGCGAAATGGAACCAACCCGAAACAGGCGCGCCAAAGTCCCCAACTTGAAGGTCGCAATTCACCCGTAATACCGCAGAACAGGAGATAACCATTGGAGGGTCATTGTCGGACAACGGCAAAGCAGCGTGTGCACGCCCTACAAAAGAACGTGGATATTTTCGCATGGGAGCCAAAACACATGACCGGAGTACCACGCTCGATCACAGAGCATAAACTAAGAATCCGACAAGGGTACTCACCGATACGCCAGAAGAAGCGTGGCCAAGCCCCAGAGAGGGCACAGGCAATTCTCGCAGAGGTACGTAAATTGGTAACTGCGGGAATCATGCGTGAAGTCTACTACCACGACGGCTTTCTAATCCAAGTAATGGTCAAAAGCGTTTACGGTAGCCTGGCGAATGTGTGTAGACTTCACCGACCTTAACAAAGCATGCCCGCAGGCCTGTTATCCATTACCGAGATAGACCGGAAAATAGAGTCCTTGTGTGGATACCCGTTAAAGTGTTTTCTTGACGCCGTATGCGGATATCACCGCATACGATGGCTAAGGAAGACGAGGAAAAGACAGTTTTCCACACAAGCCAAGGCGCTTGTTATACAAAAATGCCATTTGGCTTGAAGAACGGGTGCCACCTATCAGCGTTAGTAGACAATGCCTTTGAAAACAGTGGGCCGTAACACTGGAAGTCTATGTGGATGACCTGGTCATAAAAGCCATACGAAGTTGAACTTGTGCGCGACATAGAAGAAACATTCAAGACTCTACGAGAAATCAACATGAAGCTAAATCCTAAGAAATGCACCTTCGGCGCTTCAAGGAAGGCATGTTCTTAGGATACCGATAGAACCTGATGGCATAAAACCTTGTCCGTAAAAGACAAAGGCGGTAATAGAACTTCCTTCACCACGCACGCTGAAGGAAGTCCAATCCCTCAACGGAAAACTGGCCGGCCTCAACAGGTTCCTGTCTAAATTAGCAGAAAAGTCATTGCCTCTTTTCAAAACACTCAAGAAGTGTATAAAAAAGGGTGACTTTCGGTGGACGACGGAGGCGGAAGAATCCTTCACTACACTCAAACAAAGCATCTAGCAACGCCCCAACACTCGTGGCACCCGACTGGGGAAGAACTGATCATGTATTTATCAGAACTCATGGGGCCAACAGGTTACTAACAGATAGGGACTCCGTGCAAACCCCTATCTATTTTGTCAGCAAAGCGCTCAAAAAGACGGAGATGAACTACAGTGCCATGGAAAAGTTGGTCTTGGCGCTAGTGTTTGCCGCCAAGCTGGCGCGCCGATACTTCCAAGCGCACCCAATAGCGGTAATCACAGATCAAGCCATCAAGCAGAGCATCTCCAAACCCGACGCGGCCGGATCGACTCCGTAAGTGGAGTGTGTTGCTAAGGCGAACATAACATCTCTTACGCACCACGTACGCAATAAAGGGACAGGTTCCGCGACTTCATCATCGAGAAGCCGGATACGACGAAGTACCTACACCAAGCGAGAAGGAACTACAAGATCCATGGATTTTGTTTACCGACGGGTCCTCATGCGTGGACGGGTCGAGCCGCCTTATTCTCACAAACCCGAGGGAATGGAATTCACTTACGCACTGCTTTGAATTTACCGCGACAAACAATGAGGCGTAATATGAAGCTCTAATCGCTGGACTACGTATTGCAGCTCGAATGGGTGTACGTAACTTGGAAGCAAATGTGGACTCCCCGGCTAGTGGCCAACCACGTGTTGGGTGAATACGTGGCCAAAGAAGAGAATATGATTCAAGATCTTGAGAAGACTAAGACACTGATCAAAGGCTTTGACAGATTTACTATCAAGCAAGTCCCTAGAGGAGAAAATCGCAAGGCAGACGCGATCTGAGCAAGATTGCCTCGACAAGCTTCGCACACTTATCAAAGCAAGTGCCTGGTGGAAACACCGAAAAGCAAGTCAATATCGGAGATGGAAGTCTCCGCAGTCATAGAGGAGGATGGTCCTACATGGATGACACCGATTACGGAATTCTTAAGCAAAGGAACATTACCTCAAGAATGCACGTGAAGCTCGCAGAATACGGCGACAAGTACAGAGATTCGAATTGCGCGACAACATATTGTACCGACGTTCTTTCCTTCAACCATGGCTCCGCTGCCGCCCCCTACAAGCAAATTACGTGCCGCGAGAAATCCATGAAGGCTCATGCAGATGCATGCGGACCACGGTCCGTTGTAGCACGTGCCATGCGATCAGGATACTACTGGACAACCATGCATCGAGATGCGCTGACCTAATAAGGAAATGCAATGATTGCCAAGTCCACAGACCCCGCGCCAGCCACAAAGCACGAGCTAACGCCAATCACGGCGCCCGCCATTCTACAAATGGGGCATTGATATTGCGTGTCCTTTTCCAATAGCAGTAGGCGGTCTTAAGTTTCTCATAGTGGCTATAGACTACTTCACCAAGTGGATAGAGGCAAAAGCAAAGGCGCACAATCACCGGCAACCAGGTGAAACGCTTTGTCTGGGACAACATTGTATGCCGCTTCGGATTACCTGGTGAAATCATCTCGGATAACGGGAAACAATTCTGCGACAACCCCTTCAAAGATTGGTGCGATAAGTTAAATATCACCCAACACTTCGCGTCGGTTACACACCCGCAAACCAATGGCTTGGTAGAGCGCGCAAATCGGCCCGGGCGAAGGAATCAAAGCGCCGCTCGACAGGCACAAAGGCAGGTGGGTCGAAGAGCTTTCGCATGTCTTATGGGCGCACCGCACCTCAATAAAACCAAAGCACGGGGACACCCCTCTCTAGTCTACGGGACAGAAGCTGTTATACCAACCGAGATCGGCATGCCAACTATCCGCATGCAGGAGATCAATGTAACAACAAACAATGACGAAAGACGTGTCGACTTAGACCGCTGAAGAAAGACGCCGAACGCGCAGTACCATACGGGAGGCAAGGTCGAAGTCAAAGATGAAAGGATACTATGATGCCAAAGTGCGCAATGTTTCATTCGCACCAGGCGACTTTGTCTACCGTGCCAATGAGGCGAGTCATGCAGAAGATACAGGTAAGCTCGGACCAAAGTGGGAAGGACCTTATGAGGTTATCAAGCAATAGGCACAGGCGCGTACAGGCACAGGCTTGGATGGTCGTGACCTACCACGCACATGGAACATCGGCAACCTCAAGAGGTGCTACCTATAAAGAATAGCTACTGCACAGAGCACGACGCTCCGCACTTTTAGTGCCCAATAAACATTCATGTATTCTTTTTTTTTATTTTGTTTCCTTTGTATTTCTCAAAAACCTTGCAAGTATCAATAAAACGCCGCGGTGTCTAGCTAACTCCGCGACACATTTTAAAGTTGTTATCTCCATATACTGTATGTCTTAACAATTTCTTATTTTTTCTTGCCCACGATGGCGTGCATGCACCACGAATAAACCCACGATGGTAATAGGATAAGTTAACCTACTAACTAACTTGTTGAGTAAGAGGGTTGCAAACCCATCAATACTGGATCACGCATCCTTGTTAAACACCTTGTTCTCAAGACATTGGAATAAGATATGTGCGATCCCACCGATGGATGCGCAGAAACGCATACAGCACGTTTAACAACTTAGGAACCGAGACACTTGATTCCTTAATGTGATATTTACAAAGACGCTGTTTATCATGACACACACGACAGATAAAATACTTGAATTATTTCTCGAGTATACTATGGCTTTCATACATGCTTACGGATTACCTATATTAGCATTGGCGTACACGGTTGTTTCTTCGGCAACGAAGGTATCTTTTACGCAAAACCAAACAGCTATGTATACATTACAAGTTTTAATAATACCCACAGCAACCGCGAACTTTTATTCATAACTACGAGTTATTACAAAAGATAGTAAACATGTCACCTACCGCTACTACAACGCTTAAGTAAAGAAGTGCCAACGTGACTCGTTGCTTCTTTGGCTCCGCTAACACCCTTCAACACATCTCGATCCCGACACGACATAAGGCCACACTTACTCGGCACTCCATCGCACTGGCAAATGAGCCGCACCAACCCCACATAAAATGGCCTTACCCGCAATACCTTCTTTCTTAGCAAGACGGGTCGCATGCGCTTCCAAGACTTCCTTTAAAGGTACCTCTTTCTCCAAAGCAAATGGATTCTGACTATCCCTAGGACGCCGCAAAGAGTGTACTTGGAGCCGTGACTCGGGCTTCAAATAAAGTCCGGCTGTGTCTCGGCACCCTCGGTACGATGACGCGCCAAGGTCAACCCCGCCATAATTACATTTATCGGATAATCTTGATCGCGCTCAAGCTCCGAAATCATGGGGAGCTCTAAGTCCTTCATTCTCTGCATGGCAGCGACCAAGTGATCATATGACTCAGCATCATAATTTGGTACCTTCAATAGGCGCCTTCAAGCAGCTCTGCTTTCATGAAGCTTTTCAATTGCTTCTGACTTACCACGCCTCCAGAGCGACCGCACGCACCTCCCCAAAGCATTGACCACCTCTGGCGATTCCAGTGGTACCGAGAGCAGCTAGGCGGAAACCGTGGCCTATGAGCCACCTCAAGGCCCGCTATCATGGACATGAGCTGAGGATACAACTCCTCGTCATACTCGAGGCTAAGCTTACGCAGTTTTGCCTCCTGTACTTCCAATGACCAACTCACAGTAGCCCCAAGCTCCCCCAAATGCGCCAACAAAGTTTCCTTACCCTGCTCCAAATGTTTAGGGCCCAGCGGCACGCAGACTTATACCGCAGCCTCAAGACGATCTTGAGTTATTTGGCACATTAGTGCCATCTTGTCCTCGCCTGCTTTTGAGCGTACGCTAGATCCCTAGCCTCTGCATGGGCGCTATCCGCTGTTGCGCCGGTGCTTGCCAGCGCCCAACAAAGCTATTGTTTGGTCCTTTTGTGAACTTTGGTCAATCCCACCGTGATACTCGGTCTTTCGCCTTCACAATTAGTGCGGCTGTTGTGCGGAGACCTGCACCAATTCTTCAACCAAATGCTCAATGGGTGCATCCGCAGCAGATTGGTCTTCATTATCCCGCTCCAGGCTCAGAATGCGCCTGACCGTATCGGACTCGCCCGGGGTGACTCTATAACCTGCTCCATCCTGCGAATAATTACCAGCGCAATGTCAGATTCACAACTAGCACATTCACCAACAAAATAAAATTATACATGGACGGCTCAGACTTACTCGGTGGCTCGGCGTCCTCGCCAGAAGGGTGCGACGACGCTTCATCCGTGGAGGACAACTCCATAATTAGCACCACGGGCGTTTTTTCCTGAAGACCCGCACCATCATCCCTTCGGATCCTTTTGCGACTAAGCACAAATTCTTCTTCTTCCTCTTCTTCCATAGGTTGGGCCACAGCTACGGGCGGTGGCTGCGCCACGAAGATGGTACTCGGATTCGGCTGGCTTTGTAGTGGTGTGGCTTCCATCTGCAACTGAGGAATTGGTACCTGTCTCCCGCGATTCACCATAGTAACGCCCTTCTAGTAGCCGCTAAAATAGGCTCTTCATCATCCCTCAAAAGTCTTACTCCTTTCCTTACCGCTACGGGCTTCGCTAGCTGTACGACGGTGAATAGATCCATCTCTGCGCAAAACAAGACACATATACAAACAGGTTATATAATGTGCGACACATACGGAAGATTGTTCTTACATTATTTACACACGTAAGTACAGAGGAATAAGTACCCACCCTCGCCATTGGCGCCTAAAAGATAGGGATCTCATCTTCGGGGCCAAAATAATTACGGCTGATTCCCATATGCACCAAAAATCCCTCAGGATATGTACTAATGGGGATGCAGTTAGCATTTATCAGCCTCAGCATCCTCGACGCCATAAGACCCGTGCAATGGGCACTCATCCCTCGTCAGAATGTTCCCCGTATAAAAATCATAATTCCGTGGAAAACACGTATCATCTACCCAGTAAGAAATACTCCCTCCAATTCCTAAGTGCATCTAATTTATTCAGTATAACACTGCAGTCTACCAGCGGTTTGAAAAGACACCCACCCATGCGCCCACGTAGTGTGATAAAAGGCGCGGAATAGGTGGATGGTGGGATTAATCCCCAGCAAACGGCAATTTACCTCAAAATTGGTAATTTTGGCCGCGCCGATACAATGCAACTGCGATATGTGTAGATTATAATAGTTTAACACATCGCACAGAAAGCGTGATAGGGGCACACGTTGATTCGCGAACGAATAACCGCGTGTATACACCCACTTTCCCTCGGGAAATCCGCAATCATGGCTTGCGATCCGGAACTACCGGATGCACATCCCGGGGTATAAAGTAATCTGAGGTGAATTCCATCGCATCGATTACGCGTGGTGAGGTCGAGGTGAAGTCGCACAACCTGTTTAACCATCGTGTTATTATTTTTGTGATATAGCGCACGCGCGGTTACCTTTGTAGTTGGTTATTCGGATTACAACTCTTAGAACGCTTTAGAAATAGTGGATGGAGTTTTTTTTACCGTGAGGAATCCGGTGAAAATGAAACGACAAGTTATATACCCTTTCTCTTCCACACGATTGGCGACACGTGGATCCCACTCGCCCCCATCGCTGTGTGGTTGAGATTGCTTGATGGGACAACGGGCAGAACTTTCCCGAATATCGAGGCACCTACATTCACTTTTATGTCCGTGATGCATTGCACTTACGGGTAGGTGTATAGCCTCTTCCATACGTTTTGTAAGTTATTTATTTTATTTTAGACTACGGTCATTAGTCTAGCATCCGCAGCTACGCGACTGCGCATACTAGACCGGGGACATGATGACGTAGTCCTGAGTCGGGTCATACACCGACTACATATCCACTACTTGCAAGCCCGGTGCGAACCGAGCCAATATCAATACGCGCTTGGGCTCACGAAGCCCAAGCCCATATCTATTTACGAATAGATATCCGATATCTTCTAAAATAAGAAGATAATCATTCCCAACCGACTTAGGCGGGATACGCCGAAGGTTGGGGAACACGAAACCAACAAGGATTCCGTATGCGATATAAAGGAATTATATCCCTCGCTTAAGGTACGACGATAACCCTAAAACTCCTAAAACCCTAAATCGATTACTTACTCTTACGCCGGAGGATAATCGTGGGAGACAATCCCACGATAAGCCTAACGGTGTTTCTTGTCTTTTAGTGCGCAGGTTTCAAGTAGCAATTCTCAATTGGTACGAGAACCGGAGCTCCAAATCAGGAACGTCCAACTTTTGTATCAACAGTTACAATCACTTCTTTTGTTAATTTCTTTTTCAAACAGATGAAAATTTGAAAGTGGTGATGAAATTCATTGAGTAAGTCTCATACAAAGCTCAAGTCTTTTTTTGTTGAGTAAAACACAAAGCTCAAGTTAACCACAGATTATTTTGTCTTGCTTCTTTATTCAACAATTTCAGTCGCAAATGCTTAAAACTTTTAATGGGATCTTGTTTTCTTTTTCTTATAAAAAGCTCAAGTTAACCAATGAATATTGTGTATTACTTTCTATTCAATAACTTCGGTAAACTTTAAATGAGCTTTTTATGTGATCTTTTTCTTATTGCAAGGAGTGAGAATTTTGATATGCAGTTCTTTTATGGTCTCATGAAACTTTAGCGTACCATTTGATCTTTTGTACTCCGTATTAAACAATTTCCTTGATTCAAAATAGATCCTAAAATATATGCAACTAACAAAGAGTGGCATAACAATCATCTTATCATATATATCGACTTCAATTCATCAAAGACATAATTTAACTCGTGCATACATATAACTCTATAAGTAATAAGGAAGATGGTACATAACTTAAGATAGATTGATTAACACACACTATGAATTACTAAGATATAAGTTGTTCGATCATGAGCTGGTTAGAGATTCAGGTGATTCGAAGAATACATTCTCGGAATCCTTAAGTTGTAAGTCGACTTTTTGTTCCACCTCTTTCTTTTTCTTTCTTTGTTCTTTTGTTGCTTCTTCAATCTCTTCTTCTATCTTTTCCATCTGCATGCACAAACACACATATATGTTAGTCCTAATAAATCAATCAAGCTAGGTAGTTGTTATACATATATGTTATGTACATCATCTGGTGTATGAGCCTTTTAACATTGACGATGTAGAAAATTTGGATCTGTTTTTTGGTACTCAACATTATTCTCCGGCTCAAGGTTCGGGTGGTCCATCAGTACCCGTTCAAGACGACCGAACACCGGTAAGAGTGAGACCATTATTGTGGCGATTCCTAAAAGGGTTATGAAGCCTAAGTACATGTTGCAGAAGAAAGGGTGGCACGTGAAGGAGTAGTAAACTGGCCTGGTGGGTAGAATGAGGTGGATATTAAGGCGGCAATGCCTGCGTAATCGAGCCTGAGCATGATGTAGGAATGACGTTTGGAATGACAACAGAGCAAGTGGCACACACTACTTGCTAAGAGGCAAAACATGGCCCCACCTAAGAATGCGAAGAATGGCCATCATGTGATGGGTTGAGTCATTAATGGTGCTATCATGTTCGCCACATCTTCTTTCATGCTACGCTGAAATAAAGAAAAACCAGCGAAAGATTGATGAGAATATACGGTTTGTATGGGAGCACCAAAAGCTTCATTGTTGTGCCTTTTTATAGGTGCATGAGCATGAATAGACGGTTTGTATTTTCGAAACTGCAACAACACTTCATATTCATCTTTATGGTTGCATTTAATATATAATCACTTGATGACGCTCGATGTTTACATTCGGTTGGGGTTATAATGTAGCAAATAAACGTGTGATTGATGACTTTATAGAGGATTGAAACTTTTGATGTGGCTTCAAGTATGTTGTACCGTACTTTTATTTGTGCACATTCATTCTTCCACATTAAATTAAGGGGCCTAAGCTTTAAGTAGTATACATACATTCAAAGCAAACTTCATTCCCATAAAAATAACATAATATGAATAGAATAACATAATATAAATACGACTAATTTAAAATATATCAACATAACTGAAGAAAAATTAAAAGTGTTTCTAATACTTAAGCATTTTTAAATATAGAAAAAATATTGATGATGTATAAATTTTTACGTTATGCCACTACTACAAAAAAAGCTAGTTAGATCGGTTCGAAAGCCACATATAGATCGGTAACCAACCACTCTATCTAAGGGTGATCTTTATGAGCAGATACATATATAGATCGGTTGAGAACCGATCTTTTTAACGTTACATAAAGATCAGTTAACAAAGAATAACTGATTTATCTAATGTTGGTTTTTGTGGTTTGCTCGGATGTAGTTAGATCAGTTTTAAACCGATCTAGTTAATAGCTATGATTTTAAAAAAAAAATGGTACATAAAACTTGATTTTCCCAGAATTTAACCGTATACAAAAGTGCAGGTTTTTCCAGAATTGCAATTCATTACCATACACAATAATATTCTATTACAAAAAACTTAGATAAAGATCAACATTTAAGTTACAAAACAACTTCAACTGATAAACGACAATTGCAACATAATACAACACCCTCAAACGCCCTTTATAGTCTCGATAGATCGCCAGAGGGTCCTCCGTATTTAATGCAGAAGCATAACGCCTACTACTTGCTAGTACGATGGGACGAGAAATTACCGTTGAATCTAGAAATTATCCTTCCAGTGCTCGTATGTTGAAATTTGGTTCATCTATGTGAGCCTTCCCAAGTGGAACAATTGTGCGAGGTCTGGCATCCTGTTTATTCATAAAAAATAGTGCAAGATTAGATGTGAAGTCCGACTTCTCAAATAAAAACATATAACGACAATAGTTTCAAGCAGAAAGCGAACCTTGTTACATGTATCCCATATAACACATGATATCTCTTCCCATGTTGTTGAGGCCAACGGGTCCTCTGAAGTGGTACTCTTACTAGCCCCATTATACGGACCCATTAATCTGTGAACAAGTGTATTCCCAAAGAGTACCGTGGTCTTCATCCAAACAAATTCGGCCAACACGAGAGCAACCTCAAAGACTGAAAAGTTAGTTATAAAATCACATAAGTCACGTATGGTAAGATTAATAAAGTTTAATGAAGCGATTCTTCCGAAGAATAGGCGTCAGCTATACCTCTAATTTCTTCCTTTCCGTCCGCACTGCGGCATTGAATCATTGTCAAAGTTAAAAGTGGATGTAAATCTGCTAAAACCGCAAATTAGTTGAAGTAAGATAGAAATGGGATTGATTTTATACATACAAGCAGAGAGTACCTTTCCTTCATGTGATACAAAACTCTATCGCCTTCTTCTCTTGTTTCCCTTCAATAACTCCTCTCGCATATTTCTTGAATATTAAAATCATATCGTTGTTGGATTGTTCATCCATTTCAAACCGAAAGTGAAAATAAAACGCTGAGATAGTCAAGCTTTCGGTTTCATCATGAAGAAGTTTCCTTATTGCAGCCAAGTATCATCACTCGACCTCCTTTTAAGAGCTTCCACAGACCATATAACGCCTTTTTAATTTCATTCGCAAAGGTGCATATACCGATTAAAAGCTTTTGAAACTACGTAACGCAGCTTGATTTATTAATTCAAAATTGTTGTAAAACAAGTTAATGTTACCTCATATAATGTAGTAAGTCCAGATAGTATTCTAGTTTGAAATTCAACAATATGTGATCTTAAATTGAGTTTAAAATCATCCCTTACTTTATCCGAGTCCCAATTGGAAAGGTTAATGACGCATCTCAGAGATTCATAACTTATACATTTTCAGCATCTAGATAAGAAAATTGTTTTTTAGAAATGGCTTGTTAGATATACCTTCACATTGTCCATCAAATAATTTCAAAAACTTTTAGTGTACCACGCAACAAATGCAAACCTTTGCCCTCCACTTATAGCATGACTTAATGCTTTTTTGAAGTTATTTAGTGTCCCAGATTGCATGTGCCCCAGCATCAATTGGTAGGCCGTTGAACAAGCTGAACATGATATACATACCAAACAATGAGGAACTACCACAAATAAATAAACACGTATCACATTTAGGATTTATTAACTATTTAATCAGCCAACAAGAAACATTACCTGCTTCAATTATCTTCCAATTGCTTTCTCTTAGCAGAACCAACGGGTCTTCAAAGTAAGTATTCTGTTCATCATAGCTGAAAAAACCCAAATCATTATTGTACATACAGACAGATCTTCAAATTTTGCATATCGTAATTTACATGCTGTTTAAATTGTTCTGCCTTTTCTTCAAAGCTAGACAGTGCAACTATGTGAACCTGGCCACTCAAATATGAGAATATAGTATGATAGATATTGATATACTACGTAGTAAGTTATGTCAACAAAACTGCGCTTACATCAAAAAATTCACTCAATGGTGTGCATTTGTGGGCTTCTCGCTTGGGAATAGAATCCCATATCTACAAGAAATAACATATGATCATAAGTAGTGTGAATGTGTTATTGGGTAAGGTCACGACTCATGATAGTAAAAGTATACCATATATGCAAAGATATAAAAAAGATACCTTCTGAATATCTTCCCTCAAGAGAGGCTCGAGATGTTCAAGAGGTGTCTGTAATGTCAAAGATGATATGTAAATAAATTTCACATCAGATAATTTTATCATTAGTCTCACAAGGCACAAGCATTTCCTCTTGGCCCTTGACATCTTTTTAAATACAAAAACTTACTCTCGTTTTGTCACGTATAACGAACATTAAAGTTGTTTTACGTCGGCTAAATAATCTCAGCATAATATGTAAAAGAGTAACCATAAGATCAACAGATGAACCATGAAATATGGATAGATCTAGATACAGATATTGTACCCGGAATACGGTTTTCATTAGAGGTTTGTTTGTTCTCCACACGTCCAATATCATGACACCACCTATGTAACACAATTTACGGGTATTAAAGTCGAATTCGGTACATGATTATCTGAAGTTAATAGCAACAAACTTACATGTTTATAAGCACTATATCTGAAACAGGAAGGGCAAACAAGTGCACTTTGTTTTCGAATGCAGTATCATCCTGCACAAGTTATAAAATAGTGCAAGATTAGATGTGAAGTCCGACTGCTCTAAGCCTCTTTTTGCAGGATGATGCAGAGGAGTTCCAGATTGAAAGCCCGGAATAATTTATTTCCGAAAATGAGAACATTATAAAATTTAAGCAGCCATACACATTTAGACGCAAATGAGCACAAAGTAACGCACCTATACTTAAAGTATTCACCCGAGCACCCAACTCAATCAACGTTTCCGCAACATCATATAGTTGTGGATTCATCAAAATTCAAAGCCCCCATTAAAGGCGTCATTCCTTTCATATCCCTATTTTACCCAATATCCTAATTTATGTGCAACGCCCCCCTCCAAACTACTATCAAACAAAGTAGTGCTATTTACAATATCAGGCTATATTTCACATTGTGTTCTTGAAACGAGTATATTATTCTTTCTTCCTCAAGTAAACAGATAACCAATTACAGAAACATCAGATTACTATCTCCCAATTTTTATCAATTTATAACCTTAATCTTGATTTCACCCCAACTTTCCTAAAAAAACATAAGTACAAACTTTGTAAAGTAAATCAGGAACCAACGGACCATAACTTGAGCATAATAAAACTAAAAATTCCATATAAACAACAAATTAACCTAAATAAATAATAATCCATAAAATAAAAAATAAGATTGATAACCTTAGAAGAGTCGTACTGTCCATGTACAGTGGTGACAGCGGTCGTTGGGTTTTGGTTGTGATGTCGTCGATGGTGATGTCGTTTGTGGTAGCAGAGGTGTGGTGGTATGGCGGCTAGGGTTTTGTAGTTGTTTGGTAAATTGAAGGTGTGGTGATGGAGGTTAGGATTTGTTTGGTGGCGCTGGTATGTGATTTTGGGGAAATGGTGAAGGGTTTTGGTGAAGCGGGCAAATGAAAAGTTCTAATTTTGGTGAAGCGGGCAAATGAAAAGATGTATCCCTCTAAAACTATTGGAATTAAATAGATCGTTTGTTTCAGCAAAAACTGATCTATTTAATTTTGTGTACAAGTAGAAGTTTGTAAGATCAGTTTTTATCCAAATAACCGATCTATTTATTACATTTTCCCCTCTTTTCCCTTTGTTAGATCGAGGAATTTTCAAATGCTTACTCTTATTTTGGTGCTTACCAAGGGACAAATCCTCACCATCCATCTAGTTTGATCTAATGGTGAGGATAAACCTAAGATTTAATATGGAAACCTAAGTCCATGTTTTTTTTTATCTTTTTTTTTTGTCTTTTTGTTACTCTTATTTATTAATTTATTTTTTTTGGAATTCACGTTACTATTTTAAATTCATGGTTTTTTTTTTTTTTTTGACTTTTTTTTTGAGAATTCACGTTACTATTTTAAATTCATGTCTTTTTTTTCTTTTTCTTTTTTTGTGGAATTGGCTTTTTTTTTTTAGTTCACGTTTTTTCATTATTATTTTTTTTTAATTTTAAATTCACGTTTTTTTTATTCAAGTTTTTATTTTTTTTTTCGTTTTTATACGTTTTCATCTGTATTCATACTTTTTTGTTCGTTTTTATACGTTTTCATTCCAGATTCATATGTTTTCGTCATTTTTTACGCTTTCGTCGATTTCATCCGTTTTCTGACGCTTTACATCCGCTTTTCCGACGTTCCGTCCGTTTTCTGACTTTCGACGCTGCAGGTTTAATACGTTTATATACATTTTCGCATGTTTTAGAGGTTTTTTTCCGCTTATACGTTTCGGCCCGCTTTTAGACATTTTCGCCTGGCTTACCGCTCGTTCGTTTTCATTTGTTTTCTTACGTTTTCCCATTTTCTTACGTTTTGGCGGTTTTCCTACGTTTTGCGTCCGTTTTCTTTTCATATTCGGCCCATTTTTCATACGCTTTTAGACGTGCTTTTACGCTTTCATACGCTGCCTTATGCCGCCATTTTCATACATTTTGTATGTTTTTTAGATTTTCATGAATTTTCGGCCCCGCTTTTAGACGCTTTTGTCTCAGACGTTTACGCTTTAATGTATTTCGTCGCCGCTTTTATATACGCTTTTCGCCCATTTTCGTGACGCTATACGCTTGTCATCCGCTTTTTACGTTTTCATCCAGCTTTAGACTTTTCGTATCGTGGTTTTGACGTTTTCATCCATTTTTATACGTTTTCGTCCGCTTTCATACATTTTCTTCCGTTTTATTCGTTTTGTCTATTTTTATACGCTTGTTCATTTTCGACGCTTTTGTCCGCTTTCATACGTTTTCATTCGATTTTATATACGCTTTTGTCCATTTTCGACGGTTTCATTTTGATATTTGTAAGTGACACTTATTTATCTTTTGTGCTATAACACTGTAAGGAAGATGAAAAGTATTACATTCTTCATCATGTATGTGTTATCAGTTGTGATACTCAACTAAGAATGTGATGGTTGTGTTTTTGAAAATATTTAGGAAGATTTTTGTGTTTTATGATATTATGAAATATTATAAAAGTTGTTCAACTGAAACCAAGAGATGTTATGATACTTTTGTTAGACTTGTGGTGGATTTTTTCTATTTAATGGATACATTGTGCATGTTTCAATATGTTTTATAGTGGGGTTTAAAAATATCTATGGTTGAATAAGCAAACTAAATAAGCTATGGTTGAAGATAGCACACATCTTTATAAACAAATTGAGGAAGCTCAAACACTTGTGATATCACAGGTGATATCACACGTGATAACACCGTTGATATCACCTGTGATATCATGTGTGATATTACCGGTGATAGCATGTGTGATATCATAGTTTATATCACTTGTGATATCACATGTGATATCTTGTGTGATATCACATGTGTTTGAGTTTACTCAATTTGTTTATAAAGATGTGTGCTTTCTTCAACCATAACTTCTTTAGTTTGCTGATTCAACCATAGATTTTTAAATTCCGCTATAAAACCTATCGAAACATGCACAATGTATCCATTAAATAGAAAAATCCACCACAAGTCTAACAAAAGTTTCATAACATCTTTTGTTTTCAGTTAAACACATTTTCTAATATTTCATATTATCAAAATACAAAATCTTCCCTAAATATTTTCAAAACACAAATAAAAAATGAACAGAATCATCACAGTAATATAATAAGTGATGTTTATTATCATTTCTTTCATATATACTTGGTAAAATACTAAATCCTTATCACATTTGGTATGAATTTAATATTTCACATTATTATTGAGTTATCACAACTGATAACACATATATGATGAATAGTGTAATACTCTTCATATTTCTTACAGTGTTATATCACAAGAGATAAATAAGTGTCACTTAAAATATCAAAATGAATAAAAATGAAGCAAACTATGAAAATAGATATTTGAAATATTCTCAAAATCACACATTGCATTAAATTAGCATTTTTTTTTTGAACAAAATAAGAATTCACCTAAAGAGACTTTAACCCTTTTTATTTCTACTAAGAGTATAATACATTGATTGCATTAACAAAATATGCGCTTGTCAATTTCGATGAAAGGCACACAAACTATCTTGTAACTGCAAATTATAAAAATATTAGAAAATACATAGGTGATAATATATAAAAATATATAGAGCAATGAAATATCTTAGGTGATATTAAAGGTTAAAAAACATACTTGTTTGTTTATGAAATATCACAAGTGATATTAGACATTAACTTTTTTATAATAAAATATCACAATTGATATTAGATATGTAACATAATAAAGTTTAATAATAAGCTTGAAAACATATGAAAATAGACGAAAACGTATAAAACTGTAAAAAAAAACAAACGAAAACGTATGAAAACGAACAAAAACGTATAAAAACGAATGAAAAACATATAAAAACGTATGAAAACAGAAAAAAAAAGCGTCTGACAACGGACGAAAACGTATAAAAACGGAGGAAAATGAACGAAAACGGACGAAAATGTCTAAAAACGGACGAAAGCGTCTAAAAATGTACGAAAACGTAAAAAAACGGACAAAAGCGTATATAAACCTATGAAAAACGATGAAAATGTAAGAAAACGAACAAAAACGTAAGAAAAAAGACGAAAAGGTATGAAAACGGAAAAAACGGACGAAAACGTAAGAAAACGAACGAAAACATAGGAAAACGGACAAAAATGTAAGAAAATAGGCGTAAACGTAAGAAAACGTTTGAAAACGACAAAACGTAAGAAAACACAAAACATATGAAACGGACGAAACGTTGAAAACGTACAAAACGTAAGAAAACGGACGAAAACATAAGAAACGGACAAAACGTAAGAAAACGAAGAAAAGGTAAGAAAACATTAGAAAACGTAAAAAACGAATGAAAACATAAGAAAATGCCAAAACGTATGAAAACGGACGAAATGTAAGAAAACAGACGAAAACGTAAGAAAAGGATGAAAACGAACAAAAACATATATAAACGGACGAAAACGTATGAAACGGACAAAAACTTAAGAAAACAAATGAAAACGAAGAAAACGGACTAAAACAGACGAAAACTAATGAAATACGAAAAACAGTAAGAAAACGGATGAAAACGTAAGAAAACAACAAAAAACGTTAGAAAACGGACGAAAACCTATGAACCAACGAAAACGATGAACAAAACGAAAACGTATAAAAAGCGGAAAAACCGGACAAAAACGTATGAAAACTGACGAAAACGAAAAAAAAAAAAAAAAAAAAAAAAAAAAAAAAAAAAAAACGTGAAATTAAAAAAAGTGATTAAAAAAATTGCAAATAATGAGAAAATAAATAAGAAAGATAAAAAGACAAGAAAAAAAAACATGGACTTAGGTTTAGACATATTAAATCTTAGGTTAATCCCCACCATTAGATCAAACTAGATGGAAGGTAAGGATTTATCCCTTAGTTTGCAAGAATTTTTGAGTATGCAAAATAAAGTGCCTCTTGTTAGATCGGTTTTTAAGAAAACCACTCTATTTGAAGTGATCTATATAAGCTTTTGTGTAGTAGTGTGCGACAGATATTTCTTAGATTTTTGTTTACAATTGTTTAGAATTCCTTTTAAAAAGTTTTAACATGTTTCAAGCAAGCAATACCACAAACCCAAGTACACACCGGTTTATAACGACTTTAATATTTGTATACAATTATTTGTATTAACAAATTAACAAATATTATTGTTGTCTCATGACTAACAGAGAATTATTTACAATTACATTTAGTCATAATTGGCAGTTACATAAGTTTGAATACACGGGCATTGATCTTGTTACAGAAAAGTCTTATTATGTATATTGTTACATTATTTCACGCCTCATAACACATGAATAAAATGCCGACAATGATCTCGGTCCCAACCTTCAATATAAACCACCAAGACGTTGAGCCCTTTTCACATGGTTTAGTCCTCAACTTTTTGTGGGCAATTTATGTGACTAAAAAATGTTCAGTGATTACAACAATATCAAAAAAGTAAAAAAAATGTTCAGTGATTACAACAATATCAAAAAAGTTTTGGAGAAAGAATCATTGAGAGAAAAGTTGAAAAGATGGGAAAATAATCAATGATTGGAAAACAATATAATACAGTAATAATCCAAGTTTTCAATATATACGAGTTTAGAAAAGCTAATTACCTAAATGAACCATATAGAGAGTGATTTTACGCAACTAGACTTTATTTTTTCATTTTACATAAATGACCGAAATATGTCACAATCACACTTTTCTTTCCCTCGCCTAAATTACTCTCGCTCAATATGTAAATCTCATTCGCCTACAATTTTGTACTCGTGTATGACCTCTTTCTCACAAACAATATTTTTCAAGTAAATTACCAAAATAATCCGTATTCACACTCATATTACGAGAGTGAACTTTTTTCAGTTGCTTTACCAAAATGATCAAAATATATCCCTATCAACATATCCCTATCATGTTCCATTACCCCACATGCCCATCATGTCGCTATCATTTTCCATTACCCTACCTCTCGCCTAGCTCCTCATGAACAAAACTAACTTAAAGAGATCATGAAATCAAGAAAGAAATATTCAAACCTTATCTTTGTGAGCTTTTTGTTTCTGAGTCAGTAGTGAAAATGAGATGGAAAAAAACTAGGACTGATAAACATATATGTATCATACATTAAAAAGAGGCATCTGGTTCTTCACTCCATAAAAAATCAACATTTATTTTGGTAATTTCATGTTTAAAAGAAATACAATACTTAAGCGATAAAATCTTATTCTTAATCCACCTTAATGTTACTTGGCGATCAATATCTACTAATAATAATCACTTGATTATAATACTATGTTCAAATAAACATCCACATGGCTGCTAAACCACTCATCGACGTGGGTTAATATCTAGTCCAACACAAATACACCCTTGCCACGTGATCATACTTGGTATTCCAACATACCCATACGTGGAACCATATTCGCTCAAACCTTCAACAAGATGCAAAATATATATATAACATAACAAAAACACAAAACTATAAAATGCCATTATCCTTTTTAGCCCGTAACTACTAATATTCTCCTTGAAGACATATATATGTACATAAACTTGGATATATAATGAGTTTAAACCAACAATCTCATTGGAGTATGATGGATGGTGATGGTTATCATGATGGTGGTGATGATGATTTTGTGGGGAGAAATGATGTTGAGAAGATGAAGGAGAAGCAGTTGTCTATTGCGGCTTCGTCTTCAGTTTTTTCGGGGTTTCGATTTTTGCCTACGGATATGAGTTGATATCGTATTACTTGAACTAGTTACAAGGGATTTACTAGGTTATTAACATGATCGCTTGTTTATAACTCAAGCTCCACACCCAGGCACCCAGGTTCCACGCCCAGCTGCTCATGCCACGCCCAGGGCAAGCCTCATGCCACGCCCAGGGCACTCCCTCGCCCAGGGCACGCCCAGAACACGCATCACGCCCAAACTTCTCGCCTGGACCACGCCCAGAGAATTGGTGTACACGTGTACGGTTTAAAACGTATTACGCTACAAATCTAACGTCTGATATTGAAAAGTTCATTTTATAAAATTGTATCGGCGAGGTTTTAATGTGTAAAGTAGTAGGGGAAAGTGTTCGTTTCAGAAATTTTCTCATATTTTTCTTTATCCACTAATGAAAAGATAGTATTATTTTATATTGTTAAGATACCAACGCAATAATACACTACTCATTTAATAATCACATTTTCTATATTATACTACTCATTCGTCCAGCTTTACGCCTAGCTTTTGTGACACATTGAAATAGTAGATAGGTGATAACAAGCTACAAAGTAAACCAACTGAATATGATAACAAATGAAAAAACATTAAACCAAGGCAACTATATCAACAGTGGCGGATCTAGAAATCCGCCAAAGGGTATGCACACATACGTAAATAAAAAAAAATTGATCTAAGTTTTATCGGGTCGGGTTTTCCTACCTGGTTTTTTCTTCTTGTCCTTATTATGGTTTTTCTTGATTAATTCAACTCATGTTATATATTATAACCCAAAATCTATTTGTTTAGCTAAACAAAAAATAGTTGAGTTGCATTAAACCCATAAGTCCATAACTACATAAATTGTACCAATGTATATATAGTCTACTTCTAAAAGAAATGATGAAAAAGTACTATCACCTAATAGAAATTTTGATAAATACAATATATTAAATACAGTGGGACCCACGCTTCTCTATCCACTACTAACCTACACGTCTCTTTATCATACACATTTTCTCTCATTCTTCTTCTAAACCCTCTGCAACGTTAAATCGCCATTGTTATTTCTTAAACTTCTCTGCATCTTTAAATTTTGTTTCTAAACTCAATTCGCCTAGAACTCACGTCCTTGACCTCTCGCCTAGCAAAATTCAATATGCTCTCGCCTAGACATTTGCCCACGCCCACGCCTAAACATGTTACTGGTACCAATATCAAGCTCCGCCTAGCCTCTCACCCAGGCCCACGCCTAGAACTAGTGCGCCGACGCCCGCATATCTCGCCTAGACACTCATTCGCCTAGACACTTGTTACTAGTCGTACCACGCCCAATCTCTCGCCTAGACACTCATTCTCCTAGTTCACGCTCGCCCAAGTTCTCCGGCTATTTCTGTGAATTCACTATACACGTAGTACTTTAAAACTATTATGTAGGAATCTAATTAAGATATATCGTAATTAAGTTAAAAACTACTATTAGGAATTTTGAAAGTACTCATAGAAAAGTTCATTTTAGAAATTTTATATATTTAAGACTATGTTTCTCATTACATTATTTTTATGCATTAGAATTAACATAATTTAACATGTTTAACCAATTTACTTGTTGCCACTTTAGCTAGATTTTATTATTTGATATGGTTGAATACACATTCCAAGTCCACCCATTCATACAAATAAAAATAAGTTCGATCATTATACCTGAACTCAGTTCGGTTTTGAGTAAATCAAGAGGGTAGGTGCATATGGTAAAACTAATTCCGCCGACAACACTCGCGATAAGAGACTCTGGTATACATGTGGTTCCCTTTTCTCTAGCTTTAGGAGCCAAAATTTTATTGACAATATCATAGCAAAAAACTACACTAGATTGTATATGACCTTAAAGTTATAACTTATAAAAATGTACCATATCATGTAAAAGTATAAAATGATTGCATAAATAGAGAGAGAGTCGTAACTTGCTTCTAGTGTGTTATGAAAATGTATCATGTATATGTGCCTAAAAGAGATCTTTTAATTATCGAGATTTAAAGTCAGAAAGCTAGTTTCTAGTGTTTTACGTAGTTGTGTATGATAATCTGACTTAAGGGTCAAAAAATTTGTGTCGAGTAAATAGTTTGTGCTAATCACAATATAGTTAATCATCAAATGGTATAGTGAAATAATTACTTATATACCTTATCTTAGCTTTTAATTACCTACTACTATTATAAATAAAGATAACTTCTCATATATTTAAGGCTGTGAAATATGTCTATTACAACTTCAAGGAGAAGAACTCATCCAAAGCTTCCAAAACTGTCTATTATCCATTCTATCGTGCTCATTTCAACCAATAATCAAATTCTCATTGGTCAATATTACATACTCATTTTCAACATGCACATCCAAACAACCCCTTAATGCACTCCTTAATGCACTCCAAAACAAATTAGTGGTTACGTAAACTACAAAATGCCATCAAACGCATACTACTCTACGCTGAGTCAAACTTAATGAACGGCCACATATGAAAAAATAGTTATACCTCAATTAATTGCTTTACTCAGAGCCACACGGATGACACTGACAAATTACCCATCAACAGGCCAGTCCAGCTAGTCTGACCTTCAGTCTGCATAGTATTATGAAAAACTTCAATAATAGAATGCCCAAAACTCCCTACCATAAAATGAGTCCTAATCGTCTTTTAACTGAGCAACACATGTTTGTGAAACCGCCAGCCGATTTAAATAAGCTCATAAGCCCAAAATTAAGCTTAAACAGACGTCCCTTTAAAAAGAATTACAAGAATTTCCTATATGGAGATATCTCAATGCAATGCAAATATTATGTTAGTAGTTGAACAACTCTATAACTTGTATGAATAACACTTGACACAACTCCGGAAATACAGAAATATTAAATAACCTAAATGATAATCGCGAGACTTGTAAATTCCAGAAAGATAACTGATGCAAATGTTCCCAAACTTGACCACTCCTACAAATCCTAAGAAGTATATATGAGGTGCAGCCAATCCTTCATAGTATCTAGATAAACAACATGTATGTCAGCGATCTTCAGCAGCTTATCAATAATTTGCAGCCCAAGTCATGTAGCTATGGCTAACACACCTGTGTGCCTTCCTGATTCATAGTCATCTCACCTGCACTCATTGTTTAATCACCCATATAAAAACTCTATAATCAGCCTAAAAGATACACTTAATTTATTAAGTTATATATAATCTATGTACACCATTGACATTGCACATAAGATTTACCAAAATCAACAAATAGTACCTGTTAGCTAGCTTGCTATTCAGGGACACTTCCAGAAACAAACACTTGTGTTGTTAGTGCATCCCCATGAAAATCAATCATTCTTTTTACATCCTTATCGTTCTTTACAGCAATCAGGTTTCGCTTGTTCCAAGAAATACTCACTGTTTCCTCGTTCAAATCACATGTTTCTGCCAAACTTACTTTCAAGTCGCTAAATGGAGTCTCAGAGGTAACATTTGCTTGTACCCCGTCTGTCACACCCTAAAATGTCACATCAGAAAGGTAACCAGGGCATGACTTCATAGCACAAAGACAAGAATATAACAAACGACCTCTATATGAGCCGTTTTAAAAAGTATATCATTTTATTAATTTGAAACAACATTAGTTAAATGATGAATGATGTCCATGTAGTAAAATCCTCGTGAATGTGACCGCCAATGGCGACTCTATGCATGGACTCCATATATGCTAAACCAAGCAAACCTTAAGCACCTGAGAAATACATGCTAAAAATGCCAACAATAATATTGGTGATTTCATAGGGTTGTCTAAATTTAAATATCAAGTGTGGACCACAAGATTTCCATGTCTCACCATTATAACAAATACAATGTCATAAAAATATTGTTACTGTTGCCCTAAGCTCATGACCCTGAAGCCTTTAACTATTCTATATGCGATTTGCACAAATATATGATTTCCCCTCTAGGTTTCTAGCTAAACACCCAATGTTCCCAAATGATATGCGTCCGTTTGCCCAGTTAGTGCGACCAACCCGGACAGGGGTGTCAACTCAATAGATCTATTCACAACATTCGCGCTTACGAGTAATTAACGGTTCATGATATGTGGGGACTTAATGGCTAATGTGGTAACTTATGTAATATTTAAATGTTTTGTGCACTTGTGTCCGTATGTAAAAACAAGCAATGTATTTAAGTAAACGAGCATGTATTTAAGTAAAATGAGTAATACATTTCAGTAAATGAGTAATGTATTTCAATAAACGAGCATGTATTCTCACCCTAAAGTATTTCAAAATCAAGTATAAACGAGTAAAGATGGGGCTATGAAACTCACTTTGAGTAGGTAATGTGTCGGGAAAATCTAACGTGATTCAACGGTATGGAAACCTACACGCGACCTAGAACAATAAGTCGTTTTAGAGAAGATGCGACATGTACTAAATGTATATGAGTTTTACAAATTTTTATCACCTTTGTATACTTGTAATGAGGTTTTAATAAGTTATGTAAATCAAAAGTTTAAGAAAAATAGTCAAAGCGCGTTTTTAATAACGAAAACCCTAAAACCCTTTGTAAAGTTGTTGATTGATATAAAGTCCTTCTTTGAGTGGGCGTATTTACTTCATTTCTAGCTTGTAATTATCCTTTAAACTCTCTAAACGTAAATAAGCATGTCTAATTTCAATAAATCAAAGTCCCGGTTTGTGAAAATATGTTTTAGTTATAGATTTATACACAAATATTTTTGGATCTGTTGTTAGGGTTTTTCATAAATTTTTTGACTTAGTCGGGCTATTTCTCACTCGTTTTCTAACGAAATCACTTGGTTCAAAATCCTAGGTTCATTGTTTTTTAGTCTAATTTCCAAAAATGTAAGCCACTTGTCTTGGTTCTACACCAATTATTATATACAATAAAAAATACACAAGTATGTCAAAGCTGTTCAAAATCAGAAAACATAACCTATCTTCTAGGGGTCTTATCTAGTTCGTTACTTAACTTTACGACTCCATCCAAACTGATGTGCTTAGGTCTAGGTGTCATCTACAATAGTTATTCTAACCATTTTTACTCATCTAGTGTTTAAAGTGGTCTACAAATTACAAACGGAACTTAGTTTCTTGTCGGTTTTAACTAACAGTTGCATATTATTTATTAAAAATACTAAATCAACTCCAAAAATTACAAAATTCAATGGGGAACATCCTAATACATATATTTAAGTATGTGTAAATTTTCTTGGCCCATAAAAATTTTTATGATAGTTTTCTATGATGATGTACACGACTGAAAATCTGGATAGAATATAAGTTTACCAATTTAGCTTTTTAGCATATTTTCAACACACAAATCATATAATGGTGATATAACAATGACATGAAATGATATATAAATATAAAATGAGTCTGGAAATTTTTAGGATTTAGAAAATCCAGTCATTAAAGAGTCGGTCACCTCAAGTATATGTAATCGTTAGAAAGCTCATAGTTGTAGATTGTTTAATGTTAAGTTGTATTTAGTTAAGTAACACCGTGGAGGACGGACGGGTCTTTACCCACTGTATGCCTGATCCACAGCCCGTAGGTGGCGATTTATGTAAGGACTATAAATACTCTCTACCTCCCAAGGTAGAGAGTTGGAGCTCATAATAATACTTTCATTTTCTCTCACTAAGTTCCCAAAACCTCTAACTCTTTCTCTCTCTAAAACATCATTTATACGCCTCTTGTTTTTATGGTTTAGTGTGTTTGTGAAATCCAATATGTTACAAATGGTATCAAGAGCCATGATTTGATCATCTCTCTTACATATCTTTGGATTTCTAGTGGTTTTAGGTGGTTTTTTAGTGTGAAAAAGTTTAGTGGTTTTTGCATCATTTGGATCATTTCTAGTGTTAAAGTTTGAATTTTGGGTGTACTTTTGTGTTTAGAATCATTGTAAGTGCTTGGGTTTTGATTTGGTAAGCTTGAATCACTGTGGTTGAGCTTGTTTTAGATTGAAAAGTGTGTTTTTGAAGTTTTTTCTTGCTAGCGACTTGGTTCTCGTTGTGATTTTCATCGTAGCGACTTGCTTAAGTAAAAGTTAGCGAGTTACAGTGTTAGTTGTTAGCGACTTGAGCCTAGAGACTTGTCTATTGAGACAAGCCGACAAATAGTACAAGTTAGTGGATTCTCCACTACGGCTAGTGACTTGGTGAGGTTAGCGACTTGCTTCAGGAATTGTTAGCGAGTTGTAGTGCAAAGTGTTAGCGACTTGGATCTTAGCGAGTTGTTCTTTAGAAACTTAACTGTGTCTAGCGACTTGGTGATTAGCGATTTGTTGTCATAATTCGTAACGACTTGGTGTTAGCGACTTGGACCTTAGCGAGTTGCTCTTTAGCGACTTGACTGTGTAGCCACTTGGTGCTTTAGCGACTTGTATCTAGCAACTTGGTCTTAGCGACTTGGTTCAATAACTCTTAGCGACTTGGTTGATTTCTGCTTGTAATACGGTTTTCTCTTGATTTAGTAAAATCCCGTGAAAGAATCTATTTCCCGGTTTAATCATAGAGTTATAAAATCCCGTGTAATCTGTTAACATGTCTACCAACGTATCTACAATCATCTCCACTGTTGTTGAGGATGTTCAAGCAGCTGGTTCTGATACTCGCCCACCCATGCTTGACAGAACTGACTACGACTCTTGGGCTCAACGAATCAGGTTGTACTGTCTTGGAAAGGAAAATGGGGTCAACATTCTCAAATCCATTGATGAAGGACCGTATCGGATTGAGACTACAAGAGACATAATTGATACTGCTTCAGATGGAACCATGATATTTGGATTGGATAGACCAAAGACGTATGATGAGCTCAGTGATAAGGAGAAAAAGAGATTCGATGCTGATATCGGGGCCTCAAACATCATACTACAGGTCTTCCAAAGACATCTACAAGTTGATCAATCACAACACCGAAGCCAAGGCAGTTTGGGATAATGTCAAGATGCTTCTCTCAGATTCTGAATTAACCAAAGAAGACAGAGAATCACAACCTGATGATGATTTTGAGCACTTCAAGATGAAACCAGATGAGAGTGTCTATGAATACTACGTGAGATTCCACAAGCTTGTAAATGATATGAGGAATATCAGAATGACTATGCCAAACATTCAGCTGAACTCAAAGTTGTGAACAACATGAATCCCGAATGGCACAAGTTTGTCACCTCTCTGAAGCTAACCAAAGGATTGAAGGACACAAACTATGAGCAACTATATGCCTTCCTTCTTCAGAATGAGAGACATGCAATGTTTGAAAAAAGGATTCTTGAGCAGTTCAAATCTAAGCAGGGAGAAACAAGTTCGTCAAATGACTCAACTGCCTTCTACACAAATGTTGGTATTACTACCAAAGCATCTCAAGTCATACCCACGGGTAATGGTAATCACAAACTCTTTCCTGATCCGAGGTTCAAGCAAGCTAAGTATGCTAATGAATGCATGGGACACTTCATTAATCAACTGGCTTTTATGGTTAAACAAAACCTGACCCTCACCACATACCAACAGTCTTCACACTAACAATGAGATCAGAACTGCATCCAATCTACACAATCATGTTGTTGTCAGAGATGGAAAGGTTATGGGGCAACCACTTCAAGGAAGACGATACGAACAAGGGATGGTTGGAGCAGGCAATGGGAATGCCGGAGCTGGTGGGATATGGGGTAAATCGTAGGGGAAGGAATGGGAATCAAGGTCAAGCAAAGCCAATTTAGTGCTACAACTGTGGTGGTGAGGGACATATTGCTAGGAACTGCACATCTCCAAAACGCCCACGTGCAGATGCAGAATACTTCAGATAAGATGCTGCTTGTGCAAGCTCAGGATAATGGAGCAGCTTTGGATGAAGAGGAGTTATTGTTCCTAGCTGAGGGAAATGCCCGAACCTATGATGCTGATGTTGATGAACAGCCAATTCAGGAGATAGGTCATAATCATCGAAATGCATTTCAAGTAGCTGACTGTGATGCATTTGACTCTGATGTCGATGATGAACCTACTGCTCAAACAATCTTCATGGCTAGCATCTCACCTATGGTCTCTCCAAAGGTCTCTCCACCACAACATGCTGGTCCATCCAAAGACAAAATCATTTATGAGGTATTAAAACTATATGATGATGTTGATGGGCAAAAGATGCATAATAAAGTACAAAATTTTGAAACTTATGAATCAGATATTGATGATGAGGGTAATAGCAATATTGTCCCATATGATCAATATGTGAAGCAAAGTGAAAGTGAGGTTGTACCAAGTAATGCATCTTCCGCAGTCAATGATGACTATACTTTTGATGAATACACTGCATGTGCCCCTGATGATTCTGTTACCTCTGAACTAAATGCCTATAAAGAACAAGTTGTTATTTATGAACAACGTGCTAAGTTTGAGTTGACCACCCGTGAGCAGGAAATGGATGACCAAATGCGTACAATTATTAGAAAAAGTAATTTTAGAGAAGAAGTATTAAAACAAGAGTTAAACTCCCTACAAGAAAAGCTTTCCAAAACTGCTAAGCAAAAACACGAACTTCAAGAAAATGTTAAAATGCTTAAGCAAGAATTCAATGCTAAGGAATCAAAACTTTTGAATGATTTTTCCAATCTAAAAACTTTGAAAAACAAGCTTGAAAAGAAGTTGTACGTACAAGGAAATACTATTCAGACTGCTCACTTGATCACCAAGCATAGAGTCTTAAGCGATAAGCATAGCATTCCCCTTATTGAGGAACCAAATCCAAAGGTCATTAAAAGGGCTAGAGCTTCTAATAAGGTACTTTATGATGGTAATGAAATCCTTAAGCCTAGGCAGAAACCTAGTTGCGCTGAGTGCACTGAGGAAGATAAGAAATCAGATGAAGTTACTAGGGAGAAAATGAATAAGAAGCTAGAAGATCCTGAGTGTAAAATGAGTAGAATAACGAGTAAACCCCATGATTACACTAAGGAAAATTGGATATCCTTAAACAAGTTTAAACCTCAGATTCAATTAACCCCGAACAAGTGTTCGGAAAAGGATATGGATATGCAAAAAGCTGAAAATCTTGTTGAAAAGAATCCCCCGTGTAGGAATTTGCCTAAAGCAACTGTGTATCCTCCTAATACACCAATGCATTTAGTTCCTAGATCTATTGCCACTAATAGCAAGACCTTAATCAGCCTATATGTTGTTTATCAGCTGTTTGTTGATTTTGAGAAAACGTGTAAAAAGAGAATCACACCTACAGGGATAACTGAGGGGGAAAGGGGTTTTGAGCAAACTAAATAATGTTATTTAACTGAGATCATGCCTTTCTTTAAACAATTAAAAGGTCAATTTGAGAGTCTTCAAAAAGGGATAAATTCTGATATTAAAGAAATGGAAAAGGAATTTGATGCAATGATTGTTGAGGTCAATGATTATGAATAGGAACTCAAATATAATGAAGTTGAAAGGAAGAACTTGCATATCTTAAACGAGAATTTGATTTCGAGTTGTGTTGCTCAAGATATGTTTTATAATGTTACTAAGCTCTCCATTACTGCTTCTCGATTTCATGAATTGTCTATTGCATTAAAAGTTTCCCATGATCGTGTAATTGAGCTTGAAAACAAAAACTCGGAACTAAATGAGAAAATTGATCAGGATGATCACGATAATTTGGTAAAACATCTTTCTAAATTAGAAGTTGAACATTTTGATTTACAACTAAAATATCAACATCTTAAAGAAAATGTCAAAACCTCAAATATCAAGACATCCTCAGATGTTCCAGAGTTTGATGCAGTTTTTCAGATAAACAAACGTGACGAACAGATTCAAGCTCAGTGTAACACGATCAGAAAGTTGAAAGCCCAAATCTCTCAATTAAAGGGTGAAAAAAACAATGTGACTAGCTCCCAAATGCCTCCTCCTTTAGATTCTCAGTACTCTCAAACTTTTCATCTTCAAAACTTAGTTAATGCTTTACAAAAGGAAAACGAGAGTTTTCTAGAAGAAAATGAAAATGTTAAACATCACTTTAAAGAGTTATATGATTCAATGAAAGTCACTCGTGACAAAAACAACGAAAAAATAACTTCTTTACAAAAAGAAATTGAGAAACTGAGGAGTCAGAAAAAAGGGAAACTGCCACTTGTTTTTAATGAGAATGTTAAACGATTTCAGGAGCTGCTAGAATGTTTAATTGCAACATGTCCTAAATCCTTATGTGCGAAAGGTAAAGTTGTGATGCCTTGTTCTATGCCTAGTGCCAAGCATACAAATCATTCTATGCCCAGTTTTAAGAAAGTGAACACTAATGTGCCTTCAAGTAGTTCAGATCCCTGCACATCTAGTTCAGGAATGCAAAAAGTAGATCAACCAACTAATGTTCCCATAATTTCCTCCACAGAGTAATCGTGACATTAAAGCAAGCGTGTCAAAGCCTCCGGCAATACCAAGCAAGATAGGACCTCGCAAGCTAAGAATGTGCATTGGAAGAGAGTAGAAGATCACCCTAGGAATATTAAGTTTAAGTTGAATAAAATGAATCGTGTTGATTCTAGTATTAGCTATAAGCGTACTGTAATTAATTCGATTCGCTACTATTCGCAAACCATGTAATGATGACCGCTTGATTTCTGTTACTAATCATGAATGTGGTGTGAATGTTTTGTCTAATGCTTTCAAATGCCCGATAAAACTGTTAATGTTAAAATTCAAGCTAAGAAGGCTAAAAGGCAAAGGCTAAAGAAAGTTAGAAAATAGTGGAAACCCACAGGAAGGAAATTTAGTAATATAGGTTATCAATAGATACCTACTGGCCGTAAGATTAATGAGCTTTGCCATAAAGTTGCTAAATCAATGCCCACTAGAAAATGGATGCCTACTGGTAGAACTATTCCCTTAAGGAGCGAACATACTTTGAATAGGTCAGCACTGCATCTATTTCTAATGAGTCCATTGTTTCTACCTCTGATGTGGGTGTTCCAATCACTGTTACTAACCAAATGGAACCCATTCTTGCATGGGGATCCCAATTATCCTGTAATACCTGAATTTCTAAAATTCACAAAAAGACCAAAATACCCCTATAATCCAAAAGTATGAATAATTAATTTAAAAAGTACCAAATAAGCTATGTAAATTCAGAAAATTTTTAAGAAATATCACATATGATCCAAATAAATTTTAAAGACTTTGTAAAGTTAATTTGTATAGTTTATAATCTTATAAAATCAGTTTTGTGTTTTATACATATAGCCGAATGTATTTATTAAGTTATATAAAAGAATAAAATTAATAAAAGCCCAATACAAATTTATAAAATTAAGATCCCATTTATTTTGAGTCCATTATAATATTAAGCCCACAAGAAAATTAGTAAACCATATATATATACACATACACGGTTTAATCTAATCCCTAATTTCCGATTAAACCCAAACCGACTCAAAAACCCTCCATAATTTGACATCTGATTCCCAAGGTCTGAGCTATTTTTTGTTGGGCGAGTTTGAAGGTAGAGAAGGTGTTAAAAATCTGGTTCGAGGCTCTAAGGTGCTGTTTCGATCGTGTTAGTTTTTTTTAGGTTGGTTAGGGTTTCGGCGAGTGGGAGTTTTTGGTTTCTTTTGTTCTAACGACCAAAGCACATCAAGGGTATGTTCCTAATATTATTTTCAGTCCTACAAGTCATATAGAACACGTAAAAATTAGCCATGCATGTTTAATAAGTCGTATGGAATTATTTGGAATTAAAACCCTAAAAGCGTATAAAAATAACGAATGAGCGTATAATAATTTTTGGGACCATGATATTAATTTTCTGAAGACTCTTATATGATATACGACCTGTATAAAATACATGTTCATGAATTCGAAGCTTGTGTGAATTGTTTGGGGTTTTATTATTAGATCGCGTATGAAAAAGGAAAGGATTTAAAAAGGGACGATTAGGGTTTTTATAAACTAGGGTTTGCTTGTTATCATTAAGGGTAATTAATGAAGTAACAATGATGAGCTAATGATGGGTTAAACCTAGGTTTAGGGTTTTGTACTTGAATTATACATATTTCGGTTCTAAATAAAAGTTTTGGGTTGGTTTTGTAAATTATGAAACTTAAGGGTTATTTTTGTAAACAGTAAAATACTTGTACGAAACGTATAAAATAAGTGTGGGGGTTAAACATGTAATTTTGGATACTTAGAGGGCCATTTGAGTTGTTATTAAATTGAAAAGGGTACGTTTTGTAAATTCTAAAACCTTTGGGCTAAATAGTAAAATCTGATAATATAAGGTTAGATCGTGAAATTAAAGATGTCAAAGGTGTAAATTTGTAATTCTGAGAAATTATGGGTTCGACAAGTGTGAGTTGATTTTGTAGAGACACGCATGAGTTTTGAGATAACTTCGGTTTGTTATTATTTGCTTTCTTGGTCAAAGTGAAAATCATTAAAAGAAGTAACATGTGAATTTAATGCGTATTAAGTAATATTAAAGATTATGAAAAACCCTAGTACCTAAATAGGAAGTTGGTTAATTAATGGGGAATACTCTAAAATGTTGTAATTCCGCGGTCACTAAAATGAGAATATTCTGACAACTCTAAAAGTATTAATGCGATAAATCCGTTATAACATTAATGATGCTAATAAATATTAAATAAACCATAATCCGTGTAGATTCGTTGAAGGAGACGCGACGTCACATCTTCATATTCTTACATTCGTTTGCTTTCCTCTCATTTGCTTTAAGGTACGGATATTCTGTCTTACTTTAAGACATTTATGTTATCGTACAGCTATTCTGACCTTTTCAGTAAAGGTTCCTTATGATGTTCTTTTCATTCGCTTTCCTATTTTACTTATTAGGATTCCCTATGCCATTGCTATGAACCCTATCTGATTGTTTGATCTGTTAATTGTGTAAAATACCTGTTTTATTGAATCATGAAATATTTGTTTTGAACTTGTGTTATGAAGACTTTGATATGCATATTTATTGAACCTCAATAAGTTTAATTATGAACTTCTATTATGAATGTATGATTGTGACTGTGATAGGAACTTTTGACCTATGAATAGTTGAATATGAACTTTATGATATGAGTTATCTGATATGTTATCTGTTGAACTTTGTGTTTGATTATGATCTGTGTCATTTATGAAAAATTGTTTGACCTAAGTTAGTTTGACACCCGAGCCAAATAGTAACTAGTCATGGGGGTTCCATGTCCGTGTCAGTGATGCACCTCTGACATGACTCTAGGCATATAGAGTGAAGTTCTGCCACGTCCCTTATCTGTTATATGTTATGAGCTCAAGTTATATTATATAATCAATGTATGTCTGTTGGGGCGTATGGATGCATCCTAGATCTGATCTGTTATCCGATATGATTTGTTTAGATGAATGATGTCGTGTGCAATACGCGTCTTCATAAAACTCTGGGAGCTAGCGACTCCAAATTATTTTCTAAGATTATTTCTATATAGTTATGATGTTTTTGATATGATATGTTCTGGGCTCGTGGTAGTTAACTAAATCTTTATCTGTTATTTGTATGTTAAGTATTCTGATTATGATTCGGTATGTTCAAGTGTTAATAATTCTGTGCTCGGCTTATTATATGTTATTATATGTGGTTATGCTTTTGCATGTTTATGTGACTACCGTCTACTATGCTAGGTTATGATTAATATGTTTAAATATGATTGCATGCTGTCATCTGATGTCATGTTAGTTTATCGTTATGTGAATTCGTTGATCTGTGAGATGAATGTGCTAGTGTGAAAGTGAGTATTCTATAAGTTTAGTATGTATAAATTGTTCAGTTAATTTTGTGGACTTTGCTTATACGTTAGTGTTTTATCTGCCTATGTGACCTGCCATGCTTAACTCTGCTGATGTTAGGATTTGATCTGAGAACTGGTTTAGCTTATGATATCTGTTTTGATAAATTGCTAATGGTTATGCTATGTTTTGTTTGGTCTATTTAATTATAGTTTGTCTACTATGTTTCTATTTGTTTGTGAGACTGCCATGATTTGGACTGCTATTTCCACTGCTGCAATATTGAATTAAGTGTGTTAAGTAAAGGTTAATTAATTTGTTGAATGCCATGTTTATTTTCTAGAAAGTGTTTCCGTTAGCCTTAGATTTTTCGTTTGGTTTATATGTAATCTATTTCTTCTTGATATGTTAAGTGTCTGGTTATTTTGATGTGTTTGCGTTGGAGTCATCAATATGCTATGTGTTTGTCCTTGATTGCTAATTGTTGTTCCGGATTTCTGTGCAATTGTGTTTCTGCAGAATCCTCAATGATTCATTATTCTCGTTCCGCTACGATTTTGTTATTCGTTTCTTTGTTTCAATTCGTATTTATGTTTTGTTTAGTTTTCGTTTTTGTTATATCTGTTCACTGGGCTTTGTAAGCTCAGCCGCATTTTCTTTTCCTGCGGCAGGTATTAAGCGTTCAAGATGAGCTTATGGGATAGCTGATCTGGGTTGAGAGTAGAGATGAGAGCAAGACTTAACCTTTAGAGATCTTAGATTTATTTTGAAGTTTAGCTATTTATATTTTCTTTTTGAATATTTTGTAAAGGTTTTCGCTATTGTATAGTATTTAAAGTTCTGATATGAAACCGTATGTGCGATATCTTTACCCTTGTCGGGTTGGGGTGTTACATATCCAGTTATCCATTCTTGTCTGTGTTCAACTGCAGATCATTCAAATCGTTCTGTGGTACTTGGACTCAGGTTGTTCCAAGCATATGACTGGAGACCGGTCACGGCTCATGAACTTCGTGAGTAAATTCATCGGGACTGTTAGATTCGGGAACGATCATTTTGGAGCAATTATGGGTTATGGTGATTATGTAGTTGGCAAAAGTGTAATCTCCAGGGTATATTATGTTGAAGGTTTTGGTCATAACTTGTTTTCTGTTGGTCAATTCTGTGATTCTGATCTAGAAGTGGCGTTTAGAAAACATACTTGTTTCGTTAGAGAACTTGATGGTGTGGAACTATTAAGAGGAACTCGTGGTTCAAACCTATACACCATCTCTATCGAAGATATGATGAAATTTTCACCCATCTGCTTTTGTCAAGGCTTTCAAAACTAAGTCATGGCTATTGCTGCAATTCGTCTCAATCACTTGAACTTTGGTACCATAAACAATCTTTTCAGAAAGGACTTAGTAAGAGGATTACCCAGATTAAAGTATGAAAAGATCATCTTTGTTCAGCATGCCAATTAGGAAAAAGCACGAAATATGCCCATAAACCGAAATCCACAAACTCGAATCAAGTCCTTCATACCCTTCATATGGATTTGTGCAGACCAATGAGAGTACAAACGATAAATGGGAAGAAATACATTTTAGTCGTTGTTGATGACTACTCTCGATTTACTTGGGGAAAGTTTTTGAGGACAAAGGATGAAACTCCGATGATGTCATCATCAAACTTATCAAACACTACAAGTTCGACTCAACAATCTTGTTAGAATAGTCGAATGCGATAATGGCACGAGTTTGTTAACAAAGACTTAATTCAATTTTATGAAAGTGTTGGAATCAGTCATCAAAGAAGTGTTCCACGAACTCCTCAATAGAACGGTGTAGTTGAAAGACGAAATCGAACTCTTGTGGAAGCCGCAAGAACAATGCTAATTTATTCAAAGGTTCCAATGTTTCTATGGGCTGAAGCCATTGCCACTGCTTGCTACACCCAAAATCGTTCCCTTATTCATACCTCTCATGGAAAAACCCCATATGAACTTGTTCATAATCGAAAACCTGATCACTCCTACCTTCGTGTGTTTGGTGCTTTGTGTTATCCAACGAATGACGGTCAAGATTTAGGTAAATTGAGAGCAAAGGCAGATATTGAGTTTTTGTTGGTTATGCACCAAACAAGAAGGGTTACCGAATCAACAACAAGAGAACCCGAAATATCATGGAAACAATTCACGTTACGTTCGATGAGCTGACCGGTCAAATGGCTCCAGGACAATTCAGTTCTGAACTCGCATCTCAACTTTCATCAAGTAGTCCTATCAGTTCTACTCTGGTTTCAATTCCCTCACCAGTAACTCATTATGTACCTCCTTCAGAAGATGATTTGAAGGAATTATTTGATCCTATGTTTGATGAACACTATGAGCCAAGGGCTAATGATATGTCAATTCCATCAACGAAGCGCTTCTATCTCTTCAATGAAGTTAACCCTTCAGTTTCCATGTCACTAAGTCAAGAAGCGCCTGGCGATCCACTCGGTATCATCATCAATGCCTCAATCATCAAGTGTACACAATGGAAATGTTGTTCTGTTACGGATGATGAAAATCCTTTTGCTACTCCGGAAGATGAACCTTTTGAAAACATATTTGCTCTGAATCATCATCGAACCATCTTCATCGGAGAAATCGACTCGCTACTTGTTCCTCAACAACAACCACATGAACACATTAGAAAGTGGACGCATGATCACCCATTGGACAACATCATTGGAAACCCTTCTCGTTCAGTATCCACTCGTCGACAACTTGCAACCGATGCCTTATGGTGCTTCTTCAACTCCGTACTCTCTACAGTCGAACCAAAAGACGCCAAAAGCTGTATGAATGAAACACGGGTTCATGCCATGCAAGAAGAAATTCATGAGTTTGATCGACTAGATGTATGGGAATTAGTACCTGCTCTTGATTGTGCCATGATCATTGCTCTAAAGTGGATCTTCAAAATAAAACTTGATGAGCATGGTGATGTTTTGAAGAACAAGGCTCGATTGGTTGCCAAAGGATACCGTCAAGAAGAGGGTATTGACTTTGAAGAATCATTTGCTCCAGTTGCTCGCATCGAGGCAATCAGAATCTTTTGGCTAATCTGCAAGTAAGAACATGGTAGTCTATCATATGGATGTAAAGACGGCTTTTCTTAACGGAGATCCGAAAGAAGTCGTATCGTCGCCCAACCTGAAGGCTTTGTGAATCCAGAACATCCTACTCACGTCTATCGTTTGAAGAAGGTTCTTTACGGTTTGAAGCAAGCTCCAAGGGCATGGTATGATACGCTATCAAAGTTTCTTCTATCTACTGGATTCAGAAAGGAGCGATTGATCCGACATTGTTCACAGAAAGTCGGCAAACATTTAATTCACGTTCAAATATATGTTGATGATATTATTTTTGCCTCGACCGACCCCAATGAATGTGATCGCTTCTCAAATGAAATGGGTTCCAAATTTCAAATGTCAATGATGGGACAAATGTCATTTTTCTTGGGATTACAAATTTCACAAAGTCCAGGAGGCATTTTTATAAATCAATCTAAATATGCAAATGAGATTTTAAAGAAATTTGGATTTGATTCTAGTGACACTGTTGACACTCCCATGATAGAACGTACTAAACTGGATGAGGACGACTCAGGGATCATGGTAGACCAAACGAAATATCGTAGTATGATCTGATCCACACGATGTACCTCCACGACCCGATGACAGACATACGTTATTTGTGTGCATGTGTGCTAGATATCGTGCTAAGCCTACCAAAAAGCACCTTGAAGCGGTTAAACATGTCTTTTGGTATCTCCAAGGAACCATCAATACGGGACTTTGGTACGAGGACACCGGTATGTCACTAACAGCCTATGTAGATGCTGATCATGCAGGATGTCAAGATACACTGCGCGAGCACGTCCGAGGTGCTCGTTTCACGGTGATAAGCTTGTAAGTGGTCTTCAAAGAAGCAAATGAGTACTTCTATATCCTCTCAGAGGCTGAATACATAGCCATGTCATCTTGTTGTGCTCAAATCCTATGGATGAGATCCCAATTATCGAACTATGGCTTTGAATTCAACAAAATCCCTCTGTCTGTGATAATAAAAGTGCTATTGCTCTCTCATGCAACAACGTTCAACACTCAAGAGCTAAACACATCGACATTCGACATCATTTCATCAGGGAGCAAGTAGAAAATGATGTGGTAGAACTTTATTTTGTGAGGACTGAATACCAGTTAGCAGACATCTTCACCAAAGCTCTTCCTAGAGAACGTTTTGAGTTTATCCTCCTACGACTTGGTCTAAAGAGTCTTCAACCGGAAACACTTAAACGTCTTCAAGAGGAAGAAGAGGAGTAAAAGGTCTTTCTTCATCCATATCTTTGTATATAGTTACTCAAAAACCAAAATACAAAATTATAAAACCAACAAAAAGCAAAGAGAAAAATATAAAAGTTTCAAAAAATCTGAAAAATCTTGAAAAATTCCAAAAAAAAAAAAAAAAAAAAATTGTCTTTTTGTCATGTTTTTCTTGATTCGAAAATATCTACGGTCTTTGTGTTGTCATTCAAAGAATGACACGGGTCTTTAGATGTTGTTCGAATTTAAAAAATATATATATATATATATATATATATATATATATATATTTGGGAGAATGAAACTATGGTTTATTGTCATTTCAGGCAATAACCCGTTTTCAAAGAAAGAACAGAGCCATGCTTTATCTTGTTTTCAAATCTCATGCTCTGATTCTTTAAAACAATTACTTACTATCTAATGAAAACTAATTGCTTTGTAAAATAACTCGGACTCTATTTTTGAAAATCATCTGGACTTAACGTTTGTCAAAAATATCTACCACTCAATCAACAACTTATGTCATTGATTGAGGGGGAGAATGATTTCAATTAAATCAAAAGGTTATTTGTCATACAATTGTTTTCAAAAGATAATCATGCATGTTTAATCAATGGAGTTTAAAGTCACAAAATCCGATCCTTATCGTTAAAAGCGTTTTCATATTCAAGTCACAATTCTCCTTAAAGCTTTCAAAATCAATTTAAATCTCAGAGATCACAAATCTCAAATGATTTGATAATTGTGATCGGGGGAGAATTTGTGACTTAAATTGGATTTAAACTGATAATTCGGTAAATGGTTTTATAAGGATGTACAAGCTCTCTCCCCACATGTGCCAAACGATTTCAAATTTTCCATGCACATGTTGAGGGGAGCATCTATCTTAAACCACAAAGATTTGAAACGTGATCAATTTATTTCAATGTGCAATCTTTTCCTAATATGTGCAAAACATCTTCAAATATCTATGCACATATTGAGGGGGAGCAACTATTTTGAAAACCACATTCTTTATATAACTACTCTTAGATGCAAGCCAATCCCTCAAAGATGAAAATTATCTCTATTACAAAATGATGCTTGATGCACATGTTGAGGGGGAGCTCTTGTTCTAAAAATATCAAAAATAATTCAGGTACTAAATGCTTTGATCATATATATCACAAGTACCTGGATTGATTGTCAAATGATTTTCGATTGGTTCCAATGGCAGATGAACAACACCAAATAGACCGACCAAATTTACTTTATGCATGGGGATATAAGGATGATAAGGTTAGGTATTTGTTCCCATGATCCGCCAGAACCGGAGGGATCCACCCAGGACAATCCACTAGATAGTGTAGAAGTCCTTAGGTATGATGAAAAAAGGAGAAAAGATATGGGAAGAGTCGCGGATGAGACAGAGCTAGTACTGGAATAAACCCAACAAGGTTCTAGTTATGAAGTCTCGGTAAGCACTGACGGGGTTGAAGAATGAAAAAGAATTGAATGTGAAAAGGGTGAAAATAAATAGCCGTCAAATAATTCAACCTTAAAAGGCGAATACCGGGTTCAATTCATATGCTACTGGTGATTACTAAGGTAACACTGGTATTGAAGACAAGACGTCATGGACCCAGTGACGCATTGCACTACAACTTCCCAAACCACTCAAGTTCCTCTTAAAAGGACTTGTTTCATTCTCACGGGGAACCGACATTATCTATCGACTTTCTCTTAGAGATTGTTGATATTGAAGAAGGAGTCCCTCTCCCTAGTCTCTCCGCATAGGAACCAAATATGCACAATTGAGTCTAGAGCCCGCGAGATCATCTTTAAATCTCATTAGGACACTTTCAATGAAGACTCTCTGTTTCACACAATGTGGAAAGAGAGATTTTATCTTATGAGTCCTACGCATTATCCTAGTGGTATTGCTAGAACATCTGAGTGATATGAAAACATATTCACAATGAAGATGGAAAGCCTTCTCGAGCCAACATCAAACAAGCTCCTGGTGGGTGGCATGTGAGATCTATCCAATAGATCAACCATGTGACAACTAAACAGAAACAATGGGGAGATTCAATTTCTTGAATCAATCCTGGTTCAGGTTATGGATTGACGGATACCTTTGAAAACCCAGTCGTTGTACTTAAAAACTCTTTTCTCTAGCACATCGACTTTGTACTCATATTTCAAAATAAAAGGATTTTATGATTGATAATTGATTTTCATTAAAACCTTCGTTGTATTGCAAAAACAATTTCTATTGAGCGATACACGATTGTTTTTCAAATATCTTTTTATCAATCAGTGAATCTCAATTCGCGGGTTCACTCACTCCGTGTTTTCTTCTTTGAGACGTTCCGGTTTGAGACAGCTAGAGCAATTTGCGAAACCCTCACAAGGAAATTCTTCGAATTTTACGATCACAGGCAGAGATTTGTACATGATCAACGAGGAACCGTGGGCCGTGTACCTCAATTCAACGAAAGTGATCAAAGACACTTTCGTGCTCTTTATTGCTAATCGTTGTATGCGGTCGCCCCACGTTTGTATGATCGAATGAAGCGGTCAATCCATAGCCGCATGCTCACACAACACTTTCATTTCTAAAGAAATCATGATTAAGTGCATCAATGACTCTGATATTTTCACTCCATGCTTTTGCTACGCTGCTGACAATATCATGAATCAACGAAATCTTCCTCGCTACTCTGATGAGAAGAAATCATGATCCAGAATGTGAGCATGTCGGTCCAAATGTCACTACATCACATAATACCAACACCACAATGGATGATTCAGAGATTTATGATTGCTGATGATCTCAAAGCTGGCTCAAAACTCATTATCACGTGGATCAGATAAAGACCTCCACTTGGATTAACCAAACATGCAATAATGAAGAATCGATGACTACGAGCTTTAGAGCAAAGAACTTTAACAAGAATCCAAGAACAATTTTAATGTAATATATGTTTGTATTCAATGTATTTTTGAGGTGACCTAGGGGAGATTGTTAGGATTTAGAAAATCCGAGTCATTAAAAGAGTCGGCCACCTCAAGTATATGTAATCGTTAGAAAGTTCGTAGTCGTAGATTGTTTAATGTTAAGTTGTATTTAGTTAAGTAATACCGTGGAGGACGGACGGTCTTTACCTCTGTGCCCATGCACGATCGGCCGTAGGGTGGCGATTTATGTAAGACCATAAATACTCTCTACCTCCCAAGGTAGAGAGTTGGAGCTCATAATAATACTTTCATTTTCTCTCACTAAGTTCCCAAAACCTCTAACTCTTTCTCTCTCTAAAACATCATTTATACGCCTCTTGTTTTTATGGTTTAGTGTGTTTGTGAAATCCAATATGTTACAGAAATGAGTCTAGGAAGCTTACAAAAAGTTGGTGAATGAATGATTAAGAAGATGCACAATAACAACCCAAATGTCAGTAGAAAAGCCTAACTTTGCACCGCAAAACTCTAGCTAAGTATTCCAATCTTCTACCAAAATTACCCAAAGCTTAAACTACTTTATTTTTGCCTTTCTTGCTGCCCAAAAATGTAGAGAAAATAGTGTGTGTGTGTGTGTGTGTGTGTGTGTGTGTGTGTGTGGTGTTTTGAAGTGGTAAAATGAAGGGAAATGGGGATCTAATTATAGTGAAAATGATGGAGTGTTACTAGTGATTATGCGAAAGAATACCAAGCATGGAATGGACCTAGGGGGGATGGAGTGTGGAAGGAAGCAAAGTAAGGGAATGATGTGGTCTTGTGACATCATGGGTGATGTCATAAATTGGTATTATGTATTATTTGATATTTAAAGTAAAAGTATTAGTTTGTCGTAAAAATAAAAATAAAAATAGGGGAGGTATATGGGGGGCCAGTTTTGTAAGGCAAATAAGGAGGTAAATTGTTTAATTTGTAAGTATATGTATGTAATATAGTTATTTAAAAGATGGTGAGGGTTTATGCATGAAATGAAATAATGCAAGACTTGGATGATTTTAATAAAACTTATAAAATCAAATGCAAAAACATATAAAATATGCTTATGAGAGTAGTTATGTACTTAGTTGATGTAGACTAAACTTTGTTTATTGTCGTTATACGTTCAATGTTGTTTTCCGGTTTACGCGATTTAACCTACCGGTTATACATCAAAATAAATATTCAAATATTTAAAGTAAATTGTTTTGAATATATAGTTGTGTAATGACCTGAAAAATACAAGTTGTGACACTCTTCCCTCGTTAAAAAAATTTCGTCCTAGAATTCAGTTTGTGTTAACCGATGGTGTGGTGTCTGTGAAGAGGTGTGGGTACTTGCGTCGGATCTGGTCTTCCCATTCCCAAGTAAATTTAGGACTTCTTCGAGAATTCCATCGAACCTTGACGATCGAAATTCGACTCTGCTTCAGTCGCTTGACTTCCCGGTCCATGATCTCCACTGGTTCCTCAATAAATTTCAACTTGCCATCGGGTTGAATCTCCTCTAATGGAATGAAGAGGGTTTCATCTGACAGGCACTTCTTCAGGTTCGAAACGTGAAACGTGTTGCGGAAACTACTGAGCTCTGGTGAAAGCTCGAGTCTGTAAGCTACTGGACCAACTCTATCCAAAATCTTGAACGGTCCAATGTACCTTGGGTTCAGCTTTCCTCGTTTTCTGAACCGTATTACGCCTTTCCAAGGCGAGACCTTCAACATTACCATGTCTCTGAATTGAAATTCTAGGGGTTTGCACCTCACGTCTGCGTAACTCTTCTGACGATCTTGTGTGGCATGCAGCATGTTGACTTGGAGTGTTGCTCCTATGACATGTTGTGTACTAACGATTAGTGTAGATGGGTCAACCAAGTAGGCGTACTAACAGCCGAAAGAAGTAGATTTCAATGCCATGGAAGAAATGATAGTCACAAGAAGTAAATAATAATACAAATGAAAGAACTAATGAATCATAAAAATAGCAACGTGATCCTGCCATGTGTAATATTTTAGGAGCAAAGACTGCTTAAAAGGATAGATTAAATATATGTATGAACAAAGGAGCAAACTGATATCCATTAATGCAAATGAAGGGATCAATTAATAACCATAGTGGATACAAATTTGATGTCACGAACATTCGTACTAGCATGAGCAAAGAATGCTAGAAAGAAAGATTAGATATTCGTATAAACAAAGAAGCAAACCGCTATTAATCGATGCAAACCAAAGGATCACTGAATCAAAACAACACTAAATAGATGATGTCAAGATCATTTGTACTAGTATGTCAACATCGTGTTACAGAGGGATTGATAGACTGTGACATGTTTCATGTAACACGATGTTATGTAAGGTCATGGAAAGTTTTAGGGATGATGGTATCAGACTGGTTTTTTATTTGACATTCCTTTGAAGTTGCTCAATTCTTTTATTAACCTCATCAAGAAATCTTCTTGCAACACTTGTTAAAAGTATTGTTTGAAGACATATGTTCCATTTTTAAAAGTATTGGTTTTTTGGAGACTTTATTTGTATACTTGTTCCTTTAATTTTTTTTTACAACTTCAGAATGTTTGTTCAGTTTGTTTTAATCAATTGGTTTAATTTCTGAATTCTTTTATTCCATTTTTGATCAACTCTCTTCAGCAAGTACAATTGTTTCCTCAAAATCCAAAACAATGAGAGGATTATGCTTATCTAACAAAACATTACCATTATACATAACATTTTGTTCTTGCTTAACTTTCTTGAGTAACCACGGGTTTTCACAACCAGAGCTCTTCTTAGTTGTATGATAAAACGGATCTGGATTACTAGTAAGCATGTGAATTGTTTGTCTTTAATGACCAATTTTGACAAGCAAATTTTCCAGTTCTTTGAATTTTTTTCTTTTTGCTCAATGATCTCATCAAGAAGCTCATTTTCACGTTTTGAGAAATCACTGTTAACTTTTTTCTTTTTCTTTTTCAAGATTAGAGCAAATTGTTTGTTTTGAAGATCAGAAATTTCATTGTTTAAAGATTTTATCTTCATACGTGAATTGACATCAAGTGTGTCAAACTTAATTTGCAATTGTTTTTCTCTGAAAACAAAATTTTGATAACTAATTTTAATTCAGACTCTCATTTTTTATTATATTCAAAAACTTTTTCACTTTCATTGTACCTCTCAAGCTCACTAGTTAATTTCTTATTCGCGGATTTGACCTCGCGATTGATCATCTTAACTTTCTCAATCTTAATTTGACAATTATTGATTAATGATTCAAAGAAAGAACTTTCTTGTTCATGAGCTGCTTCAGTCTGATCAGACTCGTCTCCAGTGGGACTCATTTCTCGAGTCACATATACAATATTGCTATCTTTTTGTTTCTCCAAAGATGACTTAGTGATGGAAATGGGTAGTGCAAACTGTTGCTTCTCTTGACCAAATGGATTATATGTCATCACAAAGATTATAACCTTTTACCTTAATTGTTGTATCTGAATCATAAGAAGGTTTGCATTCAAGATGGTGTCTGAAGTAGCTTCATGAGTATCTGCCATGAAAACGTTAGTAGCAAATGAAGTTTGGTGACTTTCTGTTGTATGAATCATATTCAATAAGTCATATTATCCTTGGTAATCTATTTCTACTAGTTCTCTAGTTTCTACATCGGTGTCATGTATCATTTTTATAACTCGTGAGTATACTTGAAAGAATGGTTCAAAATGTGTGACATTTTATGATATGTGAATGAAACTTCAATTTGGATATTTCAGACTAACAATGGTTTTTTATTTTGGTTTGAAATGAAATATTTCGAAAGTTTTAATTCTAGGTTGTTAAGTTCCTTTTCTACAAAAATGGGGAAATTACTCGATATTTTCAAAATTTCTCAAAATCCGTACAATCTATTAGGTATTAAGGTTCTCGAAAGTATTACTAGACCTCCTAAGGAAGAACTCGAAACTATTGATTTTAAGATGAAAATAGTCTTGCCTTATAAAGTCTAGAAATTACTCGAAATTCTCAAAGTTCTCGAAATCTAAATTACTCGAAGCCACGTGTCAAAGATAATGGAGTCTCAACTAATTCAGTATGACACGTAGGATTTCTCGAAAAAAAAATTACTCGAGACATAAAAATACTCAAAATATAGATTACTCGAAACTTTTAATCGAATCCACGTCACCTAGGTAGTGGAGTCTCAACCTAAAAGTACAACCACGTCAGTTTCGAGAAAACTCGAATGTTTTGAAATTTTTTGAAGATTGCGATTTTTCGAGAAAAAATTTGGGTAACGTTCCAACCTAAATCAACCAAAAACTATATATCCCGTGTTTTCTCTCCTAATTTTCTGCTCAATATCTATTCTATAAGCCTAAATCTAACATAGAAATACCAACTTTAACACTTTCAACCAATAAATCACTCGATTCTTTCTAAAAAGATTCACGTACACTTTTTCGACGAAAATCTCTAAAAGTTGATATTTTCGTGTTTTTAAACCATTTTCTTTTTTAAAAGACTTATAAGAAAGATAAAAGAGTAAGAAAGTTGTAAGCTTTAACTGTTTTCACGAGAAAATCAATACACGAAAAATACTCGAAACTTTCATACTTTCCGGTTTGAAGAGTACGAATCTTTTATATCATTTTCGACACCAAAAGCAATCCGCTATCATGTACAAGCTCTGATACCAATTGTAGGATCCCAATTATATCAAGATCAAGCACACTTATGGAAGGTTTTAATAAGAACCAGAGAAAAAAAGAGTTTAGAGAGAAGGTGGAACCAAAAGGTGTGATATTAGATTTACACACACATAAGAATGAGAACCACACCTTCTCCACAACTAGGAGAGGTGTTATATACTTCTTAAGCCCTGTGGGATTTCTAATGGGCCACGCCCTTAGGTTTTTACTAGTTACTAACTAGGTTTACATACTTAGCCCGATTACAAAACTAAAATCGCCACTTCTAATCCTAAAAACCCACAAGAATCTTCGTCCCAATAGCAACCCTCACGTCACTAACTTGCCACTCACGACAATGTTTCTCATAACTACGCTATTCGTCAACATAACAAGCCTCCTGATCACCACTAGACTCTTTGTCCAAGCCATCAACCTCATCATGAAGTCACATTACCACCTATTTCACAGCTACACTCTTATTCGACAAAAACACCCTTGTGATCATCAGTTCTATATTCTTCGTCCCAATATCAAGAATACTCAGCCTCATCATCAAGATACTCATTATTCACATAACCACATCCACACACTCTTCTTCGACACAGTCAACCTTATCACAACTACATTCGTCGACATAACTAATCCAATAAACAGTCTCAACATTAGAATACTAGTTTTTTTCATCGACATAACAACAACGCTTTAAACAAGAGATTTGAGCTTTGTTTTATCTTTGTTGAGACTGAGGGTATAAAGAGATCGGGCATTTTGATACACCTTTCAATGAGATTGAGGGTATAAATATGTACAAATATATAAATGACGTTTGATACTGATGAAGGTTGGTGGTTTTGGCGGTTCTTGATGGTGATAGTGACGGCCAACTCTGAATGGTTATGGTTTTTGGTGAAGGTGAAGGTGAAAGTGGCAAGTGTGACAACAAGCAGGTGGTGACTCACGATGGTGAGTTTTGTGGATATGTGGACGAGTTAACTCAGCGAATATATGGTTGTGGATTGTATTCCATGGTATTGGTTTTGTGTGTGTAGGATGAACGCGAAATTGGGTGGGTGTAGTGTTTATTAATGGTGAAATGAATGAGTGGAGAAAGAAAAAGAAATAAGAGGTGTTATTTGGTGGCATATATAAACAAGTTGAAGAGATAACAATTATTTGCAAGGATTCCAACCCTTTTAAGACTTAGAAAATTTGAACTTGTGCTTTAAATGTTATTGGTCTTGTTGATTTTATTTAAAAATAATTGCAAATTCAAAATAAAATCAAAAGTTTCATTTCGCAAAGCTTTGACCTCCGCTAATAACCGAAAAAAATAAAGAGCGTAGACCTAGTGGCATTCGGTGTAACAAAGTGTGTACAGTAATGACATTCTTTATAATTAAAGTTTGGAAGTGACATAAAATGCAAAAGTTATAAACCACATGGACATTTTTTGGTTTAAACGTTATTGGTCTAGGTGTATTCTTGGATAATTAACCGTTCGTAGTAAAAATGTAAATCGGATCCGAAACAATAAACCAAAACTTTTTCAAGTTCGGTTAACCAAACCGAAGAAAGAGAAATAGTCAGTAGTTAACCTGAAACTCAGTACGGTTCGTTGATTATTCGGTTCAAGGATTTTGAACACCCTAGTCACAATTAATTCTAACATTCTTGAAGCAAACCACCCACGTCTAATGTTGGTAGGGCGTGATTTCTGTCGATCACACCAATATTGATTGACTTTCATTGTTGCTGGTGTGCTTTGTGGTTTTATCGCCTTCAACAAAAGGTCTCATGTTCGATAATATTTGATAATCATTGTAGGTAGACGTGGCTCTCTTCTTCTAGGCTATTTAGTCACAAGTTAATACTGAGACTAAATTGTGGGGACTTATCCGTCCACACTAGTTGAAATATAGTAGTTTAGTATCATCTACTCGCCAATGTTACGAGCTAAAAGATGTTATGCGCTTTCATCATTGCTAACATGCTTCGGAGTTGTTTCACTACCGACGAGAGGGATGGTTAGACATTTGATACCTTCTGGTTGTTCATCATAGGCGAATATGGCTCTCTTCTTTCAACTAAGGCCACGATGTAATTGTCAAGGTTTACGTTCGAGGTGACTAATTGTGCTTTGGGTTACGTGACCCTACAACTAGTGACGAGAAAAGTAGTTTGACGTTTGATGGTTGTTATATGGAGATAGGGACGCGTGGCATCGTTTTCTTGGCAGTGATTTTTAGTCATATGATATACAAAAACTTGAGGATATGGTACATATGATTGTTTATTTCCAGGCTATGATCACAAACTATATTTGCTTAATTAATTTATGAGGCATAAGTCAATTACAATTATAATAAATTACATACTTTCTCAGTTGATGACAAATATTCTATTTCATAATGTGATTAACAAAATATAATCTTAAAGAAGCTCTTGGTAACAATTCAGCATCGTTGTCGAGATGTTTCTCTACAAGCTCTTATGTATCACTTCTTGAACTCAATCTAGCTCGGACCCTATTCATAAAAGCTATAGAAACAATGCATGGTAGAACACAACAAATGCTCTAAATAAGGCTTCAATGTATTACTTTTAATGTGCTCAAGTAGGAAGCAGATGCACGTAAGTATTGTTTGATCAACCCAGGTAAGCCCATCTTTTATATAATAAAATAATTACGTCATTTTGGAGTGTTTTTACAAAATTATTCTTAGTGAAAAAAAAATTAGGCCAATCAGGTTGCTTGATTTTGACACGTAGGCAAAATCATACGATTTAATTGGCTAACAAAAAGTCAAAACTGAATACAATTTGGTCAACATGTCATGAATTTCGTTTAGTAAATAAAATCCACCAAAACATATGTGTGTCAAAAATGTGAGAAAAAAAAACTATGAAAAAACGGGTGTGAGTTTTAAAACTTTTAAGGATCAAAAGTGGGAGGTTAATAATGTAAGTTTTGTGCTAAGATTGAAAGGTAAGGAAACCAACCCAGGTCAACCTCCTTCTCCAACACAAACATCCCTTCCTGCCACCACCACCCGACCACTACCAGACCACCACCATTTGCGCAACAATATGGCTATCTAAATACCCAGGTTCTTTTCTAGGTTAATCAAAGATATGTTTTTGGTTTAAAAATTCAATTTATATTAGCAACTTATGTATAATAGATTTTTTTTAATTGAATTTTGGGTTTATGTTTTTGTGCTTTTATTGATGATTTAGGTTTGTTGGATTGCAAGTAGTAGTAAATAATAGTTTTTTTTGGAATGTTTAAATAACTTGAGATTTGTGTTGGAGTGAACTTGATTGTTGATACTATAAAAGCAAAAACATAGTGTTTTCTCTAAGAATGACTTTCAATATGATGGAAATATCATCTTTTACTAATATTATATGGTAGACATTTTGGTTAATGCTATGTGGGAATGTCAATGTTTAACATCTTACTCTAAAGTTTGTATCAGTTTATTTTGGTGCAAGTGGAACACCTGTTGCGTTTGTACAATAGTATTGACGTCCCAGTAGAGCGTCTGTTATTTAAAATCCCCTCAACTTGGCAAGTGAGTACAAAATATTATAGTATGTTTTGATATCGTTTGGTAATCATTTGGGTATATAATATAATCGTTCTATTCAGGAAATCGAGGCAGCAAGATTATTGGAGTCTGAGGGTATACAGACACACATAACTTTTGTATACAGGTAGGTAGAACTTTTGTGCTAAAATTGTAAATTTATGAAACAAACAACACAATAAAAAAAAATACGGCTCAACCTCCATCTCCAACAATACCCGACCATCACCATTCGCACACCCATATGGCCATCTAAATATGCACTTTAATTAACAATTCCTACGTTCGTACCCTTATAGCATATGATTGCATGTATTGCATAATTAGAAAGCTAAACAGATTTATTATATGCTGAAAAGGGTAAAAAAAAAACACTAATCACTTTAGTTACAACTAACTTCTACATTAACAATGTTGTAAGAATTTTTTTTTTTTTTTTTTTAGTTTGTTCTCCTTTAGAAGCAATCTTTATTTTTAACATAACTTCACTATAAAACACCTCCCAACCTTCACACAATTTGCACTCAACTCACTCACCCTTCAAACACACACTCACACATATGTTTCAGTGAGGAATCCATGGGTTTATGTTTTTGTGTCTTTTTTGTTAATTTAGATGTTTTTGTGGTTTTTTTTTAAGGTAATTGAGATTCGGGTTTATGCTTTTGTTGTTTCATTGATGATTTAAGTGTGTTATATGGTATCGTTCAACATTTAGTAGATTATGAGACCAAAGTAATTTAGGCACACATACCAAACTAAATGTATGAGCATGTTGTAGATAGCATTATGGTTTGTGATGTTTTTTTCTCAACTGTATTATTTAGAATTCCGTTACTCTATAACGCTTTTTACCCATTCTTGAATTGTGACATTTGTATATATAACCTCCAGAAGCACCCACATTATTGCAATTGATATTGATCCAAAGAAGATTGAGTATGCATAACATAATGCTCCATTTATGGAGTCAACTACTGTTTCGTTCTTGCCCAAAAGTTGAAGGTATTTAATTTATTGCACTTATGTTTGATGGATGCAAGATTATGCTCCATTTTCTTATTTAATACATTGTATATTGCCTGCAGGCACATACGGTCTTTTTGTCTCCACCATGGGGAGGACCTGAATATACTAAAGCAAGAAACTTTAACATCAATACGATGCTCAAGCTACTTGACGGGTTTGGTTTCTTAACCTAAATGATTGCACTTTAGGCTATTTACTTTAATATCTGTCGGGGTTTATGCTAAATATATGTTCTCATATGCAGGCAATTTCTATTCAATGTGGTAAAAGAAATAGCACCAAGAATTGTTATGTTTCTCCCAAGAAACGGTGATATCAACCAACCTGTTGCTGTCTTTGTCTGCTAATCCTCCATGGGCACTTGAGGTACTTTGCTAGCTTTTAGTTGTATTTCGTCTGTGTACCAACATGTTGTTTAGTCATGAAATTACCGTGTCCAATATCTGATTATGATGATTTGCATTTTCTAGGGTGCTTGGGTGGTTTTAATGATTTTTTGGGGCTGTTGCAAAAGTTAAGTTTAAAAGGGGTGTTTTTGGTCATTTTATTAGGTGTTTTTGTATGCCTGCAGAACTGCAATTTTTCCAGGTATTTGGGGGTCGATTTAAAGGGTGTTTGGGGCTACTCAAAATTGTAGTTTCAACGTTTACTAATAACTAAATTTATAGAGTTTTATCAGTTTCGGTCGCCTTCAACCCGTTTGACCTATTTCCTTTGAAGCTATAATTTTCCATGCGATTCTGCAAAAGCTAATCTATGTGTTTGTTATTCTTTGTATGACACTTATACGTTTTATTGCAATTTATGTATATATATTGATATAACTTTTGTATGCAAGTCAAAACGGGCCGAGTTTGTCAAACTCCACTTATATGTCTTTATGAAATTTTTTTTTTGGAGATTTGATTTAAATATACAGATTTGATTTAGGAACATGTAAACATTTGAATACAAGTTTAGTGGAGTACTGGAGTTTAATCCGTTGAACCGTTTGAACAGTTATTAATCTAACACAACCCCTGTTGACCCGTTTCCTTATAAATGGGATAACATTGCCACCTCTATTTAAACCTATTTTCAGGTCCAGAATTTGTTTGATGTGGTGTGTTTTTATATTTTTGATGTAATTACAGAGTCAAGATAGGTCAAACGGAAACTAGGGTGGGGCCACTCAAAGTGCGTCAGCTTAGCAGCCTTAAACTCTTCCTTTTTCAATAGTCTCCAACTACCAAATATTCAGCTTCTCCAAATGCACTAACCTGGGGATCACAAAGAGCAGCTGCAGTTGCTGCTTTATCTTTCGTTCTCACTACAGAAAAGAATAGACCATCCAATGTTTGGTTTGGCTTTTTCACATCTATAACGGTCCATTTGCGCAAGTCAGATATAACTAAAAGGGGAACACACATAAATTGGTCAAATCTAAATTCTAAATTTATGCCTATAATTTTCTGATTTTTTTTTTAATTATTATTTTTTTTTATTATTATTATTTTTTTTAATATTGAGATTATCATAGGAATAATATTCTCTAGAAATCATTTGTTACTGCTTTCCTTACTTACAAAAAAAATGGACTAATAAGTTTGTTTAGGTTGACCTATCCTTACCTACCCACCTGTATGAACTTGAATCCATTCCACCCGTTTGAACCAAAACCATTTTGATCTATTTGAACCTCATCCCAATTGGCCCGTTTCAACCATAATCCATTCTTCACCTAACCATCATGCCATCTCTAATCTCCCTGATACTTTCATATACTTCATGCATAGTACACTCATTCATAAATCTTTATCACATGGCAGGAAATACCAAGCCAGTTTCATGAATTCTGTTACAGTCATGGTGAAATTACATAACTTATCAAGATTAACGAAGTGACCATATTAAGTTATGTATTTTGGTTTGCAGTATAGTGAGTATTTTTTGTTGATGACCTTTCTTCCGTGGATGGGTATATGTTGCTTGATAGTAACAAGTGGGATCATCAATATTTGGGTGTCACAATGGTAAACAAACCTCTAAGTTAACAAATTGTATACTAAGGGATTAAAGTCCAAACTAAACTCGGTATCTATCATAAGTGAATACTATTTTACTGAACATAAGTTAAAGGTACATTTTGTGTTTTACAGAGGGATAACTATCCAAAATAAGTTGCTCTCTGTGTGTGTCATAGAAGAAACTCTAGAGGACCATTTTCTAGACACTTATGTTTCCCACTTCTACAACATCACAGTAGGGATAAAAACAATAATTTTCTTTTACCATAAGATTTATCCAGAGTCAATTAAAGGGCGAGTGGTTTCCTTGGTATGAATAACTCACTATGTACGTGACTCCATACATAACATCAGTCTCATTATTTCTTTATTTTTCAGGTCCATAAAACGAAGAGACTTTGTATTGGAGAATCACTATTTTTTAGGAACAGCGACCATTAACGTCCTTCTTCTCTATCAGGTAAAGAATTTTTTTTCCAGAATGAATGCAGTCCAGTTGAATGTTTGAGATGAAATTTTGCTAATTGGAATGTTTCTGTTTTGTTGTCTTTTTTGTTTATTGTGTATACACAAATTGACATTGTTGAGATGAGAGTCCATGTAACAAACTGAATTGGCAGCTTTGGTTTGAGATGATCATCCATGCTGCTTTTTTAGCATACACCTTTAATCACCTGTGTTGAGAGATTACTTTTGCTTCCTCTCAACTTTACCTGACTTCTTTATACAAGGTGTGGCCAATGGCCTTACTTCTTAGCAGTTGTTCTTTTCGAACTTGTGGATGTAACACAATTTAGTTGTCATGCTGTAAATAGTTTACAAAGAATTTATTTTATTACCACAAAGTCTGGATTTCTCTTATTTGGTGTTTGCAAGAGGTGGTTGGTGTAAAACGGAGTAGGTGTTCTTAGCTTTTCAATGACAAGTATTTTTGTACGGAAATTGTGCGATTTTAAGGTAACATATAATAATTACTTTAAGTACTTTGAAAGGGTAATTTTTTTTCCTTTTAATATGCTGAATTCTGGTAACTCTTAATAAACCATGGGTGATTCATATAACATATCAAAGTCAATTGTGAATGCTCTAGAACGTACCGTATAAGTTAATAAGTATCCAAACATACATAAAAATGACACTGTAAGTTGATGGATGTTTTGGTGTTTTTGTATAACACAATGATAGTTGGGACAAATTCACTTCCAAGCTGGTAAAAAAAAATAAAGGCAAGTCTACATTTTACATGAAAATCAAACTTTTTGTGAATATTAGTCGATGGAATGTTTATGTTAACAAAAGATTTGTTGGTCAACGATATTAAGGTTGCCTAAACCAACAGTTTAGTACACTCTAAAATTTTTAATTTGATGTATTCTACAGTTTCAAGAAATTACTAATTTCAGATGTTCAAACAAAATCTCATGCATGTGTTATACGTTTAAGGACTTGACGTTTTGTAATTATCCATTATATTATAACATTAAGCTTTGTAGTAGTTTTATTTAGTTTAGTATGTTTGTGTTGTGGGACAATAATTTTCTTAAAGAACGCTTAAGATGCAAAAAAATACTACATGATCTTGAGGATAAGAAGGCAATGGTATTGTATAGGGAAGTGATTGATACATTTTTATTTTTTATTAGACATTAACGGTACAAGCAGTTAAAACAGTTTATATTAAAGTATAACTGATTAATGCATAATGTGGAGTGTCTTAATAAAAATTAAAAGTGTGTCAATCACTTCCCTATTATATAACATCAACGAGAAATCATTGGAAATAGAGAAATCAGAGAAATCATTGGTTTCACCAATAAATGTAATTAGTGTTTTTCTACTTTTTTGTAAGATCCTGTGTACTTATAGTGTGCTTAACTTGTGCCCCAAGGGCACAAGGTAGAAAAACCCATCTAATAAACAAATAAACTCCGGTTGGTGGTGTATGTGTGATACGCTCAAATTTAGTGGGGAACCATGTTCTTGGGCTCAACCGTATCGGCCTTTTTTTTTTGACTTAGTATGGGCCTTTTGCTAGCAAGCAAAAGAAAATATAATTTTACACATGATTGCAAATACTAAGTAGTTATCTTTAACAACATTAAGTTAATTTGTAAAAGTAAAAGTTTCATATTTTGTTGTCATAATGTTAGTATTGAATAGACCGACTATGATGAGTGTGGTAAAAAAATAAAGCTATACTTGGTACTTTAATCATCAAAGATAGCATTTTTGTTGGCTTTAGTTAAACACAACCCGTCATTTTATAAGTTACAATAATAACTTTATATCGCTCAATCTATCATGATCAAAATTCCTGGCTTCGCAACGATCTGCCAATGTGAAAAAACTTTCTTATATGAAAAATTAACAATTGAAAAACTAATATCTAAAATTTAATGCTTAAGCCCCGTGCGTGCACGGGGATTATAACTAGTATATAATAAAGCATATACAAACTCTCTACTAGACAACTTATTTCTAACATGTCATATGGAGCAACAATTTAGGAACCATAAGTATAATGTTTCAACATCTGTTGCTTACACTTGTAACAAACATTAATTTAGAAATAACGTATATAACAAGCACTCATGAACCGTGGCCTAATGGATCATTGGCCAATAATTTGGAAGGTTTGAGCAACTTGGTTCAGTTTTACTTTCACCTTGTTTATTTCAAAGTTGAGAACAATTCATTCAATTACTTAAGAAAGCCATCATGTTGTGGTAGTCCTTCATGTATTGCAAGTCATAAATAGCAACTAGTTCTAACAAAGGATAGGTCACAAAACATAAATAGGAAGTTGCATAAATTATGATAAATGAGCATAGAATTTTTAGAGGTGTTGCGAAACATGCAGAGATATGGATATGAGTATAGGGAATCTAGATCAAATAAGATCAAACTTAAAGTTGTTAAAATGAGATCAATCTAAAATTTGACAAGTGACACTCTCCTTATAACAAAAATAATTTTTTTATTAGCTACAACTAAAAATGTTTAAGTTTTGATAGATTTCTTTTTAAAATTTACGAAACCTAAGTGATACACTTTGATTAGAAGTGTAATGTGTATCAGGTTTTTGTGTGTATCAGATTTTGGAATATTTATTAGTGTAATGTGTATCATGTGTATCACTAATTCAAACTCATGTATCATTTGGTTATTAGTTTCTAAAATATTAATTTGTATTAAAATATTATATTTTTGTGTATTATTGCTAAAATTGTTATTTATAAACGTTTTAGTGGTTTGATCTCACATTAACGTGAGATCAAGCTTAAAGTTGTAAAAATAAGATCAAGTCTAAAAAACCACTAAAACATTTATAAATAACAATTTTAGCAAGATTCTATAGGACATGTCTAAAAGACAACACTAGAAACTTGTTAGCATTTTTACTTAAGTTGAAGCAACAGAAATTATACAAACAAACTAAACATGAATATTGCATTTTTACTCAAGTTGAAGCAACAGAAATACTACAAATGAGCATACAAACAACCTATTAAATCATCGCTAACGAGCACAAACAAGCAATGTTAAAAAAGAACTAAACCAACAACCAGATAACATATCCTGATTTTTTTCTCCAGTTTGAAATCTTAATACTCAAATCCCGCACAGATGATTTCACAATTTAGTCTTAATTTATTATATTCTGCATAAATCAACTGAGCATTTGCTACAGAAACAACAATTACAAGTTCTAGATTGTCAATTACAACAAGTGATCTATGCAACTACAAATTTTGGATACTAAAACTGATTACAATCATATGCCAACCTACATGACACTATACCACAACATATGCCACTCTCTTCTTCCACTGTACCACAACACATGCCATAAATCAACTAGTGTTCTAAAAATACCGGCCAATTAAGCTGAAGCCATTAATGAAAGAAGTGTGGCATACCAAAAGCATAGACCTAGCTAAAATTATCTACAAAAACTTACTCATAAGAATAAACGTGACACCTCTTTTGAGAACTAATACAAGTTTCAACCCAAAACTCACTAATTGTCAGCTACACCAATGACTCACAACCAGATTGCTTAGCATTGCAATTTGAAACTAAACACAAAACAGAAATTAAATTACAACACAATAGTAGATACTGCTAAGGCAATTCATTTCACCACCATATGTTGTAAAATCAAGAGACAAAACTTTTAAAGCAAATGCATGATCATCAAATACTGAAATTAACAACTGAAAATATAAGGTTCCAACATAAACTATAAGACATGAAAAACCTAAACAGCATAAGATCAAAGTCCGCAGGTAGACAACAAAACAAACTTAGACGAGATTTACTTAGATCTCTGTCTCATCTTTCGACGCTTCCTCTTCAACCTCCTCATTCTCTTCTTCTTCCACTGTACGACAGCATCAACAATATTCACATATCAGTTTATGTTAAACAAAAATTGAGCTGCAAATGCAACAGTAACGAAAAAAAAAAAGGGTAAAAGCCATAAAATAACAACGTACTTTCTCAAATTTACCGAGTTGAAACACATACTTTTTTATTAACATATATACCTACGTACTTTCGAATTTTGTTCCGACTTCACCCATATGACTGATTTATATTAATATAATATTATATTAAATAATATTATTTTATTACAATATGGGTAAAGTCGAACAAAAAAAAAAGTACATGGGTATATGTTAATAAAAAAGTATGTGTTTCAACTCGGTAAATTTGAAAAAGTACGTTGTTATTTTATGGCTTTCACCCAAAAAAAACAAATAAAACTATCATGCAAATTCTTACAAACATTATAAATTATATAGATAGAAAAACAATTTAACCACATATTTGGGTTTAACGCTCCCAAAGCAAAAAATAGACTGCTCATATATCCTTCTTATTTTCAACTATAACCATGAAAAAAGGAAGCTACTAGGCCACAACGAGTTTTTACACTGGAACTGCTATTTTTCAGCTTATATTTAGTGAGAATAAATAATCAAAATTCTGATAAGCAGTTAAAAAGCTGTTAAATTCATGCTTATTTTAGTCGAAATTTTAATCTCTCTTTTACCAACATATCTAACTATAAACCTTTTATAAAAAAGGTTAACAACAAATTTTCAACAACTTACTAAGTTTTTGAGTATTCTAGCTACCAAAAAAAGCAAACCCAAACATTATTTTCCTAACAGGTTATAAGCTCTTATTTTTTAGCAAAAGACCAAACAACCCCTTAATACCATAATATTTCATATAAAAAATAAATAACAAACTAGTAACATATTACGACAATACTCAACAACCATATGAATAAAAAAAAAGCAAAATAATAACAAAATAAATATATAAATAAGCAATCTGACTAGAAAAAATTAACAATAACCATAAATAAAATGAGAAGTGATTATTGTAATATACCTTAGCTCTCATGGTGACGAATGAAAAGTTAGAAACAGTGAGTGTTTTGTGGTGGGTTTTGCAACGGCGGTTAATGAGGCGGTGAAATGGAATTTATAGGAGATGAAACCCTAAGTTGTATATAGTTAACTATTCATGGGTTTGAGAGTTGGGCTTGGCTCATTGTACTCTGGGCTAAAATTGGCTCTGGATTTTTATTTGTTTGCTAGTGTAAGACCATTAAGGATTTAAGGGTGTATTTATTGTCTTATAAACAAATATTATTATAAAACACATTTTTTAGACTACTACCAAATACTTTCGGAGTTTCGGGGTAGATCACTTGAGCTCTTTAGAAAAAGTCAGAGTTCAAACCCCGCTATGCATATTTAAGAGTTTGTAGGGAATTGGTTAGAAACGGTGACAAATATCACAGTTAAGTCGCGTACATTTGAGTTAAGACTTACGCTTTTGAATAGGGAAAACCTCATTCTTTTATCTTTTCAGCTTATTAGATTTTTTTTTTAAATATACAAAACGGTTTAGAATAGCGAGTATATGTTTGTTTGACTACCTTTTTGATGGGTATAGGCCCATTTACTAAAAAAGAAATGTATAATTTGGTCGAATAAAAGCCATTTCGATTATAGCAATCGACATTGCGAACCGATTAATTCAAAAGAGACTATCTTTTTGGATAGTCCGGATTCGGTGCAAGTGAACCTCCATAGCCACAAGAGGATTAATTTTCTCCCCGTCGAATTCAAACCCTTAACCTTTTCTTTATAAGACTGATGTTCTTACCGCTAAGTCACCCTTTGTGAACGACTAGTTTTAGTCATTTTCTTTATTAAATCTTTATATCTTTATCTAATGTGCGATTATGTGTGATCTTATCTTCGTTGTATTGTTAGTAGATAAAAAAAAAATGGTGATAATGAAGAAAGAACTAAAAGACGTTTAACTCAAGGTCTCAATGCCTTCATCCAAAACGCTCACAAGTGGTAATGTTGACTAGCTTACACACACGTTAAAATGCAATGTTTTCGGAGCCTCTGATGGTAGTAAGTGTTTGGGTAACTTATACAAAATTACAAATATACATTCTGCTTGATGAATATAATTCAGAATATCACATGGAGAAAGGAATATGCTAAAGAAGAAAAGGAGACTAGCCCATGACATATATATCTCATACCGTATTAGCTATGCGTTTATGCCTGTATCGCATAACACTTATCCACTAGTTTATATGTATGCTCTCTTGTTGATATAAAGACAATACCAATAATAATTGGGTAAAAGCCATAAAATAACAACGTACTTTTCAAATTTTGCCGAATTGAAACACTTACTTTTTTATTACCTTAGTTAATTAAGCGAACTTTCAAAATTTGTTTAAATCACCCATAGTATGACCAGGTTTATATTAAAATAATATGAAATGACTATATTACCCCGTATGGGTGAAGTCGAGAACAAATTTTGAAAGTTTTTGTAAGTCGAACAAATTTTAAAGAATAATAGGGTAATATAGTTATTTCAGTTATTATTTTAATATAAACTGATCATATGGGTGAATTAAAACAAATTTTTGAAAGTTCGTTGGTGAACTAAGGTAATAAAAAAGTAAGTGTTTCAAGTCGTGAAATTTGAAAAGTACGTTGTTATTTTATGGCTTTTACCCTTAATAATTTTAGTGTCAATCAACATCATCTTAAAGTTATGAAAAGTGCACCCAATCTTTTGTATGGATTTCGTCTTATCCACAAACAATTTATGACATTGTTGGCTACGGCCTACGGGCATGCCATAAAGTTCAAAATGTTTATCATGCAACACAAAAATTCATACATGTCGACATTTCTTCTTCGAAAAGTATAAACAAGAGTCACTTTATTTTGCATACTCAAAAATCTTTGCATATTAAAGAGTAAATTTTTACTTTTCATTTAGTTTAATCTAATAGTGAGGATTAACCTAAGATTTAATATGACTAAACCTAAGTCCATTTTTTTTTCTTTGTCTTTTTAACTTTTTTATCTTTCTCTTATTTATTTTCATTTTTGTCTTCTTTTAATCCCTCTCTTTTAAATTTCATCGTTTTCTTTTTCTTTTTTTTACATTTTTTTATCGTTTTTACGTTTTCAAATTTTTAAATACGTTTTGTCCAGTTTTAAAACTTTTTTATACGTTTCTTACGTTTTGATGTCCGTTTTTCTTAGGTTTTCGATCGTTTCTTACGTTTTCGTCCGTTTTCTACGTTTTGAATTTTTCTTACGTTTTGTTTGTTTTCATCCGTTTTCATACGTTTTCGTCTCTTTTGTTACGTTTTCGTCCGTTTTCATACGCTTTCGTCAGTCTTGTTACGTTTTCGTCCGTTTTCTTACGTTTTCGTCCGTTTTTTTACGTTTTTGTCTGTTTTCGTCCGGTTACATACGTTTTCGTTCGTTTTCATACGTTTTCGTCCGTTTTCTTACGTTTTCGTCCGTTTTCATACGTTTTTGTATGTTTTCTTACATTTTTGTTCGTTTTCATACGTTTTTGTTTGTTTTCTTACGTTTTCGTTCGTTTTCTTACGTTGTCTTACGTTTTCGTCCGTTTTCTTACGTTTTCTTCTGTTTTCGTTCGTTTTCATACGTTTCGCCCGATTTCATCAGTTTTTTTTTGTTTTCATCCATTTTCAAACGTGTTTTTACGCTTCCATACGTTTTCGTCCGTTTTCATACGTATTCGTCCATTTTCTTACGTTTTCATCTGTTTTCGTATGTTTTCATCCGTTTTATGACTATCACAAGTGATTTTCTGTGATATTCAGAAATCACTTTGTGATATTCAAAATACCACTTTGTGATTTTCTGAATATCACTTTGTGATATTCTGAATATCACTTTGTGATATTATGAATATCACTTGTGATTTTCTGGATATCACGTTGTGGTATTTTGAATATCACTTGTGATTTTTATTTTACAAAACATTAGTTGAAAATCACTTGTAATATTTAGAAAATCACTTGTGATATTCTGAATAGAATATCACAAGCGATTTTTTGAATATCACATAATATCACTTGTGATCATTTGAATATCACTTGTGATACTCAGAATATCATTGTGATACTTAGAATATCGCTTATGATATTCTGAATATCACAGAATATCACTTTTGATATTCAGAAACATATGAAAACGGCCGAAAACATTTAAAAGGGAAAAAATATGTAAACAGACAAATATGTATGAACTCTAAACCAAAATTTGACCATTTTCTCTTTATACGTAGTAAATATAAACTTACATATTTTTATAAGTTTCAAAATAAGTAATTTAAGCTAGTGAAACATAAACCGAAATCACATAAGCTCATAAGCAAATAAAATAAGGTTAAACAGATACCCTCAAACTATGTAGCTGCTATTCAAATTATATATTTGTGATATTCTGAATATCACTTGTGATTTTTTGAATATCACTTGTGATTTTCTGAATATCACTTTGTGATATTATGAATATCACTTGTGATTTTCTAGATATCACTTTGTGATATTCTGAATATCAATTGCGATTTTCATGTTACAAAACATTAGTTGAAAATCACTTGTAATATTTAGAATATCACAAGTTATATTCTGAATATCACAGAATATCACTTGTGATATTCAGAAACGTATGAAAACGTCTGAAAACGGCCGAAAACATTTAAAAACGGACGAAAACGTAAGAAAATAGACGAATATGTATGAAAACGGACGAAAACATAAGAAAGCGTAAAAACAAGTATGAAAAGATGAAAACGTTAAGCGGACAAAATAGACGAAAACATATGAATAATGAACGAAAACGTAAGAAGACAGGCAAAAACGTATGAAAACGGATGAAAACGTAAGAAAATGGACGAATATGTATGAAAACGGATGAAAACGGATGAAAGCGTAAAAACAAGTATGAAAACGGACGAAAACGTATGAATAATGAACAAAAGCGAAAAGCCGGCGTATGAAGCCGGCGGACGAAAACATAAGAAAATGGACGAATATGTATGAAAACGGACGAAAACATATGAAAGCGTTAAAAAGAGTATGAAAACGAACGAAAATGGACGAAAACGTATGAATAATGAAAGAAAACGTAAGAAAACGGGTGAAAACGTATGAAAACTGACGAAAACGTATGATAGCGAAGAAAAAAACGCGAATTAAAAAAAACGTGAATAACGTGAATTAAAAAAAATGGTGATTTTAAATTAAAACATGAATTAAAAGAAGAGTTAACTACATTTTTGGTCCTTGTGGTTGTACCTGGATTCCACTTTTGGTCCATTTGTTCAAAAAGTTGCGATTTTAGTCCAAAATACATAGTTTGGTTCCACTTTTGGTCCATTTTTCTAACGAAGTTAGTTCAGTTAGTTAAGTCGTTTACAAGCGTTAGTCCTTTATAACGGTCGTTTGCAACGTTAGTCCTTTATACCAAAGATCTTTTGCAACATTTGCAACGTTAGTCCTTTCAGTTAGTTAGTCATTTAAAAAAAATTCTAAAAAAAAATTCGGAAAAAAAAATTTAGAAAAAAAAATTATAATTTTTTTTTCTAAAATAAAATTCGAAAAAAATTTCGAAATATATTCTAAAAAGAAAACTTTTTTTTTTCCGAAAAAAATTCTAAAAAGAAACTTTTTTTCAAAAATATTTTTTTTTTTCCGAAATTTTTTTTCAGAAAAAAATTTCGAAATATATTCTTAAAAAAAACTTTTTTTTCCGAAAAAAATTCTAAATATATATTCTAAAAAAAAAACTTTTTTTTTTGAAAAAATTTCAAAATATATTCTAATTTTTTTTAAAAAATGTATATACATTGAAAAAACGTTTTTTTTAAAATGTATATACATTTTTTCTAGAATATATTTCGAATTTTTTCAATGTATACATTTTTAAAAAACGTTTTTTCAATTTATATACATTTTAAAAAAAGTTTTTAGAATATATTCGAAATTTTTTGAAAAAAAAAGTTTTTGAATATATTTTTGAAGATTTTTTCGGAAAAAATTTTTAGAATATATTTCGAAATTTTTTTCGGAAAAAAAGTTTTAAAAAAGTTTCTTTTTAGAATTTTTTTTCGGAAAAAAAAGTTTTCTTTTTAAAATATATTTCGAAATTTTTTTCAATGTATATACATTTTTAAAAACGTTTTTCAATGTATATACATTTTAAAAATTTAGAATATATTTTGACATTTTTAGGAAAAAAAGTTTTTTAGAATATATTTTAGAATTTTGTTAGGAAAAAAAGTTTTTTAGAATATATTTCGAAATTTTTTCGGAAAAAAAATTTCGGAAAAAAAGTTATTTTTAAAAAAGTTTCTTTTAGAATTTTTTAGGAAAAAAAGTTTTTCTTTTAGAATATATTCGAAATTTTTTCGAATTTTATTTTAGAAAAAATTATAATTTTTTTCTAAATTTTTTTTCCGAATTTTTTTTAGAATTTTTTTTAAAGGACTAACTAACTGAAAGGACTAACGTTGCAAATATTGCAAAAGATCTTTGGTATAAAGGACTTAAGTTGCAAACGACCGTTATAAAGGACTATCGTTGCAAACGACTTAAATAACTGAACTAACTTCGTTAGAAAAATGGACCAAAAGTGGAATCAAACTATGCATTTTGGACTAAAATCGCAACTTTTTGAACAAATGGACCAAAAGTGGAATCCAGGTACAACCACAAGGACCAAAAATGTAGTTAACTCTTAAAAGAAAATGACAAAAAAAATATGAATAAAAAAAAGACAAAAAGATAAGAAAAAAAACATGAACTTAAGTTTATCTAATAAATTTTAGGTTAATCCTCATCATTAAATTAAACTAGATAGATAGAAGGGATTTATCTTTTGATAAACACCTAAATAAATGTAAGCAAATGAAAATTTCTCATCTAAATTATTATTTTGGGAAGAATATGATGCTTTTGGAAACACCACCAACTAGTCTAAGTCGTCAATCAAGTCAAATCGCTAAGCTCGCAAAATTTGAGTTGATTACACCACATGTAATAAATGCGTATGCTGGCTATTTGTATATATATTTTTTTTAAATGACCAAGTTGAGTCAACGCATACTTAAATTAGTAAACTCATATGTATAGTCACATTTTGTGTAACGGCATTTAGCTACATAAACACACACACTATAAGACTCGGGTTTCTTGTTCAATCATGGGTGTGTTTTTCCTATGTGTGGTTTACTCGTCACATCCCCTCATCGTGTGTGTAATATAGCAGGGTATTCGCGCATTGCGACGACGGTACCATGTGATTAAAGTTCAGACACCAATTTTACAATGCCGAGCTGATTAACCTGAGAAAACAAGAAAAAAATGATCTTGGTCCAACCCGGTTTACCATTTTTTACCGGCTTCGATGGTCCTCTCAGGTTCCTTTTTCAGAAGGCTTTTATTAGCTAGCCGAACCGGTGGCGACTCTGGTTCTTGTTTAAACCCATTTGCCCGTTCCAATTTATAAAACCATATGTACCATCAATTTGTTTTCATATAAATTGTATGAAGCTTTGTGTGTTTTATTAGTTTGTAAAACATGTATGATAACATATATTTTTTATTTTATGGGTGTTTTAAAAGAACACGTATTAGAAGAGTTAGAAACGTCAACTATATACAAAGGTGTTTATGGTTATAAGGGCCCGTTTGGTATGAGGGGTTAGATTAATGGATCGGACTTAAAGTAGTATTTTATTGTTTGGTTGCATATGTGTATTGTTAAGATTGTCATCTAAACCCACAAAGTGGGGCATGCAGAAAAAGGAGCCTACATCACCGGGGTTAACAAAAATTCACTAACTTTTTATTTTTTATTGGCCCGCATGTATCATGTGCTACTCATTTAATTTCTTATTATTATTTCAAGCATTCTTTTTGTTTTTTTAATTATATACTATTATTTTAATAAATTATTTATTTTATATTATATTTTCTCTATCATACATCAAATCAAAATTCAAATCCTAATCCAAATCCAAATTCAAATCCTAAACCCTTAACGAACCAAACGGGCCCTAAATGTTTTTTTTTCCTTATATTAAATTACATTATAGTTTTATAACTATTATTTTAAACATGTTTACAAAAGGTAATTTAAGATATTGTAACTAATGCTATTATAAGTTTATAACTACACTTTTAAAAATTGTATTTATTTATGATGAATGTGCTGCAAGCTATTAATTCCATAACAAAATCAACACAATTTCATAGACGTGTTGGCATAATATTTTAAAACTTTCTTTTTTAGCAAGTCTCAAATACTTTATTATGCAATATAGATATAAACTTTTTTATCAAATGGTTAAAAGTTAAATCGTATCGTCGAGATCATGTTGCCACTAAAACTACTACTAGATAATCCTTATCAATCACCAACCTCAAACAAAGGCTCGACAGCATGGTGTTACGGTCGCGGTTCAAGGACTAGGATGCGGCAAAAGAGTCAAGGTTGTTCCGGTTTGGCACAAAGAATACGTGATGGGTTAGGAGATAACCATCATGCTTATCTATTGTTTAGGATATGTGCTCGAGTCGTGTTAGGATAAGTATTCATCTTTGTTTAGGATTATCTTATAACTAGTATTTAAACTCATCATTATGAATGAAAGTCATTAAGGTTTTTTTTATCTATAATCCTCTTGTTCTTCTTATCTTTTCTTAAGGAGCTCGCACACGCTATAATTCGTACTACTATCGGTACAAGTATGTTGTATTAGTTGGTGCTTTCATTGCTATGGATGGACAATCAGTCAGGTTGCTCTTGAAGGAAAAATTTGACACCTTCACAAGTCAACTCCTCAGAACTTCAAATAGCCAAGGGGTCGGGTTGGACGCGGCATGGGGATGGAAACAGCGATCAAGGTATCCCTCGCTCAATGCGAGTTGATGTCCTGAAGTGTAATGGAACCGATCCCGATACTTGGATCTTTGCCATTAACGAATACTTTTCACTACTCGAGACAACCCCAGAACAACGGTTGCGCATTATTTGGTTTAAACTTAAAGGAGATGTTGTGGAATGGTATCGTCGGATGACACGCAACAAGCTAGTCACAAGTTGGGATAGTTTTTTTGGAAAGCGTACAAAATCGGTTTGGGCCATCCAAGTATGAGGATCCCCAAGGTGCCTTGTCCAAATTATTGCAAATAACTATGGTGGTTCAATACCATATTGAATTTGAGAAACTAATGAACAGGGTTACCGATGTTTCCGAAAGTTTGGTATTATCATTTTACATCTTTGGACAAAAACCAGCATTACAACGAGAGTTGTTGGTGTTGAAACCCATAACCTTGGGCGAAGCTTTTTCCTTAGCTCGTATCATCAAGGTCTGGTTTCCAGATCAATGGCCCAACACAGCCGTTGCCAACACACGCGACACCAACACAATTACATCACAATTTTCTGTTAATACCTCAAGCTCAGTAAAACCACCCCTTCTACCTACACCCAGTAAACCGACTACAAACAACACTAGCACCATGTCACTTGCTATCAAATGGATTTCTCTGGCTGGACGCCAATAACGTCTTAACAAGGGTTTGTGCTTTAATTGTGATAATAAATATGTGTGCGGTCATAAATGCCCTAGTAAGTTTCTATTGCTTATGGCGGGTGAAGGCGACGAGCCACCAGGATCTGATGTCGCACACGAGGAGGATGAAGCCGTGGAGAGTGAAGATTTTTTCATTCTTAATTCATTAGTTAGACACGGGAGCCCGTGAACTCTTCAGCTATAAGGTAAAGTGGGAACATGTCAGGTCCACGTGCTCATTGATAATGGAAGCACGCATAACTTTGTAAGACCTGATGTGGTGGAAAGAATGTGCATACCACATAAAGCAATGAAATCATTCAAGGTTTATATTGACAGTGGTGAAACTTTGTTATGCGATAATGTGTGTTCGCAAGTGCCAATTCATATGCAAGGTTTGTCAAAGGAAAATCGATCTTTATGTGTTGCCCATGCAGGGTATAAATGTGGTTTTAAGGATACAATTGCTACAAAAATTTGGTAAAGTGACGCATGATTATGCTCAACAAACCATGGAGTTCACTCTTGTTCATAAAACGTATTCAGTGCAACAAGATGAGTCATTGCGCATGAAGCGGATTAGTCTTTATCGTATGCAAGCATTGTTGGAAACAAATGACGTATACGGGATTTATGATCTTCTTAGCTTGCCGGGGGAAGAGCAGGGAAACGGGACGGTGTCGCTGGCAACAAGCACTGGGCATTCCGAAATTGATCAGCTTTTGGTACAATTTGACTCACTCTTTCAGGTACTTACTTTTTTACCCCCATATCGATTAATTGATCATCATATTCGTTTACTTCCCAATACAAAACCCGTCAATGTCCAACCATATCGTTATTGATAAGGATTTAAAACGTACACTTTTAAGGGGTCATTTAAGCCCTTAATCGCCCACTTTTATATCCGTTACTGCTTAATTTCGTTCTTTTTCATTTTTTAGGTCTCTTAGATGCAAAATGCTGGAATGATGCATTTTTTGACGAAAAGGAGTAAATATATGAAGAAAATGGCTAAGTCAAGATCAAGACACTCAAGCTGCTGGAATTACACCTGACAGCGTCCCAAACAGAGGGTGACGCCGTCCCTCTCTACATAATTAAATTTGTGACGACTCAGTAGCGATTTTGCTAATTTGCACCTGACGGCGTCAGGCTTTGAAGAGTAAGGGGGTCACGAAGACATTTCTTCTCATACGGCTTAGATCCAGATTCAGACAACGTCACTGCTGAAGACTGACGGCGTCACAACGACAATGTGACGTCGTCCCAATGATGACTTGGCCAAGACGAAACCCTAATGAAGGTGATCTGACGACGTCCCAACTATAAGGTGACGCCGTCGCGAATGTAAAATTATATATAGAAATCGAATTTTTAGAATTTTAGGAGGTAGACGTGTGGAGTAAAAACCTAAAACGATGTTGGTCCGGTTTGGACAGTATCTTAGGGTTCTCATACCATATTTTACATCAAGATATGTAATTTACTTCATTGATTTCATTATGTCTTCGATTGTATGTGTGTATGCTTGTATGTTTAACATGTCTGACTAAATTTCTTGTGTATTTGCTTATATCTATGAAACCTAGTTATTAATTATTGATTGGTTGTCTTTTATCTTATTTGTAATTGGCTTAGGATTGCACTAGGCTATCGTTGTGTTTTTAATGCTTGAGTAATCTTTGTGAACCTTAGTTTATACTCACTTAGCGGAATTGTAGACTAAACATCCAAAGATAACCTTATAGTTAGTTTATGAATCCTAGAGATTTTGTAGGCAATAACCTTAAGGTAGTCTCAAAGAGTTAGAGATAAAAGCATACCCTACGACCTTAGGAAACACAACGCGTTAAGAATAAGGACGTGACAATTCAACCACCAATAAAAGATAACTAGGGAGTAATATTATCTAGGTAGACACATTTTTAATCATCAAACGAGCACACATCAATAGACATAGACTACCCCTTAGTTTAGATAATTAGATAAGTAGAGTAATCGGTAGAAGTACCAACCCCCAAATCCAAACCCCGAGATTTTACCCTTAGCTTTCTAAAAAATTATAAAAAGATAAAAATAATCTTCCTCAACCTCAAACCTTAGCGTTGTACATCTCTCACTAGTATTCCTATTCCCCTAGAGAACGATATCAATACCCGAGGCTTACCCAATACTACACTACAAAGATTAGGTTCACTGCCTAGGGTGTTGAAAAACTTGCTCGACGAAAAGGAAGTTCCTTTGACCCCGAACGCGTTATACGCGCATCAGTTATCCTCATTATCAAAAGGGTGAGATGGAGAAGTTAGTAAACGAGATGTTAAGCCAGGGTATTATTCGTTTTATCCATAGTCCTTTTTCATCGTCTGTATTGTTGGTTAAAAAGAAGGATGGCATCTACCGTTTATGTGTTGACTATCGTGCCTTAAATGCAGTCACGGTAAAGGAAAAATTCCCTATACCTATGGCAGATGAGATGTTCGACGAGTTAGGGGGTCTAGCATTTTTACTAAACTGGATTTACGAGTTGGGTACCATCAAATACGAGTTTTGTAACCCCCCCCCCCCCAAATCTCGGTACAACGAAAGACTTAATCAAGTTTTCGGGGCATTACTATTGGATTGGTATCGCACACAAGTATAGCAAAAAGATAGTCATTTAACATTCAAAACCAATCCCAAATTTAGTTATTCAAAACATTTAATCCAAAAGTGTAAATATTAGGCCCAACACATGATTTAATAAAATAGGTCCCCAAAGTTTATCAGAGTCAGAAATGATCCTTGAACCCCGCCTTCTTTCCAAGCTTCCATCGATCACGTATTCCAAACATCTCTCAAATACCTGAGAAATCATGCTAAAAGGTCAACTTACGCTGGTGAGTTCATAGGTTTAAGTTCAACAAAATCATAGTGGATCTGTAGGAGTTGATTTGCTATGCAAGACCTAAGATAGATAAATACCGTTTGCATACACCGATCCTACCCGGATCACCAACCATATAATCATATCCGCATCCGGGGATTACTCGGGCCGCGACTCTAGTCCAAAGATGTCGTGGCAACCTCTAGAACAGTTTCCAATCCCGGACTAGGTCGATGTAGAAGTCTATTCTTAGCTAGGCAACGGTTCAACCTAGTCTAAGGCAACAACTACCGCACATCTTATCTAAACAGTCAAGCATATAAGAAAATCCAAATAGTTTTAACATGTCCAAAAAAGTAGCATGATTCTCACCCCAATATAGTTAAAACGTAGATAAAAGTGGGGCTATGAAACTCACCTCAAGCAATCAACGTACAAATAAACACTAGCAGAAGATAACTGTAATCACGGCACATCAACTATCGACTCGGCACAACCTATTAATGTAGACCAAATTCAATATATATATCTCTCGAAATCAACTTTATCTATCCCAATGTGTTCCATTTCGTTATTTCCAAAAATGTCTCGTTTCACCATTTAATCCTAGTGTTTGGTATCCTCATGTGGGTGTATCGACTCAACATGATGCTATGAATGCACTCAAACAACCAATATATAACTCAATGCAACACAATGAGACATCTAAGCGATAAGCTCCATAGTCCAATAAGTTTTGGAATAAATAGTAGACCTTATCGAATTCGTCAACTCGATAAACTCATTTATTTATTCGTGTCGCTTATTATCCCATAAATCAATCGTATCCTAAAGAGTCATAAGGACAATTCACCCATTAATAAGGTTACCCAACGTACCTAGCGGGCTCTTATTAGATTTGTCAACCTAATAAGTCCGCTACCCACGTTGTTCAACACTATTAACGTTAGGTTATCCGTAACCCATGCACATAACGTAAGTAAATAATTACTTGAAACTAGTATTAAATGCCCATAATTGACATTTATCGATAAACGTGTACTCAAAACATTAATTACTTATTTATTATAAAACATTTCCATTTTTAGTCGTTAGTTTCCATTTAAAAATAGTAAATAACAAGATAAGATTTGTTATCGATATCTTTAGTATAAATGCCCTTTTATTATTTATATTTCATAGTCTATTAGCATTTTCATATATATATATATATATATATATATATATCATCAAATTCCAACATTAGTTTCATATCGTTATTCGTTTCGAGTCCACAAGCACGAGTCACGACTTCTCGGCTTTTAATCAATCAATAGTCCAAACTATACTAAAGTCCATGTTACGGCTTTGTCGGAGTCAAGTATTGACTAAAAAGTCAAAGTAACACCGACGTAGCTCAAAGTTGACAATATATATATCAAGTCCAATTAAAAGTCATAATAGCGCAATTCAATCCCAAATCAACTCAAATCAATCTCGCCAACAAATCAACCAACCAAATATGCCTGAAACCAATGTTATGACCCTAATGGTCATGACACGGTCACGGTTAAGACCACGTGAACCAAACAAGCTCTAGAAGCTTTTCGGCTCCACGCGTCTCTTCCAAACATCAACAATATCAACCAACAAGCTACCAAAACGACTCGACCCGGACCCTTGGTCCATGTGGGTCACGTACGACACCAACCAAGACCCCTACGTGGGTTTCTTGGTGCGTACGCCCCTTCACCATCACCAAACACCATCCAAACACTCTCAAATCAATTCCACAACATCCAAATACAATCAATCAACCTCCAATCATTAACCAAACATCAAACCCATCATCTATTCTAACCAAAAACATGAAATTAGACCTAAAATGCAAAAAACCATCAATATGATACACCACATGCTTACCAAACACTAGCTACATATTTATTTATGTGTTAATTAGACTCAATCGCACATTTAAACCAGAAGCCCTAAATTTCATCATATGTACGAACCAAAATAAATCCATATGTGGGTTATTAAAGCTTAAGCAAGCTTAACCCAGGTTCCATTTACCTTATTCAAGCCCGATCTACAATATTGAATGAAAACCCTAAAAGTACGAATCTTAATCTTAAGATTTGAAGGTGTTAATGAATGTTTTAGTGAGGGTATTATATATGGATAGAAAGATGATGAAAAGATCTACAAGATGGTGGTGGAGGTGTAATTTCACTTGCCGGAAATTGGTCGGAAAGTGGCCGGAGGTGGCCGCGGCTATATGGTGGTGGTGGTGGTTAGGGTTTGTTCTTGAGGAGAGAGAAAGAGATTAGAGAGAGAAAGGTGTATGTGTGTGTTTTTAGAGAGAGAAAGTGAAGTAAAAATGAGGGTGAATGAGGGTATATATATTTTGGAAGGAGGGACTAAATAATAAAAGAGAGGGAGGGGAGGGGGGCGCCGGCCTAAGCAAAAGAGAGGGGCCGTGGTTGCCATTTTTCGTAAAGCGTCCCGTTTACCCGTTCCCGAGCTTATATATTGTCCCCCGAGTGTCCCACAACGTTCATTCGACTTTCTAACATAGTTATTTATGTTTTTCCACGAGTTTTGACTATTTATTTGTCAATTTTCGAGTTACGGTCTAAAAGTTACGTTATTTCTCGTTTTAGGCTTTTCTAGTGCCGAATCGAATAGTGCCTACCAAATAGAGTTAAAACTCATACGATAACTCATTCAATAGTGGAATAATCCGTAAAAACCAATAGACGATATAAAATCAAGTCATGGTTTATAAAAATAGTGATAGAGGCACAGCTCGCTTTAGTTTAACGTAATGCGGTTACCTAAAATAGACTCCCTAAATTGCCAGTTGTCACAAGTTTATGATCGGGATGTCTACAAAATCGCTTTTCATACTCATGATGGCCATTATGAGTTCTTGGTCATGCCTTTTGGACTCACCAATGCCCTGTCCACTTTTCAAGCAACAATGAACCGGTTGTTTTCTCCCTACTTGCATAAATTTCTGATTGTTTTCTTTGATGATATCTTAGTTTATAGTACCACTCTTATCGCACACGTGGAACATGTTCAATGTGTTTTTCAGTGTCAACAGGAGCATTAATTTTTTGTAAAGAAATCAAAGTGTGTATTTGGAGTTGCCACCCACGAATACTTAGGGCACATCATATCCGAAAAAGGGGTAAAGATGGACCATAATAAAATTGCGACTATGATTGAATGATCAATACCTACAAAACAATGACAGGTACGTGTGTTCTTGGGCCTTGCTGGATATTATCGTCGGTTTATCCAAAGGTATGCCACGGTTGCCGCACCATTAACAAATCTTTTAAAAAAAGACCGATTTAAGTGGGGGGAGGTGGAAGCTAGAGCATTTGAAGAACTAAAGAAACAGTTGACCAACACACCTATTTTAGGACTGCCAAACTTCAACAAGACCTTTGTTATAGAGGTAAATGCTTCTGCAGAGGGAATTGGCGTTGTTTTACTTCAGAATAACCAACCTCTTTGCTATCTTAGTCGTAAGTTGAGGCCACGTATGTGTATTGCTGCCACATATCAGAAGGAGGTGTTTGCAATTGTTAAGGCCATCTATAAGTGGCACCAGTAACTGGTAGGGCGACGGTTTATAGTTCGTACGGATCATAAGAGCATTAAGGAGATGATGCAACAAGTTATTTATACGCTACTTCAATATAAGTATGTAAGGAAATGGATGGGCGTTGATTTTTTTATCGAATATAAACCCTGGGTGTCAAATCAAGTGGCCGATGCTCTGTCACGAGTATTTGAAGATGAGGAAGTGACCGCGACATTCATGAGCTATGAGCTAACATGTGGTAGGGATGGTTAACGATTTGAAGTATGAGAATGAGACTTTGGAGGAATTGTGTGTAACAACTCATATTTTTCAAGTTAATACTTAACAATAAATTTGAATGTTTTACTTTGAACACGTGAAAACTTAATTTAATGTATAACCGTTAGGTTATCCCGCGTACAACGAGAAACAACTTTGAACGTATTTCGGCACTAGACTAAGATTAGTCTACGTCTAACAAGTACCTTATGACACTTATGAGCATGTTTTATAAGTCATTTGCATTTGGTTTCATAAGCTTTACGTAAATCATTTAAGATTGCATTAAGTCTCATGCATGCATGCAATACGTAACCAACTTACCACCTTTGCATTATATACATATATATACATTATATCTTTTAAAAATTTAGCATTTCCCTATTTTTTCACCTAAAAAACCGGCCCCATATAAGTGATGATACAACCATATGATTTCCTACTTCAAAAACCACCCTTTCCATACTCATATTTATCATGAATCTCTTGTAAGCATGCAAAGACTCATCTTCACCTCCCCCTCTCACTTTGGCTAGCCCCAAGGCACACCACAACCATCCAAACCTTTATCCATTTGAGTTATACACAACCTTGTGACCCTTACAACACCTATTGACCTTACCTTAAATACCTCTATATAAGAAATGATCTTGTGACTAATTATTCACCTCATTCAAACACATATATCGCTCACTAACTCCTCTATTAATTTTGGCATCAACACACATACATAAACAAGGGTTTCAAGTTGGGTTAAGCTTTGGTTTAAGGGTTGATATATAAAGCTAGGGTTTGGTACTTCAAAGTTAGTTTTTTAGGGTTTATTAGGGTTTCTTAGTGTTCTTGTGCACTTTCTTGACACCAATCATTAGTAATACTTTTAAGCATCTCATTTAACTCTTTTTCATTTATATTTAACTTATTTAGCATGATTTCATATCACCTTGTTAGATTTGTAATATCAAAATTTGTTTTAAACTTAGTTATGAATAACATCAAATTTGCCAGAAAATCAGTCGATTTGTGTGTTTGTTTTTACCACTTTAGAGAATGCTTATGGCCAAGCTCTTTGCACGTCAGTTTTCTACTATGTCTTAGATAGATTTTATCCAAAATTTATAATTTTTAGATTTTTTTAGTATTTTTAACATTTTACGCAAAACTGGTTGTCAAGCAAGTCTTGTTTCTGAGTATCATAAAGCACATAAATGGATGACCTAAAATCCAAATTAGAAGCTCTAATTAGACTTTTCGGAAAGCTAAGACATAGACCTAACTCTGGAAACTTGAATATGGAAAAGTGCTTAAAAAACGAGAGAGTTATAGCGTTGCGAAATCGGGCCAATTTTTTTTGACAAAACAGTTAACTTAGGACAACAACTTTTAAGGCACTTATGGGTATCTAAAACATGATGTTAATACAAATAAACCGTAAAAACGTTTATTAATATTTTGCGACCTCTTTATGTTTTGTTGATAACAAATATAATGTTATCTTAAGTATAATTATAAGGATACATGTTATTTTTGTAAAGCATTTACTTATAGTCATTTAAATACAAAAATGTAATAATTAAGCATTTGTTGTAATAGTTTATTAGGATGGGTAAAAACCATAACCCATGGATCTTAACCCATACCCAAGTAGACTAGATACAATGTATACTTAGATACATTGAATCTAAAGAAAACCCATGGACCAACCCATAACCCATGACCCATAACCAAAAAACCCATGGGCAAAGAGGAGCGTTCCACGGATCCCAAGGATTACACTAGACGGATCCCAAGTGGAAGGGATCCGTGGGAGATCCCAAGTGGAAGGGATCCGTGGGATCCGGGGAACAGTGAAAAATTTTGCCTATAAATAGAGAGCCATTTCTTCATTCTAACTCACCCCTCTTCTTACTAAATCTTTCATACACTCTCATTCTCTTCTAACATATAGATCACTTGATATAGAGAGTTGTTCTTCTTTCTTTCTATTTGTGATCCTTATATAGGTCCTTCTCTAAGGCGAGATCACGAGCATTCTACAAGTCATCCAAGAAAGGGGTCCTTGATTGATTTGTCACTCCGCAAGATTTCCGTAGCGAAGATCTTGTATTAGATATTTCACATATTTGTTGTGTAATAGTTGTGTTGGTTTGGTCCACCGTGCTACGGACTCGGTATTTAGCTTTGTACCGGAAAAAGTGTAAGCAACGTTGTGAAGGCTTCTCCGCCAAGTGAAGGAGTTTGTTGACATAGTGCTTGAACTCTCGAGTAGGTGACTCGGGGAGTGGAGTAGGGCAAGGAAGGTGTCCTTGTAGCCGAACCACTATATATCGGTTGTGTCTTTTCTTTCCCTTCGCTTTACTTTATTTACTTGCTTTATCATTAGATCTATACTTTCTCTACATCCATAAGATCTCACATATTAACGAATCTAAAAGTTTTTGAAACTAATTTAAAATCGGCAAAACTATTCAACCCCCCCTTCTAGTTTTCAACAATTGGTATCAAGAGCTAAGTTTATAAAAGTTTTAAAATAAAATTGTATTTTAAAAACTTTTTGATCACTATGGGTTCTGAAAATTATAAGGAAGGGCAATCTATGCAACGACCACCACTACTTGAAACTAATGGTTTTATATATTGGAAAAATAGATTCGAAACATATGTGAAGTCTAAAGATATTGATCTTTGGTACATTACTGTTGAAGGTGATTTTGAGGCTACCTCAAATGATGATAAAGGAAATTTAGTTCACATACCTCACGATAAACTAAACGATGAAATGAAGAAAAAGCTTTCTAAAAATAGTGAAGCAAAAATGGTTTTATATAATGCTTTACCGAAAAAGGAATTCGAAAGAATTTCTATGCTTAAAACCTCTAAAGAAATTTTGAATTCTTTAGTTGTAACTCATCAAGGCAACCAACAAGTTAAAAATAATAAAATTGATTTATTTGTTCAACAATATGAACAATTTTCAATATCGGATGAGGAAACTATAGATCATTCATTTGCTAACTTTAATACTATTATTACATCTTTACAAGCACTTGATGAATCTTTTTCTAGCCGTAACCATGTTAGGAGATATCTAAGGGCACTTCCATCGAAGTGGAGATCCAAGGTGATGGCGATCGAAGAGTCAAAAGATTTGACAATCCTCACCCTCGATGAACTTATAGGCAACCTAAAAGTCTACGAGCTTGTCCTTGCTAAAGATTCCAAAGCCTCAAAGGTGAAAGAGAAACACAAATCTCTTGCCCTTAAAGCCAAAAAGGCTTCGAGCGATGAGGAGAACTCCTCTTCGAGTAGTGACGACGAGGAGGACGAAGAAATTTGTCTCATGGCAAATGACGAGGTATGTCACGAATACTATAGTAGCTCATCACTTGATGACGACTCGTTGCATAATGAATATGATAAACTATGCAATATTAGCTTAAAACTAGTTAACAAAAACAAGCTTTTGAAGAGTCAAAATCAACGTTTAGATAAAGAAGTCATAGAATTAAAAGCAAAACTAAAACGTTTAGAAAATGGTAAAATAGCAAGTGGTGAATGTGAACTTTGCGTTCAACTTCAAACACTAGTGGATCGCTTAGATTCTAAAATTGCTAGAATGAGTACGAACACTTTAGATACAATACTCGATGGCGTTAAAACCGGTAACAATCAAAAGGGTCTAGGTAGTCAACAACTTGATCCATCAACTAGCGAAAGTAAAGAAACAAAATTTGTTAAGGAACTAGAAAAACCAGCCACTGTTGTGGCGGATCCCTTAAAAAGGGAACCGGCTAGTGTACGTAAAGGGATCCGTGGATCTGGTGTAGCAAACAGTAGCAATAACGTAGCTTCTTCATCTAGAACTGAGTTTGTCATAGTTAATAGGAAGAAACCAACTCATGTCACCACTAGACAACCACCTCCAAAATATAATCCTACTTTTGCAAGAAACAAAGCTTAATCTTTTTCAAAACCTAATTCATTTAGGAGACCTAATAACGTTTACCCGAAAAGTAACCATCAAATGGGATGGAATCCAAACATGCAAAACGGTTTTCCTTTTCAAAACTTTGCTCCATGGAATGCATACTCATCTTATCCATACATGTCTAACATGAATGGAATGTTTAACACTAATGGACCCATGAACAAATGGCGACCAAACTTTTGAGTTTATTATTGTTTTAGGTATGCTTAAAGGTCGACCTAGACCCTGATGAATGGGTCAAGGATAGCGGGTGCACGAGGCACATGACCGGCAATAGGGATCTATTCTCCACATATGAATTCTTCAATGGAGGTAATGTGGTGTTTGGAAATAGCAAAAGTAGAATCATCGGTAAATGTATGATTTCTAACAAATCTCTAACCATTAACGATGTGTGTCACGTAGATAACCTAAACTTTAACCTCTTAAGTATAGGACAAATATGTGATAAAAAGTGCAATGAACTTTTTACCGAAACCGGTAGTAAGATACTAAAAAATGGCATAACCATAGGAAGAGGAATTAGGAAACATGGAGTCTATGTCATTAAAATCGGTAATGAACCTAAAGACAAACTATGTCATACCTCTATGGATGATACTTCGACCTTATGGCATCGAAGATTGGGTCACGCCAACATGCGACTTCTTCAATCGCTATCATCCAAAGATCTAGTAAGAGATCTACCTAAGTTAAAATATGAACATCATTTTTGTGATGCTTGTAATGTAGGAAAACAAGCTCATTCTAGTCATAAAGCTAAAAACATGGTGTCTACAACTAGGTGTCTAGAATTACTACATATGGATTTATTTGGTCCATCCGCTATCCAAAGTTATGGAGGCAACTACTACACTTTGGTCATAGTGGATGACTATTCTAGGTATACATGGACAAAATTCTTAAAGAACAAAACGAAAACCTTTAATTATTTTGAAATATTAAGCAAAAAGATCCAAAGACAACTAGGAAGTCCCATAGTGTCTATTAGGACGGATCATGGTAGGGAATTCGATAACGAAGTGCAATTCGGAGCTTTTTGTGATGCTAATGGTATTACTCATGTTGATCCCAGTTGAACAAACGATCTAATATAGAAACTGACTTAAAACAAAAGCTTATTAAGTATTACGCGGAATTTAATACTTAATCTTAAGAAGAAGAACAATAAACATTCAACACCTCAATATTATTATTAATACGAATACTCTAAATCAGTATTAGGGTTTTACAACCTTGAAGTGTATCGACCTTAGATATAAAACATACGTATATCTAATCTAACCTAGGACCTGCTTTTATAGACTAAGGAGTCCTTTACATTATACAATACGTAACCTACAAGATAAATATCTTTTCCATATTTATCTAATACGTAATACTAAACCGACTATACAAGACTAGCAGTGGTTACATATCAATATCAGTGGTTACACAATACTACTAGCCGCGGTTTGTCTTCATCAGCGGTTACATTCTTCTGTCCGTGGTTATATCAAAGCTATCCGTGGTTCCAGCACTTAGAGTAATTCTTGATTCAAGGAACCTAAAACCCAACAATCCTCCCCTAAACTTGATACATTCTAACAGAATTCTAAAGTTTCTTTTAAGCTCAAAACATCTGAATTAGAGGATGTAGCCAAACACTTACTAGATTTAAGAATTTTCTCATATTTCAGCAACAAATCATAAGCTTGACCATCATAGGGTAACAGCATCTTGATAATACCAGTCTTCAACATCTGAGCAATAATTCCTGGATACTTATTCAACTGAGGATAATCACCTTCTACAAGCATGTGAATAACTTTTCCAGAAATAGTTAAAACATGAACTCCACAAGTTTGATATAAAAACCATCTTGTTATAGTACCATTGTAGAGTCCTTTCCACTCAGGTTCATCATGAGTTGGTTCAAATAAAATCTTCAAATTATAATAGACCAGTCTCTCATGATAATCATTTGGATGTACTTCACCAAACTTATTCTTGTAAAGTATCCAAAGATTCATCAAATCATCTCTTTCAAAGTACTGAAGCATTTGTGAAAATTTATTATACTCATAAACTTCATTGTTGAGTCTTTGAATTTTCCAAACTCCTTCACTTCCATCTTTAAGCTTAAACTCATAAGAAACAATTTGATTAACATCTTCAACTACTTTCAATCTTTTAGAATCATATGTCTCTTGAATCTCAGATTTTCTCTTTCTTTTACTTTGAATCCACTATTCATCCTTTTTGTTATTCCCTATTCACTATTGTTAAAAAAGGACAATTAAGTACTTAAAGCAATTTAACAGTGAATAATGACTGAAGTTAACATAAGTAAAACACACAGAGTAATTTCAACATCATATTCTTATTAGAAATAAATCAAAAGAATACGTTACCCAAGTACTTGTGGAATAGTACTTGGGATTGAAATGACAAAGTTTGGGTGACTCCTCTCTAAGCTCGGGCTAAGTCTGAGCACAACTCTTAGAACCCATTGAGCTAGCTCAAGGATAAAGTTGTATTTGGAGGAGTGAAAAGTTGGCTTGTGTGTGTGTGTTTTTTACAATTCACAAGCTTAAACTTTTCACTCATTCTCTTATGCTATTTATACAAGTATGATTATTAACTTTATCCTAGAAGACAAAAACATGGATCACAGCAAACACGAATATTGATATATTCGGTTATTGTTCACCTTTCTATAGTAGGCGGCGAAGCTTCTTTCCTTGATAGAGAATCGCCGCTTACTATAAATGGGAAGATATGATCTTGATAGATTGAGACTGTGTATAGACTGGATAAACACTTGAGGGACTTAGTTTTATCTGGGTAAAACTTTCCCGCCTAATCCAGCTCATTCTTCAGTCTTTAAAGTCTTCAGTCTCTTCTTTCGTTTGTCTTCAATGTTTAACAGTTGGAGAGGAGTCGAAGGGATTCAGTGAGTTATTGTCATCACTCACTGAATCCACTATCTTCTTCTTGACTTAGTCTTCACCCTTTAAGTTCCGCCTTGCAGAGTGGAGAGGCTCCTTCTTCGCCTCATACTAAGTGTCCTGAAGATAGTTCACTGAGAGACTATCGCTCAAGTAACTGATTGTGTTTAACGGATTAAATACTTAGGATATTTTCTATTCAAATCCTAGTTTAAGGGGTTTGGGTATTTATTGAACCCAACAGTCTCCCCTATTTGGATATACAAATAGCCTAAGTGTTTGATCGCGGTGTAAGTGAGCAAAAAGGCTTCTTCTTACACTGAATGTACTAATGAATACAATAAGGAACATTTGAGTAATTTGACAAGAACATACATCTTTTATTGATCAGATTACATATTTCCTATCACTAGTACAAAAGGATAAAATGATGTCAGTCCAGATGGATACCCAGTGCTTCAAGCTTCACTTTCTTGGTGATTAGTGTTTCCCTGTCAGGATGGTCTCTTATCTTTGCATTCGGTCTGGACAGTAACCGATGTTTCTTTGGGATTGGATCTGAGAGGCCACGGTATATAGCTGATCATTGCAGCTACAGCCTGATCAATATCACTCCATCTTTGAAATGCTGGGTTTCCATAGACATCAATGTGGAATAGCCCTCTTTCAGGCTCTTCAATCACCAAACACTTCACAAATTTGACACCCTCAGGCAGCTCTCTGTTGCATTCTAGGCCAGGCACTTTGATTTCAGGTTGGAACTCAACTCTTTTCCTTTTTCCAGTGGAAGCTTGTGGTTGAGATCCTTGAGGTGCAGTCAAGGCAGGCTGAATTCCCAGTTGGGCTGGTGCATCCCTCAGCCTTTCATATCTTTTGCTGAGCATTTTCATCAGATCTTTGACCACCTTGTTTTGCTTCTTTTCAATAATTGGACCAAGTTCATCGAGTTCAGTGATCCCAAAGTCAGTGAATTTTAGGGGATCATGAATCTCGAAATGTCTCTTATCATCCCCCTGTAGACATTCATTGCCAGTGGTTTGGTATTGGGGATGATTTTAACATCATTGATTCTTTCAGGCTTCCTTCGGCTTGTCATTGTCCAGTTGTAATGATCAATCCTTTCTAGCCTGAGCTCTTCGGCTTTCCTTTTCTTTGCTTCATACTGCTTTCTCATTGCAGTCATTTGAGCAGCCTTGAACTTTTGTCCCGCTCGACCCTTTTGAAGCTTGCTCGCATCTAGTCCCATGTTCTCAGCTTCTTCGGCGACAACCTTAGCCAGTGCTTCCCTGTTCCTTTTCTCTTCCTCGGCTAGTTTCAATCTTCTTTCTTCTTTAGCAAGATGTTTACTTAGCTGATATGGTGTGAGCAGGTATTGGTGTCACCGATTTTATAGGGAATCTTCTCAGGCTCGGCGGTTGTCATTATGCCTTTGCCTTTGTCCGGCCGAGGAAGATGATGCGATCAAAGGAGGTGTAGTTGTCATGATAGGTGGTGTGACTACTGTCAGTGTTGTTGATGTTGGTGGTGGGGTGATGAGATTGGTATTGGCTGATCTGGTGCGGATGATGAGACTGGTGGTGTTTGCTCCCCCTCAGTGTGAAGAGGAGTTTCTTCAGCAGTATTCTCCCACTCAACTGTTGCCGGGAGTGTCAGTGAGGGCAAGAGTTGGTGTTGGTGCTGAAGGGGACGGAGCAGCTTGACCCTTGAAGGCCTGATAGATTTCAGTCATCATAGTCTTAATCTCTGAAGTGTTGTCTGAATGCTGCAGTGACCTTTGCATCCAAGTTAGCCTTAGAAAGCTCCAAGGCAGTCATCCGGGGACCAAGATTCCAGGCCAGGGAAGAGGATGCCTGAGCCATGGTCGCCACCTGTGTATTCAGAGAGTCCATTGTAGCTTGAAGAGCTGAAATGATGATGGAAGACCCTGAACATGTGCGATTTGAGCAGATCTAACAGTTCAGTAAGGCGTGAAGATTGTTGCAAGTATGCCTCAGTAGCCTTTAGCACTTGAGAGTTAAGAGTTGGGTCTTCTCTGACAAACTCCTTGATTTCATCGATCTTTGTGCCGGCATCCGAAGGTGCCTTAAGAAGTTAGCCATATTTTCATCCAGTCGGTGAATTTGGTCATACATCAAGTCCCTGTGCTCATGAAAATTTTCATCGAAGCCTCGTATCTGCTTTTAAATCAAAGCATAACTGGCACCAGCCTCAGTGTGTTGTTCCCGCAATGTTTTAGTAACCCCAAAGTATAGCTTCCTTGAAGCCCGGTGATCCACTGAGCCAACGCCTTTCATTGAGGGGAAGAACATTGTCAAACTCTTTGAATTCATCTGAGCTTGAGGAGGATTCAGAAGCATGATCATCATGTTGGAATGGGGATTCTATGCTCCTTTGGATCAGGCTGAGGCTCTTGTTCAGATTGAACCTCAGCGTCCATTTCTTCTCCAGCTGATAAAATTTTATCTTCAGTTTCAGCAAGATCATCCTCTGAGAATAGAATACCAGTGATATCAGCAATAGTGAGCAAGGGGTTGGTGATGGGTTCCATATCAGCGGGTGGTATATATCCCTCTGAGTCTTTGTCCCCCGTTGACCCCTCGGACACGGTGGGAGTTTCCCGTGCCTTCTCCGAGTCGATTGGCTTTGGGTTCCGTATCGGCGGGTTGTTTCTTTCCTCCGAGTCTTTGTCCCCCCTGACCCTGAGACACGGTGGGTGTTTCCCGAGCCTTTGGCGAGTCAGTGATTGTTGTATCCCTATCAGTGGGTTGTTTGTTTCCCCCTGAGTCTTTGGGATCGATAAGTGTGCCCTCAGACAAAGACTTGGATTTGTTAATGTCATCATCAGGCTTGGTGGAAGGCGCTCCCCTACCAGCGGGTTGTTTGTTTCCCTCTGGATCTTGGGGAGTAGTAGGTGTGACCAAGGGCACTGACTGTGATGTATCAGTGTCCTTCGTTGTCACTGGGGTGGTTGTTGCCTGGTCAGTGGGTGTCTGTTTAGTCTTGGGCTTAATGTGCCTCTTAGGCTGTGCTCCTGAAGCCTCGGGGCCCTGAGACTTTGGTTTAGTCTTAGTCCCAGTCTGAGACTTCCCCTTTCTCTTTTAGGGCTGGGTTTGGAGACACATCCACTTTGATTGCTTACAGGCAATCATGTGGGCCGTCAATTCAATGGGAGTGACAAGGGATGGGTCCTTTTGAAAATTTGATGGGCTCAGGATGCTAGGTAAATTTCCAAATTTTTCATCCTGAGTATAATTTGAACCTGATACGATTGCAAAGCACAAGAGACAAACCTAGGATACGAAACGTGCTTCGCCCCTAGTTTTGCTCTGTAGCTTCGTTACAAGATCACTGTAAATGATCTCCCCTATGTCGACAGTGACCCCATTCATCAAGCAGTATGCCATCATCAACTGAATATAGTTAACTTGTTCAGTGGATGAGTGGTTCCCGCCGAGAACCTGAATCACAAAAGTGAAGAGGATCCTCCAAGCCACGGGGAATGAGCTTTTAGTGACTAGGGTCTTGTCCAAAAAGTTGGATCTAAAACAATTTGTTTTAACCCATCCTTCACTGTGGAGGGTTCAGGATGGGCGACATAAGTACCTTTGTTATAATCTACCCCTGTTGAAGTGCAAAATGTTTTGTAATCCAGGGTGTATTGTTGCCCCCATTAAGACTGAATCTGATGAGATACTCCCTGAGTGGTCTAAGGTTATTCTCATCAGTAGAAGGTGTCGGGTCAGAGGCTTTAGCTGTAGCCCAAAATTCCCTGAGATAGTTTGGGTACGATCTTGAGGGACATTTTACAAAGGCCGTTTTGAGTGGGCAGTTGAATAAAAATTTTATAATGTCTTTATAGGTTGGGACACTTTCAGGGTATTCAAAATTTCCTATGACATTATTTGTTTTAAATTCAACGTTAGTAAGATCCCCTACCCACTGATAAACAAACTGGAGAGATTGTGTTCTAGCCATTTCTATTAAAAAAGATTTTAGGGTAAAAAATGTTTTGACTAGAACAATCAAAGTATTTGGATCTCTCAAGTTTGTGATGAAAAACTTTTGTAAATGTTTACAAGGAGGGTTTTCCAAAAGAGTTTTTGAAGATTTTGAGAACACACAAATTTTTTTTTTGAGTAAGGATTTTGACAGAGTTTAGTTGCAGAAAATAATTTGTGTGTGTCTTGTGGTTTTTGAAGAGGGTATTTATAGAGAAGTGAGAGGGGTGGTTTTGTATAAATGTGGATATGTAAAGACCATTTTTGAAATCGTTTGATATTCCACATTTAATGCCCCCCACCACTTCACGCAAGTAAAATCCGTCTTTCAAGGAAAACAGTTGCAATGCACAGTAAAAGTGCACTTTAGCAGTAATAAAATATCCATAGGATATTTTATGTGAGAGAAGGCATTTAATGCCAAGTGGGGTGAGGTAAATGATGATACTCCTGACAGTAAGACATGTATTCCTATATTAAATTGGTGGGATTACCAACCTAGGACATTTAAGTAACTAATACTTGGAGCATTTAGTTACTCATTCAATGCTTTCTGTCGGGGACCCTGAGTGAGTCTTACTCATTCAGTGAGAGGTTTGTTTTGGATGTTCAGGGAGAATGAACCATTTCAGTGATCTTACTGAGATTGGTTTTCAGATACCTGACTTTCAATGTCTAGCATTCCCAATTCATTTCAGTCTCTGAAGGTAGGTTCATCCAAGGGTTTTGTGAAGATATCAGCCACTTGATATTCAGTAGGGATGAAATGAAGTTCAATGTCTCCCTTCATTATGTGATCCTTGATGAAGTGATATCGATATCAATGTTTTGGTTCTTTGGTGGAGGACAGGGTTGTTGGAGATTGCAATAGCATTGGTATTATCACAGAAGATGGGCACCATTTTGTAATGGATGTCATAGTCAATGAGTTGACTTTTCATCCATAATACATTGGCACAGCATCCTGCTACAGCTACATATTCAGCCAGTGAGGACATAGCCACGATTGTTGCTTTTTAGCACTCCAACAAACTAGTTTTCCTCCTAGAAATTGACAGGACCTTGAGGTACTTTTTCTGTCCATGTTGCACCCGGCATAATCAGAATCAAAGTAACCCTTGAGATCAAACCCTGAGCATCTTGGATAATAGAGTCCAAGGCTAGGGGTTCCCTTCAGGTACCTGAGTATTCTTTTGGCTGCAGTGAGGTGGGATTCTTTGGGATTTGACTGATATCTTGCTATTAGACAGTGAGAATTGGATATCCGGTCTAGAAGCGTTAGATACATCAGTGAGCCTACAATCCCTCTGAAATGAGTTTGATTGACTGATTTGCCAGTGAGATCAGGTCCAAGGTTGTTAGGTGGTACCATTGGAGTTTTCACGAGGCACAGTCGATATCTCATATTTTTTCAAGAGATTCCTGGTATATTTCTCTTGACTGATGGATATTCCTTTGTCAGTTTTCCGATTTGTAGTCCAAGAAAGTATGTGAGTTCCCCCATCATGCTCATTTCAAACTTTTTAGTCATCAGTTTTTTAAACTGTTTGCAAAGTTTGTAGTTTGTTGAGCCAAAGATGATGTCATCAACATACACTTGGACTAGAATCACATCCTGTTGAGTTCTATAGACAAACAGTGTGTTGTCTATCTTTCCTCTGAAAAACTTGTTTTGTATCGGGAAGCGCCTGAGAGAGTTTCATACCATGCCCCGGGAGCTTGTTTAAGTCCATAAAGAGCTTTGTCAAGCTTGCAGACATAGTCGGGGAATTCACTACTCTCAAAGCCTGGAGGTTGTTGAACATATACATCTTCCTTGAGATCACCATTTAAGAATGCACTTTTAACATCCATTTGGTAGACCCTGAAGTTCATGTATGTTGCATATGCAAGAAAGATCTTGATGGCTTCCATTCTTGCAACAGGAGCAAATGTTTCATCATAGTCAATGCCTTCTTGTTGATTGTAACCTTTGGCTACAAGTCCGGCTTTGTTTTTAATGACAGTGCCGTTTTCATCAGTTTTGTTTCTGAAAACCCACTTCATTCCTATGACGACTACATCCTGAGGACATTTGATCAAGGTCATGACCTTATTTTTATCAAACTATTACAGTTCTTCTTGCATAGCACGAACCCAGCTTGGGTATTTTAGAGCCTCAGTGACACTTTTGGGTTCTATTTCTGATAGGTAATCAGCGTATAGACATTCATTGGTTGAAGCTGCAGTTAAGTTAGCACCATGCTTCTAGTGAGCATTCCCTCAAAGGGTTCACCAATGATGTTTACAAGCTCAATGTCCTGAGATCTTGTCCACTTACTTTGTGGTCTAGGATCTGAGCTTAAAGATGTCACTGGGAGTTCAGGTGTGAGTTAAGGTGTGAGTTCAGGTGCAAGAACCACAGGATCATTTAGATCATCTGTCGAGGTGACTTGTTCATGTAGAGGTTCTTGAGTTATAGGATCCTGATCATATGGATCAGTGTTACCTAACCCAGTAGGGACAGACTGATTATCAATGAATTCACTGATAGTTGGTTGAGACAGGTTGTGAGGTAAGACATAATATGAGATGTCAGCATCCGCTTGGTATGAGGAATTGGTTTCAGTGTTGTACTCATCAGGAGGATATCTTGATGAGTTATCAATTCCAATTTCTTCCACTGAAGTGTTGGTGAATCCGATGCTTTCTATACTTTCATCAAAGGTGACATGATAGGTTTCCTCAACTTGTTGTCTTCTTGTGTTAAATACCACAAGGATTTGGAGATCAGTGAGTAACCTAGAAAGTATCCATCATCAGCTTTAGCATCGAACTTGCCTAGATGATCCTTGTGGTTATGAATAAACACAGGACATCCAAACACATGGAAGTAGCTGATGTCAGGAAGTCTACCTTTGAATATCTCATATGGGGTTTTATTATGTCTTTTGACAATGATTGACCTGTTTTGAGTGTAACAGGCTTTTAAATGCTTCATCCAGAAATGGTTTGAAAGAGCTGAGCCATTTAACATGGTTCTTGCAGCCTCAATGAGAGTTCTGTTCTTCCTTTCAGCTACCCCATTTTGTTCAGGGGTATATGGAGATGGAAAATTTTGGGAGATTCCCTTCTCATCACAGAAACTCTCAAGCTCAGCATTTCTAAATTCAGTACCATTGTCGGTTCGATTTGTTTTACTGTAATGTCATTCTAGTTTTCAATGTTCCTGATAAATGACATTATAGTATCAGCTGCCTGACTCTTTTTGGAAAGAAAGTATACCCAAGTGTATCTTGAATACTCATCAACAATGACAAGTGTATACTTCTCATGCTGGATTGATCTAGGGCTGACTGGTCCAAAGAGATCCATATGCAAGAGGTGAAGGCAAAGCTTTTGATAGAAGTTTTGCTTGGTTTTGAAAGATGCTCTTTTATGTTTGCCTTTTTCACAGGCTGAGCATGGTTTATCTTTTGCAAAAACCGGTGATGGTAAGCCAAGGACCTTGTTTTGTTTTGCCAAGTTGTTGATGTTTTTGAAGTTTAAGTGTGAGAGTCTCTTGTGCCACAGCCAGTTGATAGTTTCAGTGGCTTTGGCAAAGAGAGAGGTTCCATCTTTAGAGAGAGTTGACATGTCTAAGACATAAACATCGTCTCTCCTGGGAGCAATCAACACAACTTCCTTGTTGGCATTGAAAATGGTACCTTGTTTGTCATTGAATTGTACAATGTACTTTGCATCACATAGCTGACGACATCGATGAGATTGTATTTGAGACCATTGACATAAGCAATCCTAGAGAAAACTATTCCATTACATTTCTTGAACCATAACCTTTAGTGGGACATGATGAGTTATCACCAAACACTACCTTTGGCCCTGGTTCCTTTACATACTTGTGCAGATATTCCTTCACACCAGTCATACTTCTTGAACATCCACTGTCTAGATGCCAGATAGGTTCCTTGGCATGCCTCTGCACAAGTAGTAAACTGAATTAGTTTCTCTTCGTAACCCACTTACTAGTGGGTTTGGGTCTCATGGTCTCTTTGAATTGAGCAATCGATTCATGATCAGTGGTGGAGTGCAATGAGCTACCACAGGTTTTACATCTAGAGACAGAGGATGACTCTGTGGATTTTGGTTGTTTTGAACTTCTTCTTGCATGGATGACATTGTCATGCTTAGATGTCTTATGAGCTCGTGTTACCGCTAATATCACAGCATGTGTTCATAAGACAATCATCGGGACGATGATCATTAAAGCCACAGTGTGGGCAAGGAGGAAAAGGCTTTGCTCTCAACTTTTGAGCTTTGGATGAAGAAGCATACTGATGACCAACTTTGGTGTAGTTTTCTTGGCTGAGAGAGCTCACATATTGCAAGTGGTCAGCAGTCCTGTGATCATCCTTTTACGATCATGCAAAAAGGATTCTATAACAATTGTCAGTGGTATGACTGATATAGTGGCACAGATCACACTTCTGCTTATTTTTGGTGGTGGCTTTTGACTTTGAGAAACTAGAGGAAGCTGACTTTGTCTCCTTGATTGGTTCAGAGACCTTTTCAATAGATTCCATTTTGTCAGTTAGTTTTCTCACAAGTTCAGTCATTCTGAATCGATCGGCTTCAGTGGGGACTGAGGATGTGGAATTATCAGTGGGGTTGGATTCTTGTTGAGTTGGTTTTGATGGTCTTTTCAAAATGGTTCTACCAAGTCCAGACCTTTCTTTGGGAGAGTGTGGATTGTAATGTAATGGAGTAAGCTCAGAGCTAGGATCAGCACCCTGAAGAGGTTCCAAAGGTGGAAGTGGTGCTTGAGATTCATCTTCAGACTCAGAGATGTGTTCTGCTACTTGGGCACATCTGGGAGTCCAAGCATGCTCTTTAGAGCTTGACTTTCGGCTCTAGAATTTTCCGAGTCAAAGTTAGGAAGCTTACTATCAGGATTAAGTCTTTCAATCCAATCACTGGTCTTGGGAATAGACAACATATTGGTAATCATGCCACCAGACACAAATGGTTTAGGACTCTGGTCTTTGTTGAGAGAGTCAGTAAGATGATGTTCGCCTATGACTCTCTTTTTGCTACTGGGGGCACCCACAGCATCAAAGACTCTTGGATTCTTGGTGGTCCAGCTATCAATGATTTCCTTTTCTTTCTTAAGTTCATCTTGAAGAGCTTGATTTCTTTTAACTAATTCAGTGTTTTGAATCTGTAAGGTGATAGCCTCAAGCTTGTTTTGTTTTAACACAAGTAACTCATCCCTACACTTATTCAATTCAAAACTTAACTTGTTGTACTTAGGAAAAAGATTTAATCTTTGCTCTTCTACAAACTTAAGATCAACATTGATATAGTTCATATAGGACTGCCAATCAGAATCATCATCCATAGAAAGTAGAATATTTACCTTCTTCATTGTGATGTTGACCCATTCTCCATTTCTGGCATGATTCTTTCCAACATCTAGCTTGTCTTCTTAGAGAGGGCCATCAATGCGCTGACATGCACCATTTCATCATCGATGAGACGGCTCTTCATCCCAGTCGAAGGTTTCTGCAACAAGACCTTTGTTTTACCCCGCACAGATTGAACACTTTTTGGTTCTGAGGGACTGGCCTCAAGTAATGCAAGCTTAGCTTTGATCTTCCTATACTTGGCTTCAAAATCTATTGTTTTGTTCTGGTCAGATTTATTCTGAAAGTTTTGATGAGACTGATAGATTTTAGGTTGAAATATGCTAAAGCCTGAGGGACTGATTTGACCACGATGGTCTGTAAGAAGGTTCATAAATTGTTTTTGAAAAATAGTCCTTTGCAAAATGACTCTTTTATGACACTTAAAGCATTCAGTGTCCTCGTTAGCTTTAGCAGTTGAAAAACCTTTGTTTCTTTTAATAAAACTTCGAGAGTTTGCAAGGAGTGCCCTTTCCTGAAATTCATCGTTCAGGTCATTTAGGTACTCCTCACTTGATCTCTCATCAGGCTCATCATCTGAATTTTCTTGAAAATCTTGAACCACATTGTTAGAAAAGAAGGCAGTTGATATAGGTGAGGTGATGGTCAGGGACTTCTTGACTTCCTGAGACTTCTTTAAGTCAGGGTATCGTCTATTGATGAGGTTTTCCTCATAGACAAATTTCCCATAAATTTCAGGAAGCTCAAGAGTTTGGATGTGATTTGCATTTCTAAGTCCCTGAGAGAAGTTTAACCATTTCTCAGGAGACAATTAACAAAACCAACATTTATCTCATGTTTGGATAACTTAACACCATCATTAGCCAGTTCATTTAAAAGAGTTTTGTAACGGGTGTAAGTTTGAGAGAGAGTTTCAGAGTCCTTAGCCCTGAAGGTGTTATACTCAAGTTTCAAGTCCATTATCCTGTTTTCCTTGGTATCAGATGGACCTTCATGGCTATGGACCAGGTCATCCCAGGGTTGTTTAGCCGTGTTACTGACTTATAAGCGACTCCATTATATCATCGTGGAAGACATGATATGATGATACTTTTGAGTCTTTTGTCCTGGTTGACCACTCTCCTTTCATCCTGAGTCCACTGAGCTTCAGGTTTGGGCAAACCTTCAGCAGTCTTTGGGACAAACGGGCCCTCATTAATACACTTGATATAATAAGGTTCCATCCCAATCAAATAGCAAAGCATACGCTTTTTCCATTTGTTGAATTTGCCAACATCAAGTCTAGGGGCAAATGAAATTGAATAAGCTCCACCCTTTTATCGACTAGTTGGGGTACATCAATTTCGCCATAGGAATCTGATTTAAAAGCGTTTTAGAGCGGCTTAAAAGGTTTTATAATCAGCCTGCTCTGATACCACTTGTTATTCCCTATTCACTATTGTTAAAAGGACAATTAAGTACTTAAAGCAATTTAACAGTGAATAATGACTGAAGTTAACATAAGTAAAACACACAGAGTAATTTTCAACATCATATTATTATTAGAAATAAATCAAAAGAATACGTTACCCAAGTACTTGCGGAATAGTACTTGGGATTGAAATGACAAAGTTTGGGTGACTCCTCTCTAAGCTCAGGCTAAGTCTGAGCACAACTCTTAGAACCCATTGAGCTAGCTCAAGGATAAAGTTGTATTTGGAGGAGTGAAAAGTTGGCTTGTGTGTGTGTTTTTACAATTCACAAGCTTAAACTTTTCACTCATTCTCTTATGCTATTTATACAAGTATGATTATTAACTTTATCCTAGAAGACAAAAACATGGATCACAGCAAACACGAATATTGATATATTCGGTTACTGTTCACCTTTCTATAGTAGGCATGTGAAGCTTCTTTCCTTGATAGAGAATCGCCGCTTACTATAAATGGGAAGATATGATCTTGATAGATTGAGACTGTGTATAGACTGGATAAACACTTGAGGGACTTAGTTTTATCTGGGTAAAAATTTCCCGCCTAATCCAGCTCATTCTTCATCTTTAAAGTCTTCGTCTCTTCTTTCGTTTGTCTTCAGCTGTTTAACATGTTGGAGAGAGTCGAAGGGATTCAAATGAGTTATTGTCATCACTCACTGAATCCACTATCTTCTTCTTGACTTAGTCTTCACCCTTTAAGTTCCGCCTTGCAGAGTGGAGAGGCTCCTTCTTCGCCTCATACTAAGTGTCCTGAAGATAGTTCACTGAGAGACTATGCGCTCAGTGACCTGATTGTGTTTAACGGATTAAATACTTAGGATATTTTCTATTCAAATCCTAGTTTAAGGGGTTTGGGTATTTACTGAACCCAACACTTTTTAATCCACTCTTCTTCCTTTTTAAAATTCATTAGACAGAAATCATCATTATTAATCCTCATACATCTCTCATAAAGCTCATAAATTCTTTCAAATGAACACCTATTAAGATTATCAGGAACATGTATTCCTGAATTCTTAATAATCTTCATCAATACATTCCTCATCTGTGCAATTGAAGGATGTTTCTTTCTTATAACTTGCTTTCTGTCTTTACTGACCTTCCTTGCCCATTCACCCAAAAGTCTAGCTTTTTCCTCATCATCCAACAAAGCCCATTCTTGTGCAGTATACTCATCATTTATTAGTTGAGAAGCTTCAAGATAGTTCTGTGATTCATACCATGTAGCTAACCATCTCTGACTAGCCTCCTCTTCTTGTTGCTTTCTTTTCTCTAAAGTTGTTTGTTCTTCAGCTAACATGTTCTTTGCATACTCTACATCATAAGCTTCTTGTTACGCTTTAGATTTAAACTTCACTCGTACTGCAACCCCTTTACCTTTTCCAATATCGATTGAACCACTTTCTTCTTCAAAGGTTCACCAATAACTAAACTTTTTCCTTTGGGTTTAGTTGCAGTAGATTGAACAGATAAAACAGGTGCAATGATGGGTGTAGAAATAGATGAGGTTTTGCTTAAGTTTATCAATGTACTTGCAGCTTCTTTCTCAACTTCTTTAGATTTAGGTGGTGATACAGAGAGAGTTGTGACAACAGTAGAAGTGGTTATGATAGCAGTGGGTATGATAGAAGTAGGTATGATAGTAGTGGGTATAATTGCCATGTTTGAAACTGCAGCAGTGGTTACAGGAGTACTAACCGTGGTTTCAGACATACCATCAATGTTTGTGTCCTGCACTACATCTTCTACAACATTCTTCACATTTTCAAGAACTGCCTCATTCCCATCTTTATCAGATACCAAAAATGCTTGATCTCCACTATCAACATCTTCTTCCATAGGTACATCAACAGCCTCCCCTGAATTCATGCCAATACTCCTCCCCTGTTTGGATACATTCTCCACATTCAGAGCTGGAGAGGAGTCCACCTTCTTTTTCCTTCTTCTCATAGCTTTCAAAACAGCAATCCCAGGTCTTCTTATCTTTTCCAAAACCAATACTCTGTGCTTCAATCTCCTAATATCCTTACCCTGAAACACAGCCAGCTCTTGAAGATTTGAGATTGTCTCCTCCATCTTGGTACATTTAGCCGTCAATTCATTTAACTGTTCAAGAATATCCTCCCCACTTCGACCTGTGTTAACTGGTCCGAGAGGTGGTTCATTGGAAAAGTCATCATGTACCAGCTTAGGATCCGTCAATTCATGTTCATGTTCCAAACTATCCTCATCACTTCGAGCTGTGTAAACTGTTCCGAGAGGTGAATCCTTGGACATAGTAAACATAGCATCAGACCTAGCCTGAACAGCTATGCACCCTGTAGTAGCCAATTGGCTAGGGATTCCTCTACATGTGTTAAGTTCCAAGGAACTCTCCACATTAGGAGTTGCCAAAGGTTGGGTCTTATTGATGTTTCCACTATCCTGATCAGCATCTAAGCATGAATCAGTAGTGGAAGCCCTTCCAATCATGTCACCTCCACCACCTGTGACAACCTCATTAGCAACACCACTAGCACTAGCCTGAGGTAGCTTAGTGCCCTTCTGTCTCCTAATCCATACAATAGGTGTAACTGTGGTTTGGGTTTGACTAGAAGTGAGTTGAGGTACACTATCAGTGTTTACAAGTGTACTATCAGGGTTTTGAGGTGCACTAGCAGTGGGTTCAGATGTACTAGAAGTGGGTTCAGTGACTAAAGGTGGAGATTCAAGACCTTCATCAAACTCAGAATCAGCAGGCAAAGTAAGCATATGAGGAAATAAAGGAACATCTCTTATTTGTACATTTTGTGGCTGATTCCTCATATGTGCAAAAACTTTAGGATGCATATGATGTACTTCATACTCCTGAGTATGCTCAACAGGCTCCTCTATTTGACTTTCCACAATCAGTTGAACAAACCTAGGATATAAATAGTATTTACCCTTCTTCCTAATGTTTTGTACTAGCCTCTCATATATCATCCTAGACCAATTGAACTTTCTACCATCAGACAAACAAATAATAGCAGTAGCAATTTTGGAAGGAAAGTCATTAAACCCTATGGTCTTATTACTCATACACATCAATAAGGTATGAATAAGAAACTTCCATTGTTTTGAAAATAAACTCTTAAAATATTGTACCTTATCACCTCTGTGGGTGTAACCTAACCTTTCCAAACCAACAACAATCTCAACATCTGAAAGATTAGTAATACCATCAGCATCATCAAACTTTAAAACTCTCCTTATGATCTCCTCAGTAACTGAAATAGCATGCTCATCCACAACAGTGCTAAACACTTGGACTCCATCAACCTCTTCAAGCTTAGCATTCCTCCAGAACTGATGTATGTGGGCTTTAAAAATGGTTGGTGTGACAGTTAAGGCATAGTGAATAGGACTGTGAACAAGGAAATCAATCATTTGATGAAACTCTTCAGATCGATCATTCTTGGTGAGAATAGCAACAAGGTTATGTGTAGTGGAATACTTTTCAGCCATTGTGATTAATAATGGGTATGATATGGGTTTTGTGAATTATGCAAAGATAAGTGATTAGGGTTTATGTTGAGCGCCAATTAAAGTGATTTGAAGACCAAATTAATGATCCATCCGTGATTTGGGGGAAATAAATATACTTTTACTAAAGTTACCAATCACCCCAGAGTATCAACACTAATCAAAATTCTATCCGCGGTTTCAGAACAGCTATCCGCGTTTAGACACACACCATCCATGGATACATAGTAACACTCCAACCAAACGTCCAAGAGTTATAGCAAGTAAATCTGTGTCATAATAAGAGAGATCTCACAAAAATATGAAGGATTACACATTTTTTTTTATCAAACATAAGCAGCTAACACACCAGCTCCTATGTATACAAATCCTTCATACCTGCAAGACAAAAACACAAAACAAACACAGATAAGAAGGTCATTGTTGTCAGTGGTTAGAAAGAGCTAGAAGTGGTTCCAAATGACCTATCCGTGGTTTAGAACAGGTAAGTCAATATGGTCAACTTCTAGGATTAATATTAGTCCAACACCCAAGAATCTCATTAACTCCTCAACCACATTTAACCTGCCCCTCATTTACTTCCATAACCCATAACTCTGCTTATAGTTCAAACTTTTAACAAAGGTAGGTCCAAATAAGTCCATATGAAGCATAAACAGTGGTTGTGTAATGGTGTTGACAGTTTTGGTCTTACAAGAAGCTCTATGTTGTTTTCCTTTTTGACAAGCCACACACAGTTCCTTACACTCAAAAACCTTAGAAGGTAACCCTCTCACTAAGTTGCCTTTTACCAGTTTATTGATTGTTTTGTAATTGAGGTGACCTAATCTTCTATGCCATAACTTAGACTCATCCACAGATGCTTTAGCAAACAAACATGTTAAGGACATATTTGGAATGACATCTTTAAGATCAAAACAATATATATTTTCCTTTCTAGGTACCCTAAGTTGTATAAACTTCTCATCAGGCATCTTAAATTCAGGTGACAACACCACACACTCAGTTTCACCAAAAAGTACCCAGTTTTTCTTATCACATATTTGAGACACACTGAATAGATTGTACTTAAGTCCCTGTACCAAATAGACCTTTTCAAAGTCTAAATTCCCTGTTCTGATTGTGCCTCTTCCAAGTATCTTTCCTCCCTTTGGATCATTGCCAAAAGCCACATATCCTCCATCAAAAGATTCAAAATCTTCCAGGTTGCTCCCATCCCAAGTCATGTGCCCAGAGCAACCACTATCAAAAACTCCTTTGTCTTTTAGCTCATCTTGTAGATTGCCCCGCACATGAAATTAAACAAGTTAGTTCCTTTTGTGGACCCAAGCCAATACTGACTTGGGTCTGCCCTGTGCATCAATATAATCAAATTTGTTTAGGTCCATTGATGCATAGTTGACATGATGTAAAACCTTGGTCTTAGGCTTCCATTGCCAACTTGCTGAGACCTTAACAGCATAAAAATGATTTCCAACCACTGTATCAGTTATCACCTTTGGAATTTTTAAAACTTCTTTGTTATCTGTGGTGATTTTTGGCTTAGCGGTGGTTTGATTTTGCTTAGCCATGTTTACACTTTGCTTAGCAGTGGTTGGAACCCATTTGGGAGAAGCAGTGACAATTGATTTTGTATTACCATTCCTCATTAACACTGCTCTAGGAATCATGTTTCTGTTAGGATGAGGGTTTATTTTCTTTGAAAAGTTTTGGTGATTTACCCTCCTCCAATGATTCCAAACTTGTGGTCTGTTTTTATAACATTTTCTCTGTAAATGCTCAAAACTACCACATGAAAAACAAGCCTTTTTAACACATTGAAACTCATTGCCTAACCTATTTGAAATTAGTCCATTGAATTTTCTCTGGTTTCCCCTAGGTATATATCTTTTTAACTGTTCCCTAGGTACTTCCTTGTACTCTACTACTTTCTTAGCAATTTGAGCTCTAAATCTAGGCACAGGTTGGCTTGCTTAGTATCAACTTTCTTAAGAGGTTATATCTTCTCAGGCTGTGTTGATACATCTCTATCTTCCTCGAATCGATTCCCAATCTTCAATGATGGGTGCATCGGATGACATATCGAACTCTATCTTAGGTGATTCATTCTTTTTAGTCTCACCTACAGGTTTATTAAAGCTAAATTCACTGCTAAATGAGAGCTCTTTTGGAGGTGGTGCATGTTGCATATGGGTAGGTGGTGGCATATCATTGTAGCCTAGGCCAGTTCCATCTTTGAACAATTTTTGACCTATTGGTTTATTTACTAGATCAGAAGCATATTGTGTTTTAGCAACCCTAACAACATGTTTTTCTTTTTCTTTTAGGGCTTCTACTTTTACACTCTCAGCTTGTTCTAGTTTCTCTTTAAGCATCTTAATCTCCCTATTCTTAAGATCAATTTCTCCACCTAGTATATTAATTTTATCAACATACTCAAACTCACATTTGATACAGTAATTAAGCCTCTCTTCCACACTCTCTAGACCAACTTTATAACCTAGGTTGTCCATAGACAGTCTTTCTACTTCTTTTCTTAAACTCTCAGTGATAGCTTTTTGAGATTCTAAGTTATCTTGACATGACTTAAAAGAACAAGTAGACTCATTAGATACCTCATAATCTGAACCAGAAGATGAAGCATAGGCCATAAGAGCAAAGTTATGCTCTTTTGAAGCTTCACTAGCAAGAAAAGTTGCATTGGGTCCTTCTTCAATTTCATCACTCCAGTCATAATCACCAAGACCATCTTGAGCCACCAATGCTTTGAAGAAGGAGCGACTCTTCATGGTCTTCTTGATGCCTTCAATCCTCTTAGGTGCTCGACATTCCCTTGCAAAGTGACCCTTCTTCTTGCAGTTAAAGCACTCCACCTTGCTTTTGTCGAATCCAGCTCTTCTTTTACCATCATACTTGACATGTCTTCCAGTCCTTCTTAAAAACTTCCTTGCTTGTAGAGTCAACATTGCCATTTGCCATTGAAGATTAATCTCCTCTAGATCATCAGGATCAATTTGATCTAGATCTTGATTCAAAACAGTAACACTGGTAGTTAAATCAGCCAGAAAAGCACAAATTGCACCATCACTAACATTATCACTAACAGTGGTATTGTTTGCAATATTTGTGGTTATACCATAAGCAACAGTGGATACATCTTGTGAAGTCTTATGATTAGTTGAAACAAAAGCAAGGTTTTGATTAGTAGAGGATGCACCAGCAATGTTATTCTCAGACTCATAGACTTTCAAGTTGTTGTAGAGATTGTCCAGAGTCATCTTATCAAAGTCCAACTTATTTCTCCACACAATCGTATGAACAGGCCGTTCAGGAGATAAACTTCTAATGAACTTCAAATTTATATCTTCTTGAATAACATTATAGTCCACCGACTTCAATTGGCTAATCAGTTTTTGAAGCCTGTTGTAAGTGCCATCAAGTTTTTCTCCATTAAGAGCAGTGAAGTTTTCAAGCTGATGCTTGAGCATATTCTTCCTTGATTTCTTTGTAGCTTCATTACCAGCAAACCTTGTCTCAAGAGCATCCGGTAACTCTTTAGCAGACTCATATTGTTCAAAATCCAAAGCATATTCATTAGGTATTCCCATTGAGAGAATACTATGAGCTTTAATCTCCATCTTTCTCTTAGCCTTGTCAATCTCACTAACAATGGCTATTTCTTTGCCATCATCACCCTTCTTAGGAAGAGTATCACCTTTTTCCACAACATCCCAGAGAGCATAATCAATCATGCGAATATATTGCCTTATTCGCATCCTCCAGATTTGGTACTCACCATGCTTGAGCATGGGCACCTTTGAAGCAGTAACCATGTGTGTTTCGTCAGACATCTTATCTTACTTGTTCAAAACTTAAATTGACCTCTTCTTGATTACAGTTTCTAGGTCACAAGCTCTTATACCACTTGTTGATCCCAGTTGAACAAACGATCTAATATAGAAACTGACTTAAAACAAAAGCTTATTAAGTATTACGCGGAATTTAATACTTAATCTTAAGAAGAAGAACAATAAACATTCAACACCTCAATATTATTATTAATACGAATACTCTAAATCAGTATTAGGGTTTTACAACCTTGAAGTGTATCGACCTTAGATATAAAACATACGTATATCTAATCTAACCTAGGACCTCCATTTATAGACTAAGGAGTCCTTTACATTATACAATACGTAACCTACAAGATAAATATCTTTTCCATATTTATCTAATACATAATACTAAACCGACTATACAAGACTAGCAGTGGTTACATATCAATATCAGTGGTTACACAATACTACTAGCCGCGGTTTGTCTTCATCAGCGGTTACATTCTTCTGTCCGTGGTTATATCAAACATGTCCGTGGTTCCAGCACTTAGAGTAATTCTTGATTCAAGGAACCTAAAACCCAACAACTCACAACTTCTCGGCTCCACGCACTCCACAATTGAATGGGGTAGTAGAAAGAAAGAATAGAACCCTACAAGAAATGAGTCGAACCATGCTTAATGAACAATCCATACCTCAAAAATTTTGGTGTAATGTCGTTGATACCTCAACGTACATACTCAATCGAGTCTTAATTAGACCAATCCTAGGAAAAACTCCATATGAGTTACTTCGAGGCAAAAAGCCTACGTTAAATCACTTTAGAGCCTTTGGTAGTAAATGTTTTATTCTTAACACTAAAGATTACCTTACAAAATTTGATCCTAAATCAACCGAAGGTATCTTTTTAGGTTACTCGCCAAATAGCAAAGCTTACGTCATATTAAACAAAGAAACAATGAAGGTAGAAGAGTCATTAAATATAAAATTTGATGAAAGTCCACTCAAACCCTCTCCACCTCTCTTGTCGCATGACGAGATTATAGAAAGTGAAGCTATAGTAATAAAAAAAAGATAAGTGAAGAAGAAGAACCTCTAAGTGATGAAATAATAAACATCAAAGAGTCCAAAGATCACCCCGTAGATAAAGTCATAGGAAAACTAAACGAACGAACATTAAGGTCTCAAGTTCAAAACCAAAGTAGCTTGTTTTGTTTCGTTTCAACCTTAGAACCTAAGAATACACAAGAAGCCATAAAAGATGAGAGTTGGGTAATGGCTATGCAAGAGGAACTAAATCAATTTGTTTCTAATGATGTTTGGACACTTGTCCCTCCACCTAGTAATCAAACAATAATAGGAACCAAATGGGTTTATAAAAACAAATTAGATGCAAACGGAGTAGTGTCTAGGAACAAGGCTAGACTCGTTGCTCAAGGGTATAACCAACAAGAGGGAATAGACTTTGATGAGACCTACGCCCCCGTGGCTAGATTAGAGTCTATAAGAATACTTCTTGCGTATGCTTGTGCTAATGATCTAAAGCTTTATCAAATGGATGTTAAAAGCGCTTTTCTAAATGGTTTCATTAATGAAGAAGTATATGTAGCTCAATGATTCGATGCCAAAGCAACGTCAAGTTTGCTCACACAAGCTAGCCACTTGTGAATGACTAACCGTAAGAAACTTAAAACGGCTCGGACACTGAGTCTTTGATAATGAAGGCTTAGGGGTTATGTGTGTGGATAAAACCTCAATCGAGCATCGATATCAAAAATAGTCACGAAGATAGATTCAAATTCCTTTAGGAAAAAGAATAATAAATCAAATCCCGTGTGTGATTGTGTATACGGATTAGACAACTCGAATCGTTTTCCCAACGAGGCGTGAATTGCCAACGTCGTTCTTGGTTTGGAATTTAATGCTCGATGTTTTGATTTGTTTGGTTTTGTTAATTAAATTACGGAAATGGGGAAAGTAATTAAGGGAACCTATTTTACGGGAAATCCTAAATGCGATTTAAACTAAAACGTAATTAATAAAACGTAATTAAAATGCAACTACGTCTAAATTATACCCTAAAAATGCCTAAAATTACTTTTATACTAAAAATGATATTTGAAAACTAAATATGAATTAAAACTATTTTTTTGGATTTTTCCGATTTTATTTAAATTAAAACTAATTTTTAACTATTTAAACTAAATTAAAATTCTAAAAATTATAAAATTTAAGGAGAAAAATATGAAACTATTTTTATAAAATCTAAAATATCATAAAAGACTTTTCTAAACTATTTTTGTAATTTTCTGATTAATTTTCTAATTTCTACTAATTTAAAACTATTTTAATCTAATTTAAATTGTGAAAAATACCAAATAAAAGGGGAAAAATATGGAAAAATCTTTTTTATGCTCTTTATATTTTTCTTAAACTGAGAAAAATGAAAAATTATTTTTTTGAACTTTTTCTTAATTATTTGCAATAAAGTCTAATTAAAAGTGATTAAATTCTATTTTAAATCTAGAAAAATAGTAAACAGTGACCAAAATTAATGAAAAATTCAGGGAAATTCTAATTTATTATTCTAAAGCTTTGAAAAATATAAAAATATGGCCTTATGTGGAAGGATATAGAGCTGATGTGTAACTGGAGTTCAAATAAGCACTAAGAAATAAGCAAACAAGCTACTTAAGCCACCAAACTTCTACACAAGCTAAATACTACTGAGATAAGCTAAAACCAACTAAATTAAGCTACTCCTATCTTCAAATAAGCAGATTATCAAGTTATGAGCTAACCGATTTTCAAGCAAAAAACAATGAACATGCCTCACTTTGAGCTTATTCCCCAACTTATCAGATAAGCTAGAGCCAAAAAGTATATGTGGCCTTGAAGACCACCTAGGCGACTACAATTAGACCAAAAAATCAGACCCTAACTATCTTTATTGAAACCTGTGGTAATCAAGCTGCTTAATGTTGCAAGACAAATCTGTTTTGATGCCATTTTGACTTTGAAAATAGTTTGATAGTTTGACTTTCTTGAGATTTGAATGCAATTTAAGGACTGATGTGGATATAATTTGATGAAATGTAAGTTTATCAAGCTAGCTTATCAAGTTTTCAACCCATTTGATTTGTTTTGAGTGACTAATTCTAACAGTTGAGATGACAAGAGCAGATTCAAACAAGTTTTGACTAAAGGTGCAAATTAACAGTGCAAAACTAAGACAGAGATGACATCAAATAACTATATTAAGCTTAAAGCAACTGATCTAATCTTATATTATCACCTCTAACTCATTTTAAACACTGATCCAAACACCCCTTTATGGACAGTTATGTAATCTACTCAAGCTCAAGCACAAAAGCAAGCTATGCTAATCATCAAGTAAGATTCAAGACATCGAAATAAAGCTAATAAAACAAAGAAATCACAAGATTGTAACAGATCGATAGAGATGAACAATGCTACTTTATTTAAGCTAGAAATGAGATCAATATTGCACTTACAAGAGATCCATAGCCACAATGAAGCTTGCCTTCGGTAAAACCGTATAAAGGACCACTAAACCTACACTATTCAACCCATTTCCATCATCAAATCAAACCAACTCCATTTCGAGCTAAGATACAAAACACAGTTGACTTTTGTTGACCGAGATTATTTTGTGAATGAAAGTGATTGAGGGTGCAATATAAGCTCACAAAAGCTATGATAAGCTAAGATGAACCTACTCCATTATTCAAATATTGCTTATTGATCAATTTAAATAAGATTTGCAAGATAAAATGAAGAAGCTTGGAACTTTTTATTAAAACTGAAATAAGATTACAAGAACTTGAGAATACAATGAAAACTTAAGAAAACATTTTAGAAAACTACTGAAAATGAAATAACAATAAGCTTAAATGAAAACTAAGGATTGCACGACTTCAAATGAGAGCCAAAGGGGTCTTTAAATAGCTTTGAGCAGGAGGTCTTGGATCTTTTGAGAAGAGCCTAGAAGGCTATTTCTGAGCCACACATTCCTTCCATTGTCACCTTGTCCAATCAAATTGCTCCAAATCAATCAATGAGGTGTTTCGGCCAATAATGTTGTGCCATTTGTCCACGTGGCACCTTATCCTGACATGTCAGAGGGATGAGGTGGATAGATAGATTCTAGTACGAGGTTGGTGTTTGGGAGGTGGTAAATGGTGGTGATTGGGTGGTGAATGGGTGCGTTTGGGAGAGACAGGGCAAAAGGGTTGTTTGGGGCGCGTTTGTTTATTTAATTGTTTTTCAAATATTTTGACCGGGTTTATTTGGTATTCGGGTAAGATGGGTAAAGTAAACCGGGTTGTGGATATAAGTGGCCGGGTGGATTGGTTTAGAGATTGGGCCGTGGGTTATGTTTGTGGATTGGATAAGGGATTTGGATATTGGATATATATATGGATTAGACAAATGATCCAAATGGTAACCATAGGGACTTAATGTGTATATCCGGATATTTGAGGGACCAATCATGCAAACCCTGAAAGTATCTTCAAGGACCATTCTGTCAATCATCAAATAAACCAGGGACTGAATTTGCAACATTTGAATCTTCAGGGGCCATTTCTGACAAATGCTGAAACTTGAGGGACCATTTCTGACACTTCTTCAAACTTTGATCAAATCTTCACAAATCATCCTCAGAGATTAGAAATCTTCAAAAATGCATAATTCTGACCTTCCGGCTCAACTTAAGCTCTCTTGATCTCTCGTGCTCGGATTTACGTCTGATTTGGATCCTTTTTGCGTGTTTTTACATATCCATACCTGCACAAGCACAAACTCAAGAAAACCACAAATATTAGCAATAAACGGCTCTTTCTTGGTTATTTTGGGTCTATTTTGATAAAGAAAAGGTATGTGTTTTAGCACATACCAAAATACTCCAGACGAAACTATTGCCGTGTCCTCACGCAATGCAATCAACTCACGCTTCTAAAACCAAGGATTTCAATCTCTTTCTACTAAACTATTGATATGTCCAAACGTCAAGTTATCTCACACAAGCTAGCCACTTGTGAATGACTAACCGTAAGAAACTTCAAACAGTTCAGACAAACCAATTAGAGAAGAAGTAGTCAATGTTCCTCAAAAGAGATTAAGAAAGCCTTAATTCTAAAAACGCCCGTTTACCTTTTAATTCACATATAGATATTACGATTAAGCACATTCACGTTATGAGTGACGGTTTGTTGAACTTTCATGTCGATCAATAACTCCAACATTTTTCAAGCGACACGTTAGGATCACGGAGTAGAAAACACAACACAGCTTGAAGTGACCATACAGATAGAATACATCGTCCCGATTTTTCAAAGTCCCAAACTAAGCGTAAAACCGAAATCATTGTTACATATGATTCTAGATGCTAACACTACCCATGGAAGTTACTTGTGTAAATACCTTTTGTTCCCATTTTCCTATTTCCTCTAGATTTTTTTTATTTTTGTGAGAAATGAATTTCTTCAAAATCTCGTTTCGATAACTTTTATTCCGATAAAGATACAAAGTTAAGTCGATAATTAGTTATCCGCCTTCTCTCAAGAACCATTGTCGTAAAAATGAGGTCCACATCAAGGAATTTTTATTCACTTATACTTGATTTTTCATTTTCATTTTTCAACATATTTTTTTTTCTTTTTATTGCACTTATACCTTTACTTATATGAGCTGTGAACCACGGAGCTTCACGGGGTAATTCCAAGACTATAGGCTTCATGAAATGAGGATCCCGGCTGGCTAGGCTAAGACCTCACTCAATCCCGGCAAAAGATCCAAGGGTCGATCACCGACACGCAGACTCACAACTTTACTTATTACATTATCACTTATTACTTATTGCTCATTTATTTATTACGGATCCTTGATGTGTACCCAATTTTTAAAACAAAAATTCTTTTAAGAAGATAAAGAACTAACTATCGCCAAAAACTCAACATCTCTAATTATTTAGACAGATATGGGGTGAAACAATTTTGTGGGAACAAAAGCCATAAGTACCTTCGATGGGCTCTAAAGAGAACCAACTACTCCACGCTTAGCATCTAAACTCATAAGTAACTCTATCATTTCTCGATCTCTGCAAATTTAAAATCCCAAATAATGAGATCCGGAGATGCTTAGCCGATAATTTTTAGATTATCTATGGTTAAGGGAACAAGCTAAGGCTCAACACGCCCGGTCAAGTCAGAATTCTATTCCTACTCTCACCAGCGGAAAGTCAATCAAGGTGTCAAAACATATATTAACTTAGCAAATTCTTCGTCTAATGAAATCAAGTCATGCATATTTAAAGTCACTCAGGGAAACTTGCAAAATCTTGGCCTTTTGAGCTAGAATTCGCATTTTATAGCTTCTGATCTAAGAGACTAGCAAACTTTTCAATAAAAAAGACTTAACAAAAGCTTGAAAATTTTTTAAATTTTGCTCATTTTTGCACAATTTTCATTTTCTAAGGAAAAACGGGTTCGAGAGCACATGACAGAAATAAGCAAGAAGCGGTCAAATCAAATCGAAGATTACCCTACCCCAGACTAGAACGGAACATTGTCCTCAATGTTTAAAGCAAGGGTATCACGAAAATCTAAAAGCCGTTTATTAAGTGTGCTAGAAGATAAACGTTAGTCGATAAGATTAAGGATATCAATTTCAATGCATCGATCATGACTTCGAGTAGAAAATGACAAACTTCGAGCACGAGAGTCTTCATATCGGGAACATCTACACAACAACATCACAAACAACCAAACACTAGAAATCGAAGAGGCGGACCCCTTCGCGTCACTTATTAGAAAATAGAAAGAAGATAGATGGATAATCATGGGGTGCCTCCCCGAAGAAAACGCCTCTTATTTTTTCTTAAACGAGTCATTGCTAGCGACTCGTCCCCCGAATTCATTTGTCCTTGGGGAAGAAAGTGGTAGAGATACGGGGTCCAAAACGGTGTCCTCATTCTCGAAAGAATGAGACTGGGTGGGTTGGGAGGAAAAGAAAATGTCGGGCTCAAGCACATAAGGAATGATTCCTCCCAAACTCACATAAGGTATATGAAAGATTGATCTATCATCCGGTTTTTGGTGCGGACGAAGGGATGAAGGATCAATAAGAGAATACTCCAAAGAAGAACGGAGCTCATGGTTTAGAAAGGTGTTACTCAAAGGCTCATCAACGAAGGCATCCAAGGGAGGATCCTTATCTCGAATGACATTTTTAGCATAAAACTCATCAACTCGTATCCCGGGGTTGAAAATCTTGTCCTCGGAGAGGAAGGAGATCAAAGTGTCATCTATGTGAAAATCCTCACGAGGAGAGGATTCACTCTCGGCTAAAAAATAATATTGGACCTCGGGATCAATAAGTTCATCTGTCGACAACTTCACTTCCTTATCTTTCTTTGGAAAAAACGGATCATCGCATTCTTCTTTATCCTCAGAGAAAATCGAGTAGGTAGGAGCAAGTTCATCGGTGAACTCTTCACTTTCTTCGTCAAAGAGTTGATTTTCAAAATTTTGAGTATATTTAGAATCAAATTCAAACAAGGGATTCGTGAATGTCTTAAAAGATTCTGGATTGAAAGATGTCCCAAAAAAAGGTTCCATGATTTCAGAAAAAGGAGTGGGATTGCCACTCAAAGGAAGGGTGATTTTCTTAGATATTGGAGGTGGGACAAGTGGTGTGCTCTTAGAGCTAGCAGTTTCCACCACTATAGGTTCAACTTTCTTCATATCATCCGGATCTCAGGAGGGTAAGAAGATGGCAGTCATATAACAATTTTTCAAGAAAAGAATGTCCCTCGGGTCAAAAGTAGCATCATCAATCTCAATGGGGATTGAATCATCATTAAGAAAGGCCTCGATCTCTTCCCAGTAGTGTCACTTCCGTAGTGAGAGACGGGAAAGAGTCAGTCATAATCGGATGAGACGGTAAAGTGGGATTGCCACTTTCTTCAGAGAAATCAATCACACCGATGCTATGAATCGAATGATCATCGGGTGGAGGTTTTGACGTTTGTTTGGCATAAAACACAATCTTATCATTTCCTTTTCTGATCGTTAATGTTCCTTGGTAATGATCCACAAGGACTTTTGCGGTTCTCAAGAATGGTCTTCCAAGAGTGAGAGGGACTCGGGCGTCAACCTCTATATCAATGACGGCGAAATCCACGGGAAAATGGAATTTATCCACTTGTACCACCATAACATCGTTGACTACACCAACCGTGTGAGCAATTGTTCGATTAGCTAATTCGATAGTCATACGAGTCGGTATAAGAGTCTTCAATCCAAGCTTATGATATATCGCAAGAGGCATGAGACTTATGCTTGCACCTGAATCGGTCAAGGCATTACATTCCTCAGTATCATTTAAAGAGAAAGGAAGGAGAAATTTCGGGGATCACCAAGCTTCGGGAGCTTGGTTTGAGGAAGAATTAAACGGTGTAGGCTCAGGTGAAATCTCTGAAATTTGTTCCAATTTCTTTTCATAAATCATGTCGGCTTTGATCATATGTCGTAAGTAGTTTAAACTTTGTTCGAAACAACTTTCATTTTGTCTAATCGTGATTGAATCGATTTTACGGTGCAAGATTAGAACTTGGTGTTATGACGGAGATAGAAGGAACTTGGGCAACCAGAGGTTGGACGTATTTGGCTTTTCCATTATCAAGAGGAATTACCGGTCCTTTGTCACCTCGGTCTCTTGTGCTACATTCATCACCGGAGAGGAAGTAGTCATCAAGGGCCCATCATCTCGAATGGTTACGGATTTCATTTCTCCCTTCGGGTTTGGAATTGTGTTACTTGGGAGAGAACCGGAACTCGAGGGTTGACTTATTTGGCACAAAATAGCATGCAACATATTTTCAAGTTTATTCTGTGAAGTCTCCAATTTGTTGTTCTGAAGTCGAATCTCATTCCTAAACTCATTGCTTTGTCTAGTTAACGAAGATTGAAACTCGTTCCTCAAACTTGTAATCTGATTTTGCATAGTGTTGATGGTAGAATTGGTGTTTTGAACGTAAGTTGTGAATTCATTTGGAGGCAAAGGTGAAGCTTGATAGCTTGGGTTTTGATATCCTTGATTGTAGTTAACTCCTTGGTTTGGGTATTGATTTGGTGGAGCTTTGAATTGGTTTTGAACATTTGGTCCACGAACTTGATTCTGATTAAAACGATTCTGATTGTTAGATGGAGAAAATCCCGGAGGTACCATTTGATTACTAACACGAGGATTCGGTTCAACTTGAGAACGGTATTGGTTACCTCCGGTTACGGCATTAGCATTGAAAGGATGTCCATCGGTGGCGGTACAATTGTAGTAGGCATGCGGGCCACAACAAGTAGTACAAGTCGTTTCCACGCTTTGACTTGGCGGGTGGAGAAGAATTACTCTTAACCAAAGCCTGGATCATATCCGTAAGCTTATCAATCTTAGCATCGGTGCTAGACGTATTTCCGTGAGACGAAGACGATGGTGTATCATTCACTCGGGCAGCAACCGATTTGCTACGTGAAGTACGAACTTTAGATTTGTTCTCAATAATGGTCAAGGCATCTCTCGTTGATCGGGTCAACAAATTACCACCCGCGGCGGCATTGAGAGAGTCTTGATCGTTCTCATTCAAACCATTATAAAACGTATCAAGTTGGTGCAACTTCGGAAAAACCATGATGGGGACATTGCCTAAGCAAATCTTTGAATCTGTCCCATGCCTCACTAAATGATTCATCAAATCTTTGTGTGAATTTCGTTATTTCATTTTTAAGGCTTGTTGTTTTAGACGGTGGGAAGAATTCGTTCACGAATTTTGATACTAAATTCTCCCATGTGGTTATCGATCGAGGGGTAGTTTTGAGCCAATCCGGGCGGCCTCGAGTGAAAATGGGAAGAGTAGTAGCTTGATAGCCTCTCCGGACGTTACGGTACTTGATCGTAGACGTGAGCTTGTTGAATCGTCGGATATGTGAGTGAGGATCGTCTCTCTCGAATCCGTAAAATTGGCTTGACGAAACCAAATTTATCAATTCGTGTTTAAGCTCGAAGTTATCGGCAACGATTGCCGGGACGACGATGGCTTCTACATAACCCTCGGTGGGTGCAGGAGTTGCTCTATAGATCGGTTGTCCTCCGCCATTTCGATGATGGGCGGGGTTTGATTAGTTCAATCTCGGGTCGACTAAGGGGAGCACGTCTAGCCCGGCGCGAATTGTAGCGGCTTCACGAATCGGTCGTAGATATTAGAGCGAGTGCGCATGCACTTTCAAAAACCAGGGCAATTAAAGCGAACGGTATTGAAAACACATTGAACAACAATAATCCCAAGTGAATAAATCACCTCTATAAGACAAACGCACAAGCGGCGGAGCTTTTAGGTGCGAAGCTTATTAAAAACCCGCTTCTTTTCAACCGCAATTTAATGTCAGGCCGTCCTTATACCCACCACACAGTTTGTTTATCCGATAGAAATAAATAAATCCACAAGCGACACAAAGGCAAGTTTTTGATCTTTAGTTTGGGAACTTATTAATGATAACACCTCCGTTGAGAATGTTATATAATTGGTGTCTTCTATTTATTAGCAAAACACAAGAGAAAATCTTTTTGTATTTTTAATCTGATATATATACAAAAGAAAAAGGAAAATATATTTTTTACTTTTTATTTTATAGAAAAATAGTAACTTCACGAATGAAGGATCTCAGTCCTAATCGTCAAACCTCAGCGATATTGTCGGTGACACAACCTCCCCGGCGTGGCGCCAAAAATTTAATTGATGCCAAAGCAACGTCAAGTTTGCTCACACAAGCTAGCCACACTGAATGACTAACCGTGAAAACTTAAAACGGCTCGGACACTGAGTCTTTGATAATGAAGGCTTAGGGGTTATGTGTATGGATAAAAACCTCAATATCGATATCAAAAATAGTCACGAAGATAGATTCAAATTCCTTTAGGAAAAAGAATAATAAATCAAATCCTGTGTGTGATTGTGTATGATTAGACAACCCGAATCGTTTTCCCCAGTGAATTGCCAACGTCGTTCTTGGTTTGGAATTTAATGCTCGATGTTTTGATTTGTTTGGTTTTGTTAATTAAACTACGGAAATGGGGAAAGTAATTAAGGGAACCTATTTTACGGGAAATCCTAAATGCGATTTAAACTAAAACGTAATTAATAAAACGTAATTAAAATGCAACTACGTCTAAATTATACCCTAAAAATGCCTAAAATTACTTTTATACTAAAAATGATATTTGAAAACTAAATATGAATTAAAACTATTTTTTTTGGATTTTTCTGGATTTTATTTAAATTAAAAACTAATTTTTAACTATTTAAACTAAATTAAAATTCTAAAAATTATAAAATTTAAGGAGAAAAATATGAAACTATTTTTATAAAATCTAAAATATCATAAAAGACTTTTCTAAACTATTTTTGTAATTTTCTGATTAATTTTCTAATTTCTACTAATTTAAAACTATTTTAATCTAATTTAAATTGTGAAAAATACCAAATAAAAGGGGAAAAATATGGAAAAATCTTTTTTATGCTCTTTATATTTTTCTTAAACTGAGAAAAATGAAAAATTATTTTTTTGAACTTTTTCTTAATTATTTGCAATAAAGTCTAATTAAAAGTGATTAAATTCTATTTTAAATCTAGAAAAATAGTAAACAGTGACCAAAATTAATGAAAAATTCAGGGAAATTCTAATTTATTATTCTAAAGCTTTGAAAAATATAAAAATATGGCCTTATGTGGAAGGATATAGAGCTGATGTGTAACTGGAGTTCAAATAAGCACTAAGAAATAAGCAAACAAGCTACTTAAGCCACCAAACTTCTACACAAGCTAAATACTACTGAGATAAGCTAAAACCAACTAAATTAAGCTACTCCTATCTTCAAATAAGCAGATTATCAAGTTATGAGCTAACTGGATTTTCAAGCAAAAACAGTGACGAGGCCTCACTTTGAGCTTATTCCCCAACTTATCGAGATAGCTAGAGCCAAAAGCAGATATGTGGCCTTGAAGACCACCTAGAAGACTACAATTAGACCAAAAATCAGACCCTAACTATCTTTATTGAAACACTGTGCAAGCTGCAGCAATGTCTGCACAAATGTTTTGATGCCATTTTGACTTTGAAAATAGTTTGATAGTTTGACTTTCTTGAGATTTGAATGCAATTTAAGGACTGATGTGGATATAATTTGATGAAATGTAAGTTTATCAAGCTAGCTTATCAAGTTTTCAACCCATTTGATTTGTTTTGAGTGACTAATTCTAACATTGAGATGACAAGAAGCGGATCAAACAAGTTTTGACTAAAGGTGCAAATTCTTTAAAACAAGACAGAGATGACATCAAATAACTATATTAAGCTTAAAGCAACTGATCTAATCTTATATTATCACCTCTAACTCATTTTAAACAGATCCAAACACTTTATGGACAGTTATGCAATCTACTCAAGCTCAAGCACAAAGTCAGCCTATGCTAATCATCAAGTAAGATTCAAGACAACGAAATAAAGCTAATAAAACAACAAATCACAAGATTGTAACAGTCGATGATAGAGATGAACAATGCTACTTTATTTAAGCTAGAAATTAGATCAATATTGCACTTACAAGAGATCCATAGCCACAATGGCTTGCAAACCAGATAAAGGACCACTAAACCTAACTATTCAACCCATTTCCATCATCAAATCAAACCAACTCCATTTCTGAGCTAAGATCACAAACACAGTTGACTTTTGTTGACCGAGATTATTTTGTGAATGAAAGTGATTGAGGGTGCAATATAAGCTCACAAAAGCTATGATAAGCTAAGATGAACCTACTCCATTATTCAAATATTGCTTATTGATCAATTTAAATAAGATTTGCAAGATAAAATGAAGAAGCTTGGAACTTTTTATTAAAACTGAAATAAGATTACAAGAACTTGAGAATACAATGAAAACTTAAGAAAACATTTTAGAAAACTACTGAAAATGAAATAACAATAAGCTTAAATGAAAACTAGGAATTGCACGACTTCAAATGAGAGCCAAAGGGGTCTTTAAATAGCTTTGAGCAGGAGGTCTTGGATCTTTTGAGAAGAGCCTAGAAGGCTATTTCTGAGCCACACATTCCTTCCATTGTCACCTTGTCCAATCAAATTGCTCCAAATCAATCAATGAGGTGTTTCGGCCAATAATGTTGTGCCATTTGTCCACGTGGCACCTTATCCTGACATGTCAGAGGGATGAGGTGGATAGATAGATTCTAGTACGAGGTTGGTGTTTGGGAGGTGGTAAATGGTGGTGATTGGGTGGTGAATGGGTGCGTTTGGGAGAGACAGGGCAAAAGGGTTGTTTGGGGCGCGTTTGTTTATTTAATTGTTTTTCAAATATTTTGACCGGGTTTATTTGGTATTCGGGTAAGATGGGTAAAGTAAACCGGGTTGTGGATATAAGTGGCCGGGTGGATTGGTTTAGAGATTGGGCCGTGGGTTATGTTTGTGGATTGGATAAGGGATTTGGATATTGGATATATATATGGATTAGACAAATGATCCAAATGGTAACCATAGGGACTTAATGTGTATATCCGGATATTTGAGGGACCAATCATGCAAACCCTGAAAGTATCTTCAAGGACCATTCTGTCAATCATCAAATAAACCAGGGACTGAATTTGCAACATTTGAATCTTCGGGGCCATTTCGACAAATCTTTGAAACTTGAGGGACCATTTCGACTTCTTCAAACTTTGATCAAATCTTCACAAATCATCCTCAGAGATTAGAAATCTTCAAAAATGCATAATTCTGACCTTCCGGCTCAGCTTAAGCTCTCTTGATCTCCGTTCGGATTTACGTCGATTTGGATCCTTTTGCGTGTTTTTACATATCCATACACGCCAAGCACAAACTCAAGAAAACCACAAATATTAGCAATAAACGGCTCTTTCTTGGTTATTTTGGGTCTATTTTGATAAAGAAAAGGTATGTGTTTTAGAACATACCAAAATACCCGAGCGAAACTATTCCGTGTCCTCACGCGTCTGATCAACTCAACACAAAACCAAGGATTTCAATCTCTTTCTACTAAACCATTGATATGTCCAAACCGTCAAGTTATCTCACACAAGCTAGCCACTTGTGAATGACTAACCGTAAAAAACTTCAAACAGTTCAGACAAACCAATTAGAGAAGAAGTAGTCAATGTTCCTCAAAAGAGATTAAGAAAGCCTCAATTCTAAAAGCGCCCGTTTACCTTTTAATTCACATGTATAGATATTACGATTAAGCACATTTCGGTTATGAGTGACGGTTTGTTAAACTTTCATGTCGATCAATAACTCCAACATTTTCAAACGACATGTTAGGATCACGGAGTAGAAAACACAACCACAGTGAAGTGACCATACGGATAGAATACATCGTCCCGATTTTCAAAAGTCCCAAACTAAGCGTAAAACCGAAATCATTGTTACATATGATTCTAGATGCTAACACTACCCATGGAAGTTACTTGTGTAAATACCTTTTGTTCCCATTTTCCTATTTCCTCTAGATTTTTTTATTTTTTTTGTGAGAAATGAATTTCTTCAAATTCTCGTTTCGATAACTTTTATTTCGATAAAGATACAAAGTTAAGTCGATAATTAGTTATCCGCCTTCTCTCAAGAACCATTGTCGTAAAAATGAGGTCCACATCAAGGAATTTTTATTCACTTATACTTGATTTTTCATTTTCATTTTTCAACATATTTTTCTTTTATTGCACTTATACCTTTACTTATGAGCTGTGAACCACGGAGCTTCAAGGGGTAATTCCAAGACTATAGGCTTCATGAAATGAGGATCCCGGCTGGCTAGGCTAAGACCTCACTCAATCCTGGCTAAAGATCCAAGGGTCCGATCTCGACACCGCAGCTCACAACTTTACTTATTACATTATCACTTATTACTTATTGCTCATTTATTTATTACGGATCCTTGATGTGTACCCAATTTTTAAAACAAAAATTCTTTTAAGAAGATAAAGAACTAACTATCGCCAAAAACTCAACATCTCTAATTATTTAGACAGAAATGGGGTGAAACAATTTTGTGGGAACAAAAAGCCATAAGTACCTTCGATGGGCTCTAAAGAGAACCAACTACTCCACGCTTAGCATCTAAACTCATAAGTAACTCTATCATTTCTCGATCTCCGCAAATTTAAAATCCCAAATAATGAGATCCGCAGATGCTTAGCCGATAATTTTTAGATTATCTATGGTTAAGGGAACAAGATAGGGCTCAACACGCGTCAGTCAATTCTATTCCTACTCTCACCGCGGAAAAGTCAATCAAGGTGTCAAAACATATATTAACTTAGCAAATTCTTCGTCTAATGAAATCAAGTCATGCATATTTAAAGTCACTCAAGGAAACTTGCAAAATCTTGGCCTTTTGAGCTAGAATTCGCATTTTATAGCTTCGATCTAGAGACTAGCAAACTTTTCAATCAAAAAGACTTAACAAAAGCTTGAAAATTTTTTAAATTTTGCTCATTTTTGCACAATTTTCATTTTCTAAGGAAAAACGGGGTTACGAGAGAAACACAACAGAAATAAGCAAGTGCGGTCAAGACATGTGTGATGATTTCTCTAAGATCATGCATGACGAGTTTGAGATGAGTATGATGGGAGAACTTAGTTTCTTTCTTGGTCTACAAATAAAACAAGTAGAAGATGGTATCTTCTTCAATCAATCTAAATACATCAAGGAGATGCTAAAGAAATTCGGTCTAGAAGAGTCGAAACCAATTAGGACTCCAATGTCATCCGAAACCAAACTCACAAAAAGATGAATCCGTAGATAATACTAAATATCGTGGCATGATAGGTAGTCTTCTCTACCTCACAGAAAGTAGGCCGGATATCATGTTTAGTGTTTGCTTATGTGCTAGGTTTCAAGAAGACCCTAAAACATCACACCTAGAAGCTGTAAAAAGAATATTTAGATATATTAAGGGTACAACACAATTAGGATTATGGTATCCTAAGGGCACGGGAGTAGAAAAAATTATATATGCAGATTGACCATGCAGGTGATTACGTTGATAGAAAAAGTACAAGTGGGGTATGTACTTTCATGGGATGCTGCTTAACATCTTGGTTTTCTAAGAAACAAACGACACTTGCAATATCAACAACCGAAGCCGAGTACGTCTCCGCCGGCAAAGCATGCCAATAAGCACTAAGGATGAATCAAGCGTTAGTCGACTACGACATTCATCTAAGCGACATAGCCATCATGTGTGACAACAAAGGTGCCATCGACTTGAGCAAGAATCCGGTATTGCATTCTCGCACAAAGCATATAGAGATTTGTCATCACTTCCTAAGAGACAATGTTCAAAAGGGAACATCTCTATTGAGAAGGTAGCATCCGAAGACAACATAGCCGACGTCCTCACCAAACCGTTGAAGCGGGAACAATTCAACCTACTTCGTCTTGGTCTTGGTCTAATGGAACAAATGACGTAACTTATTTGACTCTACAAGGTATGTAAACACTAGCCTTCTTCTTTCCGAGTCTAGGATTTCTATTTCATGCACAACTCACAAACAATACGGGAATTTTCAAAACCCAAGATAAGTTTTCCACTTATAGCTTTCTTATTTAATACACATTTTCAAAGAAAATCTCTTTAAAATGTTTTCTAAAGGATGATACCTTCCCGTATCAATTTCACAAAGCAATTTCTCACGTCTAGGACAAATCGCTTTTTCATTATTAATACAAAGTAAAAACCGTTTTCATTGCATCTCATGTCTTTTGAATGCTAAAGGGGACACATAACTAATATGTGTTTTCGCGTACATTCATTTAAGCAACAATGAATTAGGAGCATTGATAACACAAAATTACGTACTCATGTACTAACTATGTGTTTTCGGGTTATCTCAATATGATGCTTTTCTACTTCTAGTTTATTTTTCTTTTTCCTTTTAGGAGTCGAGATAACCGTAACTCCAAATAGTTTGCATATAGGCACACAATAGGCAAAATGTTTTCACTTTTGTGCTACCTGGATCACCAGACCACGGATCCCAACCTTCATGCTGGATGGATCCTCAAGGGAAGGATCCGTGGGATCCATGAAACAGAAGTTTTTTTACCTTCTATTTTGTTTACTTTGGATGAAAAATCCTCATTTGTTTCATTTTGGAGTATGCTCTTTAATGCTTGTGTTCTCATGATCACATGCCTTGAATTCATATCTAATCATTAGATTTTAATCCACATTTTGGTCAAGCATTCATTACAATGCTTTGTTTTTCTATATATAGAACTCCCAAAATGCTTGCATAATCCATCTCATCCTCACATACACAATACACCATGTCTTCCAAAAACCCTTTAGATGAATCACCTAGTACAAACAATCATCTTCATGATACCCAAACCTTTGTGCTACCACCATCCAAAATACCACAATCAAACTCTAGGATATCCGCACGGATTAGTATCCGATCTTGTTTTTTAGCAAAACTAACCTCAAATGGTTCATCCTCAACAAATAACTCACCACAAGATGCTTCCATTATAGCACGTCCCTCATCACCAACAAGTACACCAACTTCATCACCACCTAAAGTCACTCTTTTGGAACTCCTTAAGACTCCAACAAGATCTAAACAACCTACACAAAAAGAAATAGTCTTTTCAACACCCCCCACATCTCCAAATACTATCTTTCAAGATCTTGAAACATCACCACCATTAGCTCCCATCACATTACAAGAACATCTAGGTTCTTTTCCACCACCATTTACTAATATTCCGGATGTTGATCCATATTTTCCTATTTTTCCACCACAACTTCCGCATAACTCAAATCAAAACAACCCAGAAAACTTCCACACTCATTACCCACATCATTTACATTGTGAACATTGCCAATCCACTAGGGAAATCGCAATAGAAGTTAGAGAAGAAATGCGTTTCATACTCAACCTCATCCTTGATCGCATCAATACCATCACTCATCAAAACCTCCATCCATAACCTTATGCAAGCATGGAAGGAATCACTACTGCTATTTCTACTTTTAGTATTTTTTTTTCTTTTGAAGTCATTTTTCAAGAACAAGTCTTGTTCTTATTTTTACATGCTTGTAAGTGGCATAAATACCACTACAATTTGTTGTTTTATTACAAGGCTTTGTTTACATACCTTGGCTCCCAATCTTGATTCTCGGCAATCACAAGATTATTTAAGCATGTTACTAACCTTTCTTTTTGTAGGATTTTTTTTCTTCACTTGACGCCCCAAGCTAGGGGGAGCTACCGTCAAGGGGGAGTAAGAAATACGTGGACTACTTTTTCCACACTTTTATGTTTATTTCTTCCAAGGGTTAACTTTTTGTTTCGACAAAAAGGGGGAGAAGAAGTAAAACTTAGGGGCTTTCAAAACTTACATCTATTCTTAAGTTTTACTCATCATAACATTATGTTTTGTCATCAACAAAAAGGGGGAGATTGTTAATACAAATAAACCGTAAAAACGTTTATTAATATTTTGCGATCTCTTTGTGTTTTGTTGATAACAAATATAATGTTATCTTAAGTATAATTATAAGGATACATGTTATTTTTGTAAAGCATTTACATATAGTCATTTAAATACAAAAATGTAATAATTAAGCATTTGTTGTAATAGTTTATTAGGATGTGTAAAAACCATAACCCATGGATCTTAACCCATACCCAAGTAGACTAGATACAATGTATACTTAGATACATTGAATCGAAAGAAAACCCATGGACCAACCCATAACCCATGACCCATAACCAAAAAACCCATGGGCAAAGAGGAGTGTTCCACGGATCCCTAGGATTACACTAGACGGGGAACAGTGAAGAATTTTGCCTATAAATAGAGAGCCATTTTTCATTCTAACTCACCCCTCTTCTTACTAAATCTCTCATACACTCTCATTCTCTTCTAACATATAGATCACTTGATCTAGAGAGTTGTTCTTCTTTCTTTCTATTTGTGATCCTTATATAGGTCCTTCTCTAAGGCGAGATCACGAGCATTCTACAAGTCATCCAAGAAAGGGGTCCTTGATTGATTTGTCACTCCGCAATATTTCTGCAGCGAAGATCTTGTATTAGATATTTCACATATTTATTGTGTAATAGTTGTGTTGGTTTGGTCCACCGTGCTACGGACTCGGTATTTAGCTTTGTACCGGAAAAAGTGTTAGCGACGTTGTGAAGGCTTCTCCGCCAAGTGAAGGAGTTTGTTGACATAGTGCTTGAACTCTCGAGTAGGTGACTCGGGGAGTGGAGTAGGGCAAGGAAGGTGTCCTTGTAGCCGAACCACTATACATCGGTTATGTCTTTTTCTTTCCCTTCAACTTTTTTATTTACTTGCTTTATCATTAGATCTATAATTTCTCTACATCCATAAGATCTCACATATTAACGAATCTAAAAGTTTTTGAAACTAATTTAAAATCGGCAAAACTATTCAACCCCCCTTATAGTTTTCCACACATGATTTTGCTAAAGAGGCCATGAATTTTTGAGACTAGACATTTTTACCTGCGTTTAGTGCTTTGAATGAGCGAAATTAGCCAAGAAACAAATAAGTTATGGCTGATTGAAATCGTAATTTAATTCCAATAACTTATTTAAGGGGTTTTGGAACCGAAAACACGCTTTAATTTTTTTCTTAAATGATTTGACTTGCAAATCTTTATAAAACTTCACTACAAGTTTATAGGGATAATAAAACTTTATAAAACTCATATGCATATAGTACATATTGTATCATTCCTAAGACGACTTATTTATATAGGTCGCGGTTAGGATTCATTGCTCATTGAACTCCCGTTATATTTCCTGATTGTATCACTTTGTTAAGGCGAGTTTCATAGCTTCACGTTTACTTTCTTTATACTTGTTTTGGAATACTTTGGGTGAGAATATATTGCTTGCTTTTACTTATGGACACAAGTACTTAAACTTTTATGTATTGCCTAAGTTACCACTATTGTCGTTAAGTCCCCACAATCATGAACCGTTAATTACGTTGTAAGCACAAATGTTGTGAATATATCTATTGGGGTTGACACCCCCCTCCGGGTAAGTAGCGCTTACTTGACTGGAATGTAATGGTAGTCAAACGGACACATTTCATTTGGAGAATACTAGGAGTTTGGCAAGACACTTACAGGGGTATACATACCGAATATGTTAAGGCTCCGGGGCCATGAGTTTAGTGCAATAGTAATACTTTTTTATTTGATACTATATTTGTTATAATAGTCACAATCGAAAATCTTGTGGTCCACATTTATATTTACTTAAACCAATGAACTCAACAACTTTATGTTGATGTTTTAGCATGTCTTTCTCAGGTCCATAATTTGCATTGTTTGGCTAGCTTCATAGAAGTTCATGCTAGAGTCACTCGTTGGCGGTTGCATTACATGAAAGATTTACTGCATGAACTTTTATCATTTGATTGTAACAAAACTTATCTTTTATTTTGGTGTGAAACATTGGAATTTTCCTTGTTGGAAAACTTTATTTACTTAAATGAATCAAACGATGTGTTTTAAACGACTAATGTAGAGGTCGTTCTTTATATCATGTGTTCCTTGTGCTATGAAGTCCTACCCCAGTTACTTTTCTGTTGCAATATTTTAGGGGTGTGATATTGCGTGAATTGCATTAAAGGTTGGAGCGTGGGGAATTATCGTCAAAAATTTAGACGTGAGAACGACCTATTGATTTTTCGCGGGCGATATTACTTAGGGCTCATTCAAAGTTAAAAACACCATTGTTACATGAATTTCACAATACTCCAAGCGCGATCATGGGGGGACTAAGAAAATGTTGGTTAGATTGGCAACTTTGTTTTATTGGAAGGGTATGCGTAAATCAATTGAAGATTTTATCAGGCTTTGTTTAGTTTGTCAACAAACTAAATACTCGACACAAGCGGTGGGTGGATTGTTACAGCCTTTACCAACACCATTCGCGGTTTGAGAAGATGTTTCCATGGATTTTATTACGTATGCGCACTTTGGGACATTACAGACTAGTTTAAGTGCCTATAAGGTTGCTGAGTTGTTCATGGATATCGTGGTTAAGCATCATGAAATTCCTAAAACGATTATGATCGTGATCCCATCTTTGTTAGTAAGTTCTGGAAGCATCTGTTTCAATTTACTGGTACTAAATTGAATCATAGTACGACGTACCATCCTCAGATGGACGAACAAACGGAGGTAGTCAATCGTGGGCTTGAACAATATTTTCGGGCTATGGTGGTGGATTGACCACATCAGTGGGTATGTTATTTGTCATGGGCGGAATATTGTTATAATACTAGCTATCATAGTAGTACTAAAATGTCTCCTTATCAAGCCTTTTATGATAAGCTACCCACATTGGTTATTCCATATCCGCAAGGGTCATCAAAAGTCATGGCTGTGGACGAATTCTTGGTGAACTTAAGCAAAACTTGTTGTCTGCCAAGAATCGTATGGAACTGAAGGCTAACCGCAAGCGACGAGAGGTAGAATTTAACCCACGAGATATGGTGCTCGTCAAGTTACAACCATATCGTCAGCTTACTCTCGCTAAAACCCAATCCAATAAGTTGTCTAAAAGCTATTATGGGCTTTATGAAGTAGTCGAGCGCATCAGAAAGTGGCGTATCGCCTCGCGCTTCCTGAGACAAGTAAAATACATCCGATATTTCATGTTTCGATTCTTAAGCTTTTTCCAGGAACTGACAGTGAAGAAGTGTCAAACGTAGCTGAGGAGTTACACGAGGGGCATCTTGTTGAGCAACCTCTTTCGATTTGCGATTCACGCACAATTTTTCACAATGGGATTCCAACACGTCAAATATTGGTGCAATGGGTCGGCGATTCATCGAAGGAAGCTACTTAGGAATGGTTATCCGATTTTCAAGCGGCGTATCCTACTTATAAACCTGAGGACAAAGTGATTTTCGAAGGGGAAGAGAATGTTACGGCCGCGGTTCAAGGACTAGGACGTGGCAAAAGAGTCAAGGCTGCTCCGGTTTGGCACAAGGCGTGCTATGAGATAACCATCATGCTTATCTATTGTTTAGATATTTGTTTAGGATATGTGTTCGAGTCATGTTAGGATAAATATTCGTCTTTGTTTATAATTATCTCATAACTAGTATTTAAACTCATCATTATGAATGAAAGTCATTAAGTTTTTTTGATCGATAATCCTCTTATTCTTCTTCTCTTTTCTTAAAAAGCTTACACACACTATAAATAGTGCTACTATCGGTACACGTAAGTCGTATCACATGGCGTCGCACCTCTAGTTCAAAAACAAAACTAAATCTCAACCGAACACTTTTTCAACTCAACTTGATTCGACTTTTTTACACCAAAAATATTTGGAATAAACTTATAAACGTCTTTTTATTCCTTTGGATATAACCAAATAAATAAATAATGATGTAAAGGCTCACGTCACCAACTTGGTCCATTTGGGACCCACTCCCATTCACACGCCATGTGTAATAACTCGACCCCACAAACACACACAAACTAACCCATAAAACACCCTTTTCTTGATTTTTGATTCCAAAATCCAAAACTGTCAAATACTAATCTTTACACAAAACCATGAAAAACCCACTTGTAATTTGATAAAACTCCACCTGGGTATCAATCAAAATCGAAAATTTTGGTGTAGTTAGTGAGATAATAGTATAATGGGAACTGGGTCATCAATAAACCTTGTAGGATCATCAAGTAGTGATGATGATGTGGCAGGTGGTCAATTGTATGTTTGTTTAGAGATGGAAGATTATAGTATAAAAGGAGACCTTGTTCCTCATGTTTATGGTTCTGTTCCTCTTGTTGGTTCTTGGGATCCTCAAAAAGCTGTATAACTTTTTGCCCACTCTTTTTAGTACTTGTTTTATGATTCTGATTATTGGGTTATCTTTAGATTACAACTTTATGGTTAGTTTATTTTTAAACTGAGTGTTTTCCACTCGCCTAACTGCGCTGTCCGCGGTCTACTCCTGACATGTCAAGTACCATATTTGCCATGTTTTAGCATTTTTCCATAAATGAAACAGTAAATGCTTAAGTATATATTTGACATAGATGATAGTCACGACTTCTAGGTCATGGTTACATATATACTTACATAAATGATTGTCGCGACTTCTAGGCTATGTTTAGCATTTTTCCATAAATGATGCAGTAAGTGGTTAACTACATATTTACCCTAGATGATAGTTGCGACTTCTATATGCTTACATAAATGATACAGTAAAACATAAACTGTTAACCATAGTCTTAGGGGTTAGGGCTGTGTTTAGCGTTTTTCTTGATTGTTTGATCATGTATTTAGCTTCATTTACGATTTTATATAAGGGTTGTTTGGGATTGCTTATTGCATTTTGATATAACATATAAACAAGTTTTTGGGTGTTTTGGACTGCTGATTCGAACTGCTTTATCTCAATATGTGGGAGTGAAATAAGTTTTTTTGAATAATCCGAATGATTCATTTCTAAAATCAATAAGCAGATTAGAAGTTTAAGTAAGCAACTCCAAACACCCCCTAAAACCGCCTACTGCATCTTGATAAGCAAGTTATATCAGTTCTGAGTAATTAATTTGATAGTTGCTTAGTCATTATTCCAAAAGTATAAGCAAATTATATAAGCAATGCCAAGTAACCCAATAATCTACTTTTATACCATGTTCGTAATTATTTTTATTTATATATTTATTGTTTTTTTTTGCATCAGCTTGCACTGGAGCGCGAGTCAAGCTCAATGTGGCAATTGAGTTTTGTTGTCTCTCCAAATCATGGTATTGTCTGCTTTCCCTGCCTTTTGTTTTGTTTTTTGTAATTACCTAATAATCAGTTCATCAGAGCCGCTATGTTTCACAAACAGAGATCAATGTGGTTGCCAATCTTGTGAGTTATTATGATTTATGTTTTTGAAATAAGAAAATGACAATTTTAATTACAGAAAGTACATGTTTAAAGTGAGGTATATTATTCCACGTTGATAAAGAGAATCATAAAATAAGTTGCAGTAAAACGCACTGTAATAGTGTTTGGATGTGTTTATGTTGTTTGAAGTGTTAAGAATCACATAATAGACTTTTTAATGTCTGGCAAGTTGAATTATGTAAGAAGTTGTTAGGGCGTGTTTGGTATAGAGAAATGAGGTAAGAGAAAAGGAAATGTGTAGAATTCTTTTGTTTGGTACGCCCAAGAAATAAAAAGATGGAGAATTTGGAATTCTCGAGAAAAAAAATTACATGTAACCAAATTCTTCTCCTTTTGAAATGGAAAAGAAGGTAGAGACGGAGAATTCGCATTTTTTATATTTTCTAAACAATAGTATAAAACCATACTCACGTGTTTTCCACATGTGATGAAAGTCACTTGAGAATGTCTAAACATATTCCTTTTTGGCGTCTTGACGATTGAGAAAGCCACCGTCGCCGATCTCCGTTATTGCTTATCCTTTGCCAAAGGTTTCTTTTATCTTTCACTTGAACCTTATCTTGTCCGTATTTCTAGTTTTGATTCTTTAAATAAACTCACGGATCTCCACCAAGGTCAACCCCCAGATTTCATTCGTGGACAGATCTCAAATGGAGACAAGCAGATATGTATAATTAATCAATAGGTTTTGTTTAGTCATCACAAAAATTGCTCATATCTTATTCAAAATTCCTTTTCGTGAAGTTATCTTCCAAAAACAAGAAGTCCGGCAAGAAAAGTCAGAAGGTTATTTCATTTTGGGTGAAGTTACTTGTTTGTTTCAGTTGTTTACTTTTTGATTATAGTCTTGTAAGATTTCTTAATTTTTAGTTTTGCAAGAATTTAATAAATGATTAAGAACAAACAGGTAAACTGATCTCATTATATAACGAAATTTGGTTTTTTAATTATCTATTGTAACCCAGTAAACAAAATAAAGTTGATTTTTTTATTCATGTCTTTGGTTAATTTCTTTGACGTTACCAAACAATAGAGTTTGAAAAAATTCTCAACCAAATTCATTTCTCTTGATTTCTATTCTCTACTTCATTTCTAATCTCTGAAATTCTCTCTACCAAACGTGCCCTTACAGTACTTGTTAGGCTAAATGACTTAAAAGGACATCCCTGTCAAAAAAGAGCCGTATTGAATACTCATATTTGACCCTAAAATAATAAAATTGACCAGAAACAAAAGTAGTTTACACGGATACAAAACCCCTTACAATTTCTCATTACGCAATTGGAGGATGGTTGCTTAATAAAATCACTAATAACTACTAATTTCTGTTATGCTTTTAGAAACATTGGACTTTAAGTTCTTATTAAAGTCGAAGAATAGCAACGAACCATGCATAGTGGAGGAGGGTCCAACAAGGCAATTCATGGGTGGGACCTTGCAAGGAGTCACGAGGTTGGCTTTATTTAGGCCAAATGCTGATGAGATTCTTGAGTACAGAGTGTGTATTAAGGCTCATAGAGTTTCACCCTTTGACCTTGCGGCCAGTTGGAGAGCTTATCAAGAAAATCTTGAACCCTCAACGGTTCGTGGGATTCCTGATGTTAGCATAAACGCATTCCCTGAGGATAGCGAGGTATGATTGTAACATTTGCATTATATATTAATAAACAGTTATCTGATTATTACATTTGAAATTCTTTTAGTGTTAGAGGATACACTGAAACTATGTATATCCGCAAAGTTTATTAATTACAAGGTACTTTTATATATAATCAAAACTTTCGAATACCCAGTAGTATTAAAAGTGATTATTACAACTTAAAGCAGTATAATGTTTTCTGAAGTATGCATATATGTGTTTGGAAAGTTATTACTTGATTGTTATACTCCAAGCCACAATAATTGTCTTTTGTTTTGGTAAGTGGTAGACTACTTTTGATTATGATTATCCAAGAGTAGAGATATATTGCATATATTCCCTAATTTATCGTTAACCTGATAATAGAATCAGAAATCTTCGAACATCTTAAACCATCAGAATAGGTTATTACTTCATATAGCAGATTGTGCTCATACATAGGTGCGCTGAAAGTGATTATCTGATAATCAGAATTTGCCAAACACCATACACCATCAAGTGTGATTATTACAACTTTAGCAAAAACACACCCAAGCACTCTCCTACAGCATGTATTAATATAGCTGATTACATTGTTCAACAACTCATAATCAGTGTCCATATGCTCGTTGTCAACATTTAATAAAAGCTTTGTTTCTACATTATTTTACTCAGAATGGCTCTTCACCAACTTTGGATCTTGATCTTGAACAATACTTGGTCCCTATTCCACCAACTTCTGTAGTATACGCTGCTAATTTGACGGAAAATCCAAGATCAATGAAGCATGGCGTTGGGTCTACTAATGGTGATGATGGTAGTGTCAGCGTTTTCATTAACCCGCTTGAAACTATAAAGGTTATTCTTTCTTTTATACTTCTGTATTAAATTTTAAAATGTTGTAAACATGAATCTTGTACATTTGGCAACTACTAATTCCGGAGCTCTACTCTATGCTATCAGTCCCACTTATTTAAAAAGAGTGAACTTTTACTACCATTTTTTTGATCAATTCTGTATTTGGTATGGTTGAGTTATGGTACTAAACTAACTGAATTTTCATCAGATGTAGTTGTTAGAATATCTGATGAATGGTACTCCCTGCATCCCGTAAAGTTGAAATGTGTGATGATAATGGCAGAGCCAAATAATATATAAAAGGGTACCATTTAGTAGTTCATGCCTGTACATGGAAAGTTTTAACGCCTACCTATAATTGCAAAAATAAAGGGGAGAGATTCTCTCGCTGCATACTAGTAGAGGTGGCAAAATTGCTTCTTGCTTTCTAGCCCAAGGCCCCAAGCCTATAATCTAGTATTTATGATGTACGATTTAAGGGATGCATTAAAAATAACTTGGGTGCCTTTTGACCCAATTTCTTTTGTGCTATTTTTTTTACCCCTTTGATTTGTTAGAGATAAAAAGTAACCGAAATCATAAGTAAATGGATCTTGCCACCCTCAACCGCGTTGGATGATTTTGTTTTTTTCAGATTACACATTATCTCTAATATTGATATTAACCACACAATTGGCTATGTTATTTGAACAGGAACAGGAAGCTGCGAGCCCTGAAACGGAAACTGTTGTCTTGCATGATGCTGCTAAAGTATACAATACTCCAGGCATGGTTGAGTCGAAATCCCAGGGTACGTTTTCGCCAATACAGAGGCACAACAGTGAGAAAGGAATTTACATAGATAGAGGTGTGGGAGCTTCTCCATTAGTTAAATCCGCTAGTGAAACCAGCTTGTCGGATTCAGAAGCTAAGGTTTGTATAATTTTATATACTTTACAATTTAGGGCACTTTTCGTCTTTTAACTTTGTTACATGTGAAACTTATAGAACTCAATGCCGGCTGCTGCTGGAGCTGTTGCAGCCGCAGCAGTTGCTGATCAAATGCTTGGACCCAAAGAAGATATGCATCTGGCTATTGTTTTGGTAATCTTGTCATTTTTTTTATGGTTCAGTACCTTTCTCGATTCTTGCTACCAGAGGTGGCAAAATGGGCAGGTTGGTACCAATTCAAAATGGGTGATCTTTTCGTACGGTTTGGGTTGATCCAAGAAAATTTTAATTTAAAATTCTCAATTTTGTATTCAAAATCTTATATTATTTCAATATTTCAATAATCATAATTATTTAGGGAATTAATGCAGTAAAAATACACATTCAATGACTTTTGCCAAGTTTGGTTTTTAGTTAACTTTTACAAGCGAATTTTGTTCTGTTGGAGACAAAAAATGACTCTAGTCGATCTAGTGGCAATCGAGTCGTGTTCGTGTTAACCTATTTGGGTTCGCGTGTTGGCGGGTTAGTATAACCTTTACCCAAACACGACCCATTTATTAATCGTGTCAAGAAACTCAACCCTAACCCCGACCTGCATAACATGTGTAACCCATTTGTGACCCGTTTAACCTATTTAAGTAAATAGGTCGAGCAATGAATAAATTTAATGGTTTGTCGATTTAATTAGTTTAAATGCAAAAAATGATATAAGGATCTAAAATGTGATAAGAATAACATACAAATAACTATGCAAGGATTTTCTGAATTATAAGCGTCAATTTTCATGATATCTAAGGTATAAAATTATAATTCACTAATACTAAGTAAATAACAAAATACATTTAAACCACATCCACCATGAAAACTAGGTTATATATTTTATTTTTAAGATCTTATATACTTAAACGGGTTCACGAGTTGACCTGTTTAATAATTACTCAACCCAAACACGACCCGTTTATTAAACGGGTTAGACGGGTTGACCCATTTTTGACCTAAACCTGTTTATCCTCGACCCAAACCTGTTTAACTTCGTGTCGGGTTCGTGTCGTGTCGAGAATTGCCACCCCAATATAAGTAATCGAGTCAATATAGCCACTTCTATATGTTAATAACGTTTTTAAAGTTTGGTTATAATGGTAGGTCGGGTTGCCAGCTCGTGGAAAAACTTTTACTGCTGCTAAACTTACAAGGTATCTCCGTTGGCTGGGTCACGACACTAAACATTTCAATGTTGGAAAGGTAATTACTTTCTAAAATTATATGCTTCAACTATCCATTTGAACCTATGGAAGTAAGGGAAATAGTCTGATAAGTTTTTTTCTTTCTGCAACAGTATCGGCGACTTAAACATGGAGCTAACCTGGTACATCTGATTTTCTGGAGACTTGCTTTACAGATCTATTTATTTTTTCTGATTTTGATACAACTCAGAAAGTGAAAAAGTGAGATTGTAGTTATTCTAGCAATAATATTGATAGACCCGATTGATTGATGCAGACTGCTGATTTTTTCCGAGGTGACAATACAGAAGGCGTGGAGGCTCGAAATGAGGTGAGTTCCCATTAAAAAGAAGTATTTATGAGGTGTAAATGGGCTTTAGTTGACGCTGATTTATGCTAAAAATCTTAATTTTTAATATTTTTTTTTGCAATAATCACATGTATGGTTCATATTTAGAGGAATTTAAATTGGCATACAACATGAAATATTAAACCACATGCTGAGAAATATATCCACCTAAGCATCTATAAAATGCATTTACTATTTAAACGTTGTATGGGTATACTGTATTAACATGTTTCTTTGCAAATAGTTTTAATACATCACGTGCTACTAGGTAGCCGCTCTGGCAATGGATGACATGATAGCGTGGATGCAAGAAGGTGGCCAAGTAAGTATCGTTATAATCTTAAATCTTTTGACGACCTAGCTAGAAGCAAAAGCACACGTACTTGCATAACCTAAAAAGTATTTTAGTATGAAAGGATTGAAAGCCATTAAAAGATATATAAGTAAACATTTGTTGTAGTGAATACCCTGTTAGGATGCTGAGATACGGTTGCATGCAGGTAGGAATATTTGATGCCACAAACAGCAGTAGCAACCGAAGGAATATGCTAATGAAGATGGCTGAAGGCAAATGCAAGGTATATTGCTGATCAACAAGGAGGGCTGGGACTATTTACAAGTTGTATATTTTTTATTATATAGTTGTTTTTCAAAGTTACAAAGAACATTATAGTATTACTTGTTATGCATTAACTTCTGATCTCTTCAATGATTTTGAATACAGATAATCTTTTTGGAGACAATATGTAATGATCGGCAGATTATTGAAAGAAACATACGCCTCAAAATTCAACAGAGTCCTGATTATGCGGAAGAGTAAAATCGCTGACTAAAACTATCACATTAATTTACTTAAAAACTTGTGTATATATAGGACTAAATTGTATATATATCTACAGGACTGATTTTGAAGCCGGATATCGGGACTTCAAAATGCGACTTGATAATTATGAAAAAGTATCTTCTCATCCATACTTTCTTTAAGTTTTCCCCTTTGGTGAATATTTTTACCGTTTCCTCCCTTTTCTGATTTGTGAATAAAGCCTAAATCTTTTCTCCTCTTGTTGTAAGATGTATGAGCCGGTAAATGAAGGTTCTTATATTAAAATGATCGATATGGCTAGTGGACAAGGAGGGCAGATACAAGTAAGTTGTCTACTTGTTTTTTCATGACATACATTTCTAGTGTGGATAATGTATGAATCCTTGTTTAAACTCACATAGAGATTTTCTATTTTTTTCAGGTGAATAATCTTGGTGGATATCTTCCTGGACGGATTGTATTCTTTCTGGTATGTTATTCACAACATAGACATCCATATCAATTTACACGTGTATTCTTTATAATACGTGTAGAGGAAGCAATAAGCATGTACAGAATCAGAAAAAAAGACTGGATAAGGAAAAAGCTAATTGATTTCAAATAAACTATTTTTATACTACTTATTACGTGGGTAAGTTATGTAGTAATACATATAAGACGATTTGCAGGTGAATGCACATCTCACACCTCGTCCGATTTTGCTTACAAGACATGGAGAGAGTCGTGATAATGTCAGAGGAAGAATAGGCGGTGACCCTGTTTTGAGGTTTGTTTTATCCATTGATAACTTGATATACACATGTATTGCCTCCATCCAAACTGAAAGTGGAAAAGACACGTTGGGTAACATGTTAAAACGGTTATTTTAGGCACGGGCATAACGAGTCTGGTTGGGTTGAGTAGAAGCACCGAGGTTTTTTATTCTTATAATAAATAATTACTGTGTCAAATATTATTGCAAAAATATATTCTTTCAGTTAATTCCATTTTTTTATAAATAAAATGATTTAGCAGGTTTTATAAATCAAAAGCACACCTTGTGCACTTTCGGCTTGTTGACCCCTTGACCAATTCAACCTGTTTCCTTTTTTGCTAGCCTTTTTTATTTACCCGTTACATGGGGTAGGGGTATCATCTGTCTTCATTCTACCTCCCCCATACCCCGCTCCGGCGGGATTGGGTATTGTTGTTGTTTACCCATTTGACCCATTATAGATAAAACATAACCCCCTCTTATCTGAGCTATGGTATGAACTATGATTTTTGAGCTAGTTGTTTGATTTATTCAACTTGTTTAACAGTGGGAAAGGTGAGCTTTATGCAAAGAAACTTTCTAATTTTGTGAAGAAGCGATTCCAAAACGAACGAGCTGCATCTGTAATAATTCCACTTGATTCACTTGGCCTGTTGATTTAAATGTTTTGTGATACAACTTTTTTATCTAAGGAATTTTAATATTTGATTCACGTCATATTTGTAGATATGGACAAGCACATTGCAAAGAACAATTTTGACTGCAAATCCAATAGCCGGATTCCCAAAGGTTAGTGTGAATGCGACATTTTCCGGGTTCTTTGTGAAATATGACTACCAATCTTCGTATGATTGCATTAGTTTATTTTATTTTTCTCATAGGTACAATGGCGTGCACTTGATGAAATAAATGCTGGTGTATGTGATGGAATGACTTATGAAGAAATAAAAAAGAACATGCCTGATGAATATGAGTACGCTTTTCTTTGGAATCTTTAAACTTCATACTTACTGATTTCCATGTTTTTTCTATCTTCTCTTATGTGCAAAAACGCCATCAAATGCTAGCAAAATTACACCCGTTTAAGATTATGTACATTAGTTTTTGTCTTCAGTTATCTGTTATGTATATATCTCTAAGAATCCGTATCTGATTTGTTGAAGGTCAAGGAAGAAGGATAAATTGAGGTATCGATATCCTCGTGGAGAATCTTATTTGGATGTGATACAAAGGTTTGTCATTGCTTACCTGAAGAACTTCCTTAATCTATATACAAGCTCCATTGTAATACATATAAAGACTTTTAAGATGTTTTTCTTTTGCAGATTGGAGCCTGTGATCATTGAGCTCGAACGGCAACGGGCTCCTGTCGTAGTAGTATCTCACCAGGTCAACTTTTTAACTTCATGCCATCCGCTTCCAATTTTCTTTTTCTTTCCTGCTTAAACAAATGAATGATAGTCTTATTTATACACAAAGAGAACATGTTTATGGATATAGTAACATTGATTAATTTGAATTCTGCTTTTGTACAGGCTGTTCTGAGAGCATTGTATGCGTATTTTGCTGATAGGCCATTGAAAGAAATTCCACACATAGAGGTACACATCACACACACATACTGATAAGCACCAATAGGGATCAATTAAGATCCGTTAGAGGATTACAAACAGTTGGGCAATCAAGAATGAAGAAATAGACCGCCAAAACCAATTTTGTATTATCAAAGTGTGAAATGTACAAAGATAGTCGGATGATTACAAGAGTTGAGAGAGAATTATATTTCTAAAAGTGAAAATGAAAGTAGAACATAACTAGTATTTAAAGTGGGTTTTGCGGAAGGTGTTAGAAGCAGTTGAGAGTAAGTCATGTGCACCTCTTGTGTCTAGTCTTTAGACTATGCACAAGCACCTCACATGCCATCAACATTCTAACACCTTATCACTTAAGTACTTATCAATCCATCCTCCTCAAATTGATCTTGTCCTCAAGATCAAACAACAAAGGAGGGAAATTTTCTTTGAATTTCTTCAAGGGGTTCCCAAGTAGCATCTTCCTTGACCCATTGACCACTGAACAAGTCCAAAGACCCAGCGTATGTTGCCTCTCTTAGCCAACCTTCTTTCAAGTATAGCTATGGGTTCTGCTAACATAGTACCATCCATACCACAAACTGGTAAACTTCCACTTGAGTTACCACCCCTCTGCATTTCTTGAGTTGAGACACATGAAAAACATCATGGATTTGAGAAGAATCTGGTAGCTTCAACTTATAAGCAACCTGTCCAATCTTAGCTTGTACTTGAAAAGGGCCATAGTATTTTGGGGATAGTTTATTCTATTTGTTCTTCCTAATGGTGACTTGCCTGTGGGGCTGCTTTCAAATAAGACCCAGTCATCCACTTCATATGCTCTGGTCTTCCTGTTTTTGTCAGCTTGGGACTTCATTCTATCTTGGGCCCTTTTTAAATGGAATTTAAGCAAATCAATTGCCACTTCTCTACTGTAGGTTCTGTCCACTGATTCCACCTGCTCTCACCTCCACATAGTACATGAACAGGTGGTGGTTGTCCATAGACTACTTCAAAAGGGGTAGTATGGATTGCAGAATGGTAATTAGTGTTGTACCACCATTCAGCCAAGGATAACCATCTCATCCAATGCTTGGTTTCTCCCCGTCATACACCTCAAATAACACTCCAAGCATCTATTAACCACCTCAGTTTGGCCATCAGTCTGAGGATGGTATGATGTAGACATGTGCAACTTAACTTGTAACAGCCTAACATTCTTTCCAAAAGTTACTTAAAAAGACTTTGTCCCTATCTGATATAATTGTGTTTGGTAACCCATGTAATTTGTAGATGTTGTCCAAAAAGACTTGTGCAACATCAATAGCATTGAAAATGGCAAGGGCCATAAAGTGTGCATACTTGCTCAACCTATCAACTACTACAAATATTACAGCTTACCCGAGATTTAGGTAGGCTTTCCACAAAATCCATTGAAATGCTGGACCAAATAGTAGCTGGCATAGGCAATGGTTGGAGAAGTCCTGGATAAGCCACCAATTCTGACTTATTTCTTTGACAAGTATCACATTCTCTCACCATTTGTTTGACATGTTTTCTTAACCTCTTCCAATAAAAGATACTGCAAATTTTGCTAGTGGTAGTCTTAACTCCAGAATGACCTCCAACTGACCCCCATGAAAGTGATTGAGTAACTCTGCTCTTAATTCTTGATCATTACCTACCACTAACTTCCCTTTTCTTCTTAACTCTTGATTAGACCATGTATAAGAACCTTTTACATTTTGACCATTCTTCAACTGTGTAATGACCTTTTTTAAGCTTTTCATCTGAATCCCACTAGTCACATTTTGTGGTACAATTCAGTATTCATAGAAATGTAACCAATCGACAATTCACTAGAATACTGAAGTCTGGATAATGCATCAGCAGTAACATTTTCCACACCCTTTTTGTACTAAATCTCATAATCAAACCCAATTAACTTTGGTACCACTTCAGTTGTGCAGGAGTAGACATCCTTTGATCCAATAAGTATTTAAGACTAAAATGATCAGTTTTAATCTTAAAATGTCTATCCAACAAGTACCCTCTCCACTTTTCCAAAGCATAGACAATAGCCAGAAATTCTTTTTCATAAGTAGACATAAGCTGGTGTTTTTTTGAAAGTGTTTTGCTAAGAAAAGCTATAGGATGTCCCTCTTGTAACAACCCGCTCCTAATCCCACCCGTGATGCATCAGTCTCCAAGGTAAATTCTTTGGTGAAATCAGGTAACCTCAGCACTGGAGCAGTAACCATAGCATGTTTGAGCTTATCAAAAGCTGCTTGAGACTCATCAGACCATAAAAAACTATTCTTTTTGAGTAATTGGGTGAGTGGTCTACTAATGCTAGCATACCCTTGAATGAATCTTCTATAATAACCTGTAAGACCCAAAAACCCTCTGAGCTGTTTCACATTGGGGGGACAGGCCAACTAGCCATAGCCTTTATCTCTCAGGGTCAGTAGCTACTCCCAGCAAAAATAACATGACCCAAATACTCAACTCTATCAGTACCAAACACACACTTACTTTCCTTAGCATATAATTTGTGATGCCTCATAGTTTCCAACACAGTCTCCAAATGTAACAAGTGATCCTCCATATTTTGGCTATAAATTAGTATATCATCAAAGAACACAAGCACAAATTTCCTCAAGTAAGAATGGAATACCTCATTCATGAGAGACTGAAAGGTAGAGGGAGCATTAGTCAGTCCAAATGGCATAACCAGGAATTCATAGTGACCTTCATGAGTCCTAAAAGCTGTTTTCTCCACATCTGTATCATGCATTCTTATTTGATGGTACCAACCTCAAATCCAGTTTTGTAAACAATTGTGTCCCATGTAATTCATCTATCAGCTCTTCAATTATGGGTATTGGAAATTTGTCTTTGATGGTTTGTTTGTTCAAGTGTCTATAATCTACACACATCCTCCATGAATTGTCTTTCTTCTTAACCATAACAATTGGTGAAGAAAAAGGACTATTGCTCTTCTTTATCACACCTGATTCCAAAAGTTCTTTTACCATACCTTCAATAGCATCTTTCTGTGTTGGAGGATGTCTATATGGTCTAATGTTCACTGGATGAGCACCTTCCACCAATGGAATTATGTGATCATGGGTTCTCTTATGTGGTAATTCGTAGGGACTTGAAATACATCTGCAAAGTTCTCCACAATCTTGTGACTCTGTGGGTTTGGTTCCTTCTCCTGCCCTCCATTTTGCATACAAGTAGGTGCAGAGTTAGGATATACACAAAGAGCCATAGAATGTAGTTCTGCTTGTCGCACTTTTGTCAAAGCTTTGGTCTTCAACCAATCCATGTTAGACTTGTGAGTTCCTCTGAGCAAAACCTTTTGATTATTATACTTGAAAATCATCCTCAACTCTCCAAAATTCACCCTTATCTCCCCTAAGGTAGCCAACCATTGAATTCCAAGTACCATATCATAACCCCCCAAAGGTAATAGCATCACATCTGTAGTGAAAGGAGTAGTACCAAAATGCCATTTGAATCCTTTACATTCTGATCGCATCATGAACCAATTTATTACCATCTGCAACTGTAACTGGTAATGGGCATGTACTTTTGGTGACACAACCTATCTATTTAGCCATATTTTTGTCCAAAAAATTATGTGTAGACCCACAATCAATCAAAATGTGTAGTGTATGTTTACCAACTGTGCCAAGGACCCTCATGGTTTGAAAATTTGTGGTACCAGTGAGAGCATTGAGTGATATCAATGGCTGTGACTGCAAATCAATCAAATCCTCTTCTCCCACAGTTTCATCTATCTCCAAAAATGACACCCCTTCATTTTCCAAATCAGGCACTAAAACCAAAGAGTACAACTGACCACTACACTTATGTCCAGGAGTATATTTTTGATCACAGTAAAAACAAAGATTATTGGCTCTTTTTTCTGCATACTCTTTCTGGGTCAACCTTCTATTGTTACTAGCAACTGAATTGTTTGTTTGCAACGGAAGTGTTTGGTGTGGCAACAATGGTTGGTTAAAAGTACTATTAGAAGCCTGACCAAATCTTGAATTATTGGGAACAAAAGTACTCCTATTCTTCTTCTTAACTGCATTAAGAGTAGCTTCTTGGAGGTTTGTCAAGCAATAAGTATCAGCCAATGTTTTTGGCTTGAACATTCTGACACTCATAGCCAATTCAGTTGGTAGCCCACCCAAAAACAAACTCATTGCATGTACTTCACTTATCTCTACCCTACTCAAAAGATTATCAAATGCATCTTCATAATCTCTAGCAGTAGTTTCATACTTCAAATTCTTTAGTTCAGACATAGGATCATCATAAACACTACCAAATCTGTCCAAAATGGCCTGTTTATACACTACCCAATCTACAAATCCTCCATGAATCTTAAGAAAATGTGTATGCCATAACAAAGCTTTATCATAAAGATGAATAGAAACAAGATTTACCTTCTCGATTTCAGCCACTTGATCAATCAAGAACAATTGTTCACATCTAAACAACCAACCTCTTACATCTTCACCAGAGAATTTAGGGAAATCAATTTTAGCTACTCTTGTGTGTTGTAATGAACCACCTCCATTATTACCACCCATTTGAGTGTTTTGCAAACTCAACCCTAATTCCCAGACATTTGTTCCAATCTTGTATTCATAGCCTGCATAGCCCCACTCATCATTTGAGCTATCTGATCTGCTATGTACCTTCTTGTTTCATCATCAAAAACTACTGAAGACCCAGTAGCTGTTTGATCGATCTGCTGAATCAGTTCTTGTAACCACCATTGTTAACTACTTCAAGATTCTCAACTAAGCGCACGTGTACTATTTCTTGAATATGATGTAGATCTGTTACTAATTATCACTCTCACTTCTTCAATTGAACAATAACTAGTAACTGTAACCGTTTCTTGATTTACCAGAATTGTTGATCAGAAAAATAACAACCTCCACCAAAAGTGGACCAGAAATGTGATTGTAATGGATGTAAAATATGAATGAAGACGATATAGAGCCAAGAAAGAGCTCTGATACCACTTGATAAGCACCAATAGGGATCAATTAAGATCCGTTAGAGGATTACAAACTTTGGGCAATCAAGAATGAAGAAATAGACCGCCAAAACCAATTTTGTATTATCAAAGTGTGAAATGTACAAAGATAGTCGGATGATTACAAGAGTTGAGAGAATTATATTCTAAACCTGAAAATGAAAGTAGAACAATACGAGTATTTAAAGTGGGTTTTGGCGGGAAAGGTTGTTAGAAGCAGTTGAGGAGTAAGTCATGTGCACCTCTTGTGTCTAGTCTTTAGACTATGCACAAGCACCTCACATGCCATCAACATTCTAACACCTTATCACTTAAGTACTTATCACATACTAATTAGAGATGGCAACCTCAGCCCATTTACTGATGAATGCATCGCTTTGTGTTATTCTTATTATTTCTAATGGGCGAAAATAGAAAATTAGCTTAAAGGAAACTGGGTCAAATGGGTCCACAGCCAAAAGTCAACCTTCTAAATCATTTTACTAAAAATAGGTTAAAATAATAGTGTATCATCTACTGGACACTGGTTATTAATAATAGGGAATTGGACAAAAGTGTTTCGAGCCGACCCAAAAGACTGATATGTTTTGACCCGCATCAAAATGCCAGTTTTACGATATGCTTCGAGCCTTCGATCCATTACCCACTCAACCCATCTATTTTGCCACGTCTATATGTCGAATACTAAAATATTTGTTGTGGTTTTTCAGATGCCATTGCATACTATAATAGAGATACAAATGGGAGTCACAGGAGTCCAAGAGAAAAGATATAAGCTTATGGATTGATCTGATTCTGCACAAAGGCGAGCCATTGTTTGCTTGTAACTTGCTAACACTTCATTGAAGAAACGTTTACGATTACATGATTCATTGAACTTCCAAGTTTCACAAAGGAAACAAAACATTACAGGAAACATTTGGTTACTGAACATCGAATAATTGTCAAACGAAAATGTATTGAACACATATTTGAATATAATGACCACTTTTCTTTCTCATACACACACATACCAGATGTAGAAGATGATGGTGGATGGGCAGAAATAAGGTTTGCTCGGGGTCGTCATTTAGCACTGGTTGAATGAGCCGAGTCGAGATGATTTGTAAATACTTCTATGTTTCATTTTCTTAACTCCTATTATTAATAATCAATGTGTTGAATCTGATCATAAAACAGTATCATTGCAATGACAATTTAACCTTTCAATAAAAAAGGATTGAATATTTTTGTATGCATCTAGAGTAGATAATGGACAATTTTTGAGCCAATTTATCCACTAGTGATAAAACACAACTCAAAATGATTCATTCGAAGTTGAATAGAAATTGCCATTGCCATTTCTAGTAAAAGATACCATTTACAATGTATTGACATGTTTTGTGCCGTCGTATCAATGGGAAATGCATCGACACGAGCTGTTCACAATACTTAAAAACTCTTAAAACGAGAAGACACGATCCTTGCACACAAGTGCATGCAGTTTGCACACAACTAGAACTTGACTTGGGACGAGAGTTTAAGCCCAAAGAGCAAGAATAGACATGGAGATGGAGCCAAGAACAAGGGCCAAAAATGATGCCTTTTTCAACCAAGTTTCAGAACTCATCAACTTATTATGAAAGAAATCGAGAGCAATGAGATCCACCAGACCCATGTATATAAGTATTCCTGATGACAATGAACCCAAAAGTCCTTCCATGATCAATGCATTGGGGTTGCTATCGTCATATCCCGTCATTGAGAACAAGACCATCCCCAAAACAATGCCCATTGGTGTTGTCACCGAAAACATGATGCACATGTAAGCCGTTGTTCCAAACTTGAAACCCGCCTGTATATCAAACACGTCAAGTTAACATTAGCTAATTTGATACCTTTTTCAGAAAGGGTTAGTTGCTTACTTATCAATGATACTAATTAGGTTGCATTTCATCACCAATCATACAACATGAGCTTGATAACATTGCTATTGTTAGTAACATTGTTATCAATTTTTGGGTAGTATCCAGTTTGTTACTAAAGAAATCTACAAAAGCCACTTATTTGATGACTTTTCTAAAGTAAGAATCTTCCAAACACGTAATCTTAAAACCAAAACAATCACATCATCTAAAATGCAATCCACGCATGGTCCCAAAACAATTACCACCTTCAGAAATGAATGCAAATGGACGGTCGAGATCAAATTAAATTAATCAATGATATGGATAGATTGTAGTTACCTGAGCAATGCAGCCACCAAGCCCCATCCCTTCGAAAATCTGATGAAAGGCTAATGCTGCCACTAAGGGCTTAATCGTACATTGATTTTGCGACATCCCCATAGTAACTCCTATGATCACTGAATGAAATATAATCCCTATCTCCAACACCTACACAAATTTGTAAATTAACAACTTTTTAGTCCATACCAAATGACAATTTTACCTTTCACTATCCAGCATAAAGTTAGAAACTATTTTTTTTACTTAGACAATAAGTTTGCGCGATTCTAAAATAGAAAGATGGACAATATAATATGGGTCAGATGTATCTGTCTAACCTGCGACACCATTCTTTGCTTCATTTTCACCATTTCCTCCTCGTTCAAACGTCGTCGCTCCTCCTGTGCCACCACAACCTCTATCTCCACCACCGTTTTCTTCAACTCCTCACCTTCACCATTATCAATCCTCGAATAGCCCTCAGCCTCCTTATTTCCATGAACATGACCATGACTATGACTATATCCATCAACATGTGAAGTAGCAGTTAAGTCAACTAACAAAGCAGTCAACACTCCAATCAACGTAACCAATCCGGAAAAAGGAAAGTCCTTCCACGGATGCTGTGACGACACTTGGCAATCAGCCAACGCGTCGTAAGCATCAGGAAGAACATGTACTAATGATGTTGATAGTATTACACCAGCTGCGAAGCATTTTATTATTAAAATGGCTTTGTCGTAGGAAGGCTTCCCATGAAATATGCGTGCAAGCATCACTGGAGTTGATATTCCAATGATGCTTGTGAAAAATATCATGAACATTGATATGTATTTGAGCGTCGCTGCAGCATCCCCGTCGCGACATGCTAGTTCGTGAGCGGATGCTGCGGTGGCGCACAAAGTTGATGACATGATTATTTGTTGTTGATTTTTTTTAGGGTTTCAGTTTGTGTTTGAGTTAGAGTTATAAGTTTGGGTTCTAAGTGGCGTGATTATGGCCATGTTTTAATGAGTGTGGAAAATGCTTATGCAACCAACATAGTGATCATACTATGACTTCCACCAACTTTTGTTGGCATACCAAAAAACCCTTTATTTTTTACAAGTTATAGGTTCTCACCTTGTACTTTATCAAAAGTGTTGATGTGATTTTTAGATAAGAAAAAGACGGCATTTAGAGTTCTAACGTAATAAACTAGTTGGTCGTAAACTCAAACAAAGCTTAAGAGTAGACAATAAGTTGTCATCACGACTACAACATCAAACGCAATTACTTTTGAAAAGATATATCTTATGGCTGCTTTTTGAGATACACTTTAGGATTCTACTTTTTCTTACGTTAGTTTGAGTATAAAATGTTTAGGTGATTGTATCCTTTTGTTGTTGACATCTAAGCAAGTTAAGTCCATGACAATATCGATGGCATATTTACAATTAGAAAGTGATTACTTCTATTAATATGTGATACAAGTAGTGTTTTGAATAAATATTATTGATAATTTGGTCTGTAAAAGATAAGATGTTACAGATAAGTGTATATTATACCAAAAAGGCAATTTTGTAAGCTTAGCTAGCAGTCGAATTATATAAAAAATAATTTATCCGCGAGTTCTAAGTGCATCATTCACATACTTTTTGGGAGGTTTATATGAAAACAATCTTATTATCTTCGGGTACATGTATGACTATATACCTTTACCTTCCTTATACTCCACTCTCACAAGAATAAGTATCTTGTTGTATTGAGTGCTCATTCATCTTGTATATATATGATCACTGTATTTTTGTGTTCGAAAATGATTAGGAGACCTAAAATATGAGACTAAATTCATGCCTAAATATATGTGACATGATCTTATTGGTTTGTGAAACAGTGAGTCCTTTACTGCAGTCAACAAGGATGATGTCATGTAGGTTTAAGCATGAATTTAAACACATCTTTAGACCTCTTAATCACTTCTCTTTTGTGTTATCCACATAAAACTACTAAAATTGGCCATTATTACCTATTGTGATATTTTCATAACATCAAGGGCAATATTTGTCATTCGAAAGAACCTTAAGGATTGGTACACGCAATTAATAAAGTGGGGTTTCGGTGCCCCATGACTAGCTCTTTCGCTTGGCCTATTGGGGCCCAATTCTTTATCATTTTACTTTTTCCTATTTTACGTACTTTCTGTAAGTATTGATAAATAAACACTTGTTTTTGTTTAGAAAGGCACTATTTTATTCATTTATGCTTTGACACGTGTATATGCACCTTGGAAATATTTTATGTAAATGCTTATTTTGTTTCAACTATCACATTTTGGACGACATATGTACAACGTTTCACTTGATGATGTCGACATTCGTTGCGCATGTGAAATATGTGAAAGATACTCTACGGATTAAAAAAATGTTGCAGTATTTAAGATAGTTTTATATTTTCTTTAATCAAGATATAATAGGTTGATCTATATAAAACATGATCATTCACCAGACTCAAAGGTTGTTGTCCGTTTCTTTATTTCGTAATTTCTTTGTCTTTAGGAGACTTGTTTTTACATATTTTCGCAAAAGTAAATTGGCCAATTGGTCACATGTAATCATGTTGTGGCATATATGATGCTTGTGCATAAATTTCTTGTGGAAGAAGCGAAATAATTGAAGATGTGAAAATAAACGCTAGAACAATGGTCATTTTATAATGCATTTATGAATACGAAAAAAAGTAAATTTTATTTTATATGTTGATCGGCATATGGGTGGCGATTTCCCCATGTTAGACCATGCTGAAAGTAAGTCGATATGGCATGCCGACCCATCAAAGAACCAACAATGCCTGAAGGGTACTCACACCGATATAAAGTTTGGGGTTAGGCTTCCAATTTATAAGTACATGTATATGTGTAATAGTAAACATGGCCTCAAAAAAAAAAAAAAAAAAAAATCATTAGTATTTTGAAAACTTTTTAGGGGCACTATTTCATACGGAGTATTTACATTTTTTAGCTAATACTCAACTTGTGAAAGAAAAAAGAACCACTAATTACATTTTTTAGGTTCTGTTTTGAGTATTTACAGTCTCTAATTTGTAAGCATTGAATCCATTTTTCTTCTCTTTGTAAACCAAATTTATTATTTAGCTAATACACAAACCACGTACATGCACACTGAGTCACTGATACAAACATACGAACTGCACACGCAATACACGTGCACACTCACGATAAAGACATGCACACGCAACATACGCATAAAGATTTTGGGCTAGCTTTTTGGTTTGTTTACCAAAGGTTAATTTACTATTAATAACACTATTTTGTTAAGTACTCTTTATAGCTAGCTATCATCCAAATTTTGATTTCTAACGATTTATAAACTAGTGTGTTTTAAATATGAAGAAACTGTTAAAATAAGGTACATTGCATCTAGTGGAAATCTTTCGCAATTTGGACTATAAGTTGGTTATGCTATTGTCAATCATGATGTCAACAATGGCAATGAATACATGCTTCATTCTCCATCTCATCCTTAAAAACACAAAGCAAAGTCTCCTAAAGTTGTATGTGAATTATTTAGAGAGTTGGTGTAATATCTCCTAATTACAAAAGATACAAATGTGTTTATCTTTTTAATTAGAGAGAATGTGTAACTCCTAATTTTTACATAGTGAAACGTATCTTTTTTCGCCCGTGATTTTTTACCCTATTGGGTTTTTTCACGTTAAATCCGTGTGTCGTTTTTTATTGCATTAGATATTTTAGTTGTGGGTTTGCTTCAATTCGGTTTTACTTTTCTCAACAAGTGGTATCAAGAGTTAAGACTGTGTGTGTGTATAATTATTTATCGTATGATTTGTGGCTGCCACTTATAAGTGGACCCTCCACATTAAAAGATAAGTAAGATTATACTCACTCAAAAGGTGTTCGTTACTATTATTAACAAATAATAGTTTTGTCGAAAAGTAGATTGTTATTGTAGTAATGGCGGCGAAATTTGAAATCGAAAAATTCAATGGGAATAATTTCTCGTTGTGGAAGTAAAGATGAAGGCATCCTTAGAAAGGATAAATGTTTAGGCGCAATTGATAAAAGGCCAGCTTGTTCACGGATGATGGTAAATAGAACGAGATGGACAAAAATGCTATTGTAAATCTTCATCTGGTATTAACAGATGGAGTTTTGTCAAGCATAGAGGAAAAGAAAAGTGCAAAGGAGATTTGGGATCATCTTGCTCGGTTGTACGAGGCAAGATCGCTCCACAATAAAAATTTTCTTAAGAGGAAATTTTATGCTCTTCGCATGACGGAATCTACTTTAGTGATTGAGCACGTTAATAACCTCAATACTCTATTTTCTCAGCTCACGTCTTTGAGTTGTAAAATGGAGCCACAAGAACGTGCTAAAATTCTACTTCAAAGTTCACCTGACTTATATGACTAGCTTATCATCAACTTAACCAATAATGTTCTTTCAGACTATCTAGTCTTCAATGATGATGCAGTCGCCATTTTGGAAGAAGAAAATAGACGCAACAATAGGGAAGACATGCAAACCAATTCAAGACAGGTGGAGGCTTTGGTGGTGACGAGAGGGAGGTCAATGGATCCTGGCTCCAGTGGGAGTCACAGTCATGGTAAATATAAAATAGGAAGGAAAAAGAATTTTAAATGCCACAACCGTGGAAAGTTGGGTCACTTTAAGAAAGATTGTCGGGGTTTAAATACCTCTAATCCTCAAGGAAATTTTGCTAGCACTTCTGAAGATGGTAATGCTCTGTGTTGTGCAGCAGCGGTTGCAAATGAAGACAGGAAGAGATTTGTAGATGTATGGCTGTTTGATACGTGAGCTACTTTTCATATGACTGCAAGAAGAGAATGGTTTCATCAATATAAACCAATATTCGGAGGCGGATCTGTGTACCGTTTCAATGATGATTAACTAAAGATCATTAGATTGGAAGTATCATGGTGAATATGCATGATGGTACAGTTCGTACTATTCAGGATGTGCGACATGTGGAGGGCCTGAAAAATAATCTATTGTTTCTAGGACAATTGGATGATCTTGGTTGTAAGGTTGAAATAAAAAACAAGATCATGAAAGTTATAAAAGACGCGCTTGTACTTATGAAAGAAGAAAAGGTGGCTTCAAACTTATACCAACTGAAAGGAGAGATAATAAAGGAGGCGGAAGCATCTGTTGCTCCACATAGTCCAAGTCATAGAGCTGTAATAACATGGTATCAGAAGCTTGGACATATGTCGAAACAAGGAATGAAGATTCTTGTGGAAAGGAAGTTAATTCCTGGCCTCACAAAGGTTTCTTTACCTTTCTGTTAGCATTATTTTATCATCAAGCAACATCGTCTAAAATATAACAACCCGTAATTTTCATCAATAATATTTCCACTACAATATCTATATAAGGTATTTTCAAAGGTAAATTTTTGCTTTAATTTATCCCTACTACTTACATAGCACAATAGACATGCTCACGTATCCACCAATACCAAATATCCTTATGTTTACATCTTGTAAACCTTCTAGTATGTCAAGTGTATGTTTCAAACATCATTTTATCAAGTAATCTATCAATATAACTTACTATATATAACATTATACCAAAACAAGCCCTATACATTTATGTTTATCTTTAAAACCCTAATTTCAAAACGAAAAATGGATCAAAAAATCATTTTTTAACAAAGGATCGAAAAATGGATTTTTAAAACTTAAAGAAACACGATCAAAATCCCCGGCAGAGGCGCCAAAAACTTGATGTGTTGCTTGCGTACAAGTTTTAAATTTATAAGAGGTGATTTAACAAATCTATTAATAACACATACGAGCAAGTGAACTCGTCCGTTATAGAAATATTACGAAGGTAAGTCGGGATCGTTCGCAAGGATTTGTGAGTGAATCGAGAAATACGTGATAAAAATCTATTAGAAGCAATTCAAAGGTAGCAAAAATAAATATGATGAAATTCAAATGATTAAAACTACACTTGCTTAAACTAGTTTACTACTCTTGATAAGCATGATTGTGTTAACTTCTTCCTAATATATTAGTTACGAGAATTAGTTGGTGTTCTAATCTATTGTTCTTACAAGTTAAACTTTCGTCAAGATTTTAGTTTATAAAAACAAGCATTAAGTTTAACCAATCAATTCAAAATCAATTCAAGTTTCATAAGTTTGATTCATGCTAATTTCACAAACTTAAATAAAAAAACGTTCATTTGTTTTATCAAATTTGCTTAGGAAATGGTCAATAAAAAAGGTAATTGATCATAGACAAAAAGGTTACAATTGATTGTAAAAAAATAATCTTTCGACCTATGGAGCAGTTTCCAATCAATCCAATTTGATAATCCATAGTGTTCTTATTATAACCACAAATAAGTTTCTTTATTAATCCAAGAATAATGGATAAAAACAATCATTCATAGACAAATGATTATAACTAGTTGAATAACAATAAATCATTTTGACCTTTAAAATTACTAACAATTAGTCAATATTGATTAACAAATGTCACTATGAAACTTAAGCACAATTGGATCTTAGAGTTGACTTGAAATTGAATTAAAAACATGTTATCACAATCATGAACAAATAATTATATAGTAAACATAATTTAAGCAAGTATACAAAGGTACTAGCCACTCATAACAAACATGAACATAAACTCAGAATCTTGAATATTAGAAAACATGATTAAAAGTCTTACAATAATTGGAATAAGATTAAAAATGATTGAGTAATGATACCCAAAGTATTGGTGTTGACTTCTTGATGATTTGACTTCCAAATGTTGACTTTTTGGACCTCCAAACTTTCCTGGACTTCTAAGGACGAAATTAAGAGCCTTTGAGGATGATTTGATGAGTAGAGAGTTGATTGATGATTTTTGTGTCTTCAAATGAATACAAACGGCTCTATTTATACTATTCTCAAGGCCTAGGGTGTTTAATGCATCAAATTGGCCAACAAGCAGAGTAGAATGGACTAGAATACTCAATGGAGGGGCCTAGAATCGTTGGAAACAAGCTGGAAGTCTTAGTGATGAAGTTTGGGCAAAACAGGAACCTCCAGCCGAATCGGTTGCTGGTTGCAATCGATCAGCTGGTCTTTGACAACACCCTCCAGCCGAATTGGTTGCGGTTTGCGACCGATCGGCTGGTCTTCCTCAGCAGACGAGTTCTTGACTTCAATTGCTTGGCTTGTTCCTTATTCATATCTCTTAATTCTATATCAAAACTTGATCTTTTCGTTGATTTGAACCTCTGGAATGCTGAAACCTTGGATTATTCATTCTTGAAATTCCTCCTAGGTGTGTATCTTGAAAGGAAATCTTTGTATGATTACGAATCTTCATTTATTCATCATTCTTTCACTTTTCCTTCCTTTTTTCTGCACTTGGTTACATATACTAGACAAACGTTCTTTGACGGGATTAGGTAACAAAAGCATATGAATATAACCAAATAACATACATAAAAGTACGAATAACACTACTAAAAATATGCACAATTTGAGCGTTATCACAAACCAAAATCTTTATTGATAATAAGAGCACAATATGCATTATTAGAAACCCAATTTTTCACTCAAAAACAAAACACATAGAGATTCAACATCACTTTATTAGAGATTGCAATGAAAAAAAATTAATTCAAATAATCAAAATCCATACTAATAAGAATGTTGCAGATTTACTTACAAAAGCTTTTGAAGTAGGTAGATTTCAATATTTGATTGCCAGTACTGGGATGTTAAATCTCTAAATCCTTTTATCTTTATGATTTTGCAAAGTTTTGTATGGGTTTGTGCTATTAAAACATGTTTCTACTATCAGCCTTATGGTTTCTGCTGTTAGTACAAGTTAATGATGTAGAATGTTTTGCTGTGGTTTTTGGTATTTGTGCTAATTTTCTTGCATGAATAGCAAAGGACTAGTTGTGATACCTACTGTGGAGGTTGTTGGAACTCCTTACATCGTTTTGATTGGATTAGACTTGGAGTGATGCTGATTGGAATACCTTAAAGCTGCTAAGCACAAGGTTAATGCTACTAGGACATTTGTTTCTGTTGTTGGCTTAGTTAATGTGGCTGGGGTATTAAATGCACTTTTGGGCGGTTGTGGGTACTTTTTAAAATCTCATTCAGTTGGGGATAAAAACTCAATTAAGGGTTACAACTGCTATCGCAAATCATAATTTACACCCACAAAGCGCATAATTCACAACCCTAACACTCTTTTTCAATCAATTTCAAAATCTACAACAATGTCGTCCATGTCTTTTGCTGAATCTCATAACATGGTTGCTTATTTGGAAAAACCAACCGAGGCTACACAGTTTGAACAAATTATTGATTTCTTAAATGCACAACCAATTAGGTATGCACTCACTGTCAAACCTGTTATATATGTTTCCTCTATCAAACAGTTTTGGTCTACTGCAAAAGGTTAGAACTATTGATGAGGAAGTACAAATCCATGCTAAAGTAGATGGCATGGAGATACTTATTACTAAGGCATCAGTTAGGAGAGATCTTCTCCTATATGATGCAGACAGTATTGAATGTTTGGATACTGTTACTATTTTTGAAAAACTACCACTGTTAGGGTATGAAGGTGATTCAAACAAAAAATTAACTTTTTATAAAGGACTCTTCTCCCCACAATGAAAATTCTTGATCCATACCATTATGCAGTGTCTAAGTCCAAAGACAACTGGCTGGAATGAGTTTAGTACAAACATAGCATCTACTGTGATTTATCTAGCTTTAAATGACAAATTCAACAAACATAACATCTGCTATTATATTTATCCAAGGTTTTTACAACTGCTTTTGGACAACTGTTTTGAGGAACTACCCAAACATTCAAAAATTTAGCCTGTCCATTCTCACACTAAAAAGGTTTTTTCAAACATGAGAAGGAAGGGAACCAAGTTTTCTAGGACAGTCACACCATTGTTTCCTCACATGGTGCTGCTGGCTCAAAATTTTGGTGAAGGATCAGGAGCTCCCACTGAATCCCAACACACACCCACACTTTTGGCTTCAACCTCCCAACCCCAAAAGACCTATACACGTAGGAAAGCAAAACGGGGTACTGTGATATCTCAAACCAGTGCTCCTATTGAAAGTGGTGATGTTGAGACTATTCTACATGAGGGGGGAATAGTTTGGTAATGGCTGCTACTACTCTCACTAGCTTAGATGCAGGGGAGGACAGTAGTAACATAAATAAGACCCAAATCAAGGAAACTTCAGATGAATCAAGTTCTAATGGAACTAGTTCTGATGATGGACCCAGCTAACCAAAAAAATTGGGGGATCTTTCTGCTCATGCTAGGCATGAGAGGAGGTCTAAAAAACTCAATGATTCACCTCTCTCAAGAGTTAACACACTTGGAAGTGAGGAAAGCCGTCTTAAATTATATGAATTGATGGCTACTTGTACCTTACTATCCAAACATGTGTCTGACTTACAGAAGAAATCTTCCTCACAAGATGCAGAAATAAAACATTTGAAGAGGAAGGTTAAACAATTGGAGAAGAAAAATTCAGGTACCTCAAAGCTGAAAAGATTGGTAAATGTTGGTAAATCTCAGGTTATTGAATCATATGCTGAAGAAGTTTTGGGTGATCATGAGGAAGATGCATCCAAACAGGGGAGGAGTGATGAACAAGAGGGTGATTTTTCATTTGGGATGGATGTGAATGTGGATGGTTTAGGGGAGGTTGTAAATGAAGTGGAGAAGACAGTTGAAACTGATAATACTGCTAAAAAGATGTTAGTGCTGACATTGATCAAGTTTCCACTGTCAGTACAATTATGGAGCATGTTCCTGCTGTTTGTAAAGAAGTTTCTGCTACTGGTACAACAATTCAGCCTGAAGTTGTTAGTGCTGCTAGTACATTTGTTTCTACTGCTAGTGAGGGAGTTACTACCACTGAAGTACCAGTAACTGCTGCTGATGAAGTTCTAGTTGGGGCTCTTACTACTGTTGTTGAAGGACCAATTTTGACTATTGTTGTGATAACAACAACAACAATAGTGAAAGAGACAGCTGATGAAGGAGAAAAGCTTGTCACTTTTGTACTTGGCTTAGAAAGTTTTGAAGAGCAAAAGAGCAAAAGAGAGAGGAATTACAATCAGAGAACCAAGTGTTACTCAAGCTACTACTCCTACTATTTCAACACTTGCAGATTTTGATTAGAAAAGGGTGAGTTGATTGAAGAACCCAAAGAAAAGCATTTATCTAGAGAAGAACAAATACAGATGGAGGAAGAATTAGCTGCTAAGTTACATGCTGAATTTTTAGCTGAAAAAGCAAGAGTTGAAAAGGAAGCTCAAGACGCTGCTGATGCAAAAGAAAGAGAAAGGCTTAAAAGGGAGAGAAAGGCTGAAGAAAGAGCTGATGCTAAACATCGAGCTATCATTGATAAATGGGAAGCTTAGGATGATATTGTAGCTAAAGCTGAAGCTGATGAGCTACTGGCATACATGCTACAACAAGAAGAAAGAGATAAGCTCACTGTTGAAGATAAAGGAAGACTGCTTATGGAACTTGTTGCAGAAATACAAAGATTTTTAGGTTTAAGAGAACAAGAGAAAGGATGTTGAAGCCACCCACCAAAATAGAACAACAGGAATTCATTTATAACTACTTGAAGAACATGGGAGGGTATAAGCTAAAGAACATCAAGAGGCTATCTTATGATACTGTCAAAGAAGAATTTGATAAGGTGCAAAAGAGGATAAGCAACTTCATTCCTATGAGCACAGAGACAATTCATAGAGATGAGCAGGTCAGAGAATCAGTTCCAGAGCAGACAGCGGAAGGCAGTTCCAATAGAGCTGTTGATGATTTAGAGTAGGGTGAGGCCAAGAGGCAAAAGATTGATCCAAACCAAGAGACTGATAGGTTAAACAATTTGATAGTGTTTGATAACAAGGAACAAGTGATTGATGCAATTCCTTTGACTACATGATATCCTATAGTTGATTGGAAGGTTGTAGATGACGGAAAGAAAATTCAACTCAAGAGGGCTAATGGGTATGAATCAACATATTCCAGCTTTGGTTAGATGCTACATTTTCTTGACATACAAGATTTGGACATCCTTTGGCAGCTGGTTAAGGGTAGGTATGAGATAAGGCCCACATGTAATCTTGCTTTTGCTTTATGGTATGGATTGAAGTGCATGTTTGAGCTTACTAGAGGAGATACTCCATGGAATGAAAAAGTATCAGGTTTTGGAGATTATATGAAAATTGTGGAGTTCATATGGTTACTTTGGAGACATGCTTTCTAGACATGCTGGTTGATAAAGATTATCCTCTAACACCTACTGTAGCAGTTAGAATGTTGCATCAGAAGCTGACTACACGTAAAGGTACTCCTATGGCATATCAACTTCTTGCAAAGATTGAAGGAATAGCTGCAAAGAGAGGTTAAGGTGTTTGGATACATCCTCTTAGTGATTATTAGAGCTTATCAGGAAAATTGATGATTTTGGAGGAAAATATCAAGTTTAGGGGAGGATTGTTGGGTTGTGAGGGTCTCACAGCTTACTACTGCTTATTGGTTATTGCTGCTGTTGGTTGATTACTTAATGCTGGTAGAAGACTTCAAAGAAAATATGTTAAGTGGTTAATGCTGCTGGACATAATGTTACTACTGCTGGTGTTGAGTTACCGCTGTTAGCATTCAAAGGTTTCAAGGATTATACACTAAGTGTGTTACTGCTGCCAGAGTAATACTTACTGCTGCTAGTTATACTTAATACTGTTGAATGTTAAAGTTGTTTGTAATGAGTTAATATTGTTAGTGTCAGTTAGTTTGTGCTGCTTAACAGATATGATTGTATTATCTTTAGTAAAGATATGTTTTGATTAGGAAGTTACTATTATCTTGTAGAATAAGAATTTTAACCCTAGAAGGACTCCTTAGTCTATAAAAGGAGGCCTTAGGGAATAGATAAAAGTGGGTATCAGTTATAAAGTTTATAGCTTTAAGGTCATTTGTAACCCTAGTACTAAAGCAAGAGTACTCGTATTATTCATAAATAATATTGAAGCTGTTGTGTTGTGAGTAATCTTGTGTTTTCAATTTCTATTCAATCAATTCTTTTTTATTCAAGCTAAGTGTTAGATTCCGCATAACACCTAGTTCCACCAATCAGTTTCTATAAGAGTTGTGCTAGATCTATCTAGTGTAACTTATTCTTTACAAGCCTAAGGAATAGGATCGTGGTTAATCTGGGATCAACATAAGCATACGATCTTATTAAAGGACGATAAAGCAACATTTAGATATAAAAAGTTGTCAGCACTAGTAAACCAAAAGTACGATTAACCTAGTTTACTAGGCACGTGCTATCTAGTGCAAGTTGGCAATCTACTATACCCAAGTGATTCTACAGTATTTTCCCTTCTATTTAAACGAAACTTTGTAAACCGAGATAGGAAGGATTCTTAACAAACACATAAAGTAATACTTATTATTATAGTTGATAGGATCCCCTCTCCAAGGAGCGAACTAAGCAAAGATAACTGCCACTAGTCATTCTAATAGAAGAGTTTCATTTGTCATAAATCAAAATAATGTGCCGTAAGCTATTCCATTATAAATCTTTGATTCATTTCTAATAAAATTTATAAATGTTAAAAAGTACAAATGATGTTATTGTGGTTTTGGGTGATGTTGTTATTATTCTTATTATTAGTAGGAAGGTATCGTCATTTGTTCAAACTGCGTGGACCAACAAGTGGTATCAGAGAAGGTGGGTTTCTCTTAATCCGATTCCATTATTGAATGTATGCTAATAATCCATAGCCGTTCTTGAATGGCGGCTAATAACAAAAAACTAGAACCATCCTCTTCCAACCCCACCAAAATATACCCTTCCTTTAAATCATTCTTCTTTATTTCAACAAGATCATGGTCTTTCACAATGGTCTTGTCAAAATAAAGAAGCTCCAACATCCTCCATTCCAGCTCCTATTACCACACTCTTGTTAGCGCTACCTTTTTGCAAGTCCCTTCATTCAAAAATAAGTTCACTAGGACAGTAGGTTCTAAGTAAAGGTTATTATCCTCAAATTTCTATTTCAGAGGGTCTTAAGAATGTATGAGTATAATAATTACAAGCTATCTAGAGTGGTTATGATAGGTATGAAAATTGGTTACCTTTAGTAGTAACCAATATTGGTAGAAAGGAGCATCAGGAGGTTTTAAATGATGGAGTATCAAAGATGATTAACGGGGGAACATCAGGGGAGGAATGGTATTGTCTTTAGACTATGCTCAATGGTGCATCAGGGAGTGTTGGGTGGATCAAATATTCTCTGATCTTCAAGAAACTTCACTAAAGGCAACATCAACAAAGTATCATACGTTATTGATCTTTTTAGTACTTTGTTGTATATGAGTTTGTAAGTAGAAGCCGTTAGGCTTACTTAGAAACTATTTAATTTAGGCTATGTCTGTATTTAAACAGGGGGAGACTGTGAGGTAGAATAGCTGACCCATCAGTCTTTTACTAGTATTTAAGATAGCCAGTTACAATACTAAAGAGCTGAACCAATGGTGAATAAGATCATGGACGCTGATAGTTTAAGGTCTACGAGTCTTCATCTTCTTCAGCAACAATAAAGAATCAGACTGTAACTATTTAAATATTTTATTCTTTTTTGTAAACCAGTATTTAAGAAGAAGCCGTTATGCTTGCTTACCACTGACTAAAATTAGGCTATTTGTATATTCAAATATGGGGAGATTGCTGGGTCTGATTTTTGACCCAATTGTCTCTGACAAGCATTTAAACATAAAATAGCCTAATTTATTAAGTCTCTGATAAGAATCAGGGAGAACAACACTCACTGATAAGGATAAGATAGTAAGACACCCGAAGTCTTACTCCTTGATGGTTATCAGAGGGTGTTACTTCCTGATAGTTACCAGAGAACATTACTCCCTGCTAGTTATCAGTGAATGTAACTCACTAATAATCACTAGTGGATGTAACTCATTGATAAGAGAAAGCAGTGAGAGTTGTATATTTATCAAACTAATAGACAAGTTTTGGGGAAATCGAAGACCAACTGAAGAAACACTTTGCAAGCTGATGCGGCATCAGTGAGTAAAGTATAAGGAGCAAACAACACCAAAGTCATAGAGATCTGACAAATGTCTCTATGACCCTAAAGACTTATCTCTAAATAGAAACTTAGTCTCTGATTAATGGGCGGGAAACATCTCGAGAAGATTAGCATACAATCTTTTCAAATGACGATAAAGCAATATTTGGGTACAAAAAGTTGTCAGCACTGGTAAACCAAAAGTATGGTTAACCTAGTTTACTAGGCATGTGCTATCTAGTGCAAGTAGGAAATCTACTGTACCCACATGATTCTACAATATTTTCCCTTGTATTTAAATGAAACTTTGTAAACCGAGATAAAAAGGATTCTAAACAAACACATAAAGTAATACTTAATATTATAGTTGATAGTTGATAACATCAAATAGTCCTGACTTTTTAGTGTCAATTTCCCCCGATTATGCTAATATATAATGTCATTTATATGGATTTATGCTTGTATTCCTTTATATTTCACTTCTAGGTAAAATATGGGCATTGGAGCTTAGAGACACGGATTTGGAGATTTTCCTAACAGTTTTATGTTAGTATGCTATTTATGAAGAAGCTACGGTGTAACTCATGTTCTCAATTACGCCGTAGCTAGTATTTTGTCATAGAAGACTAACTCAACTGCAGTTACGGCGTAACTCTCAACTAAGGTTACGCCGTAATCATCTAGGTCAAGAAGTATTTTGCGCCTCCATCAACTGCGCCGTAACATCCTTACAAGCATTACGACGTAACAACCTTCTGTTAAGAGGACGTATTAGTTACAGTGTAACTCTCATCAACGCTACAACATAAGTGCAACTATGACGTAACTGTTCTTTATGTTACGCCGTACTCACCTTAACGAGGCTTCTGTTTTGAAGATAATTAAGTTATGGCGTAACTCGCAACTTAAGTTAAGTCGTAACTGTGATCGGGCCTATAAATACAAGCCCTAAAATCTGCATTTCACCTCATTCACTCACAACTCAAAGGCAGAAAACGTGAAGAGGGTTCCAAAGGCAGATCACACGGAGCATACGGAGCCATCTCCAAGGGAGGAATCACACCATATCGATAAGCTTTAGCGAAAATTTCTATATTTTACTTTAATTCATGTCTTTCATTACGTTAAACATTGAATTTATTGTATCTTTTAATATGATCGGCTAAGCACCTTCGGTTCTAGCCTAGTTATGATTCCTTGATTGTATTGTTTGTATTTTCATGCTTCCATAAATTGTTTCTAGTGTATGCATGCATAGTTCGATGGTAGTTACCGTAGCTTCAGTAGTTTTGAAGTACGGTCATGTCTAGTTGCTTAGAAGAATTGACCAACTGACCCTAAGTAAGTAGGTAAAGAAGGGGCTGGTAAGAATTGATCAACTGACGACCTTTCCTTCTTGTGTGAATTGACCAAAAGATCACCGTTCGGATGGATGAACTTAAGAAGTTAGGGATGAGTGTCTAAGATGCTAGCGCCCAGGAACTCATTATTTCGAATCTTGCATGTAGGGTACTTAGTGACTTGGCTTAGGTTGCTTAAGACCCTCAACTCCCCAAAGGGTAGGCCTTTGACGTCGGGTAGGAACCTTTGTTGACAGGTTAGGACGAATTGACCAAATGCTATCTTGGTGACTTAAACCCCCACTTGAATCAATTGGAAGTAATTTAGAAAACATAGACATTACATGATAGGATGATTAATTAGGTTAGCACAGTTTCTCACCATTGTTCACAACTTTAATTTACTTTTCGTTATTTATTTTTTATCTTTAGTTTTATTAATCATTTCAACCTTTAAACTAGTTAAAACAAGTGACACTTAGACTTAATAGGATACTTATCTACATAGCTCTTTGGAACGACCTCGGATTTACCACCTTCCATACTATGCATGATCGGGTTCACTGCTCGTTAGTGCATTAGGTAGACCTTAGGTAGACGAGACTTATAAATATTAAATCCTGGTCAGAATACCTGCATCAGAAGTTTGCGCCATTGTCGGGGAGCTATATTAGGATTTTTTGTAAAGTCTTTTATTTTTGTTTTTTATTTTTTTTTAGTTTTTGTTTTCTTACTATCTTTTTTAAGTTTCGGGTACCATGGCAGTTGTGGACATAGATAACCTTACTCTTGAGGATTACCTTGCTATGACTCGGGATGAGCAAGGGTCGGGGCTCGTTAGGCCTACCATTGGAGCAGATATTTATTTCAAGATAAAACCACAATTCATGAGGGAGTTAAGAAAAAATCCCTTTTCTGGAAATATCGCAGATGATGCTCGCGAGGATATTGAGAATGTGGAATACATTATCAGCCTTTTTAATATACCAGGAGTCTCAAACGATGCGGTCATGCTCCGAGTGTTTCCTGTCACACTCACTGGAGCCGTAAAAAGATGGATTGATAGATTGCCCGCTGGGGCAGTTGATACATGGGCTCTCCTAAAGAGATACTTCATTCAAAGATATTGTCCTCCTTCAAAAATATCAAATCAACTCATGGAGATCCATAACTTTAAACAAGAAGGCGATGAAATGTTGTATCAAGCTTGGGATATATACAATGATCTCCTTTACAAGTGCCCCACTCATGACCTGAACAACCAACAAAAAGTAAATATTTTCTACAAGGGTATCAACATTGCTACAAGACAAATGCTTGACTATCAGGGGACAATTCCAGGGATGACCCCTACTTTAGCCATAAAAGCTATTCAAAAAATGGCTGACCACTCTTAAAAGTGGCACGAAGGAGGAAGCAATAGAGGCAGGGGAAGTGATTTGGATAGCATTTCGGCCATAACTAATAAAATTGAAAACCTCGGCAGGGACATGAAGAAACTACAGGAGAATGTGCATGATATTCGAGTAGGATGCGGCACATGTGGAGGTGCCCACTTAGCCAAGGATTTCCCTTTAAAGAATGGCGATCCCCAGATCGAAAAGGTTAAGTACGGAGATGGTAGATCCTTCCGAAGAAATGACAATAAGGATAGATTCCGCTATGGAGGAAGCCAAACTCCTTTTGAGGAAAGGATTTCTACACTTGAAGAATCAATAAATAGATATTTGAAGAAGATGCCAAGCGACAGACCAACAGGGATAATTTGTTTAAAAATTTTTAGGTGGTAACAAAAGCCAATCTCTTAGCTCATGATGAGACTTTGAAGAACCTCGAAAGAAAGCTTGGGGTTTTGGCAAATGACATTCATGAAGGCAACTTGAAAAATGACGATAGTTCCTGCAAAACTATATTTTCCGATGACGGAAGACCTCTCGATACCCCATCCTATACTCGGAAGAAGAAATTGCATGTTTCTCCAAACAATCAAAAAATGGAAGAAGACGATACGAAAGCTCAGGAAATTAAGCACCGTGCCAATAAAGAACATGGTACGATTGTGGGAAATGAAGTAAAGTTAAATGCCCGATGTTCAGCTGTTGTCCACAATCAAATACCGTTGAAGGAGAAGGATCCAGGGAGTTTTATTCTCCCTTGTTCTATTAACAAATTATATAATATTAATGCTTTGGCTGACTTAGGAGCTAGGATAAGCATCGTGCCATTTTCTATGTGCAAAAGACTAAATCTTGAACCTATCAAACCCCTTTGCATGACTATCGAAATGGCAGATAGGACAATTAGCATACCTCGGGGGTTGTGGAAAATGTGCTAATTAAGATTGATAATTTTACTCTTCCTGTTGATTTTGTTATATTAGACATGGAAGCAGATCTCGACATGCCATTAATCCTAGGTAGACCACTTCTTGCTACGGCACGAACAAAAATTGATGTCTTTAAAAAAGTTATAACTTTGAAAATCAACGATAGAAAGAATATTCTCAACATGGATGAATTAGGAAAATGTCATACAATTGAAAATGTTTGTGTTGTTAAAAAAAGGAAGAGTAAGGTCATTCCTAACACCATCACACACAAGTACTGCGTTACTAATGATCACAATGTGCATGAAATTAAAGCTGAGACATGCAACAGTGGGGAGTTACGCTGTAACCACTCCACCGAGTTACGGCATAGCCATAATGCAGCATGTGAGCCTGAATCTAAAAACGATTGGCCCGATATTCATAATATGGATCCGAAGTCTTCATCCAAAAAGAAACACCATTGGTGCAGAACCATACTGGTGGACAATGATAAGTGGTATGACCTTTGGGCTTCGTGTAACCATAACGATGACATTTGCAATGGTGGGGATGACAAGGAAAGGGTGAAGAATAATAAGTACATGTGGTCTTCACAAATGATGATGAAAGGAAGAACCTTAAATGGAAAGGAACTATTGCATTCGATGCATGAGTACATATTGTTTATGGCGAAACGAATAATGACGCTAAAGGGAGAATTTGGGTGGATCTTAACCACGGTTATATTTGTAAAACTCCAAGTATTGATGATGATCATAAAGTGACAAACCAACCACTCTCAGATTATGGAGTTTTCGATGACTACTCAAGCAATGCCAGCGTAAAAGCTGCACGAAAGAATTGGTATGAAAAGATAAAAACCAAAGGCGAAATATTTTGGGCTTCTGGTAACCCGTTTGACGAAGATTGTAACGGGGGAAGTAGCATGGCTAGAGTTGGGGATGACGATATTTTATGGACCTCAACTAACGATGATAAAAGAAGCGATTTACCTTGGTTAGATAAGTTAGGATTTGATGATTGGGTCAAAATAAAGTATGGAAAAGTGGACGCTTCCACTAAAGAAAAAATTTAGAAGGGTTGCATGAGTAAAGAAGACCCAAGTGAAGAAGAGATTGCTAACGACACTAGTGACGAGATGAAAGATGATTACAAGGGTAAATGGGAAGATGAAAAAGAGCATTGTAAGCGTGAGCGTGTGGAGGATTTGCTTGATGACAAGTGGTTTAAAAGAACGGAGTCCGATGATGATGATATTGAAGGAATTATGAACTACCATGAATTATAAGGTCATGACACAACTTAATGAAGGAGATGGACGAAGTTGGCCAAGTCCGATGATGATCACGGACCCGGATGATGAAGCACACGAGTAGCGGAGATGTAAACTTCTTGGTATTCTCTACAAGAGACCCCCACCCATTATAGCTGAAAAGTTTGAAGTTACAAAATATCACTTGGGGCCGGATGAAATTTTTTCCAAGGTTCAGAAAATTGAAAGGAAGGAGTTTCTTCACACCGCTCTTACCGTCGCATGGGTCAGACACAACTTAATGAGGGAGATGGAAGAAGTTGGCCAAGTCCAAAGACCCCCATAAAGCCCCATGGCTTTGAGTCTAACTTAAAGACTCGGTAATAAAAAAGTGCTCTTTCGGGAAACAACCCAAATTATCCTTTTCATTTATGTTTCTTTTCATCTTTATTGTTGGGTTTTGTGCTTTTAACATTTTTGTAGGAATTGGAGATGAATTCATGGCAATTAAAATGAGGACCTGATTTTGTCCTGTTATCAAGTTACGACGTAACTCTCTCTTTGGTTACGCCGTAACCGTTCTTCAATAACTGACAGGTTTTCCAACATTACGGCGTAATATCCATCCATTATTATGCCATAACAGTCTTCTGTAGACAAATTCCAGGTTTAACCAAAATTACGGCGTAACTCATTCTCGAGGTTATGTCGTAATTCATCCTGCAACTTAAAATTTTTTCAATATTAGCACGATAACCTTGTATTAGTTCTAAATGAACTTTGTGGGCATGTTCCCTGTAAGCCCTCATGAGAATACACTCGTCCACTTGAGACACCAAGTGGTTTAAAAGGCTTGTTGCATATGCTAAATGCAACCGTGATTCCTACAAAAGTGAGTTAGGTTTGTTTTGTTTTTGTTTCTCTTTTTAGAATTATGCTTGTTGGTTAGTTGTGATTTTAGGGATCGAAGTTTGCTCAGGATGCTTAACGAAGGCACGATTTTCTTCGTGGGCCTTCTTTCTTTTTAGGAGCGAATTTTAAGGAAGTTCTCGCTCTAATTCTACTTTCTCTTCACCTTTATTTAACGTTTAGTACAAAAGAGACTTTGCACATCTCAAGTGGGGGGACGGGAGTAGAATTATTACTTGAACTTAATTGCCCTCATGTTTCTAGTTTATTTTGAAAAATTGTGCCATTTTTAAAATTTTGACATGTTTTTCTTAACCTAACTAGATTAGACCTTAGCCGAGCACATTATAACCTTTGATATTCCATGGTGAGATTAGCCTTATCCGTTTCCACTTATTTACCCAAATCCACCAAATTATGAGTGTGCCGGTAGCTTGTAAACTTTAGAACTTGGCCTTTGCATTATTTCGAGATCATAAACGAGGTATGTTGATTTAGCTTGATATATATGGAATAATCAGTTTGAGAAGACAATATTTTTAGGATTATCACCCAAATATCCTATTTTTGTGTGTCTATCGATTAGTCACCTCGGCTCTTCGACCCCTATGTTAAACCCTTTTGTTGCACTCTCCTTTAGTGCAAGATACCCCTAGATACACTGATTTGATAAAAAAAATCAATAATAAGAAGTTGTGTAGTATTTGGGTAACTCAAACGGGTTAGGTTTGAGCACCGAGATCGTTCCGAACGAGGGTTGAATGGAATTTCCAACTCACGTCTCAAATATCGGGATTCGAATGAGAAAAGGGGATAATATGATATATTCTAAACTATGGGATAAGGAAAGTAAAAGGAACATATAATCTACGGGAAATCCTAAAAACTAAGGCAAACTACGCAATTCTACCCTAAAACGCAAATACGGGAATTAAACGAAACGCGAATAAAAAGCAACTACGACTAAACTAACTCCTAAAAATACCCTAAAACTACTTTTACTCTAAAAATGATATGAGAAAACTAAATATGAATTAAAATTATTTTTTTAGGAATTTTCTTGATTTTATTTTAATTAAAACTAATTATTAACTAATAAAAATGAACTAATTATCTAAAAATTATGAAAGAGAGAGGGAAAAATATGGAATAACTTTCTAAAAATCTAAAATTACATAAAAGACTTTTTAAAACTATTTTTGTATTTTTCAGATTAATTTCCTATTTTCTATGAATTTAATTCTATTTTAATCTAATTTAAATAGTGAAAAATACCAAATAAAAGGAGAAAAATAAGGAAAAATCTTTTTTATGCTTTTTATATTTATCTTAAACTATTAAAATTTAAAAATTATTTTTTTGGAACTTTTTCTCAATTATTTGCAATTAAAGCTAATTTAAAATGATTAAAAACTATTTTTATTTAAGAAAAATACCAAACAGTGTCTAAAAATTATGAAAACTTCAGGGAAATTCTAAAATGTTATTCTAAAACTGAGAAAAAGATAAAAACTAGGGCCTATTTGGAAGAAAATGCAACTGATGTGTAAAAGGAGCTAGAATAAGCACTTGGAAATAAGCAAATAAGCTCTACAAAGATACCAACCGATAATATAAGCTAGACTATGCTAAAATGACTCTAAAGCAACTATCTACCTCTAATCCTAATACCTAATAAGAAGTTTAACAAGCAAAGAGCTAACTAATCAATAAGCAAAACCTCAAAAGCGGTCCTAAGTTTAAGCAGTTAATCGCTTATCTAAAAGCTAGAGGGAAAAACAAGAGTGGAGATCTCAAGCCTACCCAGCCAGAGAATCTAAATCCAAAGTTTCAGATCAAAAGGACAAGTAATGAAGAAGTTACGGATCAAACAAAAAGTGGCTAAAACATGAGAAGCTGGGAATCGAAGCAGATGTGAAGGTGCAAAGTGTTTGAGTCGCTCTAACCGCTTATCTAAAAGCTAAAGGGGAAACCAACTGTGGGAATCTCAAGACAACCTAGCAGAGATCATAAATCCAGATATGTAGCTAATAAGGACCTTGAATGAAGAAGTTAGAGACTAAACAAAAAGACCGCTATTAAGGTCGCTAATGCAAGAAATCGAGATGACAGAAAGGTTTATAGCAGACCAATAAGCACATAAAATCAGCTGATACTCTAGTCTATATAAGCTACAATACTGACATCCTACATCTAAGCTACTCCTCTACTAATCCTAGATAACCTTATGACTAATAAGCAAACCAATCATCAGATTAAACATGAGCAAATAGAACAAGAACTTGGTATTGTAGCAAATCATGAGCGCATTTGTAGATTAAAAAAATAAGCTAACCAATCACCTCAAAATACCAAATAAGCTTTGAACACTTAAACTAGGATACAATAATAGCAAGTGAAAGCAAGTAGAGCTAACATGGAACCTAATTTGGACCATAAAAAACTGCTAGTAAACAAGCTATGGGACGTAACAAGGACTAAAACAGATTTTGAATGTTGTAGAGATCACTATTTTAACTTGAAAACTCGAAATTTTGACCGCAAAAGCTTTCAACAATAAAACTTAGACTGATCTAACCCATCTCACATTAATCAAATGCCTTTAAACACAAATTTACTTCTAATCCAAACACCCCTTCAAACTAACTAAACTACACCTTAACTATGTAAACCAAGAAATAAGATTGCAACTAACTAGAATCCATCATTTAATCCTAAAACTCAACCTCAAAACAGATTAAAACCAGAATCTACTCAGAAATTAATTTGACTTCAAGGTTTGACTTTTGTTGACCCTTTTAGAAAAAGTGAAATTCAAAGAAGGTGAACCAACAATAAGCTCACATAAGCTTTATCAAGCTTATGTGAGCTTGAATTAAGATTTGAAAACTTATAAAACACAGTAACAACTATTTCGAATTAACAATGATTTAAAATTAAGAAGGTAGATTGCATTAATAAAAACTGAGTTTACAAATGAAAATCTGAAATTACAACTGATTAACTACTCAAATATTAAGAATGACAGAAAAGTAAAAGATCAAAACTCCTCTAATACATAAGGAATTGGATCAATACAATTGTGAGCAAAAGGTCGTTTTTATAGCTGAGCTTGGGGATGCCTTTGGAAGGATCTAGTAAGTCTAATCACGACCATTCAATCCCCATCTTGTCATCAAATCAATCAGGGCCACAGGATTAGATGTATGAGGTGTCTTAGCCAATAGAATTGCTCCTTTTGTCCACAGTGGCAGTCCATTGCATCATACCCTCTGACACCTTGGCAGAGGTTCTAGAAGCATTGAAAGATGCTTAGTACCAAGCTGGTTGTTTGGGATTGGGTGTACGGGTGGTGTTTGGTTGGGGAGGGAAGGAGAAGATGTACTGGCTAAAGGCGCGTTTGTTTTGTTTATTATAACTCAAATTTGTTGACCCGGGTTGTGGGTATTTTTGACCGGGTAATTGGGTTTAATGTATACGGGTTGGGGAAATATTAATGTAGCCGGGTGTTTGTATTGGGCGGGTAAAGGGTGGAAATGGATTTGGGCTAGATAGTGATTTGGGCCAACGAATTGTTAAGTGGATTTAGGATTGGATATTGTGTTAATAATTAATACACTTAGGACCATTTATGTAACATTTGCAAAATCAAGGGTCCAAAAGTGTAAATTAGAAAGGGTAAGGGTGAGTTGGGTAAATGGGATAAATGATTTTATGAGGGGTGAAAGTGTAATTTGGGTAAAGTTAAAGGTGTAATGTGTAAATATGGATAAGTGAAGGTGAAAAGGTGAACATGTGATATAACGACGGGTTTACAGTGAAATCTCCCAAACCATGTCCCGAACTCTGTAATTCGATCTTTTGAGTATTTAAGTCCATGAAATAGCATCCCCGGCATCGGCTTTTGCACTCCTCTCTCTCTCGTGCTTGGTTTTTCTTCGGTTTTGGCTCCTTTTTGTGTGTTTTAACATATCCGTACCTGCACAAGCACAAACTCAAGAAAACCACAAATATTAGCAATAAACGGCTCTTTCTTGGTTATTTTGGGTCTATTTTGATAATGAAAAGGTATGTGTTTTAGCACATACCAAAATACCCTAGACGAAACCATTGCCGTGTCCTCACGGAATGCAATCAACTCACGCTTCTAAAACCAAGGATTTCAATCTCTTTCTACTAAACCTATGAAGAAGTAGCAAAGATTCCTCAAAAGAGATTAAGAAGTCCTTAATTCTAAAAACTCGCTTACCTTTTATTCACATGTATAGATATTACGGTTAAGCACATTCCGTTATGAATGACGGTTTGTTGAACTTTCATGTCGATCAATAACTCCAACATTTTTCAAACGACACGTTAGGATCACAAAGTAGAAAACACAACACAAATGAAGTGACCATACGGATAGAATACATCGTCCCTGATTTTCACAAGCTCCCAAACTAAGCGTAAAACCGAAATCATTGTTACATATGACTCTAGATGCTAACACTACCCATGGAAGTTACTTGTGTAAAACCTTTTGTTCCCATTTTCCTATTTTCCTCTAGATTTTTTATTTTTGTGAGAAGTGAATTTCTTCAAGTTCTCGTTTCGATAGGAATTATTCGATAAAGATACAAAGCTAAGTCGATAATTAGTTATCCATCTTCTCTCAAGAACCATTGTCGTAAAAATGAGGTCCACATCAAGGAATTTTATTCACTAATATTTTTTATTTTTCATTTTCATTTTTCAACATTTTTTTTTTTTACATTGCACTTATACTTTTACTTATATGAGCCGTGAACCACTGAGCTTCACGGGTAATTCCAAGACTATAGGCTTCATGAGATGAGGATCCCTACCTGGCTAGGCTAAGACCTCATTCAATCCCGCTAAAGATCCAAGGGTCCGATCTCGACACCGCAGCTCACAACTTTACTTATTACTTTTCACATATCACTTATTACTCATTACTCATTTATTTATCACGGATCCTTGATGTGTACCCAATTTTTAAAACAAAGATTCTTTTAAGAAGATAAAGAACTAACCATCGCCAAAAACTCGACATCTCTAATTATTTAGACAGATATGGGGTGAAACAATTTTGTGGGAACAAAAAGCCATAAGTACCTTCGATGGGCTCTAAAGAGAACCAACTACTCCACGCTTAGCATCTAAACTCATAAGTAACTCTATCATTTCTCGATCTCTGCAAATTTAAAATCCCAAATAATGAGATCCGCAGATGCTTAGCCGATAATTTTTAGATTATCTATGGTTAAGGGAACTAGCTAGGGCTCAACACCTACCAAGTCAATTCTATTCCTACTCACCAAATGAAAGTCAACAAGGTGTCAAAACATATATTAACTTAGCAAATGTTTCGTCTAATGAAATCAAGTTGTGCATATTTAAAGTCACCTCGGGGAAACTTGCAAAATCTTGGCCTTTTGAGCTAGAATTAGCATTTTATAGCTTCTAATCTAAGAGACTAGCAAAACTTTTCAATCAAAAGACTTAACAAAAGCTTACAAAAATTTTTAAATTTTGCTCATTTTTGCACAATTTTCATTTTCTAAGGAAAAACGGGGTTACGAGAGAAACACAACAGAAATAAGCAAGTGCGGTCAAATCAAATCGAAGATTACCCTACCCCAGACTAGAACGAAACATTGTCCTCAATGTTTAAAACAAGGGTATCAACGAAAATCTAAAAGCCGTTTATTAAGTATGCTAGAAGATAAACGTTAGTCGATAAGATTAGGATATCGGATTTCCATCAGCATCGATCATGAAACTCGAGTGGAGAAAATGACAAACTTCAAGCACGAGAGTCTTCATATCGGGAACATCCTACACACAACATCACAAACAACCAAACACGAGAAATCGAAGAGGCGGACCCCTTCGTGTCACTTATTAGAAAATAGAAAGAAGATAGATGGATAAGCATGGGGTGCTTCCCACGAAGCGCTACATCGTTTTTCTTAAACGAAGTCGCTAGCGACTCGCCCCCGAATTCATTTGTCCTTGGGGAAGAAAGTGGTAGAGATACTGTGGTCAAAACGGTGTCCTCATTCCCGAAAGAATGAGACTGGGTGGTTTGGGAGGGAAAGAGAATGGGGCTCCAAAGACATAAAGGATAATTCCTCCCAAACTCACATAAGGCATATGAAAGAACGATCCATCATCCGGCGGTTTTGCGGGCGGACGAAGGAATGACGGATCAACATGAGAAAACTCCAAGAAAGATGGGAGCTCATGGTAAGGAGGTGAAAGCTTAACAATGAAGGCATCCAAGTGAGGATCCTTTTCTCTAACAACGGTTTTAGCACAAAGCTCATCTATGAATATCCCGAGTTTAAAGATCTTGTCTTCACATGCGGGCTCAACGGGATACGTGATGGTGGACTCATCAGAAGAAGGGGAGTCAAGAGAACCATCAAGAAACATCATATCCCCCTCGGGATCATTCATAACAACATCCTCAATACCCGGTGGTATTGGGTCATCAATAGCAAGAAATGAGTCGGCTTCCTCAATGATCGGGTCATTTGTCGTAGTATCGGGAAAAACCTTGTTCTCATCAATATCGAAGTAGAATTTCTCAAGAATCGGAGGATAAACATCATCAATAGTGGGATTGCCACTAATCTCTTCATCAAATCGGAAAGTCTCAAGCTCGGGAGAGAAATCACTATCTTTAACGGAGATAGGATGCGAACTCGAATTATCGTTAAGGGCTTCAATTTTGGAAATGAGAAGATAAACATTTGACAATGTTTCACGTAATCGGATCCTCGATCTCAATATCATCTGCTCAATCTCTTCTTCTTCCGCTCGCTCGAAGGTAAATCGTTCAACGAAATCGATGTCTCCATAAGAATCATCATAGGAATCGGGAGAACATCTCAACAGTAATCATTTGAATTATCAAGAGAAGGCTCATCACAAATATCAACAACCCAGGACTCAATTGGGATTGGGATAAGGATCTCAATACTAGTCTCTTCCGTTTCCGGAATAGTACTAAGATGCTCATCCCCCATTATGAGAGAGTCAACGGGTTCAACAATGTTTGTAACAATAGAATCATCGACCTCTTCCATAAGAACGTCACTTCTCTCAACCGGCGTGAGAGAAGGGGAAGAGTCAAATGCAAGGCTCGAAACGGAGTGGTTTCGGCCGACAAACTTTCATAGTATTCTTTCATTTGGATGGAATCCTCATCATCATCATCGTCAATGCAAGTCGCGAGCCATCGAGACGCACGTCTTGCAAGTGCTTGCTCCTCAATTCGTATTTCTTCAAGACACTTTTCAATCTGAAGCTGCCGTTTTCTTCTTGAGTAATTCTAACATAGATCTTCGCTTTGCGAGATGCTCGATCTTCGACAAGTAATTCACCATACGTTTTCTGATGAGGATCCATAAATTCTTCGAGTGTATTAATACATCTTTGGAAATTATCTTGAGGAATTTATGGTATTGTGGTTGAATTTCTTGGTATTGTGGAGGTGGGTCATAGGAATAGTCATAATTATCACAAGGAACTTGCTCGTAAGCAATCGGGTTCTGCATTTGACAATCGGAATTAAAGTGCGGACCTCCACAATACTCACAACAGATATGATTGTTGTAGACGAATACTGGTAAGGTTCATAACCAAAGGTTGAGTTGTTATATTGAACTTGAAAAGTGAAAACCTTGGTGAGGACCACCACAATACTCACAAGAGTATGAATCCGCTCATAGTACGTGAGGTTGGTTAGGAAAATTGGTTGGCTCATAGTCGGGATTATGGTGAAACTTCGGTTCCCGATTTTCCATTACTACAAGCGGGACAATTCCCACCATATTCGGGTCCTCTGCACCATATGCACAAAAGTCATAAATCAAGAATTATCCGGATAAGAGTTAGTGATTTCCACCGTTTCCGTGATAGGCTCGGTTTCTTGAATGAAAGTCACCTCGGGCTCAGAAACATGTTCCATCTCCTCACCGGAGAGGAGTAGGAATCAAGGGTTCATCAAGATTATGTTTCAAAATTTTTGACAAGGTACGCAAGATTTTCAATGTTGTTCTAAAAGCTTACGTTGTTCAAAGAAATCGTCTCGTCGAATTAAACATATAGAGGGTAAAAGAAAAGAATTATCGGGTTAAGAGGATACAAGAAGAATATTTTTGGGTTTTAAAACAAATTTTGAAAAGGAAAATCTTTTTGGGTTTTATAAAAGGGATATGTACAAATATCAACGATAACTTCACGAGGAAGGATCTCCAAATGCACACGATTTGAGACGGAATACGAAAACTCGCTACAAGCCCTCCCCGGCAGCGGCGCCAAAAATTGATTTGATAAAAAAAATCAATAATAAGAAGTTGTGTAGTATTTGGGTAACTCAAACGGGTTAGGTTTGAGCACCGAGATCGTTTCGAACGAGGGTTGAATGGAATTTCCAACTCACGTCTCAAATATCGGGATTCGAATGAGAAAAGGGGATAATATGATATATTCTAAACTATGGGATAAGGAAAGTAAAAGGAACATATAATCTACGGGAAATCCTAAAAACTAAGGCAAACTACGCAATTCTACCCTAAAACGCAAATACGGGAATTAAACGAAACGCGAATAAAAAGCAACTACGACTAAACTAACTCCTAAAAATACCCTAAAACTACTTTTACTCTAAAAATGATATGAGAAAACTAAATATGAATTAAAACTATTTTTTAGGAATTTTCTTGATTTTATTTAAATTAAAAACTAATTATTAACTAATAAAAATGAACTAATTATCTAAAAATTATGAAAGAGAGAGGGAAAAATATGGAATAACTTTCTAAAAATCTAAAATTACATAAAAGACTTTTTAAAACTATTTTTGTATTTTTCAGATTAATTTCCTATTTTCTATGAATTTAATTCTATTTTAATCTAATTTAAATAGTGAAAAATACCAAATAAAAGGAGAAAAATAAGGAAAAATCTTTTTTATGCTTTTTATATTTATCTTAAACTATTAAAATTGAAAAATTATTTTTTGGAACTTTTTCTCAATTATTTGCAATTAAAGCTAATTTAAAATGATTAAAAACTATTTTTATTTAAGAAAAATACCAAACAGTGTCTAAAAATTATGAAAATTTCAGGAAAATATTAAAATGTTATTCTAAAACTGAGAAAAATATAAAAACTAGGGCCTATTTGGAAGAAAATGTAACTGATGTGTAAAAGGAGCTAGAATAAGCACTTGGAAATAAGCAAATAAGCTCTACAGTATACCAACTGATAATATAAGCTAGACTATGCTAAAATGACTCTAAAGCAACTATCTACCTCTAATCCTAATACCTAATAAGAAGTTTAACAAGCAAAGAGCTAACTAATCAATAAGCAAAACCTGAAAACTGGTCCTAAGTTTAAGCAGTTGTAACTGCTTATCTAAAAAGCTAGAGGGAAAAACAAGAGTGGAGATCTGAAGCCTACCCAGCAGAGAATCTAAATCCAAAGTTTCAGATCAAAAGGACAAGTAATGAAGAAGTTACGGATCAAACAAAAAGTGGCTAAAACATGAGAAGCTCGAAGGCAGTCGAGCGATCGCAGAGCAGGTGCGTGTTTGTCATTTCTAACGCTTATCTAAAAAGCTAAAGGGGAAACCAAGCGTGGGAATCTCAAGACAACCTAGCGAGATCATAAATCCGGATATGTAGCTAATAAGGACCTTGAATGAAGAAGTTAGAGACTAAACAAAAAGATCGCTATTAAGGACGATTGGGTCGCTAATGCGATGTAATCGAGATGACGAATGAAGGTTTATAGCGAGACCAATAAGCACATAAAATCAGCTGATACTCTAGTCTATATAAGCTACAATACTGACATCCTACATCTAAGCTACTCCTCTACTAATCCTAGATAACCTTATGACTAATAAGCAAACCAATCATCAGATTAAACATGAGCAAATAGAACAAGATAACTCGGTATTGTAGCTTGACTATGAGCATTTGTAGATTAAAAAATAAGCTAACCAATCACCTCAAAATACCAAATAAGCTTTGAACACTTAAACTAGGATACAATAATAGCAAGTGAAAGCAAGTAGAGCTAACATGGAACCTAATTTGGACCATAAAAGCGCTAGTAAACAAGCTTCAATATGGAACGAACAAGGACTAAAACAGATTTTGAATGTTGTAGAGATCACTATTTTAACTTGAAAACTTCGAAATTTTGTACCAAAAGCTTTCAACAATAAAACTTAGACTGATCTAACCCATCTCACATTAATCAAATGCCTTTAAACACAAATTTACTTCTAATCCAAACACCCCTTCAAACTAACTAAACTACACCTTAACTATGGCCGAAGAAATAAGATTGCAACTAACTAGAATCCATCATTTAATCCTAAAACTCAACCTCAAAACAGATTAAAACCAGAATCTACTCAGAAATTAATTTGACTTCAAGGTTTGACTTTTGTTGACCCTTTTAGAAAAAGTGAAATTCAAAGAAGGTGAACCAACAATAAGCTCACATAAGCTTTATCAAGCTTATGTGAGCTTGAATTCTGGATTTGAAAACTTATAAAAACACAGTAACAACTATTTCGAATTAACAATGATTTAAAATTAAGAAGGTAGATTGCATTAATAAAACCGAGTTTACAAATGAAAATCTGAAATTACAACTGATTAACTACTCAAATATTAAGAATGACAGAAAAGTAAAAGATCAAAACTCCTCTAATACATAAGGAATTGGATCAATACAATTGTGAGCAAAAGGTCGTTTTTATAGCTGAGCTTGGGGATGCCTTTGGAAGGATCTAGTAAGTCTAATCACGACCATTCAATCCCCATCTTGTCATCAAATCAATCAGTACACGAGTTAGATGTATGAGGTGTCTTAGCCAATAGAATTGCTCCTTTTGTACAGTGGCGTCCATTGCATCATACCCTCGACACCTTGGCGAGAGGTTCTAGAAGCATTGAAAGATGCTTAGTACCAAGGCGGTTGTTTGGGATTGGGTATGCGTGGTGTTTGGTTGGGATTGAGGGGAAGGAGAAGATACTTGAAATTTAAAAGCTGGCGTTTGTTTTGTTTATTATAACTCAAATTTGTTGACGGGTTGTGGGTATTTTGACCAGGGTAATTGGGTTTAATGTATACGGGTTGGGGAAATATTAATGTAGCCGGGTGTTTGTATTGGGCGGGTAAAGGGTGGAAATGGATTTGGGCTAGATAGTGATTTGGGCCAACGAATTGTTAAGTGGATTTAGGATTGGATATTGTGTTAATAATTAATACACTTAGGACCATTTATGTAACATTTGCAAAATCAAGGGTCCAAAAGTGTAAATTAGAAAGGGTAAGGGTGAGTTGGGTAAATGGGATAAATGATTTTATGAGGGGTGAAAGTGTAATTTGGGTAAAGTTAAAGGTGTAATGTGTAAATATGGATAAGTGAAGGTGAAAAGGTGAACATGTGATATAACGACGGGTTTACAAAGGAAATCTCCCAAACCATGTCCCGAACTCAAATCGATCTTTTGAGTATTTAAGTCCATGAAATAGCATCCCAGATCGGCTTTTGCACTCTCTCTCTCTCTGGCTTGGTTTTCTTCGGTTTTGGCTCCTTTTTGTGTGTTTTAACATATCCGTACCTGCACAAGCACAAACTCAAGAAAACCACAAATATTAGCAATAAACGGCTCTTTCTTGGTTATTTTGGGTCTATTTTGATAATGAAAAGGTATGTGTTTTAGCACATACCATACACCCTTTAGAGACTTTCCTTTCATTTCATACCCTTTATGTTTGTTTCGTTACACCCATTCACCTTAGCCTACCGTGTAGTTTTAATTTGTGATCGGGAAGTCACTGTTTTCTCAAGTTCAAGGTTCAAGTCGAGAGGTTCGAAAATCACGCTTTCATCAAAGACTTACATCTGAAGATCATCGAAGACCCCCATATTCTCATTATATGTTCATCTCAAGTGGGGGGATGTTTATGTTTTTTTATTTAGTTATGAAAAAAAATATATTTAAGTGTTTATTGTTTATGTTATTTAGTGCAATGTTATAAGCACTATGTTAGGAGCTCATCGGATATTAAGAATCGAGGAGGCCACCTCGGTCACATTTGAAGAATTGAGTTGGTGATAATATTACACCAACTGTTTGAAGAACATGTAATGTGCCCATCATGACGTCCGCTAATGGCACATCTACTTGATATATCATGATCCGGTTTCTTCATCTTAAAGCTTTAACTTTGGATGGATGATTGAAGTGACAACTTGGTTATAGGTTAAGACTATTTGTTTTGTTATTTTTATTTTAAACCAATTATTTCCCATGTCTTATCCTACCTTTTAGTCATGAAGCGTGTCTAGGTGATGAAGCGAGCAATCTTTGGTGTCTTTGCCATGTATTTGGTCATGTATCATTGATTTTGTCCACTTTTCCGTGACACGTTAGTAATGACATTTCACCCTTAACCTCATCTTGTGTCCACCCATATTGCCTTCAAAGATTGTTTAGTCCTTAACTCTAGTGGTGGAGATTTGTATAACCGCCAAGCTTATGATAAAATACATGCTATGACTGTGCTTTGAGTGATCGCCCCGAATATGACACTTAGACTAGATGAGAGAATATGAGTGTTTGTTCCCATTTTGTGAGGTGTTCGGCTTTGATTTATTCTAGCATAAGGAATTTTTTTAAACTCATAGCTTCCTGGTATCGGGGGACATCTTTTTAGAAAATTTTCTAATAAGGTCTACTTGAGGGCAAGTAGAGTTCAAGTGAGGGGATATTTGATAACATCAAATAGTCCTGACTTTTTAGTGTCAATTTCCACCGATCATGCTCATATTTTATGTCATTTATATGGATTTATGCTTGTATTCCTTTATATTTCACATCTAGGTAAAATATGGGCATTGGAACTTAGAGATGCGGATTTGGAGATTTTCCTAATGGTTTTATGTTAGTATGCTATTTATGAAGAAGCTACGATGTAACTTATGTTCTCAATTACGTCATAGATAGTATTTTGTCACAGAAGACCAACTCAACTGCAGTTATGGCGTAACTCTCAACTAAGGTTATGCCGTAATCATCTAGGTCATGAAGTATTTCATGCCTCCATCAACTACGTCGTAACATCCTTACAAGCATTACAATGTAACAACCTTCTGTTAAGAGGACATATTAGTTGGTAACTCTCATCAGCCTTCTGACGATTTGCAACTCACGGTAACTATTATTTATGTTACGCCGTAGTCACCCTTCAGGCTTACATTTTGAAGATTTTACTGGTACGTATTTCATAAATTGATTCGTAGTAGCGTGATGGGCCTATAAATACAAGCACTAAAATATGTATTTCACATCATTCACTCACAACTCAAAGGCAGAGAACGTGAAGAGGGTTCCAAAGGAAAATCACACGGAGCATACATAGCCATCTCCAAAAGAGGAATCACACCATATCGATAAGCTTTAGCGATAATTTCTATCTTTTACTTTAATTCAAGTCTTTCATTATGTTAAACATTGAATTTATTGTATCTTTTAATATGATCGGCTAAGCACCTTTGGTGCCAGCCTAGTTATGATTCTTTTATTGTATTGTTTGTGTTTTCATGCTTCCATAAATTGTTTCTAGTGTATGCATGCATAGTTCGATGGTAGTTACCCTAGCTTTCGTAGTTTTGAAGTACGGTCATATTTATTTGCTTAGGAGAATTGACCAACTGACCCTAAGTAAGTAGGTAGAGGAGGGGCTGGTAAAAATTGACCAACCGACGACCTTTCCCTCTTGTGCAAATTGAGCAAAAGATCACCGTTCAGATGGATGAACTTAAGAAGTTAGGGATGAGTGTCTAAGATGCTAGCGCCCGGGCACTCATTATTTCGAACCTTGCATGTAGGGTACTTAATGACTTGGCTTAGGTTGTTTAAGACCCTCGACTTCCCAAAGGGAAGGCCTTTGACGTCGGGTAGGAACCTTTGTTGATAGGTTAGGACGAATTGACCAAATCTTTCATCCTAGCGACTTAAACCCCACTTGAATCAATTGGAAGTAATTTAGAAAACATAGACATTACATGATTGGATGATTAATTAGGTTAGCACACTTTCTCACAATTGTTCACAACTTTAATTTACTTTTCGTTATTTATTTCTTATCTTTAGTTTAATTAATCGTTTCAACCTTAACACCAGTTAAAACAAGTGACACTTAGACTTAATAGGATCCTCATCTACATAGCTCTTGGGAACGACCTCGGCTTTACCACCTTCTATGCTACACACGATCAGGTTCACTGCTCGTTAGTGAATTAGGTAGACCATAGGTAGACGAGACTTATAAATATTAAATCCTGGTCGGAATACCTGCATCAATAGTATCCGCTCTCTTAGGAACGAACTAAGCAAAGCTAGCTGCTGCTAGTCGTTCTAATTGGAGAGTTTCATTTATCATTAACCGGAATAGTGTGCCGTAAGCTATTTCCATTGTAAATCTTTGATTCATTTATAATAAGATTTATAAATGTTGAAAAGTACAAATGGTGTTATTGTGGTTTTGGGTGATGTTGTTATTATTCTTATTATTATTAGGAAGGTATCGTTATTTGCTCAAACTGCGTGTACCAACGAACTTGTATTTGGTGACATAATTCTATAATGCTTGGCGGTTTCTTCCATTTTCAAGATGTTTTCTATTTTCTTATGTCATGAATTTCTTTGTCTTTTGGAGGGAGCGACAATTTGGTTGTCAATTGTTGTCAACGACAATGATTTCGACTGAGAAAACAATTTGACAAGGAAGAAAAATATGGTTGATTGATAGCAACTAAACATATTTAGTGTATTCATGACGGATAGAGTTTTGGGTGATAGAGTTTATGTGTTGAATATGAAATAAAAAAATCCTAATTAAACAAAAACAATAAAGCGAAAATAAATGGGATCCTTCCTGGTCACTTGCACTAGTAGCCGATGACCGGATGATAACAAATTTTTGTTTGTGAAACTTACCTGAAGCTCTGATACCATGTAAAACAATAGAGAGCAATATTGATTGAATGCCTTATCTATTACATAAGATAAAATGTCTAATTATATTAGAACATAGCTTAAACAATAAGCTAACATAACCATAAACCTAATGGACCTTAAGCCGTTGATTAGGCTTGGGTCTTAACCTATCATCTAATAGATAGACCAATGGTGTTTTTCAAAGTCGGTTAATAGCCAAAGAAACCGAAAACCGAAACCGAACCGAATCGAATAAATCGAAAATTTTTGTGCTAAGGCAGAATTAAATATTAGGTTTTAGGTTTGAATATAATTTTGGTAACATAAAACCGAGAATCGAAAACGGAATTTAAATATATATATATATATATATATATATATATATATATATATATATATATATATATATATATATATATATATATATATATATATATATATATATATATATATATATATATATATATATAACTTTCCATAGTATAAAATATAACATTTTTAAGCTTGAAAATTTATTTGATGCTAAAAAACTATATAAGTAGAGAAATATATTCATTTAAGGACACTTATTTTCTTATATTCTGATGGACTAATCCCCATCATCCAAATCATTTGATCTAATGACAATATCAAATATTAAAAAACATTAGCTTCCACCTCTTCTACACCATCTTTTTTAATTTAAACCCGCGTTCACCCATCTCTTTCAAAAATTACATATCTCAAAAACCGTAAACTTTTAACCTAAAAATTACACTATCGTGACAAACATTTAATTATCTTTAAATACAAGGACACTTTCATATACTTTCGACAATTTTTTTTTCTGTGGAGTATTTTGCTTGATATATCACTTGTGATATAACACTAATCTGTAAGTTCGAACACTCAACATGCTTTCGCAAAATAGGTATAAATATTTTGTAAAACTCCAAATGACTCATCATTTGGGCATTGAAAAATATTCATCCTTAGCTTCCCAACTATGTATCACACATAGTTTTTGAACCTCCAAATTAATACAGTTTATTCATAAAAGTTGAGTGTTCAAACTTACATAGTAATGTTATATAAAAAATGATATATCGAGCAAAATATTTGGAGGTTCAAGATCTATGTGTGATAAATAGAATAATTTTTTTTGATAGTCAAATCCACTTGATTTATCACATGTGATAAAACATTAATCTGTAAGTTTGAGCACTCAGCATGATATCATGAAAAGAGCATAAGTATTTGTGTAACTTAAATGATTAATCTTTTGAAACTAAAAAATACACATCCTTAGCTTTCCAGTTTCCAACCATATATCAAACATAATTCGTGAGCGTCCAATGTAATGCAGTTTATTCATAGAAGTTGTAGGGAATAAACCATTTTTTTTAATGTAGAACTCGGTTGACATATCACATCTAATCTGTGAGTTTGACGTAAAATGAGCATAAGTATTAATATAGAACTCCAAAAGATTAACCATTTTTTGTATTAAAAAATAAACATTCTAAGCTTTTCAATCATATATCACACATAATATTTTAACCTCCAAATCAATACGGTTAATCATACAAGTTGTTGAAAATAGAAAAAAAATTAATATTAAAACTCGTTTGATATATCACTTGTTATATAACACATGTAAGTTCGAACACTAAACATGTTGTTGTAAAATGGGCATAAGTATTTTTGTATACAACATCAAAGACTCATCATTTTTTGCATCCATGTCAATATCTTTTGTCTTCGAATTTAAAATTAGTGTTATATATATGTGTGATATCAAGCGTATTTGAATATAAAAAACAATTCATATATTTTTCCTACTTCTATGAATAAACTGTAATTATTTGAAAGTTCAAAAATTATGTGTGATATATGGTTGGAAAGCTATAAATTTAAAATTTTAAATGGGAAAAATGATGAATCATTTGGAGTTCTACACAAATACTTATGTTAATTTAAAACAAGATGTTGAATGTTCAAACTTACATATTAGTGTTATATCACAATTGATATATAAAGCAAACTATTGCACCAAGAAAAAAAATATTAAAAAAAAAAGTTTGGCGAAAGTGCATGAAAGTGATCCTTCTATTGAAAAATAATTAAATGCTCGTCATGATGGTGTAATTTTTTTAGGTTAACCGTTTATGGTTAAAAAATGGGTGAAAGTGGATTTTAAAGAAAAAAAGATAGGGTGAAAGGGGTGGAAGTTAATGTTTTTTAATGTTTGATCGAGTTCCTTAGATCAAATGTTTTGAATAGTTGAGATGAGTCCTTTAAAATGTAGAAAATAAATTGATCCAAAATAACTCAACTCAATAAAGTAAATGAAAAAAATAAATAATGTCCGAAAACCAAATTTACCGAACCGAATTTAAATTTGGTTTTCAGTTCGATTTAATCTGATTTGAATTAGGCTTTGTTTGATTTTAGAAAAAAAAAATCAACCGAATAAATCGAACAACTGTTGGAAATTTTAGTGCACATGTGGGTTTAGTTCACACCTGGTTTTGGGTAAGGAGGTACGGAGTGTACACCCATGAGGTCCCTGAACGCCCGGACTCAATAGTGGTTGAATCTTGCTAGTGTATTGGTTACTACGCTAGTGTAGTGCTTGATGGTTCCTATTGGTAGTGTATGGTTCCTGCTTGCTAGTGTAATGGTTCCTACTGGTAGTGTTGCGTTGATGGTTCCCTCTTGGTTGTGTATTGGTTCGTCTTTGCTAGTGTAATGGTTCCTCTCCGGTAGTGTTGCGGTTATTAATATGTACTGACTTTGACTCATTCAAGTGGTACATTATATTGGGGTTTATGATCACGTTTAATTGGTCATGTAACCACTATTCTTATGATAATGGAGGCTTTTTATGGGAGATTAATTGGTCGTTAATTACTCATTAAGTCCATTGACTAGGAGTGAGTGTTCTCTACTATAAATAGAGATCATCATCATCAGCATGAGATAAACAAAATCAGGAGAAACAAACAGATAGCTAAAACACTTATATGCGCAAGGGTTATTGATTGTTCCTAATTCAATAACTAACATTTGGTCTTATCCCAAGTAGATATTCGTGTAACCCAGGCATAGGGTCTGAGGAAAACTAGAAGGGGGGTTGAATAGTTTTATCAATTTAAAACTTCCTTTTAAATATTTAGATCGACTTATGTCAATCTATTTGGTTGTTTATGTTGGACGTTGATGGATAGATATATAAACGTGTAATGAAAGATAAAGAGTAAGAAGCACATCACCACGACACAAGTTATTTATAGTGGTTCGGCTACAAGGACACTTTCCTTGCCCTACTCCACTCCCGAGTCACCTACTCGAGAGTTCGTAAACACTACACCAACTCCTTATGGCGAGCCTTCAACATACAAGCAACCTTTTAGGTACAAAGCTAAATACCGAGTTCCTTCACACCAAGGCGAACCACACCTAACACAACGTCGCCTACCCTTTATACGGTGCTAGGCTAACCACAGAGTTCTTTCACACCAAGGAGAACTAATCCTATCACAACGTCGCCTACCCTTTATTAGGTACTAGGCTAAGCACCTAGTTCCATTACTATGGAGGAACTACTACCCTTCACAACACAACACCTAATATCAAGGAGATCCACTCCTTGTTACAACACCATCAAGGATATCACCATCCTTGGAAATAAACAAATACTTATATGTATAATGATGCACCTCATCGATTATACGACCTAGGCATTCTTCCCAAATGCCACTTGATTTGATTCTTAGGCATCCTTCACTAATGCCTTTGACACAACGCTTGGCACCCTTCACTAATACCTTCGTCTTGACACCTTTAGCATTCTTCACTAATGCTCTTGACACGGACGATAAGAACCTTTCACTAATGCTTTCATCTTGACACTTTCGGCATCCTTCACTAATGCCTTCAACCCAACATCTACGGAGGAAGAAAGAACTATCAACAAGAGAACCTTTGTTGTCTTGATGATGACGAAGCATGGCAACTCATGGACTTGAGCTTGCTCGTCTTCAAGAAGTGGTGATCTCACCTTTAAGAGGAACCTAGAGAATCACACAAAAATAAAAGGCAAACTACATAGATCACTTGGATATGAGGTTAGAGGGTTATAATACTTGGGGAAGTATGTGGGTAAAGTGGTGAGTAGAAACGAGGAAATGGCTCTCTATTTATTGAGGAAATTATCTACTGTTCCGGATCCCGCGGATCCCTCCCACAAGGGATCCGGCTAGCTTAAGGCTAGGGATCCGTGGGACGCTCCCTTCCCACCCATGGGTATTTTTGGTTATGGGTCATGGGTCATGGGTTATGGGTTGATCCATGGTTTTCTTTCTAGATACAATGTATCTCAAGGATACAATGAACTTGGTTAAGTGGTATATATAAAACCATGGGTTATGGGTCAATACCATTTGCTAGTTTTTACCCATTTAGTATATACTTGTTTTTACCCATTTTAGTATATACTTATTTTTTTACCCATTTTAGTATACTTAGTTTAAGTATATGCTAACCCAATATGTAAACATTAGTTGTTGTACATATGTATCTAAATCATAAAATCACTTATACTTGTTTTAGTGTTTTATGTGAAAACGTAAGTGTGTTAGGAAACTATTTACTCAAACTATTTACGTATTCTATTTGTTTCGTTAAAATGATTTTACGTTTGTTATCGGCAAAACATTAGAAGATCGTAAAATATAAATAAACGTTTTTACAGCTTATTTGTATTAACAATCTCCCCATTTTTGTTGATGATAAAACATAAAATTATTTTAAGAAAAACTAAAATTCGTAGCAAATTTGAATTAGTAGTTTTTACTTTCTTCTCCCCATTTTTTTCGAAACAAAAAGTGTTAAAAGAAACTAACACAGTTTTTATAATAAAATATGTAAAAGAAAATGTAAAGAGAGCAAGTGACGGGAATGGTACTCGTCTTGACTCCCCCTTGATGAGTCCATCCCTTTGAGAGGGCGTCAATGACATAACATAAAATAAACTAATTGGGTTTGCAAATATGTTTGCAAATGGTTCGTTTAAATGACGAAAACGTGCTCCCCCTTGAAGATTGCAAAGTTGCAATGGGGTGTCATGAAGTATAATCCAAAATTGGATTAAGTTTGAAAATGTTTTTGCAATATCGTTTGACACAAAGCTCCCCTAGCTTTATGGTGTCAAAATCTTCATGTGTATTTTGAAAATCTACAAAGTAAGGGTTAGAAAACAAGAGTATAGTGCATAATTTCCTGCAAATAAAACTCAAGTTAGTAGAAATTAGTGCTTCGTACCACGGATCGGTTCCCTTCTTGGAGGGATCCGGCTCTAGGCATTGGAGGGATCCGGGCATGCATTGACAGTTTCTTCATAATGAAGTGTTTCGATCAATGCTAATGAAGATGTGAAGTAGTATATGATATAGCAAGCACAAAGCACAAAGCACAAAACAATTATGGCATATAGATATTCATTCAATAAAAACAAGAGATGATCAAAAAAATCTCTAAAACTAAGAGAATGAACTAGCCATACAAGTATTGCTAATGCTAATGAGTTACCCAAAATCAAGATTCAACTAAAAGCTTAATGATGATCAAGGATGAGATAAGTTTCCTAAACGTTATAAGTTTGAGCTTGTGACTGTGATGCTCATTGTAGTTTAGGCTTGTTGACCTCTTCGAAACGTTTAAGGAGGTGATAAAACATGAAACGTTGCTCTTCACGTAGTTCATGTATCAACCTTTTAACATGTTTACAATGATAGCAATCCTTGTCATGGTTTTGAATTTCTTGAAGTGGAAGTTCAATTGAAGTGGGTTGAGGATCTTCAAATGAAGGAGGAATTGGTGGAGGCTCATTAAGTAATGGCTCTACAATGTTTGAGGGTGGAGGTAAAGAAGCATCAACTTCCATATGGTCGGGTGGTTGACTTTGACGTCTTCTCATAATCCAAAATGGACTATTGGGGGGAATTAGAGAGTTTGATATTGGATCAAGTGTTGATTCAACACTTTGATTTTGTTGCCCAACATTTTCAAATGAGTTTGTTGGTAGTGGTGGAAGGTGAGATGGCCAAGGAGGTAAGTCTTCTCCATTGTGAGAATGTGGAGATGATTGTGAGGTGGCTCTAAGCACCAATGATGTTGGTTGAGTTGTGGAGGGTATGTTTGGTTTGGTAGAGTTTGGTGATGAAATCCTAGTGGGAACAATTTTCTTGGGAATTAGTTTGATTGGTTTCCTTGGTGTAGGAGAAATCCTAGCATTAGTGGACTTAACCGGAGATGATTCGGTTGAGGAAACTTCGTGTATGATCCTAGCAAGTTTCTTGGGTGGTTCTTGAGTGGATGAGTTAGCACTAGGAGCCTTTCTCATGATGAAATGACTAAGGAAAATAGTTGTAATTGCTGATAATTGTGTTTGTGTTTGATGACTAAAGTGTTCTTAGCAATATGGCTTATAAAGGGAAGAACTTGGCAAGTGCATTTATGACTTAAGCTACTAAGATTCTTAGAGATGTGATGATTAACATGCACAAGGTTGAAGTTCAGAGTTTCACTGATCTAGGAACTCATTTAAGATGAGATGGAGTGTTTGAGTTAGGAAGATGAGTTGAAATGATTGCTTTAGCAAGGTTTGACATAATCATCACCGGATCCCACGGTTCCTCACTGAGGGATCCGTCTAGGCTAATCCTAGGGATCCAGCTCTCAGCAGTTATGACAGGTTAGAAATCAAGTTTCTAATAGCTAGATCCTATATTATTTTGAGTGTTTCAGTCCTCCTAAGTTCCTAAGATGAGGGTACATTTGAATGATCAAGAGTAATGAGTGTTATAGCAAATGATTGCTTTTTATGGAAGGAAGATGGGACTAGATGACTACCAATGGATGTTCAAGGATAACACTAAGAGCTTTGGTGGTGTCAAGTCATAATAAATGATCCTAGAGATAAGATTTTAGCTTGAGGTGAAGTTTGAAAAATCCTTAAAAACATAGAGACTTTGAAAAACTAATTTTTGACCCACTTTGAGATAAAAATGACTAGAAACAATTTCCTAAAATTGTTCAATATGTCCACTTGGGTGTTTTGAAAGATAAGAAACAATTTGTGAATGTTGAAGCGGAAATATGGTGAGTTTTGATGTGTTGATAAATCAAGAGGCATTTTGACTAAGATCTTAAGTAAGTCATAAATGAGTCTAAGCCTTTCTCATCCTTGAAGTAGACTTAGTTGGGTTCTAATATCATATCTTTAGCTAATGTGATGTTATCTAGAAAGTTATCTTGATGTAAGGGATGCTGTATTGTTGATCTGATGTCACGGATCCCACGGTTCCCTCAAGGTAGGGATCCGTCTAGGCTAATCCTAGGGATCCGGCATGCGGTCGAGAATCTTCACAGAATTGATGTGCAGATTTTGCACACTAATAAATCGTTAAGCTAAGCAATAAGAACAAGCATGTCATCACAAAGCACCACTTATAAAAACATGATAAAGTAATAATATCCAAATTACCATAAATCAAAGTGCTAAAATGTAATCATTCATACATAAAATAAAAGAAAATAAGCATATTCCTAATGTCTCTTTCGTCAATCCTTTCTTTTCCTTTTTGAAGGCTTAGTGAGGTTGTGAGCAAGGTTTTGAATCATGCCCCTCAATTTTTTGAATTCCGCGGTTTCGTTTGGAATGGTTGGAAGTTGTTCGTAGTAATCAAAGGGTTCCAATTTGATGTTGGCTATGGGTCGACATCTTCTTCTTCTTCATTTTCTTCTTCTCCTTGAGGAGTTCGAGAGCTTTAGGTTTCTTTCCATTGACCTTGAAGCGTTTAGAGGGTATTTTGGTAAGAGGTACCATTACATGATCGGCAAAGAAATGATCATTGTTGATAGGGGATGGTTGCAATGCACTAACATACTTACAAAGTCATGTTAGGAGCATACCATATGGAAGTACCATGTTGGAAGCTTTGAATACCCAGCCATTCTCCTTACCATGTAATAGGCTAGATTAAATGGCTTTTGGTGGATAAGACAATAGATCATTTGCACAAGACATGCGTTTGGATGATCTTTGTTTCCAACTAGGCTTATGACGTTTTCCGTAAGGATTTCTTCCCATTTTCTATACATGGGATGGATTTGAAAATTCCATTTGAAAAGGATTACGGTGAATGAGTTTCTTGTTTCGGTCGAAATGGGATTGGTCGGTTCTTATTTTGAAAATGGTGTCTCGGATGGTTTGGGTTCATCAAGGAGTATGGTACATTGGTTTAGAATCAAGTGCAAGGTTTTGAGTGTTAATTACCCAATCTTGAGAGTACATACAAATTCCTTCACAAGGAATGCGAAGAATTTGAGCAAAGGTGTTGAGAGGAAGAGTAAAGTTTCGTGTATTGATGATGAACACGATTGAAATGCTATCATCGGCGTTTGAATGATCCTAATGCTTCTATAAAACTCAAAGATGAAGACCGGACAAATTTGTTCATCAATGTCAAGAAGACAATCAAAATTGATTTGCCGAGAAGACTTGGAATAATGGTATCCTCATGGAAACATTCCTTGACTACACAACCTTTGTGGATAAGTCGTTTTTTGAGCTTTTTGGAGACCTTGCGGTCGGTTTTTGAGAATTCCTCATTTCGATAATAATGAGTAAGGTAATGGACGGTATCATGATGATCTTGTTGAGTGGCTTTAGGCATGGTTGGTCCTAAAAACACAAAATTTTCAATTAGGTAAGATTAGTTGAGGTGGGTTTATGGTTTTGATTTGTATTAATAATGTTGTGAACATAATGTGAACTTAGTTATGTTAAAAGCCCATTTTCATGATTAATTTTGAAAAACCCTAATTAAACTAATTTATTTGAGATTTGTGAAACCATAAACCCTAGAATGAGGATGATGAAAATTAGAACAAGTTAATGTAATTACTTACAATGGTGTTCTAGGAAGGAATACTTGAGAGTATGGAATCCAATGAGGATGAAATTAGTGTTTTAGTCGATTTTGTGTTATGTGAGTAGAGGGAAGAGATCAGTGGTGATTTTTGAAAGCGTATAGGTGAGTTACATTCCACGGTTCCCCGGATCCCTTGTATTTGGGATCCGGCGGTACAACTAGAGGATCCGACTCTGCGTATGGACGTGAGGTTGATTGGCATTATTTTTGTAAGTCGGCTTATAAACTAGCTTACAAAAAAATAGTTTGAAGGTATTAGATGAAGATTGTTTTTGGATGACGGGTTTTTGATGAATCACATATCGAGGGTTCATATGTGACGACGGCGTTAGTTTGACGAATCAAAAGGAATACTATTCCCGATGATGAATAAGACGGAAAAGTGACGAAAGAGACTTCTAACGATGCTAGTAATTATTAAACAAAGAAAGCTATGAAATAAATTAAACTCATGTAATCTATCTAATGAAAAGTAAAACATACCTCTATGCTTCTTGGTTTGGCATAATACCAAAAATACTTCATGAGCTTTTAAAGTAATCCTTTGTACTTGGTGTACGTAAGTTGTGATTACTTTTAGATCCTTCCTTAAATGTTGACTTCATTATTCTTTGAATAGAGATGAAGGTTTTGAAACGATTCTAGCATGAAGATTTATTGAAACAAAAATTGTTAGAATGATCTGTCAATGTCCAACAAAATGACTTAAAAGAAAATATGACCTTTAAAAAAAAATCTTTCTTTGTAGTTTTCAAACATACACGGATCGTATCAAGTCTTTAAAGTACAACATATTTTAAGAAACTTGGTATGACTCTGATGCCAATTGAGGAAAATTAGAAGGGGGGGTTGAATAGTTTTACCAATTTAAAACTTCATTTTAAATATTTAGATCGACTTATGTCAATCTATTTGGTTGTTTATGTTGGACGTTGATAGATAGATATATAAACGTGTAATGAAAGATAAGGAGTAAGAAGCACATCACCACGACACAAGTATTTATAGTGGTTTGGCTACAAGGACACCTTCCTTGCCCTACTCCAATCCCCGAGTCACCTACTCGAGAGTTCATAAACACTACACCAATCTCCTTATGGCGGAGAAGCCTTCAAGCGTCGCAACCTTTTTCGATACAAAGCTAAATACCGAGTTCCTTCACACCAAGGCGAACCACACCTAACACAACGTCGCCTATCCTTTATACGGTGCTAGGATAACCACCGAGTTCTTTCACACCAAGGAGAACTAATCCTATCACAACGTCGCCTACCTTTTATTAGGTACTAGGCTAAGCACCTAGTTCCATTACTATGGAGGAACTACTACCCTTCACAACACAACACCTAATATCAAGGAGATCCACTCCTTGTTACAACACCATCAAGGATATCACCATCCTTGGAAGTAAAAAAATACTTATATGTATAACGATGCACCTCATCGATTATACGACCTAGCATTCTTCCCAAATGCCACTTGATTTGATTCTTCGGTATCCTTCACTAATGCCTTTGACACAACGCTTGGCACCCTTCACTAATACCTTCGTCTTGACACCTTTAGCATTCTTCACTAATGCTCTTGACACGGACGTGTTGATCCTAGTTGAGCAAACGATCTAATATAGAAACTGACTTTAAACAATGTTAGGAATTAGAAATTCCAGGTATTAAAGAGTCGGTCACCTCAAGTATATGTAATCGTTAGAAAGCTCGTAGTCACAATACTTTTATGTTAAGTAGTATATAGTTTAGTAACACCGTGGAGGACGGACGGGTCTTTACCCACTGTATGCCTGATCCACAGCCCGTTGTATGGCGTTTTATTGTAAGACTATAAATACTCTCTACCTTTCAAGGTAGAGAGTTGGAGCTCATAATAAAATTTTCTTTCTCTCACTAAAGTTCCCTAAACCTCTAACTTTCTCTCTCTAGAATTCCAATTATACGCCTACTCTGTGTTATGGTTTGATGTGTATGTGAAATCCAATATCCTACAATTGGTATCAAGAGCCATGGTTAGATCATATCTTACACATCTTTGGATTTCTAGTGGTTTTAGGTGGTTTTTGAGTTTGAAAAAGTTTAGTGGTTTGTGCATCATTTGGTTGATTTCTTGTGTTAAAGCTTGGATTTTGGTAGTACTTTTGTGTTTAGAATCATCACAAGTGTTTAGGTTTTCAGTTGGTAAGCTTGAATCATCTTGGTTGGGTTGTTTTTGGATTGAAAAGTGGTGTTTATGTGATTTTTCTTGCTAGCGACTTGGTTCTCGGTGTGATATTCATCATAGCGACTTGCTTCATAAAAAGTTAGCGACTTGGAGTGTTATTTGGTAGCGATTTGGTCCTAGCGACTTGTCTATTGAGACAAGCCGACAAATAGTACAAGTTAGTGGATTCTCCACTATGGCTAGCGACTTAGTGAGGTTAGCGACTTGCTTTAGAAAGTGTTAGCGAGTTGCGATTGCAAATTGTTAGCGATTTAGTATTCTTAGCGACTTGGTGTTAGCGACTTGGACCTTAGCGAGTTGCTCTTTAGCGACTTGAATTTGTAGCGACTTGGTGCTTAGCGATTTGGTGATTTAGCGAGTTGCTACTTAGTGACTTGGTACTTAGCGACTTGGTTCAAGGGTTTAGCGACTTGGTTGATTTTTACGTAGAAGAGGTTTGACCAAAGTTGACTTTTTACGTCAAAACTTCAAACGGCCATAACATTTGATCCGTAACTCGTTTTAGCGATACTGTCAAAACGACCGGAACAGGCTGAATATTGTAAGGTTTCACAACCAAGTCGTGAAACGAATTTTTCAGAGGACCAAATCCTCAGAAAGTTATTGAGGTTTTAAGTTTTTAGACCTAAAAATTCTCCGTAAGCGTGCATCAACCAATCCAAATATCAACCAATCAACATTTCGCTTTTCTGAACAATCTAAAGTCCTATCACTCAATCGTCTTTCATTGTATCAATCCATCGATCATCTTAACACATCATGTCTTACTCTCGACCCATGATCTCAGAAGTGCTTAAATTGTATGATCTTGTGGATAATAATGATAATGGATGCTACAGCTGAACGATTAAAGATGTTTGAATTAAACAATGAGGATGTGAGATCTTCATGTTCCGAGTACAATGAGAATGCCACGCAAATGGAATGCAGCATTGAGCCATATCGGCTACTTCATCACACCTCACAAATCGTTATCCATAGGCGGGGATCGAACATGTAGTGCTCTTTTCGCCCAGGGACTTACCTACATTGACAAAAGCTTGCTTTGAACTTAGAACATTTAAAGGCGCAAATTACCAATGAAGAGGTTCAAAAGGATGGTTCCAAAGTGACTCTTCAAGTAATCTACAAACAATTTCACCATTCATCAGTGGGGAATATTGATTGATCAACACTTGACTGGAATTTCCTTCAAAACATCTGGAATGGAAATTGTGAATTCATTGAGACATTTATCCAACTCATGGATAATGTGAAAAAGTACATTGAAGAATCTGCACAAAAGAATGAAGACGTGAATGAGTGTCAGATGCAGTTGAAAGATTGTTGTGATAAGTTGGGTAATGTATATGTTGAAGAATCGGGTGTTCTTTGAATGCAGAATGTCATTGACAACAAAAATGATGAGTCGGATAATGGAAAAATGGAATCTTCGTTGCTCAAATTCACAAGAAGGAGAGGAACCTACACATTGCAAGTTAATGCAAAGGAACGCTCCATGGAAGCTTCGGATGTACCCAAGAAAGAGATGCACCCGTCCACGACCATGCATGTCAATGCTCAGGTAAGTTGCATGGATGTTTCTGCAGTACCTAGTTGTGCATCTTCTACTCAAAATGATGATTATGAACTGCATGAGTATTTGCATTTGTGCACGATGATTCCCTTACCCAGAGCTTAACATATATAAGGATCAGGTTGTTATTTATGAACAACGTGCTAAGTTTGAGTTGACCACCCAAGTGAGCGAGGAAATGGATGTCCAAATCACGTGCAATCATTAGAAAAATAATTTTAGAGAAGAAGTATTAAAACAAGAGTTAAACTCCTTACAAGAAAAGCTTTCTAAAACTGCTAAGCAAAAACACGAACTTCAAGAAAATGTTAAAATGCTTAAGCAAGAATTCAAGGCTAAGGAATCAAAACTTTTGAATGATTTTTCCAATCTAAAAACTTTGAAAACAAGCTTGAAAATAAGTTGTACGTACAAAGGGAATACCATTGATTTGCTCATGATCACTAAGCATAGAGTCTTAAGCGATAAGCATAGCATTCCCCTTGTTGAGGAACCAAATCCAGAGGTAATTAAAAAGGCTAGAAATTCTCATAAGGTGCTTTATGATGGTAATGAAATCCTTAAGCCTAGGAAGAAACCTAGTTCTTGTTGAGTGCAGGGGAAGATAAGAAATGCGATGAAGTCACAGGGAGAAAATGAATAAGAAGTTAGAAGATCCTGAGTGTAAAAAGAATAACATAAAGATCAAACCCCTATTACACTAAAGAAAATTGGATCTCCTTGAATAAGTTTAAGCCTCAGACTCTATTAACCCACTGAACAAGTGTTACGAAAAAGGATATGGAAATGCAAAAAGTTGAAAATCTTGTTGAAAAGAATCCCCTTGTAGGAAAGCGCCTAAAGCAGCTGTGTATCCTCCTAATACTCCAATGCACTTAGTTCCTAGATCTATTGCCACTAAAAGCAAGACCTTAATCAGTCAATATTTTATCTTTCAACTATTTGTTGATTTTGAGAAAACTTGTAAGAAAAGGATCACACCCACTGGTATAGCTGAAGGGGAAAGGGGTTTTGAACAAACTAAAGAATGCTATTTAACCGAGGTCATGCCTTTCTTTAAACAACTAAAAGATCAATTTGAGAGTCTTAAAAAGGGCCGCATTCGATATTAAAGAAATGGAAAAGGAATTTGATGCAATGATTGTTGAGGTTAGTGACTATGAGAGAGAATTAAAATATAGTGAGATTGAGAGGAAGAACTTGCATACAACTTTGAATGAGAATATGATTTCGAATGTATTGCTCAAGATGTGTTTTCAACACTACAAATTGTTCTATTAATGCTTCTCAATTTCATGAATTATCTGTTGCTCTGAAAGTCTCCCATGATCGTGTCATTGAGCTTGAAACAACAAATTCAAAATTGCATGAGAAAATAGAACAGGATGATCATGATAACTTGGTCAAACATTATTCTAAATTATAAGTTAAATGGAAAAGGAATTTGATGCAATGATTGTTGAGGTTAGTGACTATGAGAGAGAATTAAAATATAGTGAGATTGAAAGGAAGAACTTGCATACCTTTGAATGAGAATATGAA